>OZ012609.1:8202533-9402533 GCA_963942555.1 Aleiodes leptofemur
AAAGAAAAAATATTTTTTTTCCCGTGTAATAATTTGCCGAAGGAAGGTCGGTGTGATATATTTGTGATTTCATCACATAAATATATATATATTATATATAATAAAGAAAAAATATTTTTTTTCCCGTGTAATAATTTGCCGAAGGAAGGTCGGTGTGATATATTTGTGATTTCATCACATAAATATATATATATTATATATAATAAAGAAAAAATATTTTTTTTTCCCGTGTAATAATTTGCCGAAGGAAGGTCGGTGTGATATATTTGTGATTTCATCACATAAATATATATATATTATATATAATAAAGAAAAAATATTTTTTTTCCCGTGTAATAATTTGCCGAAGGAAGGTCGGTGTGATATATTTGTGATTTCATCACATAAATATATATATATTATATATAATAAAGAAAAAATATTTTTTTTCCCGTGTAATAATTTGCCGAAGGAAGGTCGGTGTGATATATTTGTGATTTCATCACATAAATATATATATATTATATATAATAAAGAAAAAATATTTTTTTCCGTGTAATAATTTGCCGAAGGAAGGTCGGTGTGATATATTTGTGATTTCATCACATAAATATATATATATTATATATAATAAAGAAAAAATATTTTTTTTTCCCGTGTAATAATTTGCCGAAGGAAGGTCGGTGTGATATATTTGTGATTTCATCACATAAATATATATATATTATATATAATAAAGAAAAAATATTTTTTTTTTCCCGTGTAATAATTTGCCGAAGGAAGGTCGGTGTGATATATTTGTGATTTCATCACATAAATATATATATATTATATATAATAAAGAAAAAATATTTTTTTTCCGTGTAATAATTTGCCGAAGGAAGGTCGGTGTGATATATTTGTGATTTCATCACATAAATATATATATATTATATATAATAAAGAAAAAATATTTTTTTTCCCGTGTAATAATTTGCCGAAGGAAGGTCGGTGTGATATATTTGTGATTTCATCACATAAATATATATATATTATATATAATAAAGAAAAAATATTTTTTTTCCCGTGTAATAATTTGCCGAAGGAAGGTCGGTGTGATATATTTGTGATTTCATCACATAAATATATATATATTATATATAATAAAGAAAAAATATTTTTTTTCCCGTGTAATAATTTGCCGAAGGAAGGTCGGTGTGATATATTTGTGATTTCATCACATAAATATATATATATTATATATAATAAAGAAAAAATATTTTTTTTCCCGTGTAATAATTTGCCGAAGGAAGGTCGGTGTGATATATTTGTGATTTCATCACATAAATATATATATATTATATATAATAAAGAAAAAATATTTTTTTTCCCGTGTAATAATTTGCCGAAGGAAGGTCGGTGTGATATATTTGTGATTTCATCACATAAATATATATATATTATATATAATAAAGAAAAAATATTTTTTTTCCCGTGTAATAATTTGCCGAAGGAAGGTCGGTGTGATATATTTGTGATTTCATCACATAAATATATATATATTATATATAATAAAGAAAAAATATTTTTTTTCCCGTGTAATAATTTGCCGAAGGAAGGTCGGTGTGATATATTTGTGATTTCATCACATAAATATATATATATTATATATAATAAAGAAAAAATATTTTTTTTCCCGTGTAATAATTTGCCGAAGGAAGGTCGGTGTGATATATTTGTGATTTCATCACATAAATATATATATATTATATATAATAAAGAAAAAATATTTTTTTTCCCGTGTAATAATTTGCCGAAGGAAGGTCGGTGTGATATATTTGTGATTTCATCACATAAATATATATATATTATATATAATAAAGAAAAAATATTTTTTTTCCCGTGTAATAATTTGCCGAAGGAAGGTCGGTGTGATATATTTGTGATTTTCATCACATAAATATATATATATTATATATAATAAAGAAAAAATATTTTTTTTCCCGTGTAATAATTTGCCGAAGGAAGGTCGGTGTGATATATTTGTGATTTCATCACATAAATATATATATATTATATATAATAAAGAAAAAATATTTTTTTTCCCGTGTAATAATTTGCCGAAGGAAGGTCGGTGTGATATATTTGTGATTTCATCACATAAATATATATATATTATATATAATAAAGAAAAAATATTTTTTTTCCCGTGTAATAATTTGCCGAAGGAAGGTCGGTGTGATATATTTGTGATTTCATCACATAAATATATATATATTATATATAATAAAGAAAAAATATTTTTTTTCCCGTGTAATAATTTGCCGAAGGAAGGTCGGTGTGATATATTTGTGATTTCATCACATAAATATATATATATTATATATAATAAAGAAAAAATATTTTTTTTTCCCGTGTAATAATTTGCCGAAGGAAGGTCGGTGTGATATATTTGTGATTTCATCACATAAATATATATATATTATATATAATAAAGAAAAAATATTTTTTTTCCCGTGTAATAATTTGCCGAAGGAAGGTCGGTGTGATATATTTGTGATTTCATCACATAAATATATATATATTATATATAATAAAGAAAAAATATTTTTTTTTCCCGTGTAATAATTTGCCGAAGGAAGGTCGGTGTGATATATTTGTGATTTCATCACATAAATATATATATATTATATATAATAAAGAAAAAATATTTTTTTTCCCGTGTAATAATTTGCCGAAGGAAGGTCGGTGTGATATATTTGTGATTTCATCACATAAATATATATATATTATATATAATAAAGAAAAAATATTTTTTTTCCCGTGTAATAATTTGCCGAAGGAAGGTCGGTGTGATATATTTGTGATTTCATCACATAAATATATATATATTATATATAATAAAGAAAAAATATTTTTTTTCCGTGTAATAATTTGCCGAAGGAAGGTCGGTGTGATATATTTGTGATTTCATCACATAAATATATATATATTATATATAATAAAGAAAAAATATTTTTTTTCCCGTGTAATAATTTGCCGAAGGAAGGTCGGTGTGATATATTTGTGATTTCATCACATAAATATATATATATTATATATAATAAAGAAAAAATATTTTTTTTCCCGTGTAATAATTTGCCGAAGGAAGGTCGGTGTGATATATTTGTGATTTCATCACATAAATATATATATATTATATATAATAAAGAAAAAATATTTTTTTTCCCGTGTAATAATTTGCCGAAGGAAGGTCGGTGTGATATATTTGTGATTTCATCACATAAATATATATATATTATATATAATAAAGAAAAAATATTTTTTTTCCCGTGTAATAATTTGCCGAAGGAAGGTCGGTGTGATATATTTGTGATTTCATCACATAAATATATATATATTATATATAATAAAGAAAAAATATTTTTTTTCCCGTGTAATAATTTGCCGAAGGAAGGTCGGTGTGATATATTTGTGATTTCATCACATAAATATATATATATTATATATAATAAAGAAAAAATATTTTTTTTCCCGTGTAATAATTTGCCGAAGGAAGGTCGGTGTGATATATTTGTGATTTCATCACATAAATATATATATATTATATATAATAAAGAAAAAATATTTTTTTTCCCGTGTAATAATTTGCCGAAGGAAGGTCGGTGTGATATATTTGTGATTTCATCACATAAATATATATATATTATATATAATAAAGAAAAAATATTTTTTTTCCCGTGTAATAATTTGCCGAAGGAAGGTCGGTGTGATATATTTGTGATTTCATCACATAAATATATATATATTATATATAATAAAGAAAAAATATTTTTTTTCCCGTGTAATAATTTGCCGAAGGAAGGTCGGTGTGATATATTTGTGATTTCATCACATAAATATATATATATTATATATAATAAAGAAAAAATATTTTTTTTCCCGTGTAATAATTTGCCGAAGGAAGGTCGGTGTGATATATTTGTGATTTCATCACATAAATATATATATATTATATATAATAAAGAAAAAATATTTTTTTTCCCGTGTAATAATTTGCCGAAGGAAGGTCGGTGTGATATATTTGTGATTTCATCACATAAATATATATATATTATATATAATAAAGAAAAAATATTTTTTTTCCCGTGTAATAATTTGCCGAAGGAAGGTCGGTGTGATATATTTGTGATTTCATCACATAAATATATATATATTATATATAATAAAGAAAAAATATTTTTTTTCCCGTGTAATAATTTGCCGAAGGAAGGTCGGTGTGATATATTTGTGATTTCATCACATAAATATATATATATTATATATAATAAAGAAAAAATATTTTTTTTCCCGTGTAATAATTTGCCGAAGGAAGGTCGGTGTGATATATTTGTGATTTCATCACATAAATATATATATATTATATATAATAAAGAAAAAATATTTTTTTTCCCGTGTAATAATTTGCCGAAGGAAGGTCGGTGTGATATATTTGTGATTTCATCACATAAATATATATATATTATATATAATAAAGAAAAAATATTTTTTTTCCCGTGTAATAATTTGCCGAAGGAAGGTCGGTGTGATATATTTGTGATTTCATCACATAAATATATATATATTATATATAATAAAGAAAAAATATTTTTTTTCCCGTGTAATAATTTGCCGAAGGAAGGTCGGTGTGATATATTTGTGATTTCATCACATAAATATATATATATTATATATAATAAAGAAAAAATATTTTTTTTCCCGTGTAATAATTTGCCGAAGGAAGGTCGGTGTGATATATTTGTGATTTCATCACATAAATATATATATATTATATATAATAAAGAAAAAATATTTTTTTTCCCGTGTAATAATTTGCCGAAGGAAGGTCGGTGTGATATATTTGTGATTTCATCACATAAATATATATATATTATATATAATAAAGAAAAAATATTTTTTTTCCCGTGTAATAATTTGCCGAAGGAAGGTCGGTGTGATATATTTGTGATTTCATCACATAAATATATATATATTATATATAATAAAGAAAAAATATTTTTTTTCCCGTGTAATAATTTGCCGAAGGAAGGTCGGTGTGATATATTTGTGATTTCATCACATAAATATATATATATTATATATAATAAAGAAAAAATATTTTTTTTCCCGTGTAATAATTTGCCGAAGGAAGGTCGGTGTGATATATTTGTGATTTCATCACATAAATATATATATATTATATATAATAAAGAAAAAATATTTTTTTTCCCGTGTAATAATTTGCCGAAGGAAGGTCGGTGTGATATATTTGTGATTTCATCACATAAATATATATATATTATATATAATAAAGAAAAAATATTTTTTTTCCCGTGTAATAATTTGCCGAAGGAAGGTCGGTGTGATATATTTGTGATTTCATCACATAAATATATATATATTATATATAATAAAGAAAAAATATTTTTTTTCCCGTGTAATAATTTGCCGAAGGAAGGTCGGTGTGATATATTTGTGATTTCATCACATAAATATATATATATTATATATAATAAAGAAAAAATATTTTTTTTCCCGTGTAATAATTTGCCGAAGGAAGGTCGGTGTGATATATTTGTGATTTCATCACATAAATATATATATATTATATATAATAAAGAAAAAATATTTTTTTTCCCGTGTAATAATTTGCCGAAGGAAGGTCGGTGTGATATATTTGTGATTTCATCACATAAATATATATATATTATATATAATAAAGAAAAAATATTTTTTTTCCCGTGTAATAATTTGCCGAAGGAAGGTCGGTGTGATATATTTGTGATTTCATCACATAAATATATATATATTATATATAATAAAGAAAAAATATTTTTTTTCCCGTGTAATAATTTGCCGAAGGAAGGTCGGTGTGATATATTTGTGATTTCATCACATAAATATATATATATTATATATAATAAAGAAAAAATATTTTTTTTCCCGTGTAATAATTTGCCGAAGGAAGGTCGGTGTGATATATTTGTGATTTCATCACATAAATATATATATATTATATATAATAAAGAAAAAATATTTTTTTTCCCGTGTAATAATTTGCCGAAGGAAGGTCGGTGTGATATATTTGTGATTTCATCACATAAATATATATATATTATATATAATAAAGAAAAAATATTTTTTTTCCCGTGTAATAATTTGCCGAAGGAAGGTCGGTGTGATATATTTGTGATTTCATCACATAAATATATATATATTATATATAATAAAGAAAAAATATTTTTTTTCCCGTGTAATAATTTGCCGAAGGAAGGTCGGTGTGATATATTTGTGATTTCATCACATAAATATATATATATTATATATAATAAAGAAAAAATATTTTTTTTCCCGTGTAATAATTTGCCGAAGGAAGGTCGGTGTGATATATTTGTGATTTCATCACATAAATATATATATATTATATATAATAAAGAAAAAATATTTTTTTTCCCGTGTAATAATTTGCCGAAGGAAGGTCGGTGTGATATATTTGTGATTTCATCACATAAATATATATATATTATATATAATAAAGAAAAAATATTTTTTTTCCCGTGTAATAATTTGCCGAAGGAAGGTCGGTGTGATATATTTGTGATTTCATCACATAAATATATATATATTATATATAATAAAGAAAAAATATTTTTTTTCCCGTGTAATAATTTGCCGAAGGAAGGTCGGTGTGATATATTTGTGATTTCATCACATAAATATATATATATTATATATAATAAAGAAAAAATATTTTTTTTCCCGTGTAATAATTTGCCGAAGGAAGGTCGGTGTGATATATTTGTGATTTCATCACATAAATATATATATATTATATATAATAAAGAAAAAATATTTTTTTTCCCGTGTAATAATTTGCCGAAGGAAGGTCGGTGTGATATATTTGTGATTTCATCACATAAATATATATATATTATATATAATAAAGAAAAAATATTTTTTTTCCCGTGTAATAATTTGCCGAAGGAAGGTCGGTGTGATATATTTGTGATTTCATCACATAAATATATATATATTATATATAATAAAGAAAAAATATTTTTTTTCCCGTGTAATAATTTGCCGAAGGAAGGTCGGTGTGATATATTTGTGATTTCATCACATAAATATATATATATTATATATAATAAAGAAAAAATATTTTTTTTCCCGTGTAATAATTTGCCGAAGGAAGGTCGGTGTGATATATTTGTGATTTCATCACATAAATATATATATATTATATATAATAAAGAAAAAATATTTTTTTTCCCGTGTAATAATTTGCCGAAGGAAGGTCGGTGTGATATATTTGTGATTTCATCACATAAATATATATATATTATATATAATAAAGAAAAAATATTTTTTTTCCCGTGTAATAATTTGCCGAAGGAAGGTCGGTGTGATATATTTGTGATTTCATCACATAAATATATATATATTATATATAATAAAGAAAAAATATTTTTTTTCCCGTGTAATAATTTGCCGAAGGAAGGTCGGTGTGATATATTTGTGATTTCATCACATAAATATATATATATTATATATAATAAAGAAAAAATATTTTTTTTCCCGTGTAATAATTTGCCGAAGGAAGGTCGGTGTGATATATTTGTGATTTCATCACATAAATATATATATATTATATATAATAAAGAAAAAATATTTTTTTTCCCGTGTAATAATTTGCCGAAGGAAGGTCGGTGTGATATATTTGTGATTTCATCACATAAATATATATATATTATATATAATAAAGAAAAAATATTTTTTTTCCCGTGTAATAATTTGCCGAAGGAAGGTCGGTGTGATATATTTGTGATTTCATCACATAAATATATATATATTATATATAATAAAGAAAAAATATTTTTTTTCCCGTGTAATAATTTGCCGAAGGAAGGTCGGTGTGATATATTTGTGATTTCATCACATAAATATATATATATTATATATAATAAAGAAAAAATATTTTTTTTCCCGTGTAATAATTTGCCGAAGGAAGGTCGGTGTGATATATTTGTGATTTCATCACATAAATATATATATATTATATATAATAAAGAAAAAATATTTTTTTTCCCGTGTAATAATTTGCCGAAGGAAGGTCGGTGTGATATATTTGTGATTTCATCACATAAATATATATATATTATATATAATAAAGAAAAAATATTTTTTTTCCCGTGTAATAATTTGCCGAAGGAAGGTCGGTGTGATATATTTGTGATTTCATCACATAAATATATATATATTATATATAATAAAGAAAAAATATTTTTTTTCCCGTGTAATAATTTGCCGAAGGAAGGTCGGTGTGATATATTTGTGATTTCATCACATAAATATATATATATTATATATAATAAAGAAAAAATATTTTTTTTCCCGTGTAATAATTTGCCGAAGGAAGGTCGGTGTGATATATTTGTGATTTCATCACATAAATATATATATATTATATATAATAAAGAAAAAATATTTTTTTTCCCGTGTAATAATTTGCCGAAGGAAGGTCGGTGTGATATATTTGTGATTTCATCACATAAATATATATATATTATATATAATAAAGAAAAAATATTTTTTTTCCCGTGTAATAATTTGCCGAAGGAAGGTCGGTGTGATATATTTGTGATTTCATCACATAAATATATATATATTATATATAATAAAGAAAAAATATTTTTTTTCCCGTGTAATAATTTGCCGAAGGAAGGTCGGTGTGATATATTTGTGATTTCATCACATAAATATATATATATTATATATAATAAAGAAAAAATATTTTTTTTCCCGTGTAATAATTTGCCGAAGGAAGGTCGGTGTGATATATTTGTGATTTCATCACATAAATATATATATATTATATATAATAAAGAAAAAATATTTTTTTTCCCGTGTAATAATTTGCCGAAGGAAGGTCGGTGTGATATATTTGTGATTTCATCACATAAATATATATATATTATATATAATAAAGAAAAAATATTTTTTTTCCCGTGTAATAATTTGCCGAAGGAAGGTCGGTGTGATATATTTGTGATTTCATCACATAAATATATATATATTATATATAATAAAGAAAAAATATTTTTTTTCCCGTGTAATAATTTGCCGAAGGAAGGTCGGTGTGATATATTTGTGATTTCATCACATAAATATATATATATTATATATAATAAAGAAAAAATATTTTTTTTCCCGTGTAATAATTTGCCGAAGGAAGGTCGGTGTGATATATTTGTGATTTCATCACATAAATATATATATATTATATATAATAAAGAAAAAATATTTTTTTTCCCGTGTAATAATTTGCCGAAGGAAGGTCGGTGTGATATATTTGTGATTTCATCACATAAATATATATATATTATATATAATAAAGAAAAAATATTTTTTTTCCCGTGTAATAATTTGCCGAAGGAAGGTCGGTGTGATATATTTGTGATTTCATCACATAAATATATATATATTATATATAATAAAGAAAAAATATTTTTTTTCCCGTGTAATAATTTGCCGAAGGAAGGTCGGTGTGATATATTTGTGATTTCATCACATAAATATATATATATTATATATAATAAAGAAAAAATATTTTTTTTCCCGTGTAATAATTTGCCGAAGGAAGGTCGGTGTGATATATTTGTGATTTCATCACATAAATATATATATATTATATATAATAAAGAAAAAATATTTTTTTTCCCGTGTAATAATTTGCCGAAGGAAGGTCGGTGTGATATATTTGTGATTTCATCACATAAATATATATATATTATATATAATAAAGAAAAAATATTTTTTTTCCCGTGTAATAATTTGCCGAAGGAAGGTCGGTGTGATATATTTGTGATTTCATCACATAAATATATATATATTATATATAATAAAGAAAAAATATTTTTTTTCCCGTGTAATAATTTGCCGAAGGAAGGTCGGTGTGATATATTTGTGATTTCATCACATAAATATATATATATTATATATAATAAAGAAAAAATATTTTTTTTCCCGTGTAATAATTTGCCGAAGGAAGGTCGGTGTGATATATTTGTGATTTCATCACATAAATATATATATATTATATATAATAAAGAAAAAATATTTTTTTTCCCGTGTAATAATTTGCCGAAGGAAGGTCGGTGTGATATATTTGTGATTTCATCACATAAATATATATATATTATATATAATAAAGAAAAAATATTTTTTTTCCCGTGTAATAATTTGCCGAAGGAAGGTCGGTGTGATATATTTGTGATTTCATCACATAAATATATATATATAATATATAATAAAGAAAAAATATTTTTTTTCCGTAAAATAATTTGCCGAAAGAAGGTCGGTGTGGGATATTTATATGTTTTTCAATATATAAATATATATATATATAATATATAATAAAGAAAAAATATTTTTTTTCCGTAAAATAATTTGCCGAAAGAAGGTCGGTGTGGGATATTTATATGTTTTTCAATATATAAATATATATATATATAATATATAATAAAGAAAAAATAATTTTTTTTCCGTAAAATAATTTGCCGAAAGAAGGTCGGTGTGGGATATTTATATGTTTTTCAATATATAAATATATATATATATAATATATAATAAAGAAAAAATATTTTTTTTCCGTAAAATAATTTGCCGAAAGAAGGTCGGTGTGGGATATTTATATGTTTTTCAATATATAAATATATATATATATAATATATAATAAAGAAAAAATATTTTTTTTCCGTAAAATAATTTGCCGAAAGAAGGTCGGTGTGGGATATTTATATGTTTTTCAATATATAAATATATATATATATAATATATAATAAAGAAAAAATATTTTTTTTCCGTAAAATAATTTGCCGAAAGAAGGTCGGTGTGGGATATTTATATGTTTTTCAATATATAAATATATATATATATAATATATAATAAAGAAAAAATATTTTTTTTCCGTAAAATAATTTGCCGAAAGAAGGTCGGTGTGGGATATTTATATGTTTTTCAATATATAAATATATATATATATAATATATAATAAAGAAAAAATATTTTTTTTCCGTAAAATAATTTGCCGAAAGAAGGTCGGTGTGGGATATTTATATGTTTTTCAATATATAAATATATATATATATAATATATAATAAAGAAAAAATATTTTTTTTCCGTAAAATAATTTGCCGAAAGAAGGTCGGTGTGGGATATTTATATGTTTTTCAATATATAAATATATATATATATAATATATAATAAAGAAAAAATATTTTTTTTCCGTAAAATAATTTGCCGAAAGAAGGTCGGTGTGGGATATTTATATGTTTTTCAATATATAAATATATATATATATAATATATAATAAAGAAAAAATATTTTTTTTCCGTAAAATAATTTGCCGAAAGAAGGTCGGTGTGGGATATTTATATGTTTTTCAATATATAAATATATATATATATAATATATAATAAAGAAAAAATATTTTTTTTCCGTAAAATAATTTGCCGAAAGAAGGTCGGTGTGGGATATTTATATGTTTTTCAATATATAAATATATATATATATAATATATAATAAAGAAAAAATATTTTTTTTCCGTAAAATAATTTGCCGAAAGAAGGTCGGTGTGGGATATTTATATGTTTTTCAATATATAAATATATATATATATAATATATAATAAAGAAAAAATATTTTTTTTCCGTAAAATAATTTGCCGAAAGAAGGTCGGTGTGGGATATTTATATGTTTTTCAATATATAAATATATATATATATAATATATAATAAAGAAAAAATATTTTTTTCCGTAAAATAATTTGCCGAAAGAAGGTCGGTGTGGGATATTTATATGTTTTTCAATATATAAATATATATATATATAATATATAATAAAGAAAAAATATTTTTTTTCCGTAAAATAATTTGCCGAAAGAAGGTCGGTGTGGGATATTTATATGTTTTTCAATATATAAATATATATATATATAATATATAATAAAGAAAAAATATTTTTTTTCCGTAAAATAATTTGCCGAAAGAAGGTCGGTGTGGGATATTTATATGTTTTTCAATATATAAATATATATATATATAATATATAATAAAGAAAAAATATTTTTTTTCCGTAAAATAATTTGCCGAAAGAAGGTCGGTGTGGGATATTTATATGTTTTTCAATATATAAATATATATATATATAATATATAATAAAGAAAAAATATTTTTTTTCCGTAAAATAATTTGCCGAAAGAAGGTCGGTGTGGGATATTTATATGTTTTTCAATATATAAATATATATATATATAATATATAATAAAGAAAAAATATTTTTTTTTCCGTAAAATAATTTGCCGAAAGAAGGTCGGTGTGGGATATTTATATGTTTTTCAATATATAAATATATATATATATATAATATATAATAAAGAAAAAATATTTTTTTTCCGTAAAATAATTTGCCGAAAGAAGGTCGGTGTGGGATATTTATATGTTTTTCAATATATAAATATATATATATATAATATATAATAAAGAAAAAATATTTTTTTTCCGTAAAATAATTTGCCGAAAGAAGGTCGGTGTGGGATATTTATATGTTTTTCAATATATAAATATATATATATATAATATATAATAAAGAAAAAATATTTTTTTTCCGTAAAATAATTTGCCGAAAGAAGGTCGGTGTGGGATATTTATATGTTTTTCAATATATAAATATATATATATATAATATATAATAAAGAAAAAATATTTTTTTCCGTAAAATAATTTGCCGAAAGAAGGTCGGTGTGGGATATTTATATGTTTTTCAATAATATTAGTACCTGACATGATTATAACTAATGTCATTTCATCACTTTCCTACTGATTTTTCTCGAAATTTTTACTTACGCCTTGTATTTGTTATGCACAATCTGCAGTTTAACGAATCGCTCTTCTTGGCCGTGTTCGATGATGGTGAGATTTTGCTTTCCAGCTTTCACGAACAGCGTCCTATGTTTTCGAAGACATTGGGCTGAGGTTAAGATCCACTTTGATTCTAGAATTACTCCACCGCAGATGGGATAGTCTACGCCGATTATTGGTACTTTTGATTTTGCATAAATGACAACTTGATATGGATACTGATGAGCTGGTGCATCATGGGCGTTTGCGATGAACAGATCGTCTGCTCTGCAGCCTTGAAAAATGATGCTAGTTTAATATTCGATTATTGATAATATTGAATTGATTATTCTGGAGATATTCACTTACTCTGGACGAGGAAAAACGTTAACACAATGTACGGCACAAACATTTTAGGTGAGTAACGAAGGTAAACTAATCTTGATTTTATTCTCCCATATCAATTTATAGACATTTGATATCAATAAAATTAGTCGCCAAGGTGGATGATTCAAATCTATCCAACACACTAAAACCATTTAATGATTTAATGATTAAATCAAGATGATGAAACGAATTCTCGGTCTAGCCACAGTGGACTATGCCCCTTTTTGATAAGTAATCGAACACAGTTTTTCAATAATTGTAGATTGAGTTTTCTTAAGATCTTCGATTAATCATTCCGAATACTATTGAGCTCAGAATTCAGAGCGACGCTTTTTTCGGTGACGAGAAGGCCTAAAGGCCATGTTGTGTAATCAGATAGCAGCGAATATATTCGCAGATAGTAATTCGACTGTTGGCAATGCAAAATTTCAACACTATTCTTTACAATAAGACTCTGTTTCTCCCTTCTCTCTCTCTTTGCATATATGCAGTATTTGTCAGAACAAGAATTTTTATTGTTACACAGAAATTGCAATTAACCTTTAGAGGACTGATATATATTTGGATGACTTGACTGTTTCGATTTGAGTGTTATAATTTTCATATTATGGTAGGGGAGAAGGAGGTCAATTGAACCAAAAATTCTTTCATAATTTTTTTAGAATAGAAGTTTGTTATTCACATTATCATTTCTGACTGGTGAATTAATCAACAAACGGTTGTAACTTAAAAGAAAAATATAATTGTATCGCCGCGTCAAGTGGTTCAACGGTCGTCAGCTTGGGGTCAATTAGATCGAAGGTATTGGAAACAAAAACAAATGCTTTTTGATGAATAATTCTTTAGATATTAACTCATACAACAATTATTACATACTTTGTTGAAAATATATTCTTATATCACTGTTTTTTAGTAGTTTTACATTTTAGTAGATTTGGAAGATCATTCTGGAATGGCACTTTTTGAAAAGTCATTTCATATTTGTCAGACGACTGGTTCAATCGTTCCATTTTTCAATTGACCCCTCTTACCGAAAAAAATGGTGCAGCCTCCGCGTCACTATAGTTGCTCCCGGTTCGCAATGGAAAATACCAACTTTTTTCCTCGATTTTCGGAATAAAATCAACAGATATCACAGGAAAAATAATGAGGAGTATGTTTTATTGAAAATACACTGAAATATGAACATTCCTATTCAATTATTTATCACTGAAAAAACTCATAAAAATAACATGAAAATAAACTTGAGCGCATCTATAACGTGATTCTTACAGGTATTATCACGAATTTATGAAAAAAATTACGAAAAGCTGAAAACAATTGAAGTGGCTTCCATCCTTCTAAAGGTTGAACAAATTTGACTTAACTTTGCTAAATTAAATGAAAAGCTACAAGAGATTTAACGAATATTGACTCCTAGATTTTCATAGTTCATAATTTATTTTCGATGAAGCCATTGATCCAAGTGACGTACGACGACACTTTAGTGCAAACCGTTGGAAGACCTCTCTTTCCACATTTGGAATCCGACCAAGAGATTATACCAACTAATTTAGGATTCCTACCCTTATCATCTTGCACAAGTGGACCTCCACGATCCTTACCACATGCTGATGTCTTTTCACCGATTCGTCCTACGCATACCTGATTATCTCGAACTTTGGCAGTTTTCAAGGTTAAAATCGAACGCAGAGTGTCTTGGCAGTATGGAGCTTGAATTGTTGGCAGCACAACAGCTTGAAGAATATCTGAATTGCTCGAAGCACTATCACCACCCCATCCGATTACAGTTGCACGACCAGTTACATTCTTATTGGCTGCTGGTAAGCGGATTGCACGAATCTTTTTATTCATTTTCAATGGTTGACTGAGTTTGAATAAGGCGATGTCATCTTTTGGAATCGGATTCAATGCACTTGGCCTAAAATTATTGGAGGCAATAAAAAAATTCATTTGTAATAGGGTACGCTGAGAAAAAAAATTCTGGTCTTAAATAAATGTACTTTGCGTAAATGGATATGAAAATTTTTTCTCGAAAAAGCATTGATCATCTATATCTATATCTAGAGGATATTAGTATATTTACTTGTGCAAAATACATTTATTTGAGACCAGAATTTTTTTTTCTATGTGTAGGAGTACTGTTTGTGGTCACTGTAACTTTTCGAGCCACTTTATAGCGAACTTCAAATATGAATTATTTTACAAATACAATAACATTATACGTTGGATTCGTATAATCATGAGGATTCTAAAATTCTATAAAAATATTGTAATTTCAGAATTCGAGGCTGAATAGACCCAAATAGGGTTTCGAAGCCGTGATAAAAAAAATTAAAAAAAAAATTTGAGGATTCCTTTTTGAGCTTCCCGATGAGGAGAGTTATTATATTATATTGGCCTCGAAAATGGAAAATCGATTTTTGACTGATCTTCTCGTTTTGAGACCTCCAAAACATTTTCTGATAGTTTTTAAGACCATATGTGTGTGTATGTATATGCATGACCAATTTTTTGTTCACGGTTTCTCATTATTCAATAATGTAATCGAGATGATGAATGTCACAATCGAAGGATCTTGATATGGTTTGCTGCTGATTAGATTTTGATTGAAATCGGACCAGCAGTTTCTTAGTTATTATTTTGAATTGGAAGTGACCAAAAAGGAGCAAGGGTCGCCAAAACTGGTACTTCTACCCTAGTTAAATTTTTTCAATAAATCAGGCTGATTTACATTACCAGAATTAATAGATCATAATTTACCCTCTATAAGAACCATGGGCAATTTGCATGCCAACTTGACGATACTGTTCGTCCTCGTTGGGTGAAGAAAGTATATTTTTTCCAGCTTTGACAGTTACAGTACCAACTCTTCTTATACATTGGGCAGAAGTTACTATCCAATCATCAGTCAGTATTGCACCACCACAAATTAGTCGCTCTTTACTTAGGGAAGTAAATTTCCAATAAATTGCCACTGCGTATGGATATTCTTCAATTTTAGTATCGTTTCCATTGATTATGAAGTTTTCTAACGCCAGGCAAACTGGAAGATTAAATTCAAGATTGATTTAATGATCATTTTTTCATTCTCTCGAGTCGATGAATGAGAATAGAATTATTTGATGCAAAAAAAAATTATTTTATCAATGAATAAAAATAGATTACGAATAGTTATTTGTTATCTCCCTCATTAAAAGAGGAAAAATTTTCTCTTCTACTTTTTCTACTGTTTTCTCCGTTTGCATCTATACAAAACTCATGTGAAGAGCCGAAAGACTATACTTGGGAAATAATAATAATAAATAGTAGATTACGCATGAATGAAAATTATGATTTATTTTGAGAATCAGTATCGTTCATTCTTTGGTGCATCTATGCTATGTTCACTTATTCACAAAATTCTTTGGGTTAAAATTTTTTTTCTTGTTCAGGATTAAAATTTATTTCTGGAATGTTAAATTCTTTAACTGTCTTACCTGGAATTGTAAGGAGTATAATTTGCACGTTCTTCCCCAACATATTAACGGTACAATATGCAATTGACACTTTTCTCAAGACTTATATATAAGGAAAAATTGAACGATATCTATCGTGAAACATCAATTAAGATAATTTCACCAGGAAAGAATGAAATAAAAATGTTTGTCCTTTTCTATGCATATTTATAGATAAGAAATTTATTTGCCATTTCACAATTGTGAATTTTATCATTGGCAGAGCTTAATTTCAAATTCATTGTAATTAAATGATAATATTAAAAGACCTTTGTTCTGAGCCAATCGCTAGTTCTTAATAATCAATTTCTGCTATATCGTTTATGATGGGTTATTACTCTAGACGATGGAAAAATTGATGTTACTCGATGAGTCATATGACTCATCAAGTAACATCAATTTTTAGATAATGTAGATAATATTATCTACGCGCAATCAATTGGAATGGAAGAGTGTTGAATTTAGTAATAGAGGTGATCGCGTCGAAATGGACCTCCGGGGCAAAATGATCAAGGATTTTTTTCTTCGGGGTGGAGGATTTCATGAAAAAATGTCTAAAAAAATTGAAAATATGCTTCGACATATCTACATCGTCGTGTAATTTTATCTATTTTTTTCGTTGTAAAGACCCTAAGAGCGCGCTCTGAAGAATGCGTAAATCTTAACAATTATTATATAGGTTCTAGAGTGAAATATGAGTTGAATTGTTGATTTCGCACGTTTTATTCACTTTCCAACTATTACAATTAGTTTTTTTTCTTCGTCGTAACTTCAAATGCATATTTCTCAAAACTATGTTTTTAGACAGTGTCAGACGATAACTCAGTCATGTTTTAATATTTTTCAACTTTTCTTTTGTTTGTCAAATCTCGATAATTACTTTCTCTATAGTTTATGGAGAGATTTTTCTATTTTTTTGATCGCATAAATAAGTTTGAAATACTGCAACTTCTTTGTTTTTGAAGAAAAAAAATCCCGTTTTCAGAGCCCTCAACGATATGTGAGCCCTTAACTCTTTGAAAAAATTCCAGTTCATTTTGCCCCGTACGTGCATTTAGTCTCAATTTCTCTTATTTATTGATATTTAAATCTGTGCATTTTTTGGGATGATGAATCTGACTGAATCAATATTTTCGCTGCTGTTTAATGCTTCCATTCGAAAGAAAATTCTGGTTCATTTCGCCTTTTAGGTCCACTTTACCCCTAATATATATTTTTATCATTTCTCACAATTCACTGGATATTGCATTCAAGAATCAACTTTACTTGTACCCTATGATCTTTATCTAATGATGATGCGGCCAGTGCGAGGGATGCCATTGAATATAATGGTTAATTCTAAATGGTATAGCCTCGTGTCAGTGTAACAATAGACACGTGGCAAAAGTGTGCACGGGGATGACAGTTGACTGCAGTGAACATGGTGAATTAAAAGAGTGTGCTCATGACAATGACAATTGTTGCCATTAAAGCTCAAACACAAAATGGATAAGAGACACAAATCCAATCCAAATTGGTTTGATTGATGGAACCTGCTACTTGGATTAACATCAAAGTGTAACTGATACAAAATTATGGTTGAAAAAGAAAGAAAAAAAAAACAATAAATTCAATTAAATAATAGGCGTTATATTTTATGATTTTGATTGATCATTCTTGCCTCATCTATTCGACATCACGTATTGACATTTTCGTTGTAACATAGATATATAGTATAACTTTAAAGTGTACAATGGAGTACATGGAAACTATCGACTCCCACGGAGCCAGGAAGACATTCGCATTTGTATTCCAATGTATACGATAAATATTGTCGAATAAGTGAGTAGAATACTATAATGTTTTGACTATATACGAAGACGTATCGATTCTTTAGGAAGACTTGTTTATCCATTGATACAAAAGCCATAATGTTGCCAGAGGCTTAACATTTCTGTGAAAATTTCATGTTTAAAAATTTCTTTTATTTTAACAATTTTATTTGTCTCGAAATGTCACAAAAATTCGAGAAGAACAGATAATTTTTGAAATCATTCAATATTTTTTTGAGATCAAGTCCTGCATATTACTCATTTTATTGAATTTTTCTTTTGAAGAGAATGAACAGAGTCATTTTTTACAAACCACCTAGTTGATTCAGAAGCAGCGCCTCGGACATGATTTTCAGGCAACGATAGGGTCAAATGAAGTGAAAATACCCGTTTCCCAGAAAATACGAAAGATTCGATTCATTAATTTGATAAAAAAAGACGAAACGAACGAAAACGTTGATACTTAATTTCTTTAATTTTCCATTTCTGTAAGTGAAAACCTTTGCGAAGGAATCAGGGAAAGTTTTGTGAAAGTACTTCTGCATTTCTCTATTGTTGATGAATTTTTCAGAATTTTTTAGTGAAGGCTTTCCTCCAAAAAAAAATTGAATTCATTCTGCCCCGGTCTCTCTCATTCTTTTTATCAAAAAGCTCCCAAAAAGCTGTAAATCTTGATAAAAATTAATGTTCCCTCTATTCACATTTTCTCCTACTTCTTCTCATCTTCACTGAGGAATAATAACTTGTATAAAAGAGAAATTTAAAAATTCCATCAGCTTCATTACAACTCAAACGTCTAATTTTCACGGTCTTGGATAATAATTTGACGGATTTTCATAAAAAAACTTATTTCACCTTTTATTTCTTTAAATAGATATAATAGAGGAGCGGACAGTGTGTGGGGCACCCACCGGGCCTTTTGAATTATACGTCGCTCGACGCAGACTCACAAATCTCATGTGTTACAGTATATACCCTTTACCTCATCCTCTTCTTCACTTTATACCCATCCACAATTTTCTATCTCTCTCACTCATCCGACACATTAGCTTGGACAACTAATCTTGACCAGCGGACCGGTAGGTAATTACCGCGAAATGAATCACTCCTGAGAGACTTCAACTACGTTGGAGTTGTAGGTCTTTACCGGTATGGCATAAGGCACCCAGTACCGCGTATCACTAAATCAAGCCTTTTACCTTTTACCAACGTTGTACCTATCCCCGGGTAGCCAACCAGTGTAACAAACTCTAACCAAACGACTCGTCCGATTCTACTGCAGCTTCTCGAAGAACTTGAGAAATTTTTCATTCATTTACTTCTTTTTTTCTTTTCTTTTTCTTTATTTTCTCTTCACTTTCGAACATTTCAACGTTTATTCTTGATGTTTTTTGATTACTTGTTCTTAATATAGGTGCTGAAAGACGGTATTAAGATAGACACCTCAATAATTGAGAGTTTTTTGTTTTTTTGGTCAATTTTTCAAATAATTCGGTGATAAAATGGAGATTAAAATTCTTTCATGATCATGATACTGATAATAGCCAATATCTGACAATTTTTTTCCCCTATTTTTTCTTTTACAATCCATGCAGAAAATTGAAAAAACTATGAGTGAAAATTATGTAAATATTTTTTTTACAATAATTTATTTGTTTTGAAAAAATTGGAAATTATCAGATGTGCGATAACTTCATTACCAAAATTTTTTCCCCTAATTTCGTTGTTTATCACCGGACATGTAAGGAAATCTCCAGAATGTTTCTATTCCAGCTATAAGAAAAAAATTATTGACAACAACTCAGAATGGCTAGAATTTATGTTAGATTTTCATTGTAATGATTTTACCCTGAAGATCCATTCTGGCCCTGGCCCTATCTATACTTTTTATGGCGGTATCGATACTTTTTTTGTGTATCGTGCCAAAGGCTCCAAAATAAAGCCTTTAATGGCAAAAAAAGAAAAAATATTTAAAAAAACTACATATTATTATGAATTTTGTAAAATCGCTGAAGAACAATTTACGAGCACAAACCTCCACATTTTTTGTGCGACAGGTGAGTGGAGTTCAACGACCCCAAACCAATACATCTCGTGCCATTGATAGATAATTGTGGTACTAACATTGTCAGAATTTTCACAGAATATATCGTTTCCATTCGCCGCGCTCTCTAATTTAGAACTAACGATTACCTAGTAATCATGGCTCATTGATGTCTCTCCGAATCAAATGGAATTAATTATCGAAATTAGTTCCAAGATCTCAAATTAACGGAGAATTAATAAAAAAATTATTCTATCATTTTTCAATGGAAATTTAACATTTATTAGGTTCGTTCGACATTTTAATCTAATGGAGCATTCAACTGCTTATTGTTACAGGTTTTGACTTTGTACTGAGGGAGCCAGAAGAGTAGCAGGAAAACACGTTTATGTGTTAGTGTTGGGCTATATGGAAGTACGGTAGGCAGGCATTTACTATTTGTCGAGATTTTATCTTTGAATGGGTGTAGCGAGTTATTACAGGCAGAAGATCACAGTTATTCTTGGGCTATCGAAGAGCCACTGATTTTGATTCAACAATAAGAATACAATTCATATTATTATAATTCTTGAAAACTTATTATTTAGCCCAATAATTTTCAAAATGCATCAACATCGAATTATTTAATTAAATTTTGATTACTTTTTTTTAGCAAAACAGAGGAAAATGAAGTGGATTTTTTTTTCGGAGTGAATGCGTACATAGAAAAATTTGAAAATATTCCCTAACAATATAGGCATACTGGACCATCTTCTGGATTTTTTTCAGATTTTTCCGGGAAGGTGTTCGATCCAAAAAATAATTCGGTTCTTTTTACCTTGAAGGTCTGTTTCGCCCTAACTTTTCTTATCATCATATTTGCGCTAATTTGTCAAGAAATCTTTTTTTTTCTGCATAAAAAATCTTCTAAAAATAAGGCAGCTTGGCATTTTCTTGTATTCTCCATGAATTAAAAAAAAATCTTCTCTTTCCAAAACGTCTCTACTTGTTTCTTGATCGAAACGTGAAAAATTTAAGATTGTCCAATGCAAATCAATGTTTCGGTTCTGATAAAAATCAGAAAAAGAAGGAAAAATGATTATCCACAAAATTTTCCCATGAGATCTAGTTCTCTTGTAATTTTATGAGTAGGTGTAATTTTTTTCTAAATTTGTGAATATTAAATCCGTGGGAAAAATAGCGATAAATTATGATATTAAAAGGAAAAAAATCACAAATAATAAGTAATTACAAAAATAGTGTAAAATACAGTGTACAACATTATATTTTAAAATGTATAGCCCTATTAATATGAATAATCGTTGATATTAAATTTATTTCAATGGAGCGTGATAAAAAACAAGTCAATTGATGAAAAATTAAATGGGAGAGAAATGAAGCAAAAAAAAAATAAAGTACGAAGAGTGGGGAAATTTGAAGTGCATGAAAAATACAGAACTGAAACGAACATGCGTGGGATCGTAAAGTAGGGAAAGCCATAGCGAATCATTGCAGTGTGTTAGCGTTTATAACCTATATATATATCTGGAAACCTGACGAAATACGTCGCGTGGCTATCAATAATCACATACGTGCTGTTTCAGTTGGCCTGGTGTGGTGCACAGGTATAATAAAGCAAATCTGTTGCACGTTTTCTAGGATAAAGAAAAGGGAAAAATGAACGAAAGTGAAAAAAAAGTAGAGGAAGAAAGAAGCAAATTACATGAATGTGTTCAGAGCGCTAGACGCAAGATACACGCGTTTCCTACAGTACTGCAGTGGTTGGCGCCACTGAATCGCGACGAGGTGCGCGCGCATACTTATCAGTTTTTTTTTACCATGAGACACTAATAATTCAACTGGTTTCTCAAATCATTCCTCAGTTGCCAATAATGGACAACAATCACATGCTATTGTAATAACAATAATCGATACATCAGTGGTGTGGTAAAAGTGAATACGTTGAAAAATCAGATGTCACTTATTTCCAATCCATAGAAAAATGCTGGATTTGAATACATCGAGAGAAAAATTTACTTCTGCCAAATAAATACATAATGACACTCAAATCCAGAATTTTCCATATTTTTTATCATTAGTTGTCTTCCTTTTTCAAGAATAAGGTCAAAAATTCTAATTGATTTATATTGATTCACAACAGATGATAAGAAGTGTGTAAACATTTTTATAAAAAATTCTTTCTTTGTAAATTATAGTTTAAATAAACATCGTACCCTGATGAGGACTCCACATGAGAGTCGAAACATTGGTACACAATTGAATATCTTCAGTTAATTTATTTCAACTCCTGCAGTGACCTACATGGCTACCTTCATATTAAATTAATGTAATCAAGGTCGTAAAAACAATTGAATAATTCGGCCAAATGAATTCAGCAAAAGTAAACTCTCCGAAAAAGAAACATAATTCGTGGTTTTTCCCGAATTTTCGCGTTTGACTTATTCTGGTCGTTTTGTCATTTTAACTTATTGGCGTTCTGATTTCTCGGCTTTTCATGCATTCTCTTACACATCTTCATTTCTCAAAACTGTTGGAGATGTCTATTCGAATCTCCTCTAAACCTTCATTTGAACAAATATCAAAAAAGGGAAAATAATTCTTTTCGATTTTTGTTAAATAAGCATACGAATATTTCTATCACTTATCAGCAGTCAATCTTATTTCAAGCAGGAAAATTTTTTTCTCAGTGTTTAGGGTTAGAGAAATATAATAGAATGTTTTTGAAAGGAAACTGTGCATGGATCCTTATGGATCTTTTGGGATCTCTCAGTTCATGAGGGATTTTGAAAATAATCCACACGTGTTTCTCAAACTTTGGCACTTCATTAATGAATTCAATTATAAAGAGAGGTCAAGTGAAAAGCAGGGGAGGAGTGATTGGACGCACTTTAGTTTTGATGTTTTATCTCATGAAAATTGTTTGAAATTAGTTAGAATAGGCTCTATTGTGTTTCATTGTTTATATTTATTAATTATTCCAAGGAAAAACGTAAATAATTTGTAATTTTTGTATTTCAGAGCCTGAAGAAGCTCAAATTATAAGTGAAACGTCGCGAATTGACAATATTTAAGTATTGTATTGTTGCGTAACCCCCTTTTAAATCCCGTGTTCCACGGGAAAAGAAGGATGACAGACGAAAAAGAACCCAGCAACGATCGTCTTTTGGAATCAATAAGAAGAAGAATTCATTCTTTTGGGAAACGTCAAGATAAACAGATCTGTATCGCCCCGGAAATGAACTGTCATTTTAATTGATAATGGTGTTCTTGTGTCTCATTCGCAACAGCATCTATAATCTTCCAATCTCCCATGATATTTAATTAATTACTACATACATGGAAATGAACCCGAGAATCAATTAGTGAGAATAATTGAGATGAATTTTTTTTTTGATGAGTGCATCGAAAAGCTGTAGAATTTTTCGTTAGAAAACATATGTCAAAATTCATCTTTGTAAAATTTTTGGGAAATTCGACTGTTTCATATGATCAAATCGTTTACAGAATTCAGAAATCACATTTTCTCGAAGATATTTCTACTATTCGTCATCAACTCATGTGTGTTTTAAAAAAAAATATCAATTTTTAAAGATAACTTGGAAAAACAGATTTTCATCGAATGAACTATGAATGATTCAAAATCTATGGGAAATGTTCTCACCTTTCATTTAAGATCCACCCCAGACCGCTACGACAAACAGAATCGGAGCAATTTTCGGATAATTACGGGTTTTCATAAAGGAACAGGATTTGACCCCTCATTAATGCCCAAAACGGTAGAATTTTCAAAAAAATCCCAAAAAATCAGTTTCAACACACATTTTTCACTGGAAATTTCTTCAGCTCTTTAATAGAATTGTCAAGAAAAAATTCATTTCAAGCAGTTTCATTAAAATGTCCGTTTCACCCAATTTTTCCTTAATTTTCAGAAAGGACAAAGTCTATTCAGGAGATTTCACTCACCAGTATAGTAAAAAAATTATTGAAGCTTCTAACAAGACCTTCTCAAGTTAAAATATTCCAATTTCGCGCCTGAATTGGAATCCACCAGTTTTCGATCAATCGAAATCAATCATTTCCCCTCAAAACTCTTTGCCAGCTGCTAGAAAACATAGAATTCAATGAATAGAAGTTGAGAATAATTATACACAATTAAAGTAAAAATTTCCTTTGCCTAAATGACAAAATAAAATTCAAGTGTACAAATTGTTTTTTCCCTATTACTAATACAAGTGAATTCTCACATATGATATGTGAAATACAGTGTCGATACGTGTTTTTGTAGTGGTACACCACAGAGGCGATTACCGATACCATGAGTACGTAATTTATTGCTCCGTATTCGTAAAACGTGACGGTCCAAGTCCCCTCGTAAAGCGCTTCCAGTTTCTGAGTCAGAGCTAATGTTGTTCCTATATTTTTTTTTTATTCTATTTATTTATTTATATGTTACTGCGGCGAAATTCTTCATGAAATGAAAGAAGCTTTTTTCTATTTTTCAAGGAGCAAAACACACGTGAATCACGCGGACCAGTTGCACTAGCAAGCCAAGATATATCTGTGGGAAATATAATAATGTGTGAGGGTACTGAAGTTGATTGTTGAACTGATAAAATACACAATAACTCTCTAATTCTTGGGTGGCAATTACTGTGCGATATACGTCAATCGGTGAGGGCCCATGAACTCTGTTTGTATCTGATAACAGTAAATAGAACTGTAACCTATATAATTATCAATTAAATCTATGAATATGTTTTTTCTTTAGAGAAATACGAGGAAAATATAGTGGAATTCCTCTAAATTTGACCACTCTGTATATTTGACTGGATTCTCGCCCTGTCTTTGACGATCCTGTCCCTCACTACGAGTTATTGCAATCGCCAGAACGACCAATGAAGAAAGAAAGCATTTAGGCGGAAATTTTGAAATTTTCTGAATAAATCTCTGTTCATTGCACATTTGATTGCGCAGACCTGCGCGTTATGCTGCGCAGACCTACGCATATGAGAGATAACTGTGATGCTATGGGGACAAAAAGATGTGTCAAATATAGAGAATAGTCGTGGATGGAAGCGTCAAATTTAGAGGAATTTCATTGTATAGAAATTCGTGGAAATCTTTGTGAAATCAATATTAAAAGAATATTCTAAAAAATTCAGTTTTTCAGACAATATCTCGGAGTTTAAACGAGATAGAACAATTTACATGAGAATCTTTTTTATAGCTCTCACTTTTATCTACAATAAAGGCATTAAAAAATCCCTTATCTCGCTCTAATTTGAAAATATTCAACAGTCAGAGAAGTAAAATCAAGTTTCTTTTGTCTTATCGAACTACTGAATTAATTATCGAAATCATTTTATTTCTTCGTCTCGATGGTAAAAAAATTCCAATCGAATGTTTGAAGTAATACCTCATAATTTCGAAATATTGCGAGTTAAAAAAAAAAGTTCTAATTTATATAATCTGAACTAGATAAGTTGACGTGTGTGACTCTATAATTTACATTGGCGCCGTATTGGTTCATCTGCTGTGATAAAAAAATCAAAATTCCCTGTGTAGTTTCATGGTGAACTAGAAATGAGTAACCACGTGTGGGTGAAAATCATAAGATTGATCAATGATCTTGTCCAGTAGTTATTGCGTGAGTTTGCATTGTAACGAGGAGATACATGTGGACTCGACGAAATGTATTAATAATCGATGAATCAAATAAACCAGACAATTAAAATTTATTCGAAAACTCATAGATTAATTTACAGCCAAGTACATATTTTTCTGGGGAAAAAAAATGATTTTTATTTATTGGGGAAAACCGGAGAAAAATGGACCCTTAGGACAAAACCATTCAGAATTTTTTTTTCAAAGGGAAGGACCGCACGAAAAAATTTGAAAAAAATTAGAAAAACGCTTCTACATATTAACATTTTTCGTCAATTTTTTCGATTTTTTTCGTAGAAGCCTCCATTCTTAAAGAAAATCACAATTCATTTTCCTCATCAGGTCCATTTTGCCCTAGATTGCCCTAATCAAAAACAGAGCTGCAGAGTGACAGAGCATGGGGAGAGCATGAAGAGAGAGCTCAAGTGATATGGTAACAGTTAATCGGGCAAGCCCATTGTTCCGAGAAAGACCGGTCGACTTGCTTGAATTTATAATGCTATTAATTGGCAACGTTTCCGCCCTTATATTTCAATCGATTTCACCGAGTTCACCTCCCCTCATTGATTTTTTTTCCACATTGCCAATGGTTTAACAGCAGAGCTGTCAGATATACCAGTGTACTCCTCTTATGATCAATATAAAAACAGCTTGACGCAACGCATTAAATATTTCGATCGTTTTCACTGATTTTTTTTATCGATTTTATTATCATTTCAAGAATAAATGCTGTAATTTCTCGATGCAACAAATATTTCAGCACAATGCATATTCCATTGGTGTATTTCAAATCCAGCGCGAAATTTGAAAAATCAGTGGAAAGCTGTCTTTCAGATTTGAAAAAATATTACAGTGGAATTCCTCTATATTTGACTCGTCCGACCAGAAACATTCTTTATGTTTGACACTTTCTTTCCTCTCCACCACATCATACGCATGTCCCCCATGCGTAGATCTGCGAAGCCAAATGCGCAATAAATAAATTGAACTTTGAAAATTTTAATATTCCCGCCTCAATACTCTTTTTTGATTGATCCTCCTAATGGTTCTAAAAAATCGTCTTATGAGACAGAATATTCAAAGATAGAGCAAGAATCCAGTCAAATATAAAGAACTGTCAAACATAGAGGAACTCCACTGTCTTAACCAACTCTTGAACATGACATTTCCGCTTTTAACAACTTAATAATTCCAAAAAAACGCATAACCTATAAATTAAAAGCAAAATATTCATTCTTCAATACAAAATAAGCTCAACGATTACCGTCTCGATTACAATATGTAATTAAATAGCCCAACTCTCTCTCAAAAAAAAAAAAACCTAAGTAAGAACTTAACTGTCTGAACAAACGATCTAGTTACAGTGTTAAAACTCCAGTTAACCACTGGTGTATCATTAAAATCGATATAATAATGGGCCTCGTGTGTTACAAAACTCTCGGCGAGTTCAGAGCCCCCTCCCTCCCCTGACGACAATAACTGGCCCTCTTTTATATCTCTCAAGTAATGTAATATCGCCCCCAGCTCAACAATACACACACACACACATATATAAATATTTTTCGAAAGAGTGCCGGATTGTAGTCGAAGAGTGAAGCACTCCGTGAAGAAACTGAGACCTGTTATGATGGGCACGCGCCCAACCAATCAGTGGAAATAACACGTTCCCGCCAAAGTGACGCGTTTCTTTAAAAAAAAAAAAAAAGACAACAAATTCATTCAATTTTTTGCTGTCCCTTTTTTTTCACGTACAATTATTTGTCTTTAATTTCAATCAACTCAATTCGAACTCAACAGTTAATTAAACTAGAATTAAGATAATTAACGTAGCATGAAATGAGTTAATTGGATGAATCAAAAAAAAATATATAATTAAATATTTCATTAAATTTTATTTCCCTTTGAATTAGAAAAAAAAATTGCATTTACTCTGTAGGAACAAAAGAAAATTAACGAAATAATGTGGAAATTATCTTGATCACATATTAATTTTTTTTCGATATTTTTTTTTTAATGAAAATTACGAGTAAATGTAGTGAATAATAATGGGAGTTACTTGAGTCTCTTTAAACAGAATTTCGATGGGAAAAAAATTAACGAGATTGATTTATCAATAAATTAGTACACGCTGAGTTGACTCAGTTGGTCATAATAAAAGGTTTGTTAACAAAGAAGAAAGAGAGAGAGAGAGAGAGAAAGAAGGAGAAAAAAAGTGAAGAAAATAATAGAGAAAGTATACACCTAATGTGTCTGTACTGGCGGCATGAAACGCTGAATACTTTAATTGGAGATTTCCATTGTAGTTAAACCAGCTAGAGTCCTACCGCTGCCGTGTTTAACTAACGTGTTTACTTGACGCAAATGCTATACAATTATTTCATTTTTTTTTTTAACTTAAACTCATTAGTTTAATAAATATATCCCAACTATAGAATAAGAAAAATGATTGAAGCATAAATTTACGAATGATACATTTAAAAAAAAGAGAGAGAGATAAAAAATATACAGGAAAATTTGCTTACGTGGTACTTGATAGGCCACTGGGCGTTGGCCAAGCATGTGCATCTTGGGTTATACATAACACACTCTGGGCCACTCTGTGTGCTTTCTTATGGATTAGATATACGTCATTGGTTAACATGCATGTTACTTGCTCAATTTATTTTTTAACTTTTATGCGCAATAGATTTACATGAGAAACTATACTTCCGCTTTAACGAAAATTTTATGTTTAGGTTAGAGTTACATATTATTTTAATCGTTGAATTAAAATGTTGTTTATTACACTGTTTGCGCTGTTTTCAATAAACTATCAGCGTTAAATATTTGACGGATTTTTTGAAATTTATCTAGAATATTCAAGTGATTTAGTTTTATAATTGCTCTAGAAAATTCAATGAAAGTGGAATTTCATTGAGATAACGCGCATGCGCAATGGATCATTTGCAATTAATCTTGTTGGATGTTTTGAATAATATTTTTGCATAAGTTTTATGAATAACATTTTCGCATAAGTGTTACACATAAATTGTAGCTTATTCGAGATTAATCGAATTTTGAGGTTATGTGATTAATGCACATGCGCAATAAATCGCATTATGAGGAATAGATCATTTTTTTTGTTCACTTACTTCGAGGAATAATCGAGGAAATTCTATGAAAGTGAATTACCTTTCATTTGAAGAATTTAATTGATCCAAAGGTTACCATGCTAATGTGCATGCTCAATTAATCTTTAAGAATAGGATCTATTGCGCATGTGTATTGAGATGAACGGTGGAAAAATTGCAAAATTTCAATTTCATCATTTTCAATGATGTATTTGTTTATTGTTTGATTTGCGCATCAATTTGCTTTTTTGGAAATTCAATTCAATTGAAATTCATTAAAATGCGCATGCACCATAGATCACCCCACTCCATAGATCACTGGTGACAGGGCGGCAAAAATTCAAATGTTCTTTGTTTTTTTCTATGGCTTTTTCCGTTGTGCACTTTTTTTTGTAAAAATTCAACGGAATTAAATGGTTAGATTCCATTGATACTAAGGGGAAGTGAACAAGACACTAGTCACGAGACCATTCATCGAGTGGCGAGTCGCCGTCTGGAGTCTACCAGACGCAAATTGCGAAATAATCTCTAATGCAAATAGAAACGACTGGTGACACATGATCAGCGTATAATTCGTAACACATTGAATTAAAATTGTGGTTAATTAAATGGGGTTTTGGAATTTTCCTTAATTACTTCAATTAGACTTCCGAATTTTTTAATTCGAATGAGTAAAATATCATTATCAATAATATTTTCATAATATGGCTTTATTATTATTATTTTTATCATTATTATAGCATATTTTGCCGAGAAAAAAAATTATTTTACAAGTAATAAATAATAAAATCACAAAATCCTTAAAATTATCTCCAATAGATAATATTGGAAAGATATGAATTTTAAATGAATAAATAAAAAATAGAGTGTACGCAATTGTGTATTAAAGATCGAGTTTCACAAGTGGCCCCATTGTGTAAAATATGATGCAATTAATATAGTACTTTCCTGTACGTCCCCACACACGTATACAAAAGATAGTGGAAAAGTTAAAACCTTCGAAACACTATGAGTGAACAGTGGCCACCCCCGTACTAATAGGCGAGACAAAGGGCGGTTTTATATAAAGCCAGAGATTGGAATAAAAAAATTGGATTTTCCATGTACAATAAGTGTGAGAGTATTTGTCACAACACGGAAGGTTCAGGGTTCCGCTCACGCTTTTAACTACATTATTGATTTGTAATTCATGCGCCCACGATCGCAAAACGTGCGTGCATTCTTAATTGTTAACTTTTATTTTAACATTACAATTAAACTCAATTCTCAAGAATAACAATAAAGGTCAAAAAAAAGAGAGAAAAAAAAATATTTTTGCTCAATCACGGTTTCGCAGAATATAAATTGCACATTGTGAAGTCGATTAAAAACCATCAATCAAAGTGGAATTGAGTTTTTTTTTTAATTATTAATTATTTCTGAGAGACGAGTGGAAAATTGGATGTTCATTATTTTATGAGGATCTCGGATATTATTGGGCTCATTAGAATTTTTCGAGAAGCTTTTCTTGAGTCGATGAAATTCGCTGAGGAAAAGTATACTGATGAATTTTGCAAAACCTATGGTTTAGAAAAATATTTGTAAAATAATGAATATTTTATTCTATATTTTATAAATTGCTCTTTATAAATTAAGTCATCTTAAGAGCTCAAATAGCCCTGAATTCTCTGAAAACCGAATGAATTTCAACAATCATTATGAAGATTATAGGATGAACAAGAAATTGATGTTCATTTCGCATTTTCTATTCACTTTTTAACTATATGATTTTTTTTTCAATTTTAACATTATTTTCTACTGATTTAATGGATGACTGATGAAAACCATGGCTTCTCCTGGTCATCATGGTAACTTCACCAGAAATTATCCGATCATAATAAAACATTTTTGACACTGTAATAAAATAATGCAGTAGTTATTGTTGGACACAGAGATTTTTTTTTCTTAAAAACTTAAGAAATTACAGTATTCAAAACTTTTTTATGCAATAAGAAAAAATTGGTGCTCAATGATTCATAAAAAATAGGCATAGACAAAAATAAAAGAAATTCTCTTCATAGACTCCAGAGAAAGTCATTATCAAGATTTAAATAACAAAAAATTGAAAAATATCAATAATTGACCGAGTTATAATACTGATCCTATCTAAAAACATAGTTTTGAGAAAAAGGCGTTTGAAGTTTCTGGTACGGCGAAAAAAAAAACAACAAATAAGTGAATTATTATAGTTGAAAAGTGAAAAGAACATATGAAATCAACAGTTTAATTCATATTTCACCCTATATCTTTTATAATAATTGTTTGAATTCACTCATTTTTACAGCGCGCAGAAGTAAGTGAGCCCTTAAAGATTAGAGAAGAAATGAAGGAATTTAAAAAAAACTGCTTATAGGAATTGATTTCAGAAGAAATTTTTTTTTCACTGAATAATTATAGATAAATAATTGATTTACCAATTCAATGAATGCAGTACCTTCTATTATACTTCAAAGTTAAAGATTCAAGATTAGGTCAGAGGTAAAAGTGGATACTTCTTGATAGACTTGTTTTGATGGTCAATGTACTGATAACTAAGTCTGCAGATAGTGTGCCAATGTAAGTGATATAGAATTGGGACTTTGGTGCTTGTCATGCAATAGGATCGTGTACAGATAGGAGAGTATTCTCGATTGGTTCTACGACTGTTGACAAGTGGCTGAGGAGTGTGTCACATCAGTCAGTGTTCGAGAACAACCTGTGTTGGGGGTATCGGCAATGATTATCCATTATTTCATCATTGAATATTATGGAAAAATTTAATTATCCTGAGTAATCTAAAGATAGGAATAAAACTATTTCCCACAAAATACAATTCGTTCGAAAAATTTTTTACACTTACATTTTATTAAATTATTTTGTTCAGAAGAAAAATTAATCTAGCAAATTATTTAGGAAAAACCGTCTTCTTATCCTCAGAATTCAGGAGTAGACAAAAATTATGAGCCTAAAATCCTGAGTTAATCCGAAGTACAGTAGACTTCCAATGAAGTTGCACCTATAGAAGTATCCACTTGTTAAAGTTTCCAGGGTTCGGTTTTTTTCCCCAATCAAAATTTATTTTAGGAGCATAGCATTTCAAATATATTTGAAATATATAATATATACTCTTGGACATATTTTCACATTCCGGCCATTAGATTACGCAGAGAGGAATGCTCACGTAAGAAGTAGGGGTCAAAACAAAACGAGAACTTTAGAGAGTGATCCTGGATGGAGGTGCAAACTTTATTGGAAGTCTACTATATCTCATTAATCCGGAGACATTTTTTATAGAACGCGTAATTCCATCCGGCAATGCTCTTTGGACAAATTTACAATGGAATCCCTTTATATTTGACTCATCCATACATGGCCATTCTCTATATTTGACGCATACTTTTATCCCCACTACCTCACATCAATGTCTCATATGCATGGGTCCAAGCAGCCAAATGCGGCAGGTCTGCGCAGTTAAATGCGCAAGGAGAATCGGTATAATTTGGAAATTTAAATATGCCCACCCAAATACTTTGTTCTGATTGGTCGCCCTGGTAGTCACAAACAATCGTAGTGAGGGACAGGATAGTCAAAGATGGAGCGAGAATTCAATCAAATATAAAGGGCAGTCAAATTTAAAGGAGTCAAATATAGGGAACTTCCACTGCAGCTGCAACAAAAAGGATCTCTCAATTTCCACACATTTATCCGCACTATTTTAATCAGTTCGCAATTGATCCTGAACAAAGGAAAATCCGGGGGTGTTTCCAGCGACTCGTGGATGGCTGGAGATGAAAAATACACGAGAGAATTACAACATCTCGCTTGAATTTTCGTTTCGATAACGATAACAGGGGGATGAGGTGAAACAAAGGAGAGGGGGGGAGGGCAAGGAGGAGAATTGTGGCTGGATGATGACGACGTTGAAACTACACTTGGGTTTGATAGCCGGGGCGCCAAGACCACTGGCTGTCTGGGAATGTCTTATCCCCACCACCTTTTTTTTCTACGTTGGATTAAATAATCTGCATGAGGAGATTTAGAACTGTCGCACGCGACGTTATTATCAAACAATGCTGACGTTTCGCGCCTATCTTTTGTAATTTGAACAGTTGTTGTTTTTTTAATGTCACTATTGTTTATTATTTTAACAATTTAATTTTTGATGTTAGGAAAAGGATCGGATGATTGAAATGGACGAAAGAATTTCAGTGTCGAAATTTAGTTTGGATGAATTATCAAGAGAAGAAAAAAAAGAAAGTTAGATTTGACGAGAAAAGAAATTGAACCCATCTAGTCAAGAAAGATAAGGCGGATGTCATGTGTTAGAGCTGAGAGACATTTGAATTTGATGAGGTTGAGTGTTGAGTAGTTTCTTTAGTGATGCAGAAAACGATTTGTATTTTCATTTGAATAAATGAGCTTGAATTGTACGTAATATATTTTATCTACTAAAATATCACTCACTGATTTGATCTCAGTCGATTGAACGGGACAATTCGATAACTCATAACTGCCCACTTAATGTTGCCTCATTATTTCCAGAGACATCGTGCATCAAGTGAAATTAGTTCTGAATTATTTTATAATTATCTACTTGTAGAAATCGTTTTTATCAACTCGAATCTTTTTCTCGTGTATCTGCGGAGGGATTTTCTGAGTGCAGGTAAAAATACGGGATTTTCGGGGAGCTTCCGAGTTTTAACACTCGAGAAAATGCAGCGCTGCAGTCAATTTTATATTTCTGCGGTGAAGTGGTGGAAGATGAGTTTTAAAAAACGCCGATTGTTTAGCGAATATCTCGGAAATCATCAGATTTACGAAAATTTATCAAGAGGCCTTCTTTGTAGAGAATTGTCAAGGCTGTAGAAAAGATTTTCTGCCAATTTTCGTGAAACCCATTCTAGTGCAGAAATAGCGAACAAATAATCCAGTAGCAAAGAGACAGGAGTCAATTTTTCCTTCGCACCAGTTTTTTAAAATATTTGGGAAAATGAGCGGAATAGGGCGACTGCGATAGCTACAATTTTCTACACCACTGAATTTATATTTTCACTTTAGAAATAAAGTGGCGTAAATGATATGCTCATACATAGCACTTACGCCAGTTTGTTTCCAAGGTAACGATAAACAATTTTTGGATCAACTTCTTTTCTCACCATTATTTCGCAAATATTTCGAAAATCTTTGGAATTACAAAAATTTATCGAGACAATTTTTTCAAAACTGAAAAAATTCTCTACAAAAAAGATGTCTTGCTACTACCGTTCTCATGCAGTTCTCCACATGATTTCACTGCTTCGCCAAAATTCGAATTGGAAAACTTTTCGGCTTCAATTTTCATCTGAAAATAACTGTTACGAGAATATTAACGTCTTCCGGAATAATTGCGTAAGTTAAAAAAATGCAAAAAAAAGGCATCTCGAAATCCCATTAATTCAGGGATTTATATTTGATTGATTTATAAATGCGAAAATATTGACTTACAAATTGGGATATACCAACACAAAATAATCATTTATAATTCTGGCAGACAAAATTTGAGTTAATGCCCAGTGAGTTTATATCAGTTGAGGATCATCGTCCTGTGGATCGCCCCGAATTTAATACATAATTGGTCTGGTCGTGTGTTCTCTCTATAAATCCCGATCTGGGCAATGACGAATGATCCGAGAGTAGTCCAAACGTGTCGGTAATCGTTTCTTTATTTATACTTTTTTTTTTCATTCTTTTATTTGCATTTTTTTATGACGGATAGTAGCGAAATTTTTGGGAGGTCCTTGCTGTCTGTGTGTGTGTGTGTGCCTGCCGGGGTTTTTAATGTTTTCAGACTGTTGAACCTCGGAAATTATGGCTAAATGATGACAGAACACGCTGGGAATCCAATCTATCATGTGGAGGATTAAAGAGGGAAAAAAATGGTAAAAATTCATAATTAATTCGAAATTTGTAAAAAAAAAAAAGTTTTTTATAAAATAAAAGGTTTCGTGATTTTTTAATGTTTTAATATAAGTGATTATGGTGCAATATTCTCTGTGATAATAGGAAAAAAGAGAAATAACTGTCTAATTTCTTCTTAAACTATCTGAAAAACTAATTGCACTTCTCAATAAAATTGTTTTTTTATTATTTTTATAAATTTCATTATCCTACAAAATAAATTTTCGTTCACAGGCTTGAATTAATGGCAGAATTTTAAAGTGTTCGATAAAATGAAGAAAATAAAAACAAAAATCACAATCAGAGTGATCATTTGGACTACCTGCTACGAACGGGGCAATTTCAAAAATAATTGCTCTGAGTTATTTCATCATCACTTCCGCCTATTTCTACTCGATTGGAATTTTTATTGGTACCAAATAAGGTAGATGCACCGGTTTTCTGACCGCCATTTATAACACAGCTATCGTGATTTAGTTGTATCTTATTTTTTACCTTAACTCGCTCCGTTTGGACGGTTTTATACGAATAGTGTTACGATCAAACACGTGACTCCTTTTCTCACGTTCAATTCATTATTTTTCATTGTTTATAAACAATTATTTTTGAACGATGAATTTGTGAGTGATGACACTTTTCATTCAAAGGCCAAGAAAATTTGTGATTAAATTTTTTTTTTTTGGTGACTTGAAAATTATCACATTGAACCCCTTATTTTGTTGATGTTGTATCAGAGATGATAAATTTTCACATTTTTCTGAATTTTTTCATAATTTCCGTCCGTCTATTTTATGAGATATGAATTATAGGAGAAAAGAATAATCAATTCTCCGTATAGTTATTGAGAAATTTTAATAAGAAGGTAATCGTAACTATTTGCCTCTCTCTATCTCATGCATGTGATAGGAGATTAGTAATGTAGAAGAAATTCGAGAAACAAAAAAAAATTATATTCACAAGCTGAAGATATGATTTTTGAATAGTTTAATCACTCTTTCCGGTAAATTGAAGCTCATTTTCCCGAATTATCAGAAATTAATTGGAAACAAACCTATTAATCCTCATTTTTTTCTGTTTTATCGATCATATTTTGGGATATCTCGAATTGCGTTTTGCCCAATGGAACAATTTTTTTTCCCCCCTCCGTCACTCTGGAATTACCGTAACCCAATGAGAGACAAAATAATGATTTTTTTTTTTAGTAAATTAATGCAAATTGGATTGTGCGAGGGAGTCAATGGCACGAGTCCAGACTCCATCAGATACAAAGCTCATTGGGGCGTCACCTGGACCGGACTACCAGCACCGTTAACCCACCTTCAAAACACTCAGCTCTCATGAACCTCCAACATTTATTTACACAATTGCCCATTATTTTAATTCAAATTAAATCGATACATCTTTTCAATCACTTTGAGTAAAATATTTAGGAAATTAGAAAAAAATTGTGAAATTTTTGTGGATTTTTTATTTATTTTCTCAGCTTTTTTTCCGGACAAAAAAAATCTTTACAATATTTTCCCAGATATTCTTGGATTTTTAAATGTTTTTTCCGAAAAACATGAATACCTCATTTTACCTTGATTATTTCCTAAGATGATGAAAATGCAGACATTTTTTTTAAAGCTCGAATTTTTACTCCTAGAAAATCAAACTCTTCAGATAAATGCAGAAAATTCGATTTCATAACTTCCACAAATGAATTTTCACCGTTTAAATTTGAATTAAAGAAAAAAACCATCAGAGTAAATTGTGCAAGTGAATAAATCCGTTTATCTAGACATGATTAATGATAATATCCATAACTATAAATTAATAATCATGGGATTATCGTTTGTCGTCAGGATATCATGGTCAGCTTAAAGTCGTTATATCCCATATGGGTTATAGTCGTGTTTTAAATGCAGCACACATCACAAAGCAGCATGGCGCGAATCGTGCACCATATCGTCACCTCTTAACAGTTGATACAAGTAACCGGTGTGATTCTGAGAAACTTCGAATACGCGATTATCCAAGTTCTGTTACTCCGGCATTTATTGTTCTCATTATTTATTTCCAATTATTCTTGAGGATAGGAAGGAGGAGCTCTTGAAAAGTCGATTGTTCCGATAATCGCCAATATTTTAAGTTTTTTTCTAAGAAAATGGATGATGAAAAAAATTAAAAAAAAAATCTTCAATCGGATTTTTTTGAAAAAATGAAAATTACTTCCTCTGCCGGTGAAAAAAATTTTCGACTGAAATTTTTTTTTCATTTTTTTTTTCGTCTATTTTGATCGTAAAAAATTTCAGTTTCATTCAGAAAAAATCCTCATGCGGGACGTTTTATTCAGACTTTTTTTTAACGTATGTGTATGTGTATGTGTGTGAATGACACAGGATGATGGTGAGCACAATGAACGAGGCTCGCGCGGTGGTAGAGTACCTGCGAGGAGCCATCGAAGAATGAGCCAAGAATCGTTTTACCCTTAAAACCTCGGAACAGACACACACCTGCGTATCTACTGAAGACTTTTCGATTCTTCTCCGTCGTCTATTCTCTATTTTTTTTCCGTCTTCTTCATTTTCATTTCTTTGTTGGAATATACCGTTGTGTCTCGTACCTCTACAATTGCATCCTGGAAAATCGGATATTTTCGGTTTAAAAAAAAAAATCAAGAGAGTGTCAAACGATGTGAGAATAAATTTTTTCATAATTTTCCACATGATTCTAGACTTGAACAGAAAGAAAGAAAAAAAAATTGAAACAAAAAAATTTTGAAAAATTGTTGCCACATGAGGAAAGGGATAAATTGATATACTGAACCGGTTGAACGTAAATTAAGTCCAGCAGCGGTCTAATCCCCTTGACGATAGTTCAACAATACCGTTAAAAAAAATAGTGAAAAAATTATATTTATCATTTAAAACCGAGTGAATAACAGTTTATAAAGAAAAAAACTTTTTTTCATCATGTGAGGGGATGTATAAATCCTTCGGGTTATAAGTAAAATAGAGATCCTCGGATCTCTTCCTGGTGACATTAACGAAATCTGAACAAACAGAGTGAGGACCAGCTGAGGAAACTCACCGGGCAGAAGACCCAAAAAATTGTCCGTTTTTATTTCTCGGAAGCCGAGAAAAAAAGACGACAAGTTTCTACTGACAAACGAGGTGCAGTCTAGTGAACTGCAGATTGTATTGAGTTTTTTTTTTTTTTTTTTTTTTTTAAAGGGAGAAAAAAATAAACAAAAAAGGTGTGTGCAGATATACGAGGAAGGGAGTATCGGATTGCAGTGTCGCGTCTTGTTTGAATTTTTCATATCGCGTACACACACACATACACACACACAACTTGGCGTTCTCGAACCTCAGCGCCATCATGCATGACGCCATGGTACTATCTCAATGTCCATCGGAATCATATCAACAGTCTCTTGTGGTCAATGCAAGTGTCTCCATACGTAGTTCCGCATTTCATTCATTTATCGGTAAACCGAGATTAATCGATTTCACTTTGAAATTGATTTTACTTGAATATCTCAGAATCTGAGGGAGACAGATTTATTTTTTTGTAAAAAAGCCCTTCTTCTTATCTCTCTCAGTATTACGAGATAAATTGAGCCAAAGACATTGTAAATTCACAGTTAAAGAAAGAAAAAAAAATTGAAAACAAATTTGTTATTCATTGAGAGTAAATTACATTCACTGATTTAAAGATTTATAGTTTTCTCATTTTGATAATATATATTACGAAAAGATTTTCAGTAAATGCTACAAGTCCATTAAGATGAAGTCAAGATAACGTCCAAACACTTTCCATAATCATAAAAATATTTATTTCCCTTTTGATTTTATCATTGAAATTCATTAATATATGATTTTTATTATTATGAAAAAGTATTTTTATTATATAATGACAGTCATTATTCATTTCATCACGAAGAGACACATTACCTTGCACCTTGATCTTTAACGTATTCATGATCAACTACATTCCACACGTTATCCTAATCAATTCATCACAATTTTAATTAGTGAGTAAAATAAAAAAAAAAGAAATTATTCAATCAATTTACGATATATCCTCATTACTTCAGGAACTGTATGTAGTAATGAAGTAAAAGAAAAAAAATACGCACATTTAATACCAGGTGCTCGATCCGGGGCGCGTGTCCAGGTCGAGGCACACACACTGGGGGCAGGTGAGCCCCCTGCATTGTCAATCTCTGCCTTTCTGGTATATATATATGGAAAGCATCTATCCCTGAATTTTTCTGTTGTCGGGGTCCTTTACCTGTATGGACCGGTGCCTACATTCTAACAGGGTGGAACGAGGGGAGGGGAGGGGGGGGGGGTTGCCTCCACGTACATAATGAGGATGTATGTGCCGCATCAGAGGGGTGGCCTCTTTAGGATACACATTGGATGAGGAGAAAAAAAATGAGGAAGGGGAGGGGGGCACTGTATATACCCACCTCGACTCACCTACTCGAGCGCACTTCTATTGTTATTTGGTACAGGCAGGTGATGAGAACGGTTGAACCACGCGACTCTAAAAAAGATGGTTCTCAATTTTTTTAATTGAAAATTTTTTGATTATTCATCTGAATAATTCCACTATTATTCTCATTCAAAAGAAAAAAAAATGAATTCTTTTAATTCATTTTCGTATTTTGACGATTAAAAAAAAATTGAAAATAACACATTTGAGTTGAGAACATTCCAATTTTTTTTTGAGAGTGAAAGCTCTTTTAGAAATATTCGGGAAAATTCACCAATATTTCGGGCATTTTGTAGCATCTTTTCAAATTTTTTCAGATTTTTTCACAAACTCCTTCACTCTGAAAGAAAATCCTGGATCATTTTTTTCCGAAAGCCCATTTTGCCCCAGTTTTCCCTATAGGTATTGCATCATTATCGTGCAAATTTCTCGCTCTCTGAAATATATATATATATATATTCTATTGTATTGTTGATGCCCAGTCGGAGGTATCGATGCATATACACTCGTAAGGTGGGCACGTGCCATCAGCTGTCGCCAAGCTGGACCACAGCTGCTAGTACACAGTTTTCTATTAAAAAAAAAAAAAAAAAGCTCCTAAGGTGCATACTCCTCTTCGCAATACAATAGCAACTGTGGTTAGTGCATTTCTATACAATTTTCCCCCGAAGTGAATCGCCTGTGTGGCGAAGACTCTCTTTAACTGTCTATCTCATTGTCGTTGAAAGAGAGCACCAAAGACGGACAGTCGCGCAATTCCTTTTGCAGTCGTATGTCTTTCGACTATTGAAAAAAAAGGGCATTCAAAATGAAAATAAAAAAACGCAATTCTGGAGATACCTCGCTCAACGAATAATGATGCTGCCTATATATATATTTCTTTACTCTCGTTATGTCCAAGTTATTTATTTCTTACTCGATCAAAATATACTATCTCACGTACCACTGATAATGATTTATTTATATTCAATGAAATTTACGTTCTTTGAATATAGGTCAGGACTGTGTATTAATTAGCTATAAATAATTTACTTGAGGTAGTTTTGTCGGATTTTAAGTCATCAAGAGATTTTCTTCAATTTTGTGAAATAATTATTCATGTTATTTTCATTTATGGATATTTTGAAAATTTTTGACTGCATAGTTAATGAGATATTTTTTGTGTTTGTTCTTGTCCATATTAATAGGTTCAACGGGATCTTGGATCACATCAAATGAATAGTAAATGTCAATCTTCACATTTATTCACTAAATTCGCGACATTTGCTCCTAATCAGGAGCTTCTTTATACTCTTTAGATAAATGTGAATTGTCATAATATTTTTTAAAAAACGTGGAGAATAGATTAGTTCTTTTTTATCACTTTTCATTTTTATCTACACATGATTTATTGAAATGCTGATTAACGACTTGATAAACAAATTAATCTGTTATAATGAGATCTATGAGTATGTAGAGACTAGAGCCATAATGCTAATCTTAATGAGATATTTAATCTCTAAATTTCACCTTTTAACACTGAGTAAATGGCAGAACCTCGAAAATTAATCAGACTCGGCAGATTTTCGTTGTTTTTTCCTTAAAATCCAGTCGGGAGATCCCAATGAAAAAAATAGATAGGAATTCTCCCAGTATTTCGGAGTAATTTGGAATTGATCCAGATTTTTTCACCGAGTAGTTTTTTTTAAATTGAAGATAAGAAAATTCTGTAAAATTCATGATTGAGTGAGACAATTAGCTGAACGATGATCGGACATAATTGGCTCCTTCGTCGCGCATTGCTGTGCATATGTGCTCTATGATCCTATATGTGCAATGAATGTTCAAATATTTGTATACAGCTCCCTACCATTTGGGAAATATTGAAAGGATTACTAAAAAAAATCTTAAAATTTTTGTTAAATTCATCATTAGATGCAACATATTCTACTTGAATTTCGAATAAGTGAATTTTGGATGCATAAAAATGGGAAACTATTTGTCGTCATCTTGGAAATAAAGTGGCGTAAGTAGACCTGCGTATCAAAAGACTTCGGAATTTTTTTGAAAGTCGAGGAGTCTTCAAAAAAATTGAAAAAATTCATCAACAATGACCACGTACTGCAGCATCTTCCCAAATTTCTTCAGATTTTTTTATCAAGTCCATCCCTCCGGAAAAAAAACTCCTGAATCATATTGCCATGGAGATCCATTTTACCCCACTTTTACTTATGCATAAGCATAATACTCACGCCACTTTGTTTCTAAGGAGGGCCCACTGCCTCAATTTTTATACATCCCTTTCGGATAAAACCACCTCAATCGTATACTCGTGACTTCTTCGTCACTAAATATCTCCTGAATATCCTTTCCAATAACGACAGTAAAAATCGATTACGTAATTGATAAGATGTCGCGTTTTTTTTACAAGCAAACAAAATTGTAAATAAAATCGCGAATTTTAATGAAAAAAATGAATTTTATTTTTCGGTGAACAAAAGACAACGTGTGTCCCACGTGGGCGGTGCGGCTCCACAGACGCGCGGGCGGGAATTACGATACGCTCGAAGGAAAATCGTAAATCCAAGAAAACGCAGTAAATCTGAATGCCATTGTCCAGCTCACTGTCGTTCTTCTTGGGCTTTTTTTTTCTTTATCTTCCTTTCTTTTTTCTCTTTTCCTCTTTCACTCATGTTTTTTGTTGATGTCGGAAGCTCGAAGCGATCGCTGCGCCGTGGCCAACGGGATTATCTTACCACGAAGTCAACAATCTTGGCACGCGTGTTGTGTACTCCTTTTTTTTTCATACTCTTAATCTTTTGTTTTATTTAACTGGTTTTTTGCCACTTGCGATTCGCGATGATAAAATTACAAAAACATGTTTTATGCTTTATTTAATTCATTGGTATTCTTATCCCATTTGTGATAAGGATTATCCTAATATGAAGTATTTTAAGAAAATTTCATTGATTATTTTTATTTTTAAGTGATTACATAAATGAGTGAATGAGGGAGAAATTAAATAATACGAATTGTTTTTTGTTATTTTCTCCTTTGGACTTGACTGAATATGAAAAATTACACAAACAATAATTTCTGTAAATAACTGAGACAATGACGTGTACAATAACACATTACGAAAGTACTTTCTCCATTCTTACTCACAGACCCTGGATTTTTCAAGCATTAAAAAATCTACTTTGATATGAGATCTTGAGATTGTAACATTGATTATCGTTTTGCTCCACTGACAGATAATAAGTCAAATAGTTGAGTATTAAAATTTTCTCTATTTCTCGAATCAAAGATTGTCTGTTTACAAATTTTTTTCCTCCAGAATAGCAAAATTCATGCTATTGTATTCGAATATCTTTAATTATCATGGGAAAAATACGAATAACGTACAAATCCTGTACATGTACGAATTGTAGTAGAGTTTATGAATTTGTTTGACTTTGATGAAATAATCTCGATGAGATCAACAGATAAGTCGAATTACACTTTTAGTTTATATGAATTTGATGTCTTCATTTCCCATGATATAAGTTTTTTTCCGGTATAGTCTAATGGTCATGATAATCTTTTCTTTCTTGAAAAACCGTTGTATAATTCTTTTTATGACACAAGTGCAAAAAAGGCACTTTTTTGCACGATTCACGCACGAAGAAACGCTCTTTTCTCACTAGTATCATAAAATGTCGTACGATAAACATGAAAAAATGTGGTTTTTATAAGACACAAAATAATGTGTGCTTCGTCATTCGCAGAACGTAATATCACTGTCAAAAAATATTATTCGACACGTGTATAAGAGAATTTTTCAGCTCATGTCATTAGCAACTTCACACTCATGAAGAACTCGCCGCACATGTATCGAAATGAATGATTTTCTGAATTTCAACTGGAATTGATTGATTTCCAGGTGAAAAAAATTATTCTCAACATACTGAAAATTCTCTGCGAATTCATTCAGAAAGAATTCTTTAACGGTTGTACTGCTGAAAAAAAATAATAAAAGACAAAAAAAAACGCTGTAATTGCGAATCTTTGAGAATCGCTCAAGTGTACCCAGGTGCATTATTTGAAAATAATGCTAAAAAAAAAGAAATACAATGAAAAGGAACAAACGTTGGAGATCTAGATACAATGGTAGTTAGGAATAAGCGAAAGAGGAAGAAGACGACGGCGATGGAGAGTTTGAAGTTGTGAATTAAAAAGAAACGGAAAGGGGTGTATGCCACTTAGTACTGAGTTAATAAAGAGAAATAGAAATCGATGGAAGTGAAAAAATAAAAGAGAGAAAAAAAAAGAAAGAGAGAGAGAGAGAGAAAATAAATTATAATGGCTTGGAGAGTAGTGAAAGAAACCGTTGGGGGTATGTATACTCGTTACCTGTAGCACTAGCGCCTTATTCCAATTCCCATAAAACACCCCAACGTGACATTCAATTTTTTTTTTACAAATGCACTGGAATGTTTTGAATATAAAAATCATGAATAAATTAATTTTTATTAATAATCAAATTATCTTTTGTTGGATTTGATTCTTTTTTCTTCTCTTTTCTTTCTTTTTTTTACAGTTAGCAAGCATCTGGTTTGAGAGGCACTCGATCCCGGAAATAAGTCTACAATGAAGAATCTTGGGCGTTTGATTCCGTCAAACGGTTTTTGTAAGACAAAACCATCAAGAAAAACCGTTCGGTATTCAATCGATTGGTATTTGGAGCAACATCAGGGTGGAGTAGGTGAGCTAGAGAATAGAAAAATGATGAATTCATACGAAGGCAGATGACGTGGAATTTGATATGTATTGAATGCCACAATAAATTTTTTAAATACATTAAATATTAATTTGATTATTTTTAATTCCAATTTATCCTAATTTTATAGATGATTTGAGTTTTCAAGACCTTCTCCATTTGTCTGAAATCACTCGACAATCTAAATAATATTGATTAATATTATGTAGGGGAGAGTGGGGCAAAATGAACTCTCGTGGCATCAAAATCACATTTTTTTACGGAGTGTAAAACTTCACGAAAAAAGAAAAAAGAAAGAGGAGATACTCCAATATGTAGACATTGCTGGTGATTTTTTACAAGAAAATTTTTTCATCAGTACCTCCACTCTCAAAAAAAAATCCGAATTATTTTAATTCATTTTGCTCCGCTCTTCCCTAGTATTTATTTAAAAAATTGATTTTCCGGAAATTTAGAGAATTCCTCAATAAATTTCACCCCTTCCTCGCACTTCCTGAAAAGGCATCATTAGATGAGAATGACCCTTTCTATGCAATTTACCAACAGAAATTTCTAATCTCTCAAATCCCACTCCCGCCCCCTCTGCAAATCCCCTTAATTTCCAAAAAAAAGTAAAAATAAACGAGGAAAAAAAAAGGACAAATTTTCGTAAAGTTACACCTTTTAATTCCTCGCACATGTCCCAAAATGCCGGCACTAAACATCACTGAATCCCTGCACATGTCCCAAGTGTTTCACGCACATGCCAATGTGTAGGGGTCTATCCCCCTCTCTCTCTCTTTTTTTCCACTACACAATGCCAATAATAACCTATCGTCAGTTTCCCCCCTCATAGAAGTGAAGGAAAAATAAAAATAAAAATAGTGAGTAGCATCTCCCTCTCGCAGATTCCAGCAGATGCTGAAGCAATACACCACCGTGTAGGATCGTTTTGTGGGTAAACCCCATATAGCATCCAGCTTCTCCCTCACCACTGTACTCATGAAAGCATCTAGTTTTGTCTAGGGGGGGACCCCCACAATACACTCAGGGTGGGGGCAGGTGTGGGTACCCATCGGTATTCATTCGCTCCCTCTTCTCTCTTCTTTATTTCTCCTTTTTTTTTTTTCAACTCGACCAGGCGCGTGCCCCACACGAGCGGGGGCGGAGTTCCTTCTACAGCGTCACTTCTTCTTTCTTTATTTCCTTTACTACGACCCCCCTTTTTTTATTTTATATACATTTTCCTTCTTTAACTTTGAGACGAACGACTCTTGGGTGACGATAATATTTCTCTTTTTCAACCCTCTTCCTCCTTTTTGTTTTCGTCTTCTGAGATAGAAAGGAACAGTTTCTCTCGAATTGGAATGAAGGGGGGGCTTTTTCTTGGGTGTTGGGTTACAGGAGACAGATGGGGGTAATGCGCCACTTGAAAAATCATTATTTTTGCACATTTTCTTTAGTTAACAGTGACGATTATTTTAAGGGGAATATTAGAACTTTGAGCGATGAAGAGGGGCGCAGGGATGGGTATACACGAATGAAGTGCATGAGAGAACTAACCTCTAGGATCGTTTGTGTTAGACCGGGACAGACCAAAATCTTTTTCTTTTCTTTTTCCAATTATTGAAAACTGGCTGAGTGAAATTTCATCAAATTTTATGCATCGATTGTTCTTAAATCAAGTAATATAGATATGGAAAATTTGATACGTGTTTTGCGTTTCAAAGCTGTGAGGGGTAAACGCATAAATGTGAGCTCGCGTTAAATGGAAAATTTTTATAATTAATTACTCAGAATTGGTAAGCTGAATTTTCTTGAAATTTTGCAGGTAGACCTGGAATTAATCCGACAGTATCTGAGAATTTTTTCAGGATTAATTTCGCATTTCCATTACCCTGATGTTTCTCCTTGAAGAACTGAAATGGATTTTCCTTAGAGATTTTTCTTGTAAATCAGATCTGTACCAAAAGTAGTTTTATCGAAAACACTATCTATTTTTTATTTTGATAAATTAAAATGAAAATGAATGGAAGGGTCATTACAATCGTTTAATTTCCATTCGAGTGAATTCTAATAGAAAAATAATTAATAATGACGAAACGTAACTGCCAATTTGTATATTCATTCGATTTAGTCGCTGTTCATGACAAGCGTTTATGCATAAATAATTGACAATAAGGATTAAGTGACGCGTGATATACAAGAGTATTTTTTTCCCTCTCTTTCCTCCCCCCTTTCTCTCATCTCTCATAACTGGACAAAAATCCACTTGGCATCACCGGGCCAACGGCACACCCCTGTTTGAAAAATCTCAACGGTCATCCGGGACAACTGCGCGTGTATTTTTGTGGATGAAAGTAGTGGCGAAAGAGGGGCAGGGGGAGGGGGGGGGGATCGTTAGGAACATGTGTGCGTGCTGCAAGGGATGAAAGGAAGAGACCGAAAGAGACCCGCAATGTACATTTTGGGACGCGTGCCTATGTATGTTTCTATCTCCCCTCTCCCCCCTTTTTTCTAGCTCTTTCAAAGGGAAAAAGGTTTTTTTTTGCTTCATCTTTATTATTTTTTTTTTTTAATGGAAAATGGACGCGTGCCACTGGTGAAAGTTGCAAGCTGGACCTGGCAGAAGCGCAAGGGTTCGGTATAAAGGGGGAAGAGGGGGGGGAAGGGGTTGCGAAGAAACAGGATTTGAAAATCCAATTGTGAAATTGCCGGAGGCTTGACTGTTGCTGAAAAGAGAAGAAAAAAAACCGGGGGTATGGGGCTGCTTTCTAGGACTAGTTAGACCACAAAAATACACCCCGATATCCATAATCAAAGCTCACCTGGTGTCACAAAAAAAGAAGAATAATAATAACAAGTTAGGGTAGAATAGAATAGATTAATTTAGTTGGATTTCTTTGATTTTGTAATTTTGCTTGGATATAAGAATTTCTACAGCAATTTTATGGTGCAGGTTGAAACTTGGGATTTCACTTGCGGCTACTTTTTGCCGGTGTTTACTTTGCGGTTGGGGAAAAGGGCATCTTGATGCAGTCAAGTGCAGGAGGAAATTCTCAAGGACTTTGCTAATAAGGCACTTTTTTTTGGGAACTAGTGGAAACAAGGGCCGGTGTGTTTGTTCAGGATATCGAATTTCTTTTGGGTTTGAGTGGCTCTTTTTGAAAGTCAATTTTCGCTCGAAAATTCATCTCTGGAGGTTACAATGAAGAATAAATATACAGTTTTCTGTTGCTTTTTTATTTTTTTTTACTAAAATTCTGATATGTGTATGGTTTAATGGGGAAGATGGATAAAAAATCTCATGTTAAACGGATTAGATATTTTATTTAGAATTGATAATTAATTTTGCAATTAGCTGGTCAATTTCATGATGAACAGTGTTATTGGTACGGTCATGTGGAAACGGTTGAAACAACCAGATCGACCGTTTGTTCTCAATTATATTCTGTTGACATTGACTAATATGTAAAACGTCGAATTTTGGTAATTATTGGCTCTTTATATGTATGATTTTTTGATATATTATTCAAAATTCTGTATAATTTTGTAAAATCTGTTTCTCATTGTAGAGTCCTGAGGAAGTCAGCAAAAATGACGAAACGTTGGTGTAAAAATAAACAGTTTTACATAAGATTTTTCGTCCATCTTTCCTATTAAACTACACACATATTAATTTACAATGGACTCAAACAAGAATTTAAAATTCTGATTTTAACAAACCGGCCAATCGATGAATTTCCCAAATTTGCCGCCATTTTGTCTTGAAAAGAAAGAAGGAAAAGGGGCATTTACAACCCCGTATTTCTCAATTTGAAAGAGACATGAGCATTTGATTTGAGATTTCGTGGAGATTTTTCTCATTGATCTCAAAGAAATTCAATCATTTTTATTATTAATGTTTGAACTTTCAATGCGTTTTTTTCTATGCGGCTGAAAAAAAAGGGGGACTATTTCAATTCGTCATTGCAATCTTCGCCTCCTCCTCTCCACCCCACGGAAATATAGGACAAAGCCGCTACTGCAAGAATTGAGATGGATGGAAGCTAAGTTATAATGTGCAAAAGCAAGGAGAGGGCATCTCGGATGTCTGCATCCGGTTGGTCACTTCCGGCATACGCGTGGCAGAGACACGTGGCACGGATAGGTACTTGAAAAAGAAGTCGAACTACCCCACCGCTCTTTCTACACCCCCCTCGAATTTATTTCTCTTCTTTTACTGAAGAGAAGAAGGAGGAGGAGGAGGATGATGGGGAGAAGGCAGTCAGAATTAGAAGGACCGGTGCGTCTACAAACATTCATCAAGTAGGAAATGTCCATCGTGCACACGACAGGGTAAATGAAATAACGTGAATATCGGTTTTTGACCTTCCGGTCGATAAAAATACATCAAATACAACGAAAATTAGTTGATAATAGGAGAAAAAAATTGGAGGGAAAATCTATTCATTCCTTTGAATGTTAATAAAACATTTTTTTTCGGTTTGAAGACCTTTACGAAAAAAATTGAAAAAATGTTTCAGCATGTCTCTATTACAAGGGCATTTTTCTCAATTCTTTTATAAAGCCCTTTACTGCTAAAAAAAATCCAGTCTCCCCAACTTGAATTTCCTCTATATTTTAACGATCTTCGAACCATTAACTCAAAAGTCAAGGAACTAATTTTTGGATTTTGGCGCGAAACTAAAGGGGTCCGCGCTTCTGCGTGCGCATCAGATATCATGCCAGCAGACTATCCTCGTCCATTACGTGAGAGATACTAAAATGAATATTGAATACCGATTTCGTCTCCGAATTTGAATAAATACAACCAAAATTAGTTGATAATAGAGAAAAAATTCAGAGAAAAATCTACTAATTTCTCTGGATTTCAAGGAAATATTTTTTTTTTGAGTGAAGACTTCTACCAAAAAATTTGAGAAAAATGCAGAAAATGCTTCAACATGTCTATATAATTGGGAAATTTTCAAATTTTGCCATAAAGCCCTACACTCTCAAAAATATTCAGTTCACTGTACCTAGCAGGTCCATTTTTCCCAACCTCCCATAATTGAATTTTCTCTGTACTTCAACCATTTTCGAAGAACCTACACTTGTCTCATTCTTCATACTCCGAGTTTACGTAAGACTTTTTTTTATTTCTCGGCACTTGCCGCTGGGCATTGAGCTCAATGGCACAAGCACAAACTGAATAGAATGTGAATTCGACAAAAGATCCAAAGGCGAAGAAAACCGACAAAGAAACGATGAAACCAGGGGACTTCTTTTGTCGTGACACACAAACCCAACAGTCGAGGTGACACAGGTACGGATTCATCTCGAAAAAAATCATACCAATGGACCAGTGCGTATTATTTTATTTCAGATTTTTTCCAAATTCGAGAATCCGAACCTGAGAAAGGACCTTTTTTTTCTTTCTTCAGACGTAAGAGGTGTGCAGACAGGTGAAGCTAAGCATTGATTCTTTCACGGATTTTTGCATCTGCCGGTGCTTCAGAGGGTTGGTGATGCTGGAGCACAGTTTTTCCAAGAAGCGTGCGACAGACATCTTGAATTCTCGCTTTTTTTTATTGTGGATTTACCTTTGCTTTTAATGCGAGAGAGAAGGGAGAGATAGAGAGAGAATAGAAGAATCAGGATGGAACGTTATTACTCTGATGCCGATGGATGCTCAAGGGATTTTTATTTCTTTCTTTAGATTTTTGTGGTGAGTTTAGATTTCAGATTAGATTTTATTTGGGGGGAGATTTATAAATTTAACGAACTATTGAGAGGAAAAGAATTTTTTCAAACGGTGGAAATTAAATTTGGATTAGAGATACAGAAGTTAAAAATTTTCGTTTTTTCATTGAAAAATCCATTTATCAAAGAGTCAGAGGCAGGCAGATTTTTTTTTGAGGGAAAAACCGCGCTGCAAGAAGTGGAAATACACTTGGTATCTTTATCTCACTTAGATTTCAAGATATTCTCGAAAATTTGAGGTTGAGAATAATTTTTTTTTGTGTCGAGAGAAAAAATTGGAATTCAAAGTAAGAAGATTCACCGTCTGAACTGGAATTATCTTGAAATTTTCATTTTCACTATATTTTTTTTTTGCAAATAAACAATGAAAAAAAAACAATTGTGTTTTTTTTCGCCGCCATTTCATTATTCTTGCATTTGCATTGGAAATTCTAATTCAGGCGGTTACTAGTGGTATTTTGGACCTACAAATTGTTAATTTTTCTGTTCCAAATGGCCCATTCCCAAGATTTTAACACTAGCGGAGATCCACCTACTAATCGAGGCAGGTATTTAAATGATGTTTTTATGCATAGAAAATGCATGGAATACATGAAAAAAAAATTTCAAAATATATTTCGAAAGTGTATTTGTTACCCCTAACAAGCCCTACATCAATGTCTTTATTAATTGTCTAATAAAAAATTCACAAATATAGCTTTTCGCTAAAAAATGAAATCGTTTCCATAAAAAAAAGTTCACGTTCAATCGAAAAACGGCTATGTAGTTCACTAGATGATGTGATTTTGCAGCTACAGTAGAAAATTTCAGAGCAATCCATCAAACGGTTTTTCGAGGAGTGATTCCGCCTGAGTTGAGAAAAGTCATTTCGAGAAAAACGCGTTCAAAGTTTACAAGTAATCAAATCTATGAAAATCACGTTTTCCCTCTAATCTGCTATGCCTCGACCGTACATTTTGCCATCTAGGTTGATACTCTGTTCTTAGGTGATTTTAACTCCGATCGACTCTTTTTTGCCGCATCGGTAAGGAATTGCTCAGAAAATTTGATGCAGCGTTCGTCAGTTTCTACACACAAGTTATAGCAGTTCGGTCCTATTTTTAACCCCAATTAATGCATAAGGTGCATAATTTCGGGCATAGGACTAATTGGATATTGTTCTTGAAACCCTAAACTATTTTTTGAGCCCAAAAAAAAGGATTTTTCGGAAATCCTAGAGTGATGTTACCCCTTAATGTTAAAAAAAATATCGCGAGTGACTTCAGAACAGATAACAACTGGGAAAAACACTTCTAACCAATCAGACGACGACGCGAAAGTCAAGCAACCTAAATTTCGTATTTTGGCGCGAAACGATGAGGGTCCGCGCTGCTGCGCGCGCACCAAATATCACGCCACCGGTCAATTCTCGTCCATTACATGAATGACACTCCAAAAAATTCATATTAAACAGTGATTTTGTCTCAGAGGAATTTGAATAGCTTACTTCCATTGAAAGTTCCCTCGAAAGTTCTCAAAGCAAAAAGAAAAAAACCTCTACGAACAAAAAAAATTTGAATATCAGAATCAGACGAAACAAAAAGAAGGAAGAGGGAGGAAGAGGGGGTAGTTGCGAATTTATGAATTTTGCAGAGATAGAGTTGAGATTGAATGCTCAACCACCCTCTTTTTTTTTTTTATATTATTATTTTCGTCATGCATCTGCTCAGCATCTGCTGACAGATGCAGGCCAGTTTCTCTTCACGTTTACTGGAATGCTTTTTAAGAACAAATGCCCCATGTACACAGTTGAGTTTATCGGAAGAGAAGTGGCGTGGCACACACTCTTGCCATGACATACACCCCCCGGAAATGAAATTCTAAACACCCTCTCAGTGACTCGCCTGAGTCGCGTGTGCCTTCCTCTCCTTATTCTTTGCAGCAAGAAAAGAAGAGAAAGGAGAAGAAAAAAAAGACTATTTCTTTATTTTCTCTCATACTCTTTTTTTTTCATTATTTTTCATTTTTATTATTATTGTTATGAAAAAAATGAACAAGCAAAATCAAATTACCCTTCGACTTTGGGGGATGGACTTACTTATTATATTTATTTTATTATCACACCCTCTTTTAACGAATAAAAAAAACACCTGGAAATGTAAAGAAAGAAGGTCACGTCCACACCCAAAAATTTCATATCCGTTTGGGCGTTCGTTGGTGGCATGTCAATTTTCTTTGGTTTGGAATTCGATCGAAATGATCGTTGGAAATTTGAGATCATTTGGAAGAGAAGAGAGGCAAAGATTTGAGATTTTTATTTTCCGAGCGATTTTTATGGAATTTTCTGAGGAATAAATGGGATGGAAATTTTTCTATGAAGACCATTTTTGTTGATGAAAATTAGGGCTATAAATGAGGTCATTACAAAAATTTCTCTATCCCCTTTAGATCTCGAGATATTTGGTGGAAAAGTGATAAAGTCGAATATAATTTCCAACTTTTTTTTTCTTTCTTTGTTCCAGGCCCTTTTTCATTTCTTTTCCCCTTGTTTTTGGATAGTTGTGGGTGATAATTAATGGCAGGCGTGAAAATAGGGATGGTGAGGTGTTTGGCTGATGTCTGGAGGCCTGGTGCAAAGGTAATTAAAGCTTCTTGGAGGCTACCTGGGTGAAAAAGAAAAAAAAAATTGAGACACGCCCAACTAGACTATGAAAAATGGAACGTTAATACACGGTCATGATCGCACAATTTTTACGACAAATCCAATTAGCTCTAGGCACATTAAAAATAAATAAATGAAAGATAGTGGCTTATTTTTTTGGGGGGAAGATTTTTTTTCTTTTCCTTCCAGGTTAGAGGTTCTTGGGGGAGTGTATTCTAAAATCCTCGTAAACACTTGAACCATTTTTTGAAAACAGCGAAAGTCACGGGTTTTAAGTGCTGCGGAAAAAATGGAAATACTTTTAGTGATTTTTAATGCGAAGGGAATAATTCTCTATATAAACGACTTTTTTCGAGAAATATGTTAATGATCAAGCCTTTAGTCCTCTGTAACTCGAGATTAAATTTCTTTTCTAGCTATAAAGTAATATAATCATTTTTTCACACGAATTTAATTGTGAAGACTGGGGCAAAATGATCAACGATTTTTTTCAGAGCCAAGGAATTCATGAAAAAATCTGAAAAAATTTGAGAACATGGTTCATCATCTCTACATTATTGGGTAATTTTTTCAAATTTTTTTGTGAAGACCTTCACTTGAAAAAAAAATCCCAATTCATTTCATACCGATCTCTTCTAATTTATCAAAAGAATATAATTTTTTAAATATTTCTAAATAATAAAATATTTGAGAAACCCAAAATTGTGAAGAACCCTTCTGGTATTTACTTTTCATCCATTTATGACGAGTTTTTAAAGCTCAGTAGCAGATGCTCCGAAAGTGCTAACTTTAAAAAAAAACCACATGCTTAGCCACGTGGTCTCGATCCAGTCACGGATCCTCTCCACCCTCGCTTCTCGGTTAACCCCAAATCCCTCTCTCTCTCTTTCTCTTATTTTCTCTTTCACTGGAGTCGAATCTCTTTCAAGTGCCGAAGACAACGCCTATGTTATTTCGATGGTTTAGAAGCCACACAATTGCGTTGTATCATCGTAGTTAATAAGTAGATGGGGCCACATCGATGATTATTGTTTCGTGATCGCGTGCGATAGGGCAACTTTTTTTTCTCGTTTTTTTTTTTTGTTCGAGTAGACAGGTGACCTATACTTTGGTTAAGTAAATGATCGTTCAGCGATGCGTCACGCAGTTATTTTTTTTGTCATTATAATGGTTTGATTAATTGCGTAAAATTCCAGTGAAGTATCAATCATTAGAATGTTTGATTTTTAAAAATATTTATTTGATTAAACGAAGTGAAGTTCAATTCGTTTGGGTCATGTGGATTATATTGCGAAAATCTTCGAATGGAGAGGATTTAGAAGAGAGTGTAAAGAGACATTTTTTGTGGAGAATTTCATGGACTACAAAAAAAATATCTTAATGAATTTCGTGAAACTAATAATTCCTGAGATGTTTCAAGAAAAATATTACTAAAAGGAGATCATGCGAAAATTATGTGTCGATTTGGGGAAAGAATGCAAATATCCTTGAAGCAGAACTGGGGAAACAGAATTTTCGAATGATAGGCGATATCTCGAATTCAATGCGATGTATCGACTCGATTAATCGATATTTAGAAATGATCGATTCATCAAATCTCCTTAAACTAAGACAGGTGAAACGGAGCTATCGGATGATATGCGATATCTCGAATTTCATCCAAGATATCGCATATCATCGATTAATCGATATTTAAAAATTCATCCACCCATCAAATTCCCGCAAACTGAAATAGTTGAAACGAAAGTTTCGAATGATATACGATATCTCGAATTTTATGCGAGTTATCGCATCGATTAATCGATATTCGAAAATAATCAATCGGCAGTTGCTGCTTTTGAAAGAAAGATATCGTACCTTCGATTGGTAGTTTCAGATATAAACTCCTAATTAATTGCATTAATTGTTCATTCACATTACGAGAATCGAACAAATAAATAAATCATTGCTCAAATCGCAAAATTTCTTCACTGAAAAAAAAAGAAATTAAGGGCAGTGAAAGTTCAGCCCGAAATTCAATAAGCAGGCAGTTAAAGAATTTCAAGGTGTTAGATCAAAATCACGTAAAATCAATCAGCAATTTTCTAGTAAAAAAAAAAAATAATAACTGATACGAAAAGAGGAAAAAAAAAAGAATCTGAGGAACTGTGAAACCCAGATTGTGCCTGAGGGGTCTCGACCTTGAGGAACGACCACCTTTTCGTAACACAAACAACTATAATCGACACCTCTCTACAGAGGGAAAAAAAAGATCCAAAACGATGATCGTTGAAGGGTTTCCTCAAAAAGCCATACACGCCACACGTGCCAGTCTTCATCGAGTTCAAAGTATTCCGACAGTGTTAAAAAGCGGCACGATTTTAAAATAATAAATTGGAAGTGAATGAGGAGAGAATGAAGGAATTGTGAAGAACACTAATTATCCTGTGGCTGCTATCAGCTGCCTCGTTGATTTAAACTCCTATTCAGTTTTGTTGAATGAGTTTAGATTGTTTTTCGGGAGAAATCGATGAAGAAATTCATTCATTTTAATTATCAAAGATTATGAAGCTGTAGGATTTCATTCATTCTGTGAATTCCATTGTGATGCAATTTTTTTCACCGTGTACTTTTCAAAGTTTGAAGAATGAAAGGTTTGATTGAAGGTCATTTCTATACTATAGAATCTATAGTGACGAAACAACAGTGGATAAGTCAATTTTTTCAGTTATTCTTTGAGAAAATCTCGGAAACTAAGCGAGGTGTAAAAACGTAATAGGGTGATTAGTTTCATACTCGACATATTCGGAAAAAAAAGATTATGGAAAAAGTCGACTTATCCAGAGCAGAATGATTTGGGATTTTTTTTGAGGGTGAAGGTCTTCACGAAATTTTTTGAAAAAATTCCCTAAAAATGGCGACAGATTGGAGCATCTTCTCAAATTTTTTCGGATTTTTTAATATAGTCCTTCACTTCTAAAAAAATTATTGAATCATTTTGTCCCAATTTTTCCCAATTTCAGCGTTTTTTCAGCTGGAAAAGATTTTTATTGTCAATCAGAAATGAAACCTAGAGGAGATGCAGAAATTTTGATGAAACACCTTTTTCTAAAGCAGGAAAGATCCTACAAAAAAAACATCCAGCTCTGTTGGTTTTCGAAATATCTCGAAAAAACTGACTGAACTCCAATTTTTCTTTCAAACAGAATCTTCATTATCTCATTCTCTGTTTTACTCAGAGAGATACCAAAAGTATGTGTCACCCTATTGATTCTAGAGATGAAATATTCGAACTTTGAGATAAAGAAAACTTACCTGACCATATCCACTTATTTCTTATTATTTTTCTTGAAGGTTAAAATATGTAGAGATACACACATTTTGTGGGGGAAAACCGTAACAAATAGATTTACGTCTCGTCATCATTTATCGTTTTAATAAACATTGAACACTTAATCCCTCAGACGGTGGGTGAGAATTTGTGATATGGAGTTGGAAAGGGAGAGATAAGTGTACATTTTTTTTCCCGGAATACAAAACGCGCTTCAGGTTCTCTTGTACTTCTCCTTTTTCCTCTTTTTAACCTCGGTTTTTTTTCTCCTTCGGTCTGAGGAGGGAGAGTTCTCTTGCAGTTCAATGGTGATAGTGGTTGACTCGATAACGCTGTGTTTGAGAATTTGGCAGGTGACAAGCGGAAAGAAATGTCGGACTGTGAAAATATGTATTGACGCACCTTGTGGTTAATACAAATAATAAATTGATATGTGAAATTTTTTTTCCTTGGTTTCCAATGACTTTTTTTTCATGAGAATATTCAAGAAAAAAACAGGAAATCGATATTATCGTCTCAGAAACAAAGTGGCGTAAGTGCTATGCTTGGACATAGGGCTTACGCCATTCTATTTCTGAGGTGACGAATAGAATAGAATTTATTTTTTTGACGGTACATTTTTTGTTTCATATCGGTTCGTTTTGCCTTCCACCATACGCATCTTTCATAAATCCAATTACGTAAATACTTGCATTAACGATTTATAGGGGAGAGGGGGGCAGCTTTTAACAGGGGCAGCTTTGAACATCTTCAATAAAAAATCGAAAAACCAAAATTTTGAACCGCGGATTTTGAATTTAGGATGGCAGCACAGCTGCCAACTAATATCCATCACAGCTGTTTTTATTTTCCATGTTAAACCTAACCTACAAGGGGTCGTCGAATTTATGCTGCAATTCTAAAATTTTTATTTTCTGGATGTAAGTATATTATAGTTAAAATGGTGATCAACTCATGACTGTATATTTTTTTAATCAATCTTCATATATTCCACTATCTCATCGAAATGGAAAATTTTATTTTTATTGATTTCTAATTGATTTAAATTAATTTTTTATCTCAAGTATGCTGTTGGGGCAGCTTTGAACAAGAAATGGGGGGCACGTTTGAACACTTATAAATCAACATAGTTATACTTCACAAACGTTTTCTTTTCGTTTAAATTATCTCTAAAAAAATATATGATCTTTAATTTATGATTATTGAATATTTTTGAATGTCAGGGCCAATCATGGTTCGAAATTATAAAAGAAAGCGGACAAGTAGTGTCAATGAAAACGATGCACAAAAAGCTGTAGTCCATGTAATTAACAAGACATTTGGAGTGTAAGACATTTGGAGCGACAAGATCGATTGAAAAAATCACCACTGCCTGCGAAGAAAAAAAAATACAGATGACAAATGAGTCAAGAAAGCAACAAAGTCTAGAAACAAAAAAAATTAATCAAGCTGTGACTAAATTTAAAAGAAGTTTCGAATCTTCAATATTTTATATTGATTCCTATGATTTGAGTTTAAGTGCAAGATTTTAAGTGAAAAATACCTAAGAAAAAACTAAGTCTAACGTTTATCGTTATGAAATAAGTCTCGTGAGCTAGATTTATTGAGTTAGATTTAATTGAGTAAAGTTATTGATGTTAAAAATTGGATAATTTTATAATAACTTTGTTTATTTATCATTATCTCAAAGATTTTATAAATTTTATGTAAACCGACAAATGTGAGACTTAACTATGAAGAATAAGAACGATAATGAAAACTATGAATACTCCAATAATTATAGTTTATGTGGTGATGTTATAGATTGTTCAAACCTGCCCCAGGCCTGTTCAAAGGTGCCCCCTAAAGGGGGCAGCTTTGAACAAAATGATTTTTTTTTAAATTAATAATATAGTTTCGATTAAGCACTTTTTTCAAATTAATTGAAGTGTATTATGAAAGATAAATGACCAAAGTATTGATTAGGGCATAAAAAATATCAGATATTTCATTACATTAAAAGTAATAAATAAATAAGTAAAAAGTGTTCAAAGGTGCCCCCCTCTCCCCTATATAGTCGCCTTAGAATTAAAGGGGCCTGAGTGTTATGCTTATACACATCACTTCCACCCTTTTGTTACTAAGGCGACGATATATATATCAGAAAATAAGTCTCCATTCAGCGACAATATAGGGAAAACCAGAGCGAAATGGACTTGCAAGTTGAAATGATTTAGCATTTTTTTTGGAAGTGAAGGAGTCTTTGAAAAAAATTGAAAAAATTCACCAGCAATGTCCAAATATTGGAGCATCTTCTCAATTTTTCTCACATTTTTCCATCAAGTCCTTAACTACGAAAAAAAATTCTGTATTATGTCGCCACGAAGGTCCATTTTGCCCCACTTTCCACTACATATATTTCGCTAAATGTATCCTCAATACTATTCTTCAGGCCCTGTCTCAGCGTCGTCCTATACTACAACTTAATTCATCTTTTATTTATTTCTGAGGCGACGATATCATAAATTAATCAAGTTTTTATTTGATTGAAAATTGAGAACTTAGATGAATGAATTTTACTTGAGGAGGATTGATACCTCCATGAGAGGGGGGGGGGGGGTTAGAGAGAGGCAGTGGGGTGCAGGGATGAAGAGCGCTTGCCTCAAGTGTGCGAGTGGAATAACGTCAAATATTGCATATGTGGGACTGCAACAGTTACAATTTCTTTTTATATCTGTTTAAATTACTGACGAAGAGTAGAATCGAATTCGATCAAGCTTTTTTTATCGATTCATGTTGAATTCAGCAACACAAAAATTATTCATTTTTCCCAATTGTATCGTTTTGAAGATTCGAGGGATAAACGTCAATATTGAGGTCTTGAGAGACCACGTTAGAGGATGGGCTCAATTAATTAATTACAGGGAATTGGCAGTCAATTGGCTTACAATTTTGCAGCTCACTTTGGAATCTATTCAAGAGTTTTTAAGAACTTTTCTATCAGAGTCGAATCATTTTCATGTTGGGTGGTCCAATCGCTGCTCATGTTAAAGAGAAATGATGAGATAATAATGGAAATCATTCTTGGTATAATAGTTTAAGTCGTTATCTACACTGAGAAAAAAAATTACTTTTCTCAAATAAATTTATTTGACGAAAGTAAATTAACTGGTTTTCGCTGAATGAGTATAGGAATATTACGATTATGTATTTGACAGAAATAAACCTTATTTGTGAAAAGTGAGTTCTTTTCTCAGTGTCTATAGCATATGCTATAATGGATTTTTGATTAACCTCACCGTGTCAATTTTTTAGTATTAAATTTCCGAAAATGTAATTTTTTTCAACTTTTTTTTTCAATTTTAACTAATATTTTTTGCTTTTCACTCTTTACTCATTGATGAATGGTAGCATAATACGAAGAAAAATGTCAATATCCTGATTTTCTTCAAGACTGTAAAAATTTCCACGTTTGAATTTCCAAAGTTAATCAAAATTCCGCAATCATATTGGTAACGATTTAAAGTATTATAAAAAAAATGAATTTTCATTATTATCTAATAATTTTTATTTAGCGTGAACAGCAATTAGACCTCTCCAACATCTATTTTTTTCAAAAATCTTAGAGTCTGAGAGAAGCAAAGAATTTTTCATGAAAACATGAGTTTCATAGAGGAAAAAAGATACGAAATGGATCTAAACGGTAAAATCAGCCGAATTTTTTTTTTTGGAGAGAAAGTCTCTCTGAAAAAAATTGAAAAAATTACCCAGAAATGTAGATGTGTTGAAGCATCTTCTCAATTTCTTTCACATTTTCTCGAGGAGTCGTTTACTCTGAAAAAAATTGATGAATCATTTTGTCCCGGAGGTCTATTTTGCCTCCATTTCGATTTCAAAAATCCCATGCACATTCTTTCAAATCATCAAGAAACGTGAAATATAGTACAAAAAATTCCCTACAACAAAGATTCTTCCAATTCTGCTGCTTCCTCTCACTGACGTAATACCAGAAAAAGTAATTTAATAAATACGTTAAGAAAAAAAACTGCAGTTAATTATTTTATGATGCAGGAAAAAAGCAAATAAATATACTTTCATTTAAGAATTACGTAAGAAAGAAGAAAGACAAAAAAAGGAAAATTTAACAATGATGATGCTTTCAAATAGATTTGTTAACCTCTCTTGCGGTTTTCTTCCACTTTTAAAGTGATCCCTCCTTCGTCCTCGCGTGCGACATGGTCAGCTCGTATAAAACCGCCCGGTAGGTCCTCTCAACTTGTTTATACACAGTTTACTTGGTAACCACAAAATTAACCGCATTAATCTATCCTCGGGGTCGTTTATGTTTGTGTTCTCTGGTGGCGTAGGAAAACGAGAGAAAAAGAGAGGGAGAGAGAGAAAATGAAAATGATGGAAAATCAAGTAAATGATGGACGAAGAGAGAAAACCACAACCGACCTTCCCTTGTCGAAGTACTCCCCCCTCCCCCCTTGCCTCCCTTTTCTGTCGCCATTCTTTCCCTTTTGAACCCCGAAAGACTAGACAGGTAAAAATTCGTTTCGGATAAAAACGGGGAAAAAAAAGTTGGCGCTAGTTGTCTACGCTCTTCTCTTCTCTTCTCTTCTAAACCGCAAATTTAATATTTGTACAAATGTTTAGGATATATCCCCCAACGTATCTCTTAATTCATCCTTGCTGGTAAGGAAAAATTTTCACCGGTCTATCTTAACTAATTTCTTTAGGCTTCCGGTGATGTTTAATATTTCCCGTTTGCACTTGGGGTGGTCCAACTGTCGATCATTTGATCTTGTTAGAGGGTTTACGGTTCGCGTGAAGAGATGATCTTATTAGGATAGAATTTTCTTCATGTTTTTTAGTAGACGGAAGTGTGTGTTGACCCACCTGGTCGGAGGAATTTTGTAATTTATTGATTTTATCATTTTTTTAATTTGTTTGTACGATTCTTTAGTAGTAGAAACTGGAGGATGCGGGATAATACCGACACCTGGGGTAAAACGGGATGTTATTAAGAAATTAGGGAAAGTTTGTTATTAATATTCAAGTGGAAGAATTTTACTATCAATTAGTTTTTTCAAGAATTTGTGATTTTTTTTTTGGGTTTAAGAAAAAATATTTTGAGATAAAAAAAAAATTTTATTCTAAAAATCAAATTTTTTTTTGATGTATTAGATAAAAATTGAATATTTTCTATCATCGATTTAGTTTTCTCTAATTTTCATCAGAAATATGTTTCTTATTTGAAAAATTTCGTTTCAAAATTTTCATTGAATACCCATTTTGCCCCATTTTTTTCCACCTTTTGATGAAATTGATGAAAAAAATATTGTTTCCCGATTCAGCGGGTTATTGACCCATCGAAATGTCGTTCACCCCTCAATTCACAACAAGAGCCCATTTATAACCTCAAGCATTCAAACATCATAACCTAAAAAAAAAACTAAACAAATTCAAAAATTGACGTGCAATAGAGCGTTTATCCCCCTATCATGTCTTTTTATTGTGGTTTTATGACATTCAATAGTTTACTCGTGAACAAAAATACTACTGTTCTACCAGTGGGAGTCATTTTTTTTCTTTTTTTTTTTCATCATGAAGTATAAAGGGATCATTGTGCCTCAAGTGTCACACGTTATGTTTACCAATGGCGCTATCGTCTATCCGATACATAGCGAAATCTTTTCTTTGTGTCATAGGATTTCTCACGCTGAATGTATTTCCCCAAATAGGGAAAAAAAGATAGTAATTTTTTTTTTTATCAATGACTTTTTTCTTTCAGTTTTCATTGGGAAATTTTGGGGGGAAATGGAAATTTCAATAAAATGATTTAAGACAAGAAAATTTAAATGAAATTTGGGAAAAAAACGGTTTTGTAAAAATGAATTAAATTTTTCTTGAATTGGAGGTTTTTACAGTTAAATTGAAAGGGAAAAAAATTCTTCAAATTTTTCAATTTTTTTTTTATTAATGACTCACAAATGATTTTCTCATTAAAAAATAATAATCAAGGCAAGATATATCTTTCAAAATCAAAGGCAAAAATTCGGCACAAATTTTCGACTCAATACATTTTTTTTTCTATCTTCCACGTGAACGGGTATCAAAGCCGCTTTTAATCAAACGCCATTTGTTCGCGCGGCAAACAGCGCAACGATTAGAAAATACAGATGATATTCAGAAAATATATATTCGTATGATATCTTTGCAATAGTGTTTGTACTATGCCGAACACAGTTAGATGATGAATTGCTTGAGAATTAGATATTCTTTTCATTGCAACAACAGTGGCTAAATTATTACTATCCGCTCATTCAAATCTTAATCGACTTTTTTTTCCCTCTCACTTTACCATCTTCTTTTTATTAAACAATTTTTTTTTTTTCATGAATTATCCCGACACGATGAATGCGAGATTTCACTTGGCCTTTTTCCATGAGTGAATTTTGAAGAAAAAAAGAATTATGGAGATTGTTAAAAAATACTCACGCAATGTATTCAATGGGTACAGGTGACTTGAGACTGTGGGAATGACCGTTGAAGAACAGGTTGAGTTCTCTTCTTCATATTCATCTTCATTCTCTTTATTTTCCAACCCTTTTCTAGTGCCTTTAAAAAATATGAATTTTAAATTAGATAAAATTAAACGTTATGTGAATTAACATGAAGAAAAAAAATTAAAAATTTATTTAAAGTAGTATCCCAGAGTGTGTTCGATAAAACAGAAAAAAATGAGGATTTGTACGTTAGTTTCCAATTAATTGCTGATAATTAGGAAAAACGTGCTTTGATTTACCCGAAAGAGTGCTTAAACTACTCAAAAATCATATCTGCCTGTGAATATAATTTTTTTGTTTTTCGATTTTTTTTTACATTACTAATCTTCTATCACATGCATGAGATAGAGAGAGAGGCAAATAGTTATGATTACTTTCTAATTGAAGTTCCCCAAATTGAATATTTTTTTCTCCTACTTAGTTAAAATGCTGTTCTCTTAGTCAATAGCTTTTAAATAATGGGTCAGTTGTGTGGTTTTTTAGTAATTTCGTTATTTCTGTCCGATTTAGGGCATTTCATCCCCATCACTGCTATTTTCAGTAACTTTAATAATTCATATCTCATAAACTAACCGGACAAAAATAATGAAAAAATTCAGAAAAATGTAAAAAAAATATCATCCTTGATACGGCATCAAAAAAATGAGGATTTAACTGTACACGAATTCGCTCAGATACTACCTTAATCTAAAACTTTTAATGTCATCAAAAAAAAAAAAAAAATCCCGAGAAAAATCAGATAAAAAAGGAAAATGTAAAAATTCCGTTAAACTTGAAAAATCGATTTTTTCCGTTTTTTTTAGATATTTTATTATACTGCCTCATGAAGTACGTTGGATCGATATCGAAGATGTTCGCACGAGTTCTCTCCTTCCCTGTTGCTTTTTGTGAAGAATTTTTTTTCTTCTTTTCTTTTCTTTTCTCGCCACATCATCCATTACAGGTATTGAAGGGAATAGAAAGGTGGGAATTGTTTGAAATAAAAGTAAGGGTACATTTGAGGCGCCTGGAGAGAACATACACACACACACACACACGAAATATGTGTATACGCGTCATCACTGAAAGCGCAGGCAATCACGTCGGATCATGTTATACGTTCCAAGAAAAGTGGGCAACTGCCGATGGCGCGGGGGGTCATGCAGCCAGGTGCTGAGGATTTTCCCATTTAACCACGATACATACGTGTTGTATTTACGATCAATTCCAATCAATAATCAATGAAAAGAGACACGCATTAGGCGTTAGACTTCAGCGAAATGGAAAAATCGGTTAAACGGTTTTCGACAGTTTTTTTAAGATATCTTTGAAGCGAAAAGAGATAGAGAAATTTTTGTTGAAATCTTTTTTGTAGCTCTCAATTTTTCCCACAAAAAAGGTCTGAACAAAATTTCGCGTACCTTTTCTCCTCCTCGAGATATTCGTGAAAAACGAATTAGGGATTTTTTTCAATTGATAAAAATGAATTTTTTTTCCTTTCGATTCAAAAACATGACACACTTTTTTTTTTGCTTAATAAAATGCGGCGCCCGATATCCCATGAATGATCATGGCTCAGTGCATTGGCATTAATACACGACGATAATTGTACACTCGCACTTCGGGCTTGCGCAGTGCTAACCGATCGATCGATAGACACTACTCGATCGATTCGGTCGATCGCGCGTGACGATGAAAAAATGCACGGGGAGGTGAGACACGAAATAGGAGATACATTAAACTATTTCGCACTGAAAATAAAAATAAAAAAATAAAAATAAAAAAATTGATAAAAAATAGAGAGACAACTGGAATAATATTCGTAGTTCTATTTCCTGCCGTTTCTTTTTCATTTTTTTCATTTTGATAATCATAATAATAAAATGCACGCAGTGAATACCCAATCATCAAGTGGCTAAAGATTTCATCGAGATTTTACTCAACGCAGTGTTGATTAGACTTGCATCATTTATTAATCATTTTTTTCAGAAAAGTAATGAAAAAAAAAAAAAAATAGGTAATTGCAGGAAATTAATTCTTCCACGATATCTATCTGTAGATAAATTGAATCGTTTTATTTTGTAATTTTAAGAATTTTTAATAGCCTTTTTTATTTCGATAGAAAAAAATATAGATTTTATGGAATTCACTTTCAATTGAAATTAATTGTGACCTCAATAATAGAGTAAGTTTTTTTTTTTAAACGATTTTTAAATCCAGATTTTTTATTTTTTTCATGAATAATTGTTTGATAGGATATTTCTATCAATTAAGAAGGTATTTTACATGATCAATTTATCAATTTCAATGAATAAATAAAAAAAATTACACTCTCACTTATATCATCGACAATGCACTGACCCACAACGTATTATGCATTTTATATATACATATATATAACACGATACGATTTAATGCGACTCAAAGCTCACGGCTATACTTTTGTCTTGCGTGTATGTGTGTGATGTAGAACACAGAGACACGTGCCCGGAACGAAAACGATCTAACGATCTATCGATCGAACGCGATACTTGATCCATCCACCTGGTCTTTGATAGAAAAGAAATCACAGAGATGAAGTCAAAAATAACGGATAAAATTGAAGGAAATAGATAATTCATAAAATTGTAACACATGGAATGTTTTTTAACCTCAAGATCAATGTGAGATTTGTTGGCGAACGGTGCTAGTGCGCGAGTGATCGGTATCATACAGCCACCGCGACGACACATACGTGTCAGGTAAGTTTTCTAAAGTCCCTCGAGCATTTTAAAATAAAATACGATTAATATCATTCAAAAAATGATTCTTCAGTCTCTTACGATCATCTGATTGATTTGTTACAAGTAAGAATTATTACGACAATTTAATTGAGAATTTTAATGTTGATTGATATAAATTGAATTGATGACAATTTCAATGCTTTAACAAATTGGAGAATAATTTCAACAGTTTTCTGATTTTTGACTCAAGTTTTTTAGAATTATCACAGCAAATCTGCGCATTTTGAAAGACCTATTTTTATTTTCGTGACAATTTTAACTTTTGAAGATTGAGGACCACATGACACTGAGCCCTTTTGAAAGATTTGAAATTCGTTAGACAAATTGAAATAATTGTGGGAGAATTTACTCTTATTTCAATATCTAAAACTTTGTGAGGTAGATTAGTTTCTTAATTGATTCATACAAAATGGTTTCATTTTGTTTTTTTTGAAGACAATAGTTTGATGTGAATTCATGTCAATGTTTTCTCTATATTTTTGCTGGAACTATCGGTTCTTGTTTTGTCGCATACGTAATGAACCAATTCGTTTTTGAGATGAAAACCTGAACGACGGAATTTGAAAGAAATTCAGTGGTAAAGGGTCAGTACTAGTGATGTGACCAAAAAACCTGACATGTCAGTGACCGTCACATGACGAAGCTGAATTCTGACCGTTTTTGTCATCTGACCAAATTCTGACCGAATTATCAGCTGACGGTCAGATTACATCTAAGTAAATGATGCGCCATCTACGTCGTAAATTTGATGATGGGAATTTTGCTAAGTTCTCTAAGAGGAAGCTTTACTAAAAGTTGATTTAGTATTCACACGAGCTTATTAAAAAATATGTTGATGATAAAATTCACATGTTCCTCTAATTTATTAAACAATATGTCATATCGAATTATCAATGATAATTGCGGATTGTGACAAAACTGTGACAGAAAAAAACACTGAACGTCATTTTACATCTAAGAAAATGACGCCTGACCAGTATTGAAGTAATCATGATTGGAAAACTCAGATTGAACATGACAAAATTGTGACGAGAAAAAAGTATGACGGTCATTTAACATATAATAAGTTGATATGTGGCACATTTGATGATCATGACTGAAATTCTGACCCGAAAAAGGCTCGACGTCACATGACTGTCATATGACGGTCATAAATCCGTCATATGACAATTTTTCAAAATGACCGTCATGTCACATCACTGGTCAGTACACGAGAAATCGACTTATTTCCATGAATAATTCCGATGGAATAACTTTCGAAGTGAATCAAGATTTTTTTGAGAATGAAAGCTTCTACGAAACTGGTTAAAAAAATTACCTAACAGTCCAGACATATTGGAGCATCTTCTCAATTTTTTTCAAATTTTTCTGCAAAGTCCTTCACTCCAAAAAAAAATCATGAATAATTCCGCCCCTGTCTCCCTTATTTCAGAAACTAATGGAGTTACGTCTTTTTCACTCTAATTCTCGGAGGTCTTCCACTGATAATAGTCGTTTTTTCCTGTTTATCACTCGATTGCAAATTTTCCTCTCAATTTCTATTTTTCTGTAAAGTTTTCGTAATAACTCTCAATTAAATATCTCTGGAACTAATGGCAATAATCCCTTTTCATCCTAACCTTTGTTTCCATAAAATTTCAAGAGCTAAAAAAAATGGATTAGGGCAAAAAAGTGCGTATCTTCATTAATCTCGAGACTGATTCAAAAAAGCAATGAAAAAAATAGATTTACACCTCTTTGTTACTCGATCAAGAAAATACTCCAATATGTCTGCATTGTTACGTAATTTTTGTGCAGATGCCTTCACTTCAGCAAAAATTCTGTTTCACTTTACTGCAAAGGTTCGCTTTTCCTCAATCTACCCTAAAAATACAATTTAGTCACTGTTATAATTCTACTAAACTCTAGTGGAATTTTAAAAATGCATTGTATTCCAAAGGTATTTGGAACAAGTATCACTTTTCTTTTCAGATTCGATAGCTCTATTGACCTGTGGAAATATTTGTAAATCATGAGGAACACTTAGCTGCGTTCGTCTGGAGAACAGACAAGAATCATTGTCTTTTCAGATGTGGAGAAAGTGTGACCCTAATAATTTACAGACTATGACTAGATGAATTGATGGCGTTTCAATCAGAGGACTCCCCCCCCCCCCCCCCCCTCCGCCTTAATTTCACGTAAGGAATTTCAGTTGTGAGAATTAACGATTATGATTCTATCAACAGATGGAACTAACGGAAAAAGCCAAACTGAGCAGACAGAAAAAAAAATCATCTGAATGATAATGTGCTATTTTGTGACCAGTAGCAAGATCAGAGGTGATTCACCGCAATCTGAGAGACGGGACTCACTAAATTTTGATAATTAAGCGGAAGTAATATTATTCATTTAATGAGCGATATCCCGCAGTGCTTCGCGTATTTATTACTAGACCACCCTGGTCCATATACAGAAAATCAGCGGGAAGGCAGAGAAGTCAAAAAATTACACGCCTTGCAATCATCTTATGACTAATTTTATCTCTACTCACTAAATCATTAAAATTTGAGAGAAAAAAAAACAAAAAATTTCAAAATCAATTCACTTTAAAATTAATTGAGTTTTACTTTTTCCACATTTTTAAAGAAATATTTTTTTTCAAACTAATGAAATTCATCAATTTCTCTATATTTTCAAATTATTTGTTAAAGGATTTTCAAAAAAAAAAAATCTCACAATAATTAGATTGAATTTACAATTCCATGTGCTACAAAGAAGAAATAATCCAGCTCCTCATATATTTTGGAGTTCAAAAAGAATTTTCTCTTGATTTACCGGACCATTTGTACATACATTAGTCTTTCTCGTGTGTGAGCCCCACTTGTATCATACGAAAAAACCGATATCATCTTGAAAAAACACTGCCGTCAACGTAACCCTCATCTCACGCACTACTGTGCTACCCAAACAATTTTTTTTTTCTCCGCATTATCTTCGCCGATTATTCACTTCCTTTTTTTCTTTTTCGCCCCCTCCGTTCATCTCTTATTTTTAATTTGCAAATGCGTATAAAAATAAAAGATTCACTGATAAACCAGAACAAAATGGCAACGAGAAGTGGAAAAACAAGATGCATTAACAAATGTCCACAACACAAAGTGCCCTCTCGTGATACAGCAACAGGTACAAAATCGCTTGCTTTCATTTACGACACGTAATTTTTCATCGCGTGACGTCACGCATCCACGGGCACACACATTATGATTATTAATATATGTGCAAGTACGTAAAATAAGATCCTGACCCCATGATTATTACAACATGTTATTGAGGCCTGATTTACGCATTGATACTGGTGCAATTTTATATTTATTTAATTTATTTATCTCGCTATTTTTTTAATAATAAATAAAAGTAAATGATAATGAAGCGAAATGGAAAAGAGAAGAAAAAAAAAATGAATTTAAAAAAATTCTTCGAGTTAAGTGGAATAAGCAGATATAATCTAAAAAAAAAGATGAATTTAATCGACTGTTTTGTATGCATATGAATTCTTATTATTTTTCGAGATCAATGTTTTTTTTTTCGAAATTTTTAAACTTATTTTTTTTTTTAATTTACATAATCCAATTTGGAGAACAATTAATTTCGTTGTCTTGAAAAATTTTCACTCCAATTAATCAATTTCTTTTTTTCTGTCCACTCATCGCTCCTTTTTTTTTGCTTTTAATAGGCCAATCTAATTTTCAACTATCACTTAACAATTTCACCATTGTGTGACACTGTTAAATTTATTATAAAGCAAATATTTCATTCTCTTGTACCACCTGGACAATCAGAAATTAGATCGATAATACATATCAATCATCTATCGTGGATCGATATTGCTATTAATAAAAAAAAATAAAAAAAAGATAAAACATTTTAATGGAGAAAATATCATTGGCAAAGAGACAGAGATAATGAGAAAAAACGGGAGCAGGTTACGTACGCAGTGGGTGCGTTACGTTTGGTATAATAAATCGGGTGAAATTTTAGAGACAACGGTTTTGAGTGAAGCGGTAGAAAGAGCACGGGCGAGAGAGAGAGAGAGAGAATTCTTCTTGTTGAGGAGTTAAATAAAAAAAAATGATCGTTTTCATGGAGCACACACGTGTAACGGATCTCTTTCACGCAGCTATGGCGTTTGACCGGCTCTTACATATACACATGCATGTTTCTATACACACACATATACATGTGTGCACCCACGTTCGCTCCTCGAGACACATTAAAACTCAAGCGATTGCGAATGTTTTGTGCACACAACATTGTTATCATTTGGCCCCTGTAGGGACTCTGGATTAACGAGAGCGAGAGAGGAGATAATAGGGGGGAGATGAGGAGGGAAGGAGGGGGAGGGGGAGAAGTAGAGACATGGCCTGTCGCAATTTGCACGGTGAAAGTGTATGTAAAGACACTCCTAAACACAAAACAACGGAGAAGTTAATTTGAAAAATTTAATTAACTCAATATTAATGAAGTGTCAGAATTAACAACGTCATAATCGAGAAAGAGCAATGAAGTTTATTTAATTGAGTAGGTGGGAAAATTTCAGATGAGATATTGGAGAATAAAATTGTTTACTACTGCATTAATTTCTGAGATATGGAAAATTCGAGGTTCAATTGGAAGAATTCAGTAGAAAAGATCAATAATTTTTCGACAATATCTTTTTTTTTCTTCTTTCTTTGTTAAAATATAGATTTCAGACTTGAAGACACATCAAAAATGTAGATGAGAAACATTATAACCGTTTCTTTATTGCAATAATTGTGAAAAACAGAAAAACTGAAACATTGAATTTTTTCTGAACATGCTAAACATAACAGAATGAAATAAAATATAGTTTATCAGTGAAAAACTGAATCGAAAATTCCGTCAACTCTTCTGCTATTAAGGTAGTATCCCAGTGAACTCGACCACAGTTAACCCTTTATTTTTTTGATGCCGTATCAAAGATGATATTTTTTTGCATTTTTCTGAAATTTTTTCTTAATTTTTGTCCGCATAGTTTATGAGATATGAATCATCAAAGTTACGGAAAATAGCAGTGGTGGGGATGAAACGCCATAAATCAGACAGAAATAACGAAATTACTCAAAAACCACACGGTTAACCCATTATTTGAAAACTGTCGGCAAAGAGAATAGCATTTCAACCAAATAATAGGAGAAAAAACTATTCAATTCTCCGTATAGTTATTGAGAAATTTCTAATTAGAAGGCAGTCGTAACTATTTGCCTCTCTCTCTCTCTCTCTCTGATGCTTGTGATAGCAGATTAGTAATGTAAAAAATATTCGAGAAACAAGAAAAAAAAATATTTTCACAAGCTGAAGATATGACTTCCGCATAGTTTAATTACTTATTCGAGTAAATTAAAGCACGTTTTCCCGAATTATCAGTAAATAATTGGAAACCGACGAATCCTCATTCTTATCTGTTTTACCGACCGTCCTTCAGGATACTACCTTAAATAATCGTAATAAAGCTTACGAAACTGATAGAGATACGGCCTTTTTTGCTTTGATTCTTTTTTGTAGCTCTTGAAATTCTCTACAAAAATGGATTTGGGTAAAAAAGGCGTACTTCCATTACTTTCCGAGATATTTGAAAAACAAAATAGGTGAAAAAAATTGACTTATCCTTTTCACTCCTGAATTGATTGACAAATGGAGACACAAAAAATTCCTCGACTATCCCCCCAGACAAGATCACATTTTTCAAAAAATAACTTCATTCCAACCAATTATACGACAAAACATGAAAACGTCAAAACAAATAAAAATGACTATGAAGATAAATCAGAAGAAAAAAATCATGCGTGAGGTCGTCTGCCCAAAAATAACAACTGGGTCAGTAGAGAACACAGCAGGAAGTAGTCTTATATTATTACCATTTTATTTTATTTTTTCGATCTGCAGAGACAACGATGGAACAAGAAGATTATATTCTATCTCAATTTTCAATGGCAGAAGACCGAGAAGTGGAGGACAATACACTCGTATTATTACCGATATAAATAAAAAAAAAAACATTTGAGGTCGTAAAAGTCACTGCCAAGGTTGACGGAATGGATTTGATTACTCTCATCTAAGTTTTGCACTGAGTAACACAAACAAAGTTGTCCCTTTAATGGTTGATCAGATAAAGAAGTCACCTTGTTGTCCGGTGTGGTCTCTCCCCTATCCCCGTGGCAATGCTCTTAGATTTTATCAAACGTTCACACGCTCTTCGCCGCTCTAAAACTCGACTGTTAGTTTTTTTTGTTGTTGTTTTTACTTCTTTTTTTTTCAGACTGTTTCTTTCTTTCACTTGATGTCATTATAAGGCACTTGGCCAGGCACCATCCGTGACATTATGACACTGTTGAGACTCATCACACATATTAAGCTTACTGATAGACTAAATAAAACAAATCTGTTTGATGTTAAGTGACAGCTTATTTTTGGTATTAACGTCAGCATAAATTTTATCATTCAATTGCACTGGTGAATCATTTCATTTTTATTAAGAAAAAGTGTATAAATATTATGATCGTTCGCCCTTCATTGTATGAGGGACGATTGAATAGAAAGTATCTGGTGGTTTTTTTTTAAATTAATAAACCGAATTGTGTGCAGTGTGACCTAATCTGAATCATCAATTATCTTCTGTAAGGGGGTGAGATATCTTATAAATATTGTTATTCTTAAAAAAATTAATCAGAAGTCCAATTGGAAGAGATGGACGTTTATTCCTTAATTATCTTTGATTAATGACAGTTATTGTTTTTCGTGTCAAATCCCAATGGATAGTGAAGTCTTCTTCTTCTTCTTTATCATGGCTCCGACCATGTGTTCATCCGGACGTAAGGGAAGTGATGTCTTTTTCTTTCTAAACAAAAGCCCTATATTCACAGGCAGATATGAGCGTATCTTGTCTTTTACATTTTAAGTGCAGAAAGACGATATGCTACAAGATTTCAGAAAATAGAGAATTTACGGGTATTTTGAGATCTTTTTTGTGGCCCATGAAATTGTCTCCAAAAATGGTTCCGAAAATTATCAAAAATGGTTTCTTGATAATTGTTCATAAAATTTTTTGTTTCCAAACATAATTGCAAAATAATATCTTTATCGAAAGAAATGAATCATTCTTCGTGCTGTTTTGGTAACGTTCGAATGCGCGCGCATCTAAGGATTCTAACCTACAACGACGTGCATGACTCATTGGTTAATTCAAATTTCCGCAAGAACATTTGAAATCACAAAATTACAAATTATTAATGTAATAAATGATGAATGATCACAAACTGGGCAGAGAAATGGAGACGAAGAATTTATGGAGAAATCTGAGATGGAGAAAATAGGATTTTTTTCGTCAATTTTACGGCGCTGAATTTTCTCCAGGTATAGAATTTTTAGGCACGCGTGCAAAAGCACATTGGTCATCTGTTCTAGATCAAAAACATTTCTCCTAACTCGCCCCTCGTGCCCTATTCCTATGGGCTCACCTGCCCGCCTCCTGACAGACCCCCGACGAGCATTTATAGCGCACGCGCTTATCCCAAAGAAAATTCATTTCTACCATATGGCCTTTAAACATTCTTGGAAAACTCATCTCGCTTATCTAGGATTGACAGACTCATTTTGCGGTTTCGGGTTTTTTTTTAATGGTGAAGCCTTTTTTTTCCTGATGGGTATCATTTTTGTTTTGAGTTGTGGATAATCCTTCGAAAACAAATTCACTTAGGAGTGATTGAAATCTAGTTTAAAACTAACAGAAAAAGAATTCGGAAATTCGAAAAGTATTTCCAAATAAATTGAATAAATCCTTTAATTTTTCAAAACTGATTTTTGAACGATATCTGAGAACTTGAGTGAGATGGAAAAAAATTATTCTTAAGGATTAAAAGAGAAAGAATTTAAGGTAGTATCAAAGACGTTATTTTTTTTACATTTTTTTGAATTTTTTCGTAATTTTTGTCCGTGCAGTTTATGAGATATGAATTATCAAAGTTACTGAAAATAGCGGTGGTGGGGATGAAACGCCCTAAATCGGACAGAAATAACGAAATTACTGAAAAATCACAGGTTTGAACCATTATTTAAAAACTATTGGCGAAGAGAACAGCATTTTAACTCAATAATCGAAGAAAAAAATATTTAATTCTCCGTATAGTTATTGAGAAATTTTGATTAGGAGGTAACCTTAACTATTTGCCTCTCTCTCTATCTCATGCATGTGATAAGAGATTAGTAATGTAGAAAAAATTTGAGAACCAAAAAAAATTATATTCACAAGTTGAATAGTTTAATCACTTTTTGGAGTGAATTGGAGCACTTTTTCCCGAATTATCAGCTATTAATTGGAAACTAACCTACAAATCCTCTTTTTTTTCTGTTTTATCGACCGTACTGTGGTAAACCACCTTAACTGAAAATCACCTCATTGATTTCTGTCTTTTCTCTACCGAATTATCCGAACTACAAAGAAAAGAAATTAATCTCTTTGAATTTTCAAAAAATCCGTTGACCGGAACTCAATCACAGACAATCTCTTCACATTGAAGAGAAATGAAGAATCCATCTCCCCTCTTCACTAAAACCTCGGAAATTTTCCCGGAAGGAAAAGGCCCCGCTGCAATCAGCTGTCGCTCTCCACAGAAAGCGGCAGATGTGTCACCATGAAGTAAAAATAAAATGAAGAAACTCACATACTCACCATTTGCACCTTCAAAAAATCTTCCCCTCCTCGCTCTCTCATGCAGTGACATTTATCCTGCAAACACATTCCATTGCATTCTCTCTTCCCCTTGATGCAATAATAATAATAGGATAAAAATAAAAAGTATCTACGAAATATTTTCCCGCCAATTCGCAGGTGAATGCCCTCGGGATACTCGTGTCTTGGCAGGTACAAACTTACCAGCTCGCCCCGATGCAATAATTCAGGAGAAAGAGAGAGAGAGAGAGAGAGAGAGAGGGGAAAAAAGTAAAGAATACAAAGTGTAACGTTGCACGAGGGGCAAGTCGTAACACGTCTCTCCCCACTCAAAAGACACAATCTGAAGAAGAATGAAAGAAAAAAACGTTTAATTTCCCACATGAGGTTTGACGAAAAAAGGAAAATCAGAAAAAAAAATTATGGGAATTCCACTCGATACTAAAAAAAAATCAGTTAAAAGAAACGCAATTTTTCTCTTTAGTTTAATGAGAAAGTTAAGGAAGAAGTGCTCTTCACGAAAATTTGAAACAATTTTTTAGAAGAAAAAAAAAAAGGTTGAATGCACTGGAATTTCATAGTCACAGTTATCCGGGCAGGTAGTGCTTTTATTTGAAAGAAAAAGAAAAGGTAAGGAGAGCAAAAAAATCACGGCAGGTACCACTCCACGGTTATTCAACAAAGAGGGAGAGAGGCCCCCTCTCAAAACATAACCATCATGCGCAAAAGAGAGCTCGCACGAGGGCACTAAGAAGCTGCCAGTGATTCTTCTAGAATGGGTGCGTTTTCCAACGACAAAAGAGAAAAAGAGAGAGAGAGAGAGGGAGAAAAGGCTCTTGGCCGCTCAGCGTCGCCGTTTTTCTATTCATCTGTACGTAAAGAAAGAAGGGAAGAAAAAACTATATATATATATGAAGCCACGTTGCACCGTTCATTCAGGATCTAAGAAATATTCCCTCTATGCACAATTGTACGTGCTTACCTCCGTGTATGGGTCACCTATGGGCACAGGGGTGCTCCCTCGAGGACCGTTGGAATTTTTTTTTCCTTTCCTTTCTGAGATTTCAGTTTGAAGATTAATCCTGAGAGAGTTTGGGAAATAACGAGAGTGGAGAAAAATCAAAAAATTACACTGAGAAAATCAATTTCCTACGAAATTTGAATGAGATTGAATGGGAAATTGGTGCAGGTAAGTATTGATAATTTCTGAGTAGGCAAATTCAAGTACTTGTGGTAAATTTACGTCAGAAACTAGAATTTTATTTTATCGATCGGGTATATAGTACTTATTATTTCGTGACATCACTTTAATAACAATTCTCGTTCATAGAAGCACTCGTTCATGAGATTTCAACTGGACTTGAGGGGGTTCCCCCGTGTGACAGCCTTTTTTTTAGCATTCTTGGGAATTTTTTTCGACGATTAATGAAAAGATAGAACTTTGAGTTTTTTGGAAAGAAGCCTCAAATTTCCTTGAGTCTAACTTCTAATCCATTCAGGTTATTCTAGTTGGAACTCATATTATCACGTAATGATGGAAATGGAAGGATTAAATGAATCAATTAAATTGAACAATTAAATCAGTTAAATTAATTAAAATACACAAGTTTCTCAGAAAATTTGGAGGTGTTCGGGATTGATCTCAAGTGAGTATCAAAGCTCACATCTTTCCACTTATTTGAGAAACGTATTTTTTTCTCTGTGTGGGAAATTTTTATCCCGAAAACGCATAGACCCCATTTTGCCCCAATAATTGAGGAGCTAGAGGAATTTTTTCGAGAGTGAAGAAATTCACAAAAAAATCGGAAAAAATTGAGAAGATACTACAACATGTCTAACTTATTGGGTAATTTTTTATTTTTTTTAATATTCTCATTCTCCAAAAATAGTTGCGGTCCATTTTACCCCCTGTCTCTCCTCAAATGAATTCTGAAACGCAAATTCTCTCAGTTTTCCAATAGAGGCATCATCAACTCTTTCCGCCATTTTGTTCTCGAAAATATTTAAAAGTTAATCACCTTAGTTCCATCTGACGAAAGAATTTGCAATGTGCATTATCTTGAATGAGCAGTTAAAGAAATTCCCTCAAAACCAACAATTATTCATCGTCGAGGGCTCAAGGTCATTCTTGTTATACCAGTGACGCACCTGTGAGACACCAAGAGACCAAAGTAGTATCCATTTCGCAATGAATGAGGCCCAATGGAGGGAAAAAAGCCTCCCATGAACATACCAGTGAAGAAGATTTTGAAAGTAAAAATTCGTCATGGACACTCATAGATTTCTTACCTCAGTCATTCGTCTCATTTTTGTATAAAAACCAATTGTTGAAGAAACATTTCTTTTTTTTTCATCTTCACCATTTTCTAGGGAATAACGGAGAAGAAATAATTCTTCCCTGTGGATTTTTACAGCTAAAGAGAGAAAGACAGAGACAGAGAAGTTAAGGTACTCGAGAATGTCATAAAACCAGCATGACATTATGACCAAAAAATTCACTTCTTCGGTTACGAAAATAAAACGTAAACGAACGATTAAAATTGAAAAACGTTCCTTGGAATCGTTGAAAAAAAAACAATTTTTCAAATAAATCTTTAATGTAAATTTGTTAAAATCGAAACATTTAATGCGTCATATATAGGATTTCAGACTTGAAGTAATTTGATCGTATGTCGCATTAGTCGTTGAGTATGTTGTAAGAAACGAACGAAAATACACCCGAAAATTAATATTTATGCTTAAAAACCCATTTCCTTGTATTGGATCGTAATTTTTTTTTCTTTTTTTTTTAAGACATTTCCCAGATTTAACATTTTTCCCAACTTAAAAGCGCAAAATCTTGCATTGGTCTGTGAGACACAGTGTTATTTTCATTTCTTGTCTACTTATTTGTGACAATACAAAACGGTCAATTGACTTGAAATTTCACGAAATCATTCAGATTCCTATAAACTTTCATTTGAAATTTATTTCACTCGAGAATGACGCGAGCTTCGCGCGCTTCTTGCGTATTGTGACTTTAACCTAACCAATATTTATGCATATTTTCATGCCTCATCATTTTTCATAACTGAAAAATAAATTTTTTCTTTTCTAAAATCATGAATGGTTGTTTCTATTAATGAGGATGATATTTTACTATGAAACATTGTTTTTTGTTTATTTGCGTTTAGGTGTAATTGTACTTCAAATGTGCCCGAGAGGATAGCTCTGATTGCATTTACCAACGAATATTTTGTATACTGAATATCCCGCGAAGGTCCTCAACCAACGAAATTTAGGCGTTACGGAATTACGATATGATCGATATCAATTATCACAGTTCGACAAATTCTCGCAATGTTTTTTTTTAGAAAGGAATATTTTAATCTTTAAATTCGTGTAGTGATCAAACTACCTTAGAGTACCAGAATCCCCCCCCCCCCCCTTCCCAATGAATGGTAGGGGTAGTTGAAAAAGAATAACACTGAAAATACAAGGCCCCAGGTACATTTGTCGGCCCGATGATCCGTATTATTCATAAACACCTAAAATACCAGTTTCCAAAAACGAATAACAAAGTTTTCCCCCCAAAAATTCTTATGAAAAGAAGTAAATAAACAATGAGTGTTGTACGATTGTGTGAGAATCGAAAAAATAATGCAATGATAAATTGTGAAAACATTGAGTGTCTTGGTTAAACAGATTAGGTAGATGCCTAGCAAGAAATGCAATCATTTGTTTCTTTCCCCACTTTAATTTTCCAAGTAAAAGCATCATGTGGTTAATGGGGGAAAAATTCTGGCTCAGATAAGTTAGTAAAGAGGAATGAACAGTATGTGCACGTACAAGAGATATGCAATCTCTTGTGTAGAAAGAGAGAGAGAGAAGAATAATCTGCAACAATAGCACTATGATAATCGAGCAACGATGGAATGTCGCACGTGCCTCACTAGACGTTATAGAGATGGCTCGAATTACTCATTCTGTTGTCTGTGGAATTTTCAAATCTCAATTTCCACTTTAACCTTCAACTTGCAAATATCAGGGGATTGAGGTTTTATGGTTACACGTGATTTAACGCATTCGCCCCTTTTTTAAAATTGTTTTTTCACATTTTACATGACAAAAAAAGGCAAATCTCAATATGTACATTTGGTAGTGAAGAGGTTAAACAGGATAAGACTATTTTTTTGTTACTTATTTGAAATATGATTTTAGAAACTAAGCGAAATAGCGCAATTTTTGTTGAAACCTTTTTCGTAGGGAATTTCAAGAGCTATAACCAAGGAGTTGCGGAAAAAATAGCCCATGGAAAAAATAGATCGGAAAAAATAGACCGGAAAAAATAGCCCACGGAAAAAATAGCCCATGGAAAAAATAGCCGACGGAAAAAATAGCCCATGGAAAAAATAGCCGCGGAAAAAATAGCCCTTGCAAAAAATTGGATGAATGAACAGTGGGTGGGTGGTTAATATGGTCGATGTGGGGGAGATGGATGGGGGGACAGTGGGTGAGTGGTAAATATGGTCGGTGTGGGAGAGTTGGGTGAGGGGACAGTGGGTGGGTGGTTAATATGGTCGGTGTGGGGGAGTTGGGTGAATAGACAGTGGGTGGGTGGTTAATATGGTCGATGTGGGGGAGATGGATGGGGGGACATTGGGTGAGTGGTTAATATGGTCGGTTAGGGGGAGTTGGGTGGGGGGACAGTGGGTGGGTGGTTAATATGGTTGATGTGGGGGAGTTGGGTGAATGGACAGTGGGTGGGGGCCATTTTTTGCGTGTTTTATTTTTTCCATCGACCATTTTTAGCGTGGTCTATTTTTCCGCGGCTATTTTTTCCATGGGCTATTTTTTCCGGTCTATTTTTTCCGTCGGCTATTTTTTCCATGGGCTATTTTTTCCGTCGGCTATTTTTTCCACGGGCTATTTTTTCCATGGGCTATTTTTTCCGGATCTATTTTTTCCGGTCTATTTTTTCCTGGGCTATTTTTTCCACGGCTATTTTTTCGGATTACCATAACCAAGGTTATTATGAGAATTTCGTTATTTCGATTATTTTCGAGACGTTTCTTAGGAAATTAATGAAAAATGGAGTTATCTTGCTTCGGCTCTTCATTACCCTCGCTTCCTACTCTCCTGTCTTTTCACTACTGTTCCGATTTTTTGTTTTTGAAAACAAAATTGATAGTACAATGAACTGGATCCAACGGTCAAAAAAATGGATGTTTTGATTAATTTTAAAAAACATGATTTCAACGTGTTTTTCATCCAATTTTTTGATGAATACGTTAGATCCAATGATCGAAATTTCTCTCACCACAGAATTATATGTTTTCAAAGGATTATTGCACAAAATTTTTCTGTCCAAAAAAAAAGAAATGAATAAAAAATTTCAACCTCTTCCGAATTTCGAGATATTGTCTAAAAATAAATTGTCCAATAATAAGTAACAATATTTCCGGATGAACCGGAGTACGTTCCACCGAATTATCAGCGTGAAAAAAACAAATCTCTAGGTTCAATTTTTTTTATGTTGTCCACCGAACGCTGGGTCACCTAATCTGTCTCATTTCACCCCAATTGAACCTCATTGCCAAGGCAAAAAAGTTGCAAAAACAAATTCGCCTTCAAACACACAATAATGACTCAATTATATTATCTCCAGAAAAATAAAAATATCAGCAAAAGACTTGTAAATATTGACTTAACCCCATACTGTCCTTGAGTAATGAAAATTCTAATTTTTTTTTCTCTCTTCCTCCAGTAGTAGTGACTCACTGCAGAATCTTTGTTGACATAAACAAACCGTTGAATCATCCTCCCCGAAGCAATTACCTAGTGAAAAATACTGAATCTCAGCTCTGTGAAAGAAAAATAAAGAAAAAAAAAATAAAAATGACACCGAGGCCTCTCGATTTTTCAGTAGCAAATGTAATACGATCTCTCTCTCTCTCTCTCCTTTTTTTTCATTCTACCGTCAAAAAGTTCTCGACTTACATTTACGATCCATGCAACCGATATACCACATCACCTCACCGTGTATGTTACCGATGTTCACCTCAGTTTAATCCCCATTTTCATTTCTAGCGAAGAAGAAATGAAAAAAAAAAAAAAAAAAAGTAATTCAAACGTGAGGCGCACATGCCTAAAAGAGGCATCGTAAAAAAAAGGAACTGAATCGTACAAAACATACATATTTAGGGGAGGGCAAAATGGGTCCATGAACTAGTCTCGGTGGGGCCCGGGGTACAAGAACGCATATGGTAGCATGTATAAAACATCGGAGCGGTAATAGCCAGGTGTTTTCGAAAGGTGAGGCCGTCCTCTTTTCTTCCCCCCCTCTCCCCCTGTGTTTCCACCTTTTTTTTTTCACCTCTCGAGGCACAAAAAAATGTAAAACCAGCTTCCTTCCGACCAGGGGCTACTACCGGTGTATATGTAGCATAAATAGTAAGGATTAAATATAATTTTTATTGTTAAATTATATTCTAATACCTGTAGATTAAAATCGCGAAAAATTCTTCATCTAAGTACCAATGGATAGAGCAATTTTTCAAGAATAATTCGAATTTTTTTTTTGACGGCTAATTTAATTGTAAAGATGAAAAAAAGGAAAAGACAAGTTTTTACGATAAATATTTCCAGAATTATTGGAGATACGCCGTTTCTACTCCAATGTTCTTTTTTAGAAGATTTCAAGGGCAACAAAGAACGGTTTGGGCAGAATCATCCTATCTCGCTTACTTTCCGAGAAACTGATGACGAAAAAAGAGATTTCTCCTCTAAATCAACTCGAGAAATTTATCCACTAATTTTACAACTTCTACTACCGAATGATTTCCAATAAAAAGAATTAAATCCATCAATATTGAATTTGACGAAAAAATACTCCACTTCTAAATTCATTGAATAATTATCAAAGATTTATTGCATGAAAACTGTGTAAGTGTTTTTTTTTTGTTTACGTAATTTATTGCGATGTTATAACGAATTAACTGAATGATTGAAACATTTATTTGTGATTGAGAAATAGAGTTTGAAATTGTTTCTCTTTTTTCGGTGAGGTGAATTGGGCTACCTAGCTTGTGGCGCACCCTCGGGAGTGCCACTGGTAGTGAGACTCGAATGCCTCCTGGCTGTACACGTAAGTGAGTGATTCTTAACTCAATCAAGATAATGAAAAAGAAGAAAAAAAAAGCCAACGTACAAGTCAGAACAAGAATAATTGTCATGAAGAAAAAAAGCGAGAGAGATGAAGAATAAAAGGAAGAGAGAGAGAGAGAGAGACAGAGTAAATAAACGAATTCACCGTTTACTTTACTCCGAGATTAATGACAGAATTATATTAATATAAGAGCATGGATGGGTATAAGGACATTATAAACCAAAGATATGAATTTATTCAACGGCCACCGAGAATGAGCGATCTTTATCCACATATAAAAATTCAACGGAACCTGCTGCCGCACATCAACATTTCTTTTTTTTTTTTTTTTTTTCACAACACACAAGATTTTTAGTTTTTTTTTCTCTTTCTCTCTTTTCATTTCAATTCTTGGGGTGTATAAGCGGCCAAATATAAATTCAAGGGTTATACTACATACCTGATGCACTCACGTTTTGTAAGTTTACCAGGGCCCAAGTTGAAACTGGTTAAAGCCCTTGATTTGATACCTGAAGGATAAGGAAGATGATGAAAAAAAAAAAAAAAATCATTCTCCCCTTTTTTCTCATTCTTTCATTTCTCTAAAAAATGATTTTGAGAAAGAGTAAGTGCAAGGTAAAGTGCCCACAGGGCTTTGTTGTGTATTATGATTTTTTTTTCTTCTATTTCATCCAAGAGAATTTCTTTCTCCATGACGATAGGGTGCAAAGGGGACTGGAAAAACCGGGTTGCAAGAACTAGCAGGTCTGTCGAGTTGAGTTAAATCGGCACCATCTCATGGTATTTTTATATAAAAATTTTCAACACAAGAATACAGTCTCAAAAAGATTCAAAAAAGAAAAATGAAATTTTTCTTTTTTTTTTCTCGTGAAGAATTAAAGTTCAAATTTTCCCATGAGGTTGAGAGAAATGAAAGAAGGAAATAATATTATTGACCTCGGTGTGAGAAACCGAATGAAATTCACAGGAAAGATGACCCCCCCCCCCCCCCCCCTCCTCTTGCCCCTGAAATTGGGGATTTTCCCATTTTGACCGTTGGCCATTTTTATTTTTACGATCAAGCAAAAGTTTTCACTAAACAGCATTTCCCCAACGGACAATTGAGAATAATGAGGAAAGCCCCAGGGGGGTGAGGGGCGAGAGGGGAAGGGGGGGGGGATTGAGAGGCGACTGTGCATTGAATTATCGGGAGAGTGTCCCCGAGTTCTCAATAAACCCGTTGGAATCCACTTAGCCATTCAAATGATAAAATTAAATTAAATTAACAGTTGTAAATGAATGAATAAAAGCCCAACGAACCATTAAAAATTCACAACATGTAAGAAAAAAATTTTTTCATCAATTTTTTTTTCTAATCCCCTTTTAGTTGCAATCATTAAGACGTAAAATTTTCACATCATTCATTACGACCATACGAAATATATATATATGTATATATATATAAAACTATAATAAAAGAAGAGAGAAGCGTACCCATCAACTGAAAGGGTAGGAGTTAGATTTATAAACCCATGGGGTCTTTCATCCGCACTCACATACACACATGGAACATTGTGTATGTGTGTGTGCGTATATAACTGCGCAGCACGCGTGGGCGATGCCGTGGCACGCGACACGACCGTTACGTTTGAAAAATCCTGTATACGAGGGGTGCGTTTTTGAGGGGGAGAAGTGGCCAGTGTTTGTGGAAAAAAGAAGAGGGAGGAAGGGGGGGGGGGTAGAACATCGTCCAACAAAAATTCCTCCAAAAAAATTCACGCCAGACGAAAAAAAAAGTATCTCTTGATTTAAAGAAAAATTCTTCAAATAATTGCATCAAATAATTCGCAATTAATTGCGAAATTTCCATTTTTTAAAATTAAAAGCACGTTTTGATAAAAAAAAAAAAGGTGGTGAAAAAAAAATATATCATAAAGAGAAGGTGAGAGGGGTCTCTTCTCAGCATCTGCTGTATAGTCCTGTGCGACACAGGCAGAACAATTGTACGAAAAACTCGTACTAAAAACGTACGGTACAAGAATGGAAGGGAAAAAGAGAAAAAGAAAAAAAAAGTGCGAGAGAGAAAGAAAGGGGGAGAAAAAAAAAGAAGAAAAAGGAAGAAAACATATATTCCACCAGGTAAAAGAGAAAAGGACAGTGAGAGTGGGTAAGGGAGTGGTATGAAGTGAAAATTGTGTTGAGTTTAGTAGTGGGGGATTACGAGGCGCACGACATTACGGGGGTAACAGATGCCTGTTATGTGATTGGCCAACGGCTTGCGACTGTTCCCATACCATTGGAGGTTAACGCAGGGCCCTGTGGGCCTGCATTGGACGTACAGCACGTGCGGGCCACCTGCGATTAACATGAGTGGGGACGAATCCTTATAAATGCTACGGAGCTTGCTGCAGACAGTCAGAGACCGGCTAGCAGCCGAATCGTACACATCTCAGCCTTTTTCCATTCTCCCTTTGAAACCTTATTCATTCTTCATCATTCTCCCGTGACTCGTTCAAGTCAGAAAACGTTCCGGAAAAGTGAAGGAATTATTGAATATTATATTATCGAAAGCAAACGAAAAAAACACAAACATTTAATTAATGTGTGAAAGTGAAGTGAGGATATTATTGTGAATATCATTAAAAATACGAATTTTTCTAAAAAAAAAAAAATTTAATAAAATAGTGAAGTGAGTACGGACAAATAGTCAGTTGTCTCCCGATACCCAGGATTACTGGGGGGCAACTTCAATTGTCGTACAAAATTGAATTAATCACATTTAAGATATTAATATTAAATAATTGAATTTAAAAAAATGCTCGTTGACGAGATGCCAAGGAGCTTTGTCAAGAAGAACAACAGCTACAGCCACTGTCCGCTCAAGAAGCGGCCAGTGCATGTAATGCTGTACGACGAAGTCCCAGAATCAGTAAAAGGTAATTATCTCTTTCTGCAAAAAAAAAAGTCTAAAAAAAAAATATCCTTATCAACCAAAAAAAAAAAAAAATTATCTCAAATTCCGTAATTTAACAGTATTCTCTTCTTATCTGTTTTCAGAAGAAATAATCGACGTAGTGACAGACGACATTCCCGAGCCAGAGAATTTGAGCACAAAACCCGAGGATTTATCCCGGACAGCTCCAAAACGTCGTTCATTGTCCCGTTCACCATCGCCCGTATCCCGCAAAGAGCCACACATTGAATCACAAATACCAATAACATCATCACTGCCATTGACCCATCAAAATTATCCATCAAAACCCCTGACTCCACCCGTCGGTGTAGCGCCAATTCATTCAATCGTTAAGAAAGAACGTGTAGAAGTTATACAGCATGATGGTGGTGCAGTAACATCAAGTACAATTCACTTCATGGCAAGTAAACCACCAATTGACCAATTGGAATTAAACCAGCCGGTTGAACCAGTGCCACACTATGCAACACCAGCATGGGCCCGAGCAGCGCCACTCTATCCACCGCATTATCTGCCATATCCAGCCTATCGTTTTCATCATCATCATCCTGGTGCAGAGCTGTATCCAGCTTATCCACTGCCAGCATATCCACACTCATCACCAGAACACACAGCATCATCGCCACCACCACTGCAGCATGCTGCCTTAACATGCCCAACAATTCAACGTCCAATTGCCCGAAGTTATGCACATTGGGCATCATCAACAAGTCCCGATCATTGTGGACTATCGCCAACAAGTTCCATTGGTTATTCATCACTTCGTTCACCACCGCCTGTAACACCAGAGGACTTATCATCACCAGGCAGTGACAGCGGTAGATCATCAGCTGGTAGTACATCAGCTGGTCTAACAATTTTAATGAAAATGGACAATCAAACAAGTCCATTACCAAATTCAACATCATCAAATCCATCATCATCAACATCACCGCGTTATCAGTGTCCAGATTGTGGTAAATCATACTCAACGTACTCCGGTTTATCCAAACATCAACAGTTTCATTGTGCTGCTGCTGAAGGACAAACAAAAAAATCATTTTCCTGCAAATACTGTGAAAAAGTTTATGTTAGTCTTGGTGCATTAAAAATGCACATTAGAACACATACATTACCATGCAAGTGTCATTTATGTGGTAAAGCATTTTCAAGGCCATGGCTATTGCAGGGACATATTAGAACACACACTGGTGAAAAACCATTCAGTTGCCAGCATTGTAATAGAGCATTTGCTGATAGAAGTAACTTGAGGGCACATTTACAGACACACAGTGATGTTAAAAAATATTCGTGCAGTTCATGCAGTAAAACATTCAGTAGAATGTCATTATTAACGAAACATCAGGAGGGCGGATGTCCTGGTATCAATGTGCCTATTGGTTACAGTTGTTGAGGAAAAAAATCATTAAGTTATATTTTTATAACAAATATATAAACTCGAGAGTGCCTTAATTCTGGGGATAATAATGTTAATGTGTAAGAATTTTGAAAAAAAAAGAGTTTCGAGCATTTTTTCATGACAGACTGATACATTCGAGGAGTACAAATATATTAATATATTATTTTTCTTTTTTTTTTTTTTTTGTGTAAATGTGAGCGTGTGTGTAAATAAGAAGATTTTTGTTTTCTTAATTAGGGACGAGATGTCGAGCTAATCGGTTTTTTTCAATTTTTTTTTTGGTACTTATCTTTACTTTTTTTTCTAGTTGAAAAAAATAAACGAGGATGTTAAAGTGCGCCAGATTGTGGCAAAATCTTTGGCACACATTTTCAACCGAGTTATTTTTTTGTATTTTCGTATATTTCTTTTCTATGTTTTTTTTTCTTTTTTTTTTTTTTTTTTGAGAAATCGTGACAACACCGCTGGATGCGGTACCGTGAAACTTGTGCCATGATTTCGTTTTTTTTTCCAACTTTCAATTCCATTCCTATCGCTTATTAATTTATACTTAATTTTTTAATTCATTCAATAGATATATGTATATATTATATATATATGTCAGTATCAAAGTGCCGTGAGAAAAAAAATAAGAAACTTGTAAATAATATTTTTCGTTTAAATGACAGAATTTTTTTGGGCCATAATTGCGTTTTTAAGTATCAAGAAAATATGATTTTTCTTTATTTTTTAAGTTACTCGAAGAAACTAGTCATTGTACATAAATACGAAGATTTAAAGAAAATTAAAAAAAAAAAGAGTGTGTGTTTGGCGTGTGTGCGCAATTAATGAGAGAAGTCAAAAGAAGAAAAAAAATTAAATTTTGAATATTTCAATGAGAAAAAAAAATAAATAAAAATATGCGCGACTCAGGGCGAGTACCACTATAATTTTATATAAGAGTTTTTTTTTTGTAAAGAAATTAAATATAAACAGGAAGAACAACAGATGTCTTCTATATATTAAATATTTTATACGAAATAAATAATTTTCAAATGGAAAATTTAAAAAAAAAATGATCTTATTTGTTTTTAATACACAAAATTTAACCCAATCCTTGTTATCCTAATTTAAATGGGGGAAAAAAAAGAAGAGAAAAAAAACTGATGATATTTACTGTAATAAATTTGACATGAGAATCACACATGTCGAGTTGAAGGGGGCGACACAATAGGAGACTTTTAGCACGAGGCAAACAGCATATGGCGTTTGGATAGCACGAATGAAGAGAGTAATAATATAAGTAGACAGTTTTATACGATTCATTGGCTCTTCTATACAATTTTAGTTCAACCTGTTGGATGAATTGAGATGCACATGTAGCATTGAACGGGTGAAATATTGTTGGATAGGGGGAACTGTGAATCGAAACAAATTAGATGAATAGATGCAAATGGGTGACAAATAATTTTTTTTTAATGCAGGAAAAAGTCTTTCGATGAAATTCCTGCACTGAGACAAAAAAAAGTGGTAAAAATGATTTAATCGAAGATTGATGGCATTGATCCTTAGCAAATATTTTTTTGAATTTATTTAAAAAAGCTGTTGAATTTACCGAATTTAGTCAATTCAACTAGTTAATCTGTTTGAGTTGACTAGATTAAGTAAATTCAACAACTTTTTCAATTATTTCAAAAAAATATTTGCTAAGGACCAATGATATCAATATTTGATAGTTTCTATCACTATTTTTTTTCAGTGAGTGAATCTAATAATTTTCGGAATATCTTCAGAATGATCTCTATTCGATAAATCACAAGAAGATACATCAGCTGATTATAGAAAAAAAATCACTCACTTCATCCCACTCATGCAATTAGAAATTCGAAAGAGAAAAGAAACGGGTTTCACGAGGAATTTTTCTTTTAAATGAATGGATTCATGAATGCAACACAAATGGTCAATTCTCATTCACAATTGTTGCAGGACAGGTGTCTTTCCTCTTCGGTCAGAAATCTGTAAATGTCAATTTAAACGTCTAAAATTTTTCCTGTTTTGTACAATGTTTTTGAAAAACCCCCAGTAGAAACTTGAATGCAATAGCGCAAGTGAGAAGATGAAGAGAAGAAAAAATAAATAGAGAGAGAGAGAGAGAAAAAAATATTTCTTTCTTCAAGTAAGGTCTCAGTGTCCGGAGATGGTGGTCCTTTATGATGAGTGGAACTGGTATATACCAGGCGATTGGAACAGGTGCGTTTTTACTTGTATTTGGGTACGAAAGGCTATTCTTTGCAATTCAACTGAGAATAGTGGGGACAAAAGTACCTAGGGACTAACAATAAACCCAGTAACGCGGTTTAACAATGAGACATTTCTCGGGGGAGGTGGTCCGAGTGATTCAGTGGTTGACGAAGAAGTTTAACAGGCGAATTTCTTAGAAGTTTTTGTCGGAGATTTTTTTTCCTCTTCTCGTTGCATGAAAGAACAAATGTTTTTTTTTTCTAGTTTTTCAGGTCTTGCAGTGTTATTTTTGTCGCGAATAAGGACAGGGACGTTTTTCGGGGAATGTGGAATAATTTTTATGATTTTTGGTAAATTGTGAAGTAATGAAGATCGATAAATTTTTCTTTAGAAATTTAAAAATTATGAATTTTATTATTTTTAACATTCAATGGAAATAAATACAGTTCAAATGATGAATTAACTCCTGAATTATCAGAATTTTGCAGTGAAGACCCTTGATAAAAAAAATCTGAAAAATTGAGAAGATACTCCAGAATGTCTCTGTCATTATGGAATTTTTTCATAAAGGTCTTGATCTTTACTTGCTACACTGGGATAACAAAATAACTCAGCCTTCTTTTTTCTTAATTTCAAGTACCTAAACATTAGGTGAGAAGATGTAGTTCATTCTATCGTAGAAAGCAAAGTCATGATTTTTTTTGTAAAATTTGCCATTTCTCAATTTTTTTTTAACTCTAAAAATTTTTTAAATATATTCAAATTGAATTTTTGATTTTGTCACTTACATCATCTATCGAAATAAGCTTCTTATATGTTGGAAAAAAATTTGCAAGTAAAAATAATCAATAGTGTATATTTTATAAGCTCTTGTCGCTGGGATACAACGTTATCCCAGTGTTGCAAGTCCATGATTATACAGAAATGTAACAAGTAAGTGTTGACCCCCCCAAAAATCCGGTTCATTATGTTCCCCACTTTTATTTTGCCCTAGTTTTCCCTATCAAGAGGTTATTTTTGTGATCCTCGAAATTTCTTCTGAAAAACGTCTTCTTCAAATTCCCTCTAAACTCTCTCGTTTCAAACATATCTGCAGTATACTTCTCTCGAAGAATTTCCAACTGTTCCAAAGTGCCCCCTAGTGTCATTTTCGTGAACATCCAGTTCCGGAGTGGAAGGTAATTAGCCTGGATTGTGCCAGCGCATGCGCATTGTCCCAAAACCAGCCCACTTTCCTCACGCCCTGTAATACCAAAAGTGCCCACTTCGACCTAAATTCGCAGGGTGAAATTCGAACGTTCAACTTCAACAAGTGTTGGAATTTAAAACAAAAAAAAAAAAGAATTTGACTTGTTGAAGAGTCTAATGCTCTTCTATTATCATCATCAGGCATTATATCATTCACGCTCCTGTACCAGGTGTAGCGTGATGCGTTGCCGGACAGCTCCTCTCTACTCTTCATATACATAGGCCACTCAACGGTTTAATATTGCGCAGAGAAGGGAAGAGAGAGAGAGAGAGAGAGAGAGAGAACACGTTGAGTTGAGCCGTGACCGATCACCGAGATATCACGGTCAAACTAATACTACCACGTCAGCGCCTTGTCATTTAATTTTTTTTTCTCTCTCCTCTTATTCAGATGGAGGCAAAAAAAACGGAGAAATGTTCTTAAAATTGAATAAGAGAAGAGGAATCATTCACTTCGGGTTTTTTAATTGATAATTTGAATGTATTTGATTGAATATTTTCAACGTGAAAGTTTCGGATCTTTTGAATTATGAGGGATTTTTTTTTTCCAGGAATTAATTTGATAAATGAAGAATGAAGGTAATTAGGTATGGTGTCGGTACGATTGTGTGTGACGCTGAAACAAGAGCACCAACCTGTTACCCTTGGCGGGTTTTCTTCTTTTGAGGCTCTATAGTTTTTGAAAAGAGCATGGGACAACAGATGGCTCATGGAGCCAGTCTTCTGCACCTGTCAAAATTAACTAAGAAACTATTTCACTGATTGATTATACATCTTTTCACTGATTTTTTTCTTTTCTTTTTTCTCTTCTTCACAAGTGTTATTATTATTACTTTATTTTCAATTTATAGTGAATTAATTTTTCACACGAAAAAAAACATGGCGGCGAATGAAAACACAGGTTTGGTGGTGGAATTTCGGTAATGAAGAGGTTAATAATTATTTTTTGAATAAATTAGGTGGAAATTTCCGAATTATTGAATTATTACCGGAAACTGAACAGAATGGACTTGCGACCTAATTTTAGAATGAAACGGATTTTTTTTCCAAGTGAACATATTCACCGAAAAAATTGAAAAAAATTAGGAAGGTGCTCTCACATGCCTTTATTGTTGGGTAATTTTTTCAAATTTTTTTAAGAAAGCCTTCACTCTAAAAAAAAATCCTAGATCATCTTAATTTTTCAAAAAATCTAAAAAAGTTGTAAATAATTTTAAAAAATATCCTCAAAATTATTTTACGTGAATTGCAAGATTCTTCCTCTCTTCTTCCTTGCATGAAGGAAAAGAATGGTTTCTCACATTAAATATATCTGCATCTTATCGAAACAATGTAAATCAGCCCGAAGCCTCTATCCCTGTACTTTATATCTAAATTGTAAGTTCTACCAAATTTATTATGGTATTACAAAAACATTAAAAAAATAATCTGTAAAAATTATCGAAGTACATTTAACCACATTTTAACTGTTTAATGATCGTTTAAAAAACAGCGCCAAATGGTTTTTCAGATAACACCGTCGAGTCATCAGTCAGCCAAGGTTATCGTTCACAGACTAAATAATGAAAAAAAAAAGGCACGCACCATGAAATTTCCGGTGAACTCGTCAACTAACACCAAAACTTGTTTATCCGAAGAATAAATGGTGGAAAAAAATAATAATTGTAATTTTTATGAAAAAGAAAAAAGAATTTGAGAAAAAAAGAAAGAGGAAATAAATGCCTTTTTTTGTGGATTAACGACACTTATAACTGCCATACATGAGTTCATACGTGGGACAAATGTTTGTGCATTCATCAAGAGTCAAAAGTACCCGCGGGTACTGCCCACAGAAACTAATTAATTTCGACGCTGATTAATCCCCTTAAATTGTGGGTTATGTACGTAGTAGAAGGACCGAGGGGAGGGGAAATGAGGGTAATAAAAAAAATGGGTGTCAGAATGAGGATCGATAACTCTTAAAATCAAGTACAAGTAACCAAAAAAAAGCGTCTTAAATTGTACCCTTTTTTTCTCTTCATTTCTCCGGTTTTTCCTTCCTTGTTTTAACACATGGCGCATTAATATTTTTTACACCAAAATTTCTGAGTAAAAAAATCATCATCTTCATGGGGAAAAAAACAGCCCTTCACACTTTATAAGTTTTTTTTGAACTATTAGATTATGATGCACTCTTCGCGCGCACCTTGCAAATCGTGCCATTAATTTGATCAATATTTATGCATTTTTTCATGCGTCATAATTTCTCAAAACTAAAAAGCAAATTTTTCTTCTCTTAAATCATAAATGGGGGTTTCTATTAATGGGGAGAAATGTAACATATTATACACGATATTTTAATACGAAACATTTATTTTTTGTTTAGCGTTTAGGTAATTGAACTTCAAATTTGCTGCGAGAGGGTAGCTCTGATTGCTCTTACCAACAGATAATTTGTATTTTGATCAGTTACGTAAAGGGTGTACTCAAATTTCGAGATTTCTGGTTAATCTCAAATTTTTTGAAATAGAACGGATTTTAAAGATAAGTGGGCGAATAAAGGTGGCTGGAGGTAGATTTCAGGAAATTTTCGAGAAATTTTTCGAAAAATATGAAACTTATCAAAAATCTCCAAATTTAGAGATTTTTGGTTAATCTCAGATTGTTTTAAATAGAACTAATTTTCTTGTTGTTTTTCTTTCTTTGTAAAATCTCTGTGTTTTAATTCTTTGTTTGAATTATTGTGGACAAAATATTTCCGTTGAAATTTCCTGAGGATTCATTAATTATCCATGAACGTAAGATGCGTTGATTTTATCGTAATTTTGATGCACGAATGAAAAAAATTTCCGCTTATGATGCACTTGAAGAATTAAAATTTTTTAATAATGTCGGATGAAATTAATTTAAATTTATTTTAAAGGATATTATAGAGTCTTTGATTATCAATTATTCGTGTGATTCTTTTTTTTAATTAAAAAAATTATTTTAGACATTTTTAAGGTTTCTCTTTTTTTTGTCAAAGATAATTTAGAAAAAAGAGGGAATTGTGACCGTTGGGCTGTTCTCGGGGTCACGAATTGTACTTGATAAAATGAAGGAGAATCGAAAAAAAAGAAGATGACACCGGTCATCGTCGAAGGGGTGGGAGGAAGATGGTCCTGTGGGGACGATTTGACGCGCGTCATTATACGAGGTGTGGCGGGCACTCAAACGCGTAGGTGGTCCCCCCTACCTCCTATGCAAAACTCTCTCGTGTGTTTGCACGTGTGAACTACGCTTTTCGTTCTTATACACGAGGCTTTGAGTTGTGTGGTATAATCGAAATCTTAAATGTACGGGAAATTGAGTCGTCGCAAAACAATTTTGTCGAGCACAGTGCCGTAAAATTAACAGGACACAATTCCACGGTTAATAATGGAGTTTAGATAACCTTTGATCCAGTGGAATCAAAGATACGTAATAAAAAATATCATTGGATTTAAAAGATGATGGATATTTTTGGATTAATTTTTTAGAAAATTCATTTTTTTTTATAATCTTCATCCGAGTATAATCTAACTTTTTTGAGAGTGAAAAAATTCGAAAAACTTACGTAACAATGTCGATATGTTGAAGCATCTCGTCAATTTTTTTCAAATTTTTTCACAAGGTCCTTCACTCGAAAAAGCAATGATAGATTATTTCTTCTTGATCTCCCTTACTCATTGAAAATGAGGATTTTGCTTCAAAAAATAATTTTCAACACAAATAATAATAATTTCTCAGCGAATTGGCAGAAGATGTGATGGTTTGAAAAATAATTGTTCAAAAATGTAATTAATTCTGCATGCATCTCTTTGAACACTAAAACCGTAGGAGAAACCTTGTCAGAATGGACTTGCTGGGCAAAAGTATCCAAGATTTTTTTTTGAGAATGATAGTCTCTCTAAAAAAAATGGAAAAAATTCCCCAACAATGTAGAAATGTTGGACCATTTTCTCGATTTTTTTTCAAATTTTTTAACAAATTCTTCCAGTCTGAAAGAATTCCCGAATCATTTAGCCGTCAATATTGATAGAAAAAGATGAATAAATTGAATGGAAAAAAATGCAGAGACAGTGGCTGACGTAATAAATTGCATAGTTCGCATAACTCTGTGCTGCCGGTGGTCCTTATCGTAACACCGTAGGTTTATATACTCTCGGTATATAATTCCACGAGGAAGCACACACCACAGTCGACAACAAGAGAGCCCTGCGATACGCTCCATAGGCCACTGTATCGAAGGTGGGGTATTAGATATGTACATATATATATATATATATATATATATAAATACGACACACCCGTAACTCGGACTCGCATGAATCGCTACTCTCTCGCCTTTGATATATCCCTATAATTAAAGACGAGTCACGGTGATCATCCAGTGGGTGATCCTTGTCAACGAATGCCTTATTCACCCCTCACACTGGTATGGCAATTAAGATGATGGCCCCGACACCGGTTTTATCGTCACGATCCATCGATAAATATTTTCACGAAAAAGTATCTGAAGCCACGAGAATTTGAACTTTTATAAAACAGAAAATAATTATTTGAATGTCTTAATATTTCTAACAATAACTAAAAATAATTGCCGTTAAATAATAAGAATAATAATAATGTATGCGATAATAATATCGTCGTCCTAGTGTATAAAGGGCGTAACAAGATAGTAAATGTGTATCATTTACACCCTATTCCCTCTAGGATGACTATATTCATGCTTTTCATAAGAGAGAATGAACATCAGTGGAATAAAAACGCAAAATTAATCATGAAAAAATTCTCAGATATTTTCAGATCAATTTTAGGGTTACCTGCAAAATTTCAAGAAAATTCAGTCTACCAATTCTGAGTAATTAATCATCAAAATTTGCTATTTAACGCGAACTCTTATGTATCATCATTTATGTGTTCACCCCTCACAGGTTTAAAACGCAAAACTCGTATCAAATTTTCCATATCTATATTACTTGATTGAAGAACAATCGATGCATAAAATTTGATGAAATTTCACTCAGCCAGTTTTTAATAATTAAAAAAAAAAAGAAAAAAATTCTGGTCTGTCTCTGTCTAACACGGACGATTCTAGAGGTTAGTTCTCTCATGCACTTCATTCGTGTGTATCTCGTCCCTGAGCCCCGCTTCACTGCTCGTGCCATCCCGCTCAAAGACCTGATGTTCCCCCTTCTAAAGTGCGATTAAAAAATGTTAAAACAGTTGACTAAATTTGTTTATTAATAAAACAATTGTAGTAGATATGTGTAAGTTCAAAATTCAAGTGACAGATGTCAAAACACAGAACGAGATAAAGATCTGAGGACAATTGTCTTTTCTCCAATAGAAAAAAAATAAGGGAGAAGAAGAGGATAAACAGACGTGTATATAGATATATAGATGTACAATATTGAGATGTGTATAATGTTGAAACTGCACATTATTATTATTATTATCATCAATGTATAATGAAATCAACTTCAATGAAGGATTTTTCATTAAAAAATAAAGTTAATAATCATAATAATAATAATAATTTGTATTATTACTTAATTGAAATGATAGTGATTTCAACGCGATACAACATCGCGTTGGTTAACAAAGTGTTAGCGGCAGTAAATACGGGGAGTTCCTTCCTCAAGCATCAGCGTAAACGTTTGCCCGTCTACGTGATTGGGCCGTACATGTCTGGTGCGCAGTTACGCGTCTGCGTGAGAGCTTGTCCGGTTCGTCGCGCGTGCCCGGGTGACGCCCCAAGTGGGTTAATGCCGACAATTACGCGTTTTCAGACGTACCCGCCCCTACAGCATGTATCACTCACAATAAATAACTGGGTAATTCATTATCTCTTTTAGTCTTGCATTATATTTAACATTTAATTTTCTTTTTCTTTCGAGGAATTAATAAAAAAAAAAAAAACTGCCCGATCTTTAATATCACGTAATGAGTTTAATTCAACCCACGCAAGTTCCCATTAACGTGGAAGTGTTGAGTCTGGGTGCGAAAAATAGGGGGGAGAAGAAATGGAGGTAAAAAAAAATTCAACTGGATAAATCGCAGAGGCGCCTCGAGTCGGCGCACACGCCGCGCGACCTGTCCATTCGTGAATTATGGCGATCGATGTTAATTTATGTTGCTCGATATAATACACGGTAACATACTGTGGTTAATACGTATACACAAGTATGTGACCCAACCAGTGTCAGACAATACTAATGATTCATTGATGCTGCACTATTGTTTCATGTATTGCGTTGTTAATCTTACTTTATGTACTCTAATTAAATAATTTTTATTTGAATTAATTAATACATATTTTTTTTTGTGTGAAGAAATATTCCGGTTTGGAGAATGTACTGGGATGACAGTTTAAAAATTTATTTTTACTGTGTATGATGACGTCATTAGAGTGAATAATACTCACGTTGGTTCAGGTATTGGGACATTATTCTAATGACAATAATGAGTATGATGACGAAGAAATAATTATAAATTATATGTTAATCATGATGATAAATTAATTAACAATAATTCATCTGAACGTAATTCATTTGCACTTATGTGCAAGAATAAAAACTGGATTTGTCTCGGAAAGAAGAATTTTGAGGTTATGGAATTGACGCGCATGCGCCTACGCCTGCGCATTCCGATGAGATTAAGGCCATGCTACAAAAGACGTAACGCAAGCGAAATATTGTGCGTTACTGCGTAAATTCATTCAATTTGAATATAATTCAAGTGACAGCCGTCAAAATTTGGATTTCTTATTCTATTTCAAGTTAACTCAAGTTGCAAGATAAATAATGGATTTCTATAAATTATTACTATTCATGTATGGATGTACTTCGCTTAATTCATAATTCCTTGAATTTTATATTTATAGTATGAAATAAATAGTCGGCGTTAGTGGGTTAGACCTATTAACCGAAAAAGAGATTCCCAGCGCTTCTACACGAATATTTCCTTGGAGATGAAAGACAAGACCACAGAAAAAATTTCTAACTGACAAGAATGTGTCTCTCGAGAAATTAATCCTCCACCTCTTTCATTAATTGTGATTAGAGTTATTATACTATTTATTTTTCAATATCTTTTGAGTTCAGTAGCTAAAAATATTTTATCCGCACGTTACGCGTGCGGTCAGTGGCACTTTCCACGCGTTGTGCATAAAAAAAACAGTACCTTACACGTGCTTTAAAGATTTTTAGACTAGTGTGATTAGAAAACTCACCTTCGGCTCGTTTTGCAAACCTCACACTCGTCAGAAAAGTACTTTACCGCACTTGTTAGGTCAATATACTAATATTGTCTGTTATTTAATCCAAAAAATGGTCATCACGTCTCTTTCTGCGTTGCGTATGCGCTTTTATCTTATGCAGCCCTTAGGACGAAGCCATGATTCACTATGGTGCACCATGAGTGTAAACATTGCTAGGCGCAACGTATATTGCGCCGTGTAGTCGACGTAGGAGCGAGACGCAAAAGCTGTTGCAGAAAACTGATCCAGATTTAAAGATCTGCTTATCATCAGAAGTGATAGCTATTATATTATTCCTGGTTACGTGAGCGGAAATAGACCCAAATGAATGATTCATTTCATTTTATGGATGTCTGTCTTTACATTTAGTTTTAATAGGTGCTTACATTTATTTTGTGAAAAAAAAATTCCTGTTAACGATTTGGAATCTATCATTGACAGTTCAAGCCAGTCAAATAACCTCAAAAAAGACGCACCAATTGCGTACACAATCGATGTTGCTTTACGTTTTTTTCTAAAGAAATCCCAAATTCCATAGAATTTTCTCGTCATTAATCGCTTTCTTGTTCCTCGAGTATCGAATTTATAAAATAAAGAAAAGAATTAAAAGTCATCCACGTTTTTTCTTTCATCTTCAAAGAATAAAAAAATAATTTCCAATGTCCTTGGAATGACTTTAAAAATGTTAAAAGACGGTTAAAGTAAAGCCTAATGGGTAAGACATCACGTTCATTTTGCCTCTGGTGAATAGACGAAGGTGACTAACGATCAGTAATCTCTTGAAGAGAAGATATGGCGCTCGGTGTTAGGCTCGTTGGAACGCCAACGAACACCTAACCTCTAAGATCTCGACAGGTTGGGTCACGAACCAGTGAGTAGATACAGGAAAAGGTGCAGAGGGGCGAGGGGGTGGGGGGAGGAGGGGTAAAAAGAGGTAAGAAGTATTGGAAGAGACCACACGGCGGGTCCGGGTCAGATATACACTTGAGATTTTTTTTTTCTTTCTTTTCTTTCATTTTTCTTGTCCACTCGTGGAGATGTGCCACGATCGGACGCCCCCGGTTATGCAACCGGATCGGTCTAATAAGCCACTTCTAGCCTTAGCCTATCAGAGGTTATGGTTAGGGGTAACCAAGCGTGGTCACTCCAACTTCTAATCATCCACGGTCTCACATAAATTAAGTTATATCATTAATTTACTGAGATTTATTGAGATATTTGATAATGATCACATCATCAGTTGATAATCGTTATAAATCGAGATTTTTCCTAATTAAATTAATTGAATTTTCAAGAAATTAATTATTTTTATAAAAATTGGAAAAGAAAAATTCCGTTTTGTCTTTTTTGTATTGATAATGTGTTGTAATAGAGTTGAAAGGGCGTGAGTAAAAAATATTTTTAATTCTTCAAAATTTTTGAAATTTAAAAGGAAAAAATGAAAAAATTAATCATTAGGAAAACGTCCGAAACGACTTTTTTTTAAATGTTTTTATAAATAATTTATGATTATTTTTCCAACTCAAAAAACATTGGTTCTTTCGATTCCCTTGGGGTCACTCCACCGGTACTTGAATTCTCTTCGACTTTTATTTTCTTTTATTTTCTTTTTTAATTTTTTTTTCATTTCATTTTTATTTTCTTGAGGCGTAGGAGGATGAAAGAAGGAGGAAGACGAAGCTGCGACACGGCACGTGGAGGGAAAAAAACCGCGACGAAATACGATGGGGATGAACGGGTGGTGAGGGAGAGAGAGGGAGGAGGGAGAGACAGGGAGGACATACAGACACCGCGGGACGATATTAAAAATCACAATGCGGCATATTAACTTGACCTACAATTTCTCTTATATTCAGTCAGTGTGTTGTTGATTCCCATATATATATATATATATGTGCATATATATTTTTTTTCCTCTTTCATTTTACCATTTATTTTTCTCTTCCTCATTCTCTTCTGCCTTCATCTTTCTTTTTACGACGGTCAAATTTTACTGCGCTATATCATGGCCAAACTTATAACACATGAATTAGCAATTGTAATGTTGAATATGTTGAATTTGAACGAAAAAAAAATTTTGTAAAAGAATTTTTTAATTATCTTTTTCATAAATAATAAGTATAATAAAGGAGCATTTACTAATCGAACATGTGAAGTCATTTTATTTACTCTCTACGAAATACGTGTTTTTTTTCATTTCTGAAGAAACAATATTTTTATTTTAAATGTGACGCGTGGAGATAAATAATTTTTTTTTAAATTAAAATCACTTGTGGGAAAAAATGAATAAGAATTTTTTTTGATGTGCCTTTCCTAAAGAAAATTGAAAAAAATAGTGGAAATGCTTCATCAGGCCGTCATTATGGACTATTTTTTTCAAATTTTCCCGCTGAGTTCCACTTTGAAGAAAAAATTCTAATTCACTTTATCCCACTAGTAAGAATAAAATTTTCACAATTAAAAAATAGCAGAAATCGTAAAAAAAAAATTAAATAATTTCTCAACTAATGATAAAAATGTAAATTTTGACTTTACAAAATCGCTACGATAATTGAGACTACTTGATTGACTTCCATGAATTTTGATTATAATTCACCGTAATTAAAAACAAATTATGCTCATTCGATACAAGTATACACATTAAAAATTCCTCCTTAATTATTATTCGGTAACTAATGACCGAAAATTCCCATATGATTTGGGGCCATAGTAGCTGAAAAACATTGAAAAATTCAATTTATCTTCAGACAAATAAAACAACAATTCTCCTCCTCTTAGAAAGTGAAGAAATGATGAAAAAATCATTAAAAACATCGATTTTTCAATGAAAAAAAATTGTGAAATAAAAATGGAGTGAGAAAAAAATGAACTGGAAGCCCTGAAGGGGTCATGGAGATTTCATTTGACGGAACATAACGCACGTGACGTTTAAGAGCCTGTGTACCGTTATCAGTGTGGCTTTCTGCGCACGCGCGGCACTTCTTCTTTTCGTCTCTTCGGGCGGAAATCAAAGGGAACCAAGTGAAAGAGATAAAGAAAAAGAAAAGAAGAAGAAGAAGAAGAAAAAAAAAGTCCACATTAAATCCACCTTCGCCCTCGTGACTCTTCCTTCGGCGAATCGATAACGAAACGATCAGATATTTACGATAATGCTTGAATGCTCGATTGAAAAAAAGAATATTCAATAATTATTCATCATTTTATTTATCTCCTCTCTTAACTTTTTTTATCCTCCTCTTAAGGTGAATTTTCAACTGTTCCTCTCCCCCCCCCCTTCATTCCTTTTCTTTCTTTACTCATGGTCCTTTTTTTTAAACCGTGACCACCGCAGAGTTCATTTTTTATTTTTCATTGCGCACACATGTGTTTCCGGATAAAAGGGGGTCTTCCCTGCGGCCAGCTTCCCTCTGCGGGATAATCAAAGTTACCAGAGACGGTAATGAGCGGCTCGAGAGGTCGCGCACGGTCATCGTGGTAATGAATTGTTTTGCACCTCCCGGGCAAATACTCCTCCACCTTCTTTTGTCCTCACTAGCATAAAGTTTTTTTCTCAAACGATCATATCTTTTATCATTTTCGAATTATTACGGATTTTTTAAATATTATTTATCATTTATCTTTTTGGGAAAATTGTTTACAAAGAGAGAATTTAATGGAAATTTTGGTCATGAGAGACTGGAACTTTTGACAATTATTTTCGATTGTTTTTTTTTTATTTCTGAAAACTTTAGTAATTAGGGGAGACTGGAATTTTTTTGGGAGGAGTAAATGCCTCTATGAAAAAATATTAAAAAATCACACAATCTTTTAGACATGTTGGAGCATCTTTCCAAATTTTTTCAGATTTTTTTGGAGAGTCCTTCACTCCAAAAAAAAATCCTAATCTCATTTTTTTCCTTTCTTATTCAAAACAATAAAAAATTCTTTCTTCCATTCTAAAATGAGTGTCATTCAAGGGGTAAGAGCAAAAAGAAACAATCCGAGAAATATCCCCTATTGTACTTGCTAAATACCTCAAACGATTGAATTTGGAGGAAGAAATCTTGAGCCCTTTTTTTATGAAAAAATTTAATAACCCAAAAAAAAGGCTCTTAACAAATTCTCATAAGTACAATAGTTCCTGAAATATTTGCGGAATGATTCAGGAGTGGAGTAGTAAAATAACATCGTCACCTTAGAAGCGAAGAGTTCTAAATATTGCTCATAAGCATAGCGTTTACGCCCTTCTTAAAAAATGACGACATGATTTAAAAAAAAAATTATTGATAAACTTTAAACTATTGATTTAAGAGGTGAAATCTTCCGCACTAGGATTTTAAAAAATTCACCAAAAATGAAGACCTATAGTAGCATCTTTTCAAATTTTTTTATAATTTTTTCGCGAAGTTCTTCACAATGAAAAAAATTCCTGGACCATTTTGCCCCAGAGGTTCATTTTGTCCTAAAGCGGAAAATTCAAGAGAATCCCTTCAAACGTTGTCACTTTGCGTTAAATCTGCTTTTTAGGCCTCAGTCCACTAAAGAAACGCATTCACAAAATACCCCACCAAATCATATCCCCCGAAACTCGCATCCCAGGGTCAATCCTTCTTCCCCAACCAAAACCAAAAGCAAAAAAAAAGAAAAAAAACAAATCCCTAGAATGATAGTAAGCCCGTGAGAAACTGGGTCTCCATCGTGGTGAATTCCCGTTTCGTCGTGTAGGCGCAGCAGCACGACGCCTACAAATCGTGTGCTTGATTTTGTATGCGCACTCGTTAGTGGAAATGGCCATGAGGCACATCTATACGAGGTTTAAGAAGGGAAGAATAAAGATTCATACACTATGAATTCATCTGTTTACGAAACAAACGCCCTGATTTACTTCAATTTTTCTAATCAATGCACATTCGGAATACACATTCTGACTGTGTTACATTTACACAGAAGTAGAACGTAAGAATTGAATAATAAAATGGGGCATCTTTTAAAGATAAAAAATACATGCTCCATTGATTGGGTAACTTGATAAATGAGAGAATTCGTATTACACGTGTGCGGAAGTTACCGCAGGAATACGTACTTGGTTAAATGGAGAAAAGAAGAGGGAGAGGAGGGGGAAGGGGGTGAACAGGCGATGCTGAACCCACCCAGGTAGATGCACCATACCCAATGCTAATTTCTTTATTGATGAGTGTCATTTGTAACCATCGATGAATTCACGTCCATCTCCGCATTATTTGCATCTCTCTCTCTCATTTCACATGAAAATAAAGAAAAGAAAAAATGTAAAAATAAAAAAAATAATAATAAATGATGCACATGCGTACACAAGCTAATTGTCCCTCGAGGGATATCTCATTTTTTCCCTCAATCATTCCCAATGTTGAAGGAGAAAAAATAAAGGAGAAGCAGCGCTTCACGCATCTCATTTCTTCGAGAGACGAGAAGCAGCAGAGAGAGGGAGAGAGAGATGGAAAAAAATGATGATACGATGGAATAATAAGCATAGCTCATGGATGTCTCATATTGCATAGCGATTGGAGTTTTCAGCCCAAAGGCCGATCACGACCCCGCGTGCGATTCTGCATGGGGCTTTTATAAGAGAGATCGTTAGATCACTACCGATGTAGATCGTAGCAGCAGCCCCCGCGAGGCAAATTTTTTGCTTCCTTCTCTTTCACTTATTGTGGAGGGTTTTTAAAAAATACTTTTTTTTTTCATTCTCTTCCTTCTTTTATCTTATCTTTTGTACACCGTGGCTGATCTTGTGATATAACTTGGCGATAAAGTAGTCTGCCGGATGTATGAACGAAACTCGTGGCAATATTTTTTGACATCACGACCTTGGTGGTCGGGAGCATTAAAATTTTTTGCGCTAGGGAAATAAGAGGAAACTGGGTAAAATGATCCAGGGGCATTATTTTCATAGATCCAGTGTTTGGAGGTTATAATGTCGTGATTTTTGAGCAAAAATTCGATCAAAATTTGTTTTTGCTCTGAAGAAAGTTTAGTGGGTCGTTTTATTTCATCCAGTACCTTTTTTTGCTTTCTTTTTTCAATACTAATGTCTTTGGAACTCATTTTTTTATCAATTAAAATATCCTGTGGAGCGTTCAATCACTGAGGTACAGCTCTTCACCGATTTCGGGTCTGAATGGAATTGCACTAGTCATCTACGGAATGAATCCATGTGAGAAATTTCAATCGTGAACGGATAGTTTTTGCGTGTGAAACTTTCCGCTTACGATTGGGATTTCACGTGGAATAAAAATCCTCCTCTGTCGAGAATAGGTCTCCAGGATTTTTCTTCAGGGGGAAGAACTTTATGAAAAAATCCGGGAAAAATTGAGAAGATACTGCAATATGACTACATTATTGGGGAATTTTTGCGAATTCTTTGATGGAGTCTTTCACTCGCGAAAAAAAAATTCTGGATCATTTTGCAAAAATTAATGCAACTTGATGACTTTCTTTCCTTATATAGGAACCTGTACATTAACATATATATTATATTTATAAAATGTAACTGAATATGTACTATTCTTCAGCAGAATGAATTGTATAGTTTGAAATTCATTGAATAAATGATAAAACTTCATGACTGAATGAAAAAAATAACAAAAAAAATTGGATGAAACAAGCTATTTTTGAAATGTAAATGCCGTTTCTTGAGAAACACGTGCATGAAATACTAATGGTCTATCAATTCTATGAAGAACGCTAAAAATGATGGTTTCCTTGTGTAGATAATGATTAAGTCAACAATGTGTTATTGACTATATTGATACATTCATGAGAGACAAGGTTACACACACTCCTGTATCCATCGATCCACGTGGATACTGATATTGAGCTTTATCATTGAGGTCATTGTGACAATTTGTTTAACTACATGTGTTACCCGAGTAATGGAGAAGCAATTAATTCCCGTCTACGGTAGTAAACTGCTTATTCACTTGTGTAAAGTATGGGAGGAATTCGGTATATAATATGGATCAAATCATTCGAAATCCGGACAACGATAACATTTCTTTAACTCTGATTCTGCTCAAGAAATAATTAGCAAATTTCTTGCATATCAATAATTTTTTCTTTTAATTTAGTTTTTTCAAAATATTTTTATTTCGAAATGCCCTCTGAAAAATTGGTTATTTTTGTTTTCTCGATGTATCTCAGTCTCATTGAATCTCACCGTCCTTGGAGAAAGTGTCCAATTAATGAAAAATTCGTACATTGTGTAAATAAGACACAAGCTACATGCAGAACTTTAGAGTCATCAGGCAACAAAGTAAGTGAATACAGAAGCTAAATCATATTTGATTCAAGTTTTGATTTTTTTTCAACATTTTCATGTTTTCTTGATGCTCTTAAATTTCGCGCGGATGATGAATTTTCATGGAAAAATGATTAGAGGGAATGAAGTGCCTCTCTAATTTCGGATAGTTACAATTGAATTTCTCTCTAAAACTTAAAATATGATGGATTTTGATGGTCGAATTTTGTGGATGAATTGATTCGCATTTGTGCACTGAGAAAAAACTTTTGATATTCAGAATTTTCTGGCTTGACCCATGAATGATTCAAGAAACTGTGAATTTCTTGCTCCATACTGTATCCATTCGACAAAAAAAATGACAGATTCAAGTATTTTGGATTTATTTATAGAGATTAATTATTCGAAAATATATTTATTTATGGAAACTAATCAAGAATTTACAAGCGGTCAATGAACAAATGAGGTTTGATGATGTGATCCTGTCTTTCGAGGCTAAACTACACATTGCTTGTTCAGAAAGCAAAAAAACTAGACGATTTCCCATCGCCCAACAAAAAAAAATCGATTTTCGCATCCAAATGATACTTTATTTTTTTTTCGTTATTGATTGAGTTTACATTCGAGCTGACACCTGTGTCAATGTAACATTTTCCAAAAATTCAAGGGCTTCAACAGAGGTCATTTGAACTTTTAGAGTACAGAATTCCTATGAAGTTCCAGCTATTGATGATTTATGAGCGAGAGCGTGGAGGAACTATGAATTTGAATAGATGGGGATGGACTCGAACGGTTACGGGGTGACCTGAAGGAAATGGATACGTGACGAGTACTATGAATCTAACCAATCATGGCGAGAAATAAATGATTAGATAAAGTAATTCGAATTTCAATTCTATTTTCCTCTTCAGGATGAACAGATACATGGTATTCTTGAACTATTGCCGAATTACTACAATATCTATCTTTATCATGAATATTCGTTCTTCATGCTATGGAAGCTTGAAAATTTGATATTTATCAATCTATGATCATATTCCTCGATAAGAGTCCATGTATTTTATGTTAATTTTCAATCGTTTTTTTCCTCTAAAATATGAACGGTCACCTACCCGAACTTTTCACAATTCAATTCTTTGGAGGAAAAAATTTACCTATAGAAGAACTTTGAAAGCTGAAATTGAAATGTTTTACTGCGCTCATACATCCTCAAAGTTTTTCTTTTGCTTGATCAAGAAGAATTTTAAAGTTCCAGGATTCTTCCACTAAAATTCCTCGTTGGCTTGAAAATTGAGTTTAGAAAATCGGTAAGTGAAATGTACCTTCGGACATGTTTGAACATTCTGCGTATTGAACTGCGCATAGAAGAATACTCTACAGCGCGATTGATGGCGCAGAGAAGAATATTCTATGTAAGAGAAGGGACAAGAACGAAACGGGAACTTTAACGAGTGGTCCCAAACGATCGGATGAACTTATTTGGAAGTCTATTGTCATTGCTGGAAACTGTTGCTGATTCCAAGTATTTTATTATTTTAGGTCTGTGGTGGTCATTGTGTCTGCTCTGGAGACTGGCAAGTTCGTAATGACGAAGGAAAATGTATTTTTTTTTGGGAGTGTCCGAATTTGTGTCCTAAAAACTCTCGACTAAGTTTTCTTGTTAATCAGTATCAACAATTATGCTTCATAGACGGCATTACGGCTGAACAACTCGCAAAAGTAAGGAAATTCATTACAGACTTTAAATGAAACCTTGTAAATTTAATTTTGTCATATATCATGATCAAACACATTGTGTGATTACAATTCTACATCAAATTCTTACTTGAGAATCAAATTGGCATGCAAATTATGCTTACAAACTAAACATACATTACTGTAGCTCAAATCCGACAATCAGATTCAATTCAAAGTGAAAAGAATAAATTTCGGTGTTTAATGTATGAAATATTTAGAATATTAACTTTGTCTAATTGCAAATATGCGAAATACTATTGTGGTTTTCATTTGAGCTGATTTAGCTCTTTACAAAAATGTATAAGAATTTACGAAAATTATATATTTAAATAATAACTAGATTCTTTAATTAATAAATAAAAATAACTTTTCATTTCTTTTCTTTACAGCCACCCAGTCTAGGATGTTCTTGCATAAAAGGTTATTCTTGGGCGCCTCATTTCACTGAATGTGTTCCTACAGAGAATTGCAGAAATTATATAAATCATTCATTTATGCGGATTGGATAAATCATTGGATGGACTCAAATATTCGTCTGATATTATATATATATATATATATTTATTCATTTATTTAATAAATTAATATATAAATAGATAAATAAGTGATAATCACTAGTATTTTTTTCTCGCTCAATTGAATCGAACTGAAGTAGAAACGTGATGAACTAACTTATTTCATACGACGTCAAAGAGAGCTTTAAGTAACGATCTCAATTATTTATTCACTTGTGCAAATTGTGATATTTAGGAAGATAGGTTAAAGTGAAGTTCTTTGGATACAAAGTATTAGACATATGCTTCATCGAAAATACAATATAATGTAAATACAACTGTTGAGTGTCATTGTGGCATTTCAAGATTATCATCACGTGATTCCGAAAATCAAACAGTATTGGAAGTTGACAGATGAAGTGATTCATGAATTGCTAAAATCGCTATGAAATACTAAAATGATAATCTCATTAATTCGATGAAATTAATTTTTTCACTCATGTGAAGAATGCACGTGTACTAGTTTGTAAGAATAGTTACAGCTTAGATACTTATATTATTAATTTTATTTTTATTTATAATTGTGAGTATTAAATTAACATTTTTGTTCTACATCTTTAATTTTTTTTCTTTCCAACTTGTGCAATTTCGTTTTTTAATAGTTATTGCATCATTTCCCTCTCATTTTCCTCGATCAGTTATTCTGGACTGTCTTCTGCGCATGCGCAGTCCAATCAAAGCGCAGAGAGGGACTAGCCGAGGACGGGAAGCGTGATAAAGCGAGGGAGGACCAATAGAGGGACGCAGAACGCGTTTCCCGCAGAATATTGGGAATACAAAAAAAATAGTATTTTTATTGAGAATTAAAGGGGAATATGAGATATTTGGGCAAGTGGTGCGGGTGGTGAAGCTTGGTACACACGAAGTGCATGAGAGAACTAACCTCTAAGATCGTCTGTGTAAGACAAGGACAGACCAAACTTTTTTCATTTTCTTTTCAATTATTAAAAAACTGGCTGAGTGAAATTTCATCAAATTTTATGCATCGATTGTTCTTAATACAAGTAATACAGATATCGAAAATTCGATACGAGTTTTGCGTCTTAAAGCTCAGACGTGTAAACATATAAATGGTGATACATAAGAGCTTGCGTTAAATGGCAAATTTTGATAATTAATTACTCAGAATTGGTAGGCTGAATTTTCTTGAAATTTGGCAGGTAAACCTAAAATTGATCCAACAATATCTGAGAATTTTTTTATGATCAATTTTCCTTTTTCATGTCACTGATGTTTCCCCAAGAAATATCCAATTTCATTTGCATCAATTATTACCAAACAATTTTCCTCACTTTATTAGATATAAAATTCGTATAAGTCCATAGGTTGAATGACCCTTCCGTAATTTTTAACCCTCATTAAAAAATATATTTCCTACCCATTTACAGTTTGAAGGATCTTTTGTTGTTATCATTAACCGAGAACGACATAAATCAGGTCGTTTTAGTAATATAATTTGACGGTAAGCTAACCTCCATCTCTCTCTCTCTGACAATTTTTTTTCTTCTTTACACTAAACCGTCGAGGAAAATACCGCAGCATCAGAGGAACGTTATGGTACAGTTTTGGCGGAGTAATCGTAAGCATAAATATCCAGTGGTATAATATAAATGCAGAAGGTTTTAACATCGACACAAGAGGGCATCTGTACTTGGCGCATGCGTGATATTCTTCTTTTTTTCATTTTTTTTATATTTTATTTTCCCCCAGATTTTATACTGCTGTCAAATTACAGTGGTGGCCACCCATAATGGCGTCGTGAGAGCAGTTAAGTGGGACGTACTCAATGGTGGTAATAATGTTGATATTAACGAACGATGGAAAAATACTTTTGTCCGTATCTTTTTACAAGCTAATATATTACAAAATTTTCGGGACGCAGACTAAATTATAGGTGTTATCCAATGGGTTTTGAAAACAATTGTTAATTTTCATTTTATTCCTTTCAACTTTTTTATGATTATTGATTTTAATATTTTATCACCTTATATGCACACAGTAGATATATGCCGAGTGATAAATTATTTAACCATCAATTTTTTTTTATTATGTGCAGAAGGGATTATATATGTTTAGAAAAAGAAGAAATTGTTGCTTTATTTCTTGTACCGTAGAAGAGAATCACTTTAACGTTTTTTTTGAGCACTCGGGTGTTTTGTAATTTCCACCTCGTTTGAGAGAACGAAAATTATTAAAATGACTCTGTGAGGGCTTTTGAAATAAATCTCACACGTTAGAATATTGTATTCATTCATTTTTAAATATCGGGGAATTACTTTTTTTCGGAGAAAACTACTGTAATAAATATTTTATGATAACATTTTTTAATATTTTTGCATGGACTCTAAATTATTCTTTTAATGCCCTTTAAATTATTAATGTTAAGGATTTTTTTTAACGTTCAACGAGAAATGCATGTTATGGCATTATAGTAGACTCATTATTTCTGGGTAATTCCCCAATTTTTATGATACCAGTTGAATTAAATAGTCGGTGGTTAAGGGCTCACATGCCCCTGCGCGCTCTAAAAAATGAGTGAATTTCAACAATTATTATAAAGCTTATAGGGTGAAATATCAATTGAATTGTTGATTTCACATGTTTTATTCACTTTTAAGCTATGAGATTTTTTTTTCTTTTTCATCTTAACTATGTTTTTAGACAGGTTCAGCACGATAACTCAGTCAATTTTTAATATTTTTCAGCTCTTGTTTTTTCAAATCTCGATGATTACTTTTCTTATAGTCTATGAAGAGGTTTTAAAATTTTTTTTCTTTGCCTATTTTGTAGAAATCATTGAACACTAATTTGTTTTTTATTGCACAAAAACGTTTGAAATACTGCAATTCCTTTTTATTCCGAAGAAAAAAGCAAATCCCTGTGTCAGACTATAACTACTACATTATTTTACTACAGCATTTTTTTCTGCCGATAGGATAGCTTTTGAGGAAATTATCATGCTGACCGGGAGGGCCCACGGCTTTTGTCAGTAATCCACTAAAACCAGTAAGAAGTAATGTTGATATTAAAAAAAAAAGATTTCACTTTTTTCATGTAGTTAAAAAGTGAATGAAATATTTGAAATTAACACTCCAATTTATCAATTTAGAGGTTAGTTGGGATATTGGACAATTAAATAAATATTCGAAGTCAATCTTCACATTTATTTTGTAAAATCGCGACGTTTCACTCCTGATGAAGAGCTTCTTCAGGCTCTTTAGATTAATGTAAATTGTCATGATAATATTAAACTTAAAGAATGGTTTCGTATTCTAACACTTTCCATCACTATTTTGACGATATAACATTTAATGAATGAATAAACAAATTGATAAACTAAAATGAAACATACAATAATGACAATACGAGATTGACAATACTTCAATTTATTTTTCACCATATAACCTTCATCATAATTATTGAAATTTTCTCAGTTTTCAGAGCGCTTAAGGGTATGTGAGCTCCTAAGCAAAAGGAGAAAGTCGAAAATAATAATAAAAAATATCACTTGTGGATCATTTGCATTATAGAAGAAAATTCGATCATCCGAAGTTGGTTTTCCCCATTTACTTGACACTAATGTGTCCGGAACGTGAACTTGCCGCCAGACGCTACTGCGCCTCACTCAACAATCCTTTCTCCACAATAATTTCTTCAGTTCGTCTATCAAAAAAAGAAGAAAAAAACGGCCGAAAAAATTATTTTACCCTAGACAGTGAATCCCGAGAATCCCGACATTCAAAGAAACCTAAAAATAAAAAAAATTCCTTCTCCACAGAATGAAGCGTAAAGTCCAGTAGATTGTGTATGAAGAAATATCGAAGCTCGCAAAATTTTGTTTTCTGAAGGAGTAGAAAAAAGGGAAAAGAAAAATCCCGGACAGAAAAGGAGCCACAACGGAGTTACGGGCAATTTCACGTCGTGGTTCGAATATTTTTGCAAATTTATGCACAATAAAAATTAACCAGGCCCCCTCCCATACCCTTTCTCCATATGGGCCCCCATTGGTATATATATATGCAGGTCCCTGGGGTCGGTGGTTTTGCGCGCGACGTTTAACGACAAGTTGGCCCTGTCTGTTCGTCTGCTTTTGGGTCTACACTCAGATGGACTCTAAAAGTGCGATGATGCCCTCTTCCTCTTCTTCCCCCCCCCCTCTTCTCTCCTCTTGCCGCATCGTCCACGAATTCGCTTCAACATCCATAATGCGGCTGTGTGCAAAAGCCAGAATGATTTACCGTTGAATATTGCATTTTTATTATTTTTTACTTGTGTTCCTTTTTTTTACCTCTATTTCTACCAGTTTTTTTTTTATTTTTCTTCACCGACTGACATTTGCACTCAAGCCGCCACAGCAAACGTGTCGCCGTTGTAAATCAGTCAAGTGTCGACTGGGATTAGAGTTTAGAAGATCCAAACGAAAATAAAGGATTTAGAGGAAATTTGGGCAAAATGGACCTTTGGGGCAAAATGATGTAGGAATTTTTTTCAGAGAGAAAGACTCTGCTAAAAAATCTAAAAAAATTTGAGGATATACTTCAATATGTCTACATTATTGTGTAATTTTATTACATTTTTTTAAAAAGGTCTTCTTTTTAAAAAAAAATTCTGGGTCATTTTGCCCCAGTCTTTTCTACTTATTTTTGCCTCAGGTTCTTTCAAGCTATTAAAATTTCTTGCACAGGTTGAATTGTATAAAAAAAAAAGACTTTTGAAATTATGAGGAACTCCGTATTAACATTTTGATGGTAGTTAATTTCACGCTCACTAATTGGTTCTAATCGTAGATTTATCGTGGATAATCCCGAGAAAAGGGGCAGAAACAGTAGCCGTGGATAATCGTTAATGCTAATATTAAAATATGTGGAATTTAAGGATAAATTTATTTTCTTTATTTTTTCACATAAAATTGCGGTTTCAACGATTTTTGATCGTTGGATTGAAGATAATTTTCCCCCCAGGTTTTTTTTTACCCTTCAACACTTTCCGTTGATTCAATAAAATTCATTCTTATCTCATCTTTTCATTTTTGTCAATAGAAACTAAAAAAAAATTCTCACCTGCTGATAATTTTCTTTTTTTTAATTTTTTTTTATTGTGTGCCTGATAATTCACATTGAAAATTGAAAGGGAATGCATGGAAAAAAAAGGGGTTGAATAAACAATGAAAATCGATAAATTGTCACCTGTTGGGCCTTACTGATTCCGATACAACGGCAGTTCCCACAAATCCTCAATCATCCCCTATTTTTTTTCAAATTTTTTATTTTCTATTATCGAAATAGCAGGTTAACTTTGTGTGTACTGAAAAAAAAAAATACACGCACTGCCCCATTTGTTCAATGAGACCCCGCAATTTCCGCACACCCAATTTCGCCCCCTCCCCCCTTTTTTTTCTCTTCAATGAGAAAAAAAAGGGGAAATAAATTTGATCGTTAAAAAAAATTGCGTTATTTACAATGTTAATTGCTTAACCAACGTCAAAATTAAATTTATGTTAAACACTGAGATGCTATCGTGTGAAATGCTTCGGCTTCTGGAGGCAAAATCCACTTTTTTTTCTTCTCTTTTCAACCTCTTCCCTGCTCTTTCTTTCTCTTTGACAGGGATGATGAGTAAATAAAATTCAAGATGATTGTCCTCATTTATACGTCAACACCAGCGGCAAATGATTTCTCGATATCGATCTTGTATAAAAATTATTATTTCTCAGAATTTCACACTCAATTATTGTCCGAAAAATAACATTTCACCAATGAAACCATAAACGTTTGTGTGATAATTATTTTTATTATTTTAAATTAAAATGTAAAAAAATTGCCAAAGTTATTTTTTCAATTGCCATCATTGACTCGGAGGGTTTATCACCAATAATTCGTGCAAACGTGTAGGCACATGGGTAGTGATTTTTTAAAATGTTATTTTGAGCATTCATTTATTTATTTGGGTAGTTAAATGAGTCTGAATGAACGTCGCGCTGTTTATTCGTTTTTTAACTGGTCAATTATTTATCCGGAGGTTTTTTTTAGAAGGCGGGGAATCATTTCTTTTTCAACTTGAGAATAAATATATTTTATTTTCTTTGGATAATTCCCTTTTTTTAGTAATTAAATTTATTTTTTGCAAAAAAAAAGGCGAATTTTCCTTGCAAACATTTTTTTTGCATGAAAAATTAAACCAAAAAATATTTAAAGAATCGGAGAGATGCTGTGATATGTCTGCATTATTCTCCAATTTTTCCGGATTTTTCGTAAAATATCATCACTGTGAAAAAAATCATTGTCTTCATTTCCGCGAATAAAACTCTTGAACCGAATTATCTTATTACCGTAAATGGAAAATATGGGAAGCAACGAAGTTACGTGCAGACTGCAATAAAATACCAGAAGGTCTCCCTTATTTGCCACGTAGGGGAGGGGAGTAGGGAGAAAGATAAAAAAAAAGTACCAGAAATATATCCAGTAAAGGTGTTCACCAGAGATTCTTAGCTTAACTTGGAAAATAGACGAGGAGAGGGGAAAAAGTTTTATGGTATACCAGTAGGTATGGCGCATGTGTTCTCCAGATACCGAAAATGGCCCCCAGGATAAATGGGATTTACGTGCAATTTAGTTAGTGTTCCCTTCTTAAGGACAAACAGTAAAGGTGGAAAAACCATAAGGTAAATATGTTCGCCATATGGAGTAATGCAGTAATATTTTTTTTTTCTTCAAAATATTTCACAGTCAATCTGTGACCTTGCACACCTGAAACACTTTCGTTTCTTCGGCACCAGAAGGAAAAAAATGGACAATGTCATTTTTAAAAAATTCTCAAATTCGGTTGAATGAGTAGATAACATGATAATGAGATTACCGCACATCTGACAATTTTATTTTATTAACAAATAAATTACAATTAAAAAAATTTTCTAAAAAATTGCACTCGTAGCTCTTTGGATTTCCTACATGTGCATATTTTTTTTCTTAAAACTTAATTCATTGGTAAAGAAATGAAAATAATAAAAATTAGCATATCTGCATTTTTCCCTCTCCATGAATAAGAAAAGGAAAAATGATTTTTTGCAAAAAAAATGTAAAAAAAACACACAACAAGAAGAGAGAATCCTGCATTAATGACATGCTGAAAAAAGACACATAACAAAAAATGACTTATGATAAAAGAACACATTTCATCAAGAATCATTTGGCTTGCATTTAACATCATCTTCCAAACTTAATAAATAAAACAAATTGAAAAAAAAGAAGATGAGAGCATCTGAATGAATATGAAATTTAGCACATATGACCTATCAATTCGAAATTGGTCCACTATCTATAGCTGGTATCCTCCATGATCCAACAGTTCATTGAGTGACATATGCAATAACTTTCAAAAATTTCGATGCATCATCTTCACCAATAAGACGTTACAGTTTGTAACACCATTGTTATGTATTATTATTGCATAGGTTATTTTTGTTGAATAGCATTTTTGCAAATGTTATTCTACATGATACTGAAGATTTTGATTTTTTTTTGTTTATGATGTTTTTGCGCTCCTAGAGTGAAAAGGGCGTAACAAGATAGGAAACGTGTACCATTTACGCCCTTTTTACTCTAGAACGATGATTTAACATTTTGAAAAAAAAGCACAAAAATCTTCAGATGTCTGCTAATTTCATTCTCATTATTTCACTTGTAAGTTATTTTACAGTGTTATTTCTGTTGCGTCTTATTTTTTTAAATGTTATTCAGACATCTCACCCCAAAGTCATTGATCATCTTAAAAAATAAAGAAAATCAATTTATTACTCATTTATTTATGACTTATTTTGCTTTAAAAAAAATTGTGAGAAAGTTTTATTTTATTTAAGTGCCTGCGTGAAAGGCGTAAGTACTTATGCGCGTCACTTTTATTACTGCTTCTGGTCCGTTTGGCCATTGGAGGTTAAAACTGCCGGTTACTTCCCTTTTTAAAGTTGAATATTTAATCCTCAACAGTGGACACACACACAAACAGAAATGAAGATAAATACACGAAGAAGTGCTATTCCCCCGAAATGTTCCAATTTCTCGCTTCTGTTTTTGGTGAATTTTTTTTTTCTTCTTTTTGCTACATTATAAAATGAAGTTTTAACATGGAAAAATACCTGCTGTCAGCCCCCCTGACGTCTTAATTAATCCATTCGTGCAGCATTTTAATTCTTTTTTACTCTCTTTTAGTCTCCCTTAATCGTTAAAAAAAGAAAAATAAACTGCCATGCACTTTTACACTAGTCTCAAGTGTGTGCCATCTTCAGAGTCACTACTACACTCTCACGTAACACCGATCTTATCTTTTCAGTGAGAATCGACACACACAGACAGAGAACACCGACAGGGCAAAACAGAAACGAGGTAATCCGAGAACACACGTCGGCTTTGCACTTTTACAACATCAAAACTTCCCTTCTCGTCGAAAAAAAAAAAACAAAATATGTTTATGAAAATAATAAAATAAACGCCACCGACAAAAAATTTTTGAAAAAAAAAATTACGAAATCATATGAAACATATAATTGACATATGATTATAAGAAGCATACATTATAATGTTTAATATATATAATGTATTGAATATATATCAAATATTATACATAATATATTAAACATTATGAGCATTAATAAATAAATAAATAAATATAAACCTTGTAGAATGATGGAACTTCCCCCACAAATTGATACCATGTATCTAAGCTGGAAATAAATAATTGAGAAAATAAATGGAAGGTTTCTTTTTTTTTACTAAGATAAATTATTATTCATAGGTGAATCGATGAAGGTGGAGATCGATGAATTTTAGGTTGGCGGATATAGATTTGACAATTGGTCAAAAAGTAGGAAAAACCGGGGCAAAATGAACCTGTATTTCAGAATCTTTCGGAATTCTTGGAGACTGAAGGCCTCTTCAGCAAAATCAAAAAAAATTCAGCGGACATGTAGATATGATGGACCATGTTTTCAAATTTTTACAGATTTTTCCTCGGGATTCTTCACTCCAAAGAAAATTCCGGATCCATTCAATTTCTCTTCTCATGAAAAAAAAATTTATGAAAATAAAATAATTGAAAGGTTTCTTCTTTTTTTTGAGATAAATTATTATTCATGGGTAAATGAAAATGATGATTTTTATGAAGATCGATGAATTTTAGGTTAGTGGACATAGACCGGACGATTGATAGAAAAATAGGGAAAACTAGGTCAAAGTGAACCTGCATATCAAAAACATTTGGGTTTTTTTTGTTGGTGTGAAGATCTCTTCGAAAAAATTTGCAAAAATTCACCAAGAATCTTAACATATCGCACCATTTTTCCAAATTTTTCCCGATTTTTCTGCAAAGTCCTTGACTCCGAAAAAAAATTCTGTATAATTTTGCTGTGGAGGTCCATTTTGCCCCTAGTTTTGTGCAGAGTGAGAAGCACGTGGGTGAAGAAGAGACGAAAGATATCACCGTATACCAGACACACATAACTGTTTGACTTTCTCTGCACTTTGTGTGTTGTTTATTTTATTTTTTTTTCCGAGGAATTTTGCCTGGGTGGCACGTGGTACATGTCTGAAGAATGAGATGCAGATGAAATTCACTGTCACGCGATTAAAATAATTAGCTGTGAAAAAAATCGTCTTCTGCTTTCGAGAGCGAAACTTGCATATTTTTTTATTATCGTGAATTTTTCGATAAATGATGCGTAAAAATAATGGGATACAACTAGTTCTCTAGCCTAAATACAAGAAATAAATGATTGAAAATAAAAATTTCTATTGAAAAATAATTTCCCTTTAAAATTCTACAAAATAATTATTTTTATCGAAGAATTATTGATTCATGTTTATTTTCATATTTATTTATTTTTTAAATCGTTTGGCTGTGAGTGTGGGATTTTACGATCGAGCATCGATGAGAGTAAAAGCCACGGCTATTAAGATATTTGAATAATATTGAGGAGGCCCCCGTGTTCATAAACACTTGAAATCAGCAAAGAGCAGTGATGTTCCTCTCTTTTCTTATTTTCTTTTTTTTCCCTTTTTTTGACTCGATAAGAGTGAAAAAAAAAAATTCCGTGTCATGTAGTATCGTCTGGCAGGGATTTTATCGCCATTGACGACGATAAAAACCAAGGCCGAACATGGGCAAACCCAAAGAAATTCACCGCATTCATTTGATAAAAACGCAAATAATTAGAAAATTGCCGATACGAAAAGTTGAAACATGATAATTTCCAGAAAGTTTAGTTTCAAGAAATGAAGAAATGTAAATAAATTAAATATGTGAATGGCTGGAGATTAGCTGAGTGTATGCGTCATTGAAAAGGCATAAAGAGCAAAATAATAAAAATAAAAAAAAAAAGAAGCTGACGCAAAAATAGTCATCGAGAAGGTAAGTTAGAGCACGTGTTGTTTAACACTTGCCAACCTAATACAAAACAAAACATATGAAATCATGCCTCTTGGCAATTCAAAAGCCATGCTGATCTCACGTATTCACAAACTAAACTGCTACGTACAATTCGATGAGTATGAGTGATGAGAGAAGCTAGGAGCATTAACCGTTTTCTCTCTTTTGAACTTCTACGAATTGTAGCAGAGTTGAAAACGTGTTTGTAAGTATAAACTATCGGGCAGACTGTTAGTCACGTGTTTGAAGAATTTTTGCTTTTAATGTTTCGGTCATTCATTTATAATAAATTCAGGTAATGTGGAGTTTGGAAGGTCGTGAAAGGTGGTGAACACATGTTTCATGGTGGAAATTGTGCTGAAACACATTTGTGCAGAAAATTGTGGAAAATGGGGGAATTGAAATGGCAGATGTGCGGATTTTTTTGTGAAAATAGTTGAATAATTTAAAAAAGAATATGAACACTCAGAATGGTTTAGGAATTTTTTTCGAAGTGAAGGACTTCATGAAAAAAATCTGAAATAATTGAGTAAGTGGTCTAACATGACTCAATTTCTTGTGAATTTTTTGAAATTTTTTTGTGTATGCCTTCTCTTCCGAAAAAAATTCCGAATCATTGTGCAGAGCATGGTCCATTTTGCCCCGATCTCCCTTAGCTTTTCATTCTTTGATCATTATTTCTGGGGGAAAAAGTAAGAGAGGGCAGAAGTGCAGGATATTTTTTTTAAAGAGGATCAAATTTGCGAGAAAAAAAGCAGAGATAGTGTCTTTCTGTACTCAATTTTTCAGAAGACAGTCGTTCGAATATACATCGCTGCTTGCAGGGAAGAGGCATTGAGCTCTCTCGCTCGTAGCATTCGGTCTGACAGCAACAGTCAATGGAAAGTGTAAAAGACAGTGGAAATTGTGAGTCAGAGCATTAGATGTTACAGTAGACTAGTATTTACGATTTCGAAACAAGAATAATAATTTAAGAAGCCTTTTTCCTCATTTTTTTCAATAATCAACATGATAGGAGAAAACTGGACGAAATGCACCTTCGTTGCAAAATCATTGAGGAATTTTTTTTCAATTCAAGAGCATCATGAAAAAATCTGAAAAAATTGAGAAAATGCTCTAACATGTCCACATTATTGTGTAATTTTTTCATATTTTTTCATAGAAGCCTTCATTCTTAAAAAAAATCCTGGATCATTTTTCCGAACAGGTCCATTTTGCTTCAGTCTCCTCTATCCTCCAAATTCAAATTAAAAAAATGCTTTATGTAAAAATGTTAATTCACCTGATTCCACCATAAGAATTAACAAGCACTTGATACTCCCCCCCCCCCCCCCCTTCCTCACTTTTTTTTCTGAAGTAAGTTTCTGCTATTCTTCGATGCCTGCGCTTCATATACCCTCATGCATCATCAATTTATGCAGAACAATGCAATGGCGCTGGTGCATTAAGACACACGTAATTCGTAGTACTAACCAAAGAACCAAAAAAAAAAATGGCCTCACGCACAATTCCTCCTCTCTTCTTCATCTTCAAACTCTTCGTTGTTTTCTTCTTCATTTGGGCAAAAAAAAAGAGTATACTTCGCGGTTTGGTTCAAAGACCCGATGAATATATACCTGCAGAAGATGCGCCCAATGCTCATGTAAGTGTGTGGCATAATTTTTTAACGACTCAGTGTAACCAATACACATATGTGCGTGAATGTTTGATGCGGCACAGAGGGGACGAACGGGCGTTTGTGTTTTGGCTGGGCAATTAGCATACGATTGACCTCCACGATCATGGGGTCGAGTTTTTTGTTCCCGGTTTCATTCGTTGAGAAGAGAGAAAGAGAAAGAGATGTGAGCCGATATTAAATTCAATCATTGAATTTATATTGGGGATTAATTGAAACATAAATTTTAATTACACAAACATTTTTCATTTAATTCAATGAATTTCAGGCACATCTGTCATGATATATATAATTTATTTTTCATTGATTAATGCAATTGTGCTTATATCGAGGAATTTTGAGATAATTAAAGAATAATCATTAATTATATATTTGTATTTTTTGCGTAATTTTCTGATGCCAATGACAGAGTATCCATTGATCAGGAAAATCGGGAAAAACAAGAAAAGTCGGGAAATTTCACTTTTTCTCGTAATTTTTCATTTTTTAATTACTATCATGTACTCCTTCTAAAATCTTTATTTAAGACACTGCGAAGTCTTTTTTTCTATGAGCTCCTTTTTTCTAAACTCTTTCTTTGTAACTTTCGATTCATACTAGTAAATTGCAATTAACTAGCAATTCGTCAATTATTCTTAACGCTTATTTACTTTTTTCTCTTTAAAGTAATCAATTTTTCAATTAAGTGAAAACTGCAGAACCTGAGTGTATTTAAAGATGCAACATATTTATTGACTTTTTGTCTTCTTTTTTGGTCAGAAAGAAATTAATTTTTTAACTCAGAAAATGGGGAAAAGTCAGAGAATTTCTTTTTCCAAGCCTGCTGAACATTGAGATTGCCTCAATTCTATAAATTTCCCCATTTTCAAGGATCTATATAACAGTAATTTTTTTAACTTCCTCCTAAAAAAATCGTTGTAGTCCTCAAGTGTATAAGGCACATAATGCAATAAAGAATGAAATTCCCCTGGTTACCTTTAATCCTGTGCTACTTTACCATGGGGGATTCCCCGATGATTGCTGGTGGCCCAAGAGAAAGGGACAAGGGTAATACTGCCACCAGCAACAAGTCCCGGTCATTCGCCTAATTCCTCGACCCCAAATAAAATGTTACCACCAGCAAAAGCCTCCCCTCCCCCCTCCCTCTCCCTCTCTTTTGTGCCTTCGGTATTCTTTCAAGGATTTGATAATCCTAAATACGGCCACCAGCAATTTTTGCCGTTTTAGAAATTGTACGTGACAAAGCAGACCTACTGGCACCTTATAAACGATCATGATTTCCCCCACCTCTCTCTCTCTCTCCTCTCACTGGTATTTTTCTGTAAAATAAATTTCAATTGTTATTTTTACCAGGAAATTTTAATGCGGGTGCCAGTATGTCTGGGATTAATTTTTATTAAAATTCTTGGAATTTTATTTCAAATCTATTCTTCAAATTATATCAATTGACAAGTTATATATATTTTCGAAAAAAAAATGGAAAATTTTTTTGGCGCCATTTTTGAATTTTTTTTGAGGATTTCAATGGGAATTATTTGAAAATATGTAATAGTAAAAGGGAGAAAAAAATAAATGTCACACGATTTTTTTTTCCTGTCGGTTGCGAGAATTTTTGACGTGGTCACACGATACCTGTAATTGTAACGTCAATTTTATGATTCTTTTTTTTTTTTCATTTTTATTTGTGAGAAAAAAAGGGTCAGCGTGAGAACCCCGGGAAGGAGAGGCTTTCGAGTACCTGGTAGAGGGGGCAATACGTTGAGGGCTTATTGGGGTAGTTTTCTCTGGTGGCCCCCCTACTGACACTACCAGTTCTGGGGTATACTCTGACTGTGGGGAAATCCCAAAACAAGTGGCTAATTATTTCGTACTTGGAAATTCAGGATTTTCTACCTCTATTTTTCGGTCTTTTATTCTTCCTCCACTTGAATTCTTGGGAGATTTGGAGTAACCTGTTTTTTTTTTAACATTCTAGAAATTTCTGAGACCTGAACCTTTAGGGGAAAAAAATATTAGGGCAGACTGGGGCAAAATGGACCTTCGGGATTGAATGATCGAGGAATTTTTTGTTGGGTGAAGGAATTTGTGAAAAAATCTGAAAAAATTTGAGAAGATGCTCCAGCATGTCTACATTACTGGTGAATTTTTTCAGGTCTTTTAGTAGAGGCATTCATTCTAAAAAAAATTAAAAAATATCCGAAAAATAAAAATTCTTGTTCAACTTTTTTTTTCATTTATTCTTTAAATAATTGGTGAAATATCCTTTTTTTAGTGGAATAATCCTCAAAGAAATAAATATTAGCCAGGGAGATAAGCCCAAGAGAAAAATGATTGACGCACGTGATTCAGAATAAATTTGAAAAATTAAAAACATGTGTGCTCGTAATCTAGCAAAAAAATACAAACTCTAGGTAGAAAAATATATGGCACCATCTTGTCTCCACGTGTAAGACACTTGGCAGTTTCTCTTCGGCAATCATGAAGAAGAAAAAAAAAGGCGAAATACCAGTGCACATGTTTCAAGGGGGTTCCCCAAGGTGGAATCACCAGGGGGTAACAATGCCTTTTGAAAAGGTGAAGAAGAAGAGGGCAAAGGCGAAGAGAGACAGAATTACTGCTGGCTATGGGGCAAAACCCCAGTAACAGAAAAATTACTACAAGCCACTTGGGGGCCTTGGGAAACTTTGGGATTATATTGTGGCGGCATATGGTGACAAAAGTGAATGAGAATGGACACAGAATGACGGTAGCAGGTGAAGTTTACCCAGTCGATGGGAAGAAATTTAAGTACTGGTACCTGTAATGAATGGACTGGGAAAATATGTGTTGTAAACCTGACCTAGACATTTTACCTGCATTATTGCTAAAAATTTCCCCAAATTTTTTACACTAATTTAATCTTCAAATTAATTGTATAAACTTTGGAGTTAAATTAATTGGTAATTAAAGGAGGGGGGACTTTGAAATTTAATTAAATAATTTTTTAGCAAAAATTTAATCCCCCTAATTTAATGCGAGATATCGTATCGATCAATCGAAATTTCTAAGAATCAATCGATTAGTAGTCGATGTGATAAGGACCCCTCCCCAACCAAAACAGGTGAAATCGAAACGAATTATCGATCGATCCAAAATTCGATTCATCGAATTTTGACATCGATTAATCGAAATTTTAAAATTGACACCGATTAGAAGCTGATCCTTTCAATCTGAAACTGGTAAAATGAAACTATCGAATGTGATGCAATATCTTGAACTTAATGCGAGATATCGAATCGATTGATCGATGTTTGGAAATGATCGATCAGAAAGTTGTTGCGTTTAGTTGCGCCTGCATCAACATTCCGTTCTTCCAAAAAAAGCAGCCTTTGATCGATTATCTTCAGATATCGATTAATCGATGCGATATCTCGTATCAAATTCTTCTTATCAGTCATTTTCTTGTAAATATTCCAGAAATGAATGGAGATACGTCCTTTTTGCCTCAACCCTTTTTTGTAACTCTTCAAATCTCTACAAAAAAAAATGAGCATCAAAAAGGCGTATCTCCATTATTTTCAGAGATATTTTATTGAAAATAACCACAAAAATGAGTCAATTCTTTCTGTTTTACCTCTTTACTACTGAATTATCTTTAAAAAAAACTCATTAATTTCAAAAATTTTGAAATATTCTCCAGCATTAAACTTACGACCAACGAGCGATAATTCAATTGTTTTACCACCCTCAGCGGTGATAAAAATTTCAAAGACACAAAAACTTTGAAAAGCATCGACTGCATATATAAAAATAAAAAGAATTAAGAAGAATAAACAACTTCTGTTATTGCGAAAGACGGGGGGAATTGGTGTGAAGGGTCGAGTACCCGGGTCGAAGAAATCGAGGACGTACATCGATCTTTTTCCTTTCTCATTTTGGTTACTCCCTGTGTTAAAATATATGTATGTGTGTGTATATATATATATGTATGCGCTGGATGTCACTGGTCAAAAAATTTCTTTTCTTTGAATGAATAAAGAGGAATGGAATGAAAAAAAAAAAAAAAAAACTTAAACAGCCAATCATAAATCACCGTCAAATAATTTAAAATAATTCATAATTTAACATTTAATCTGGTTGAAAGAATTTTCATTTCTTTTTTTTTTTTTTTTTTAAATTCATTTAATTTCATCATATACATATTATTAGATCGAGGTTAGATATAATGATGACCTTGGTATTATACATGGTATTAATGTTATATAAAATGCAGTAGGAGGAATATCGGGTAGCTCCACAAGAAGACGTACGTTAAGCCAAGATATTCATCTAATTTTGCCAAGTGGCCAACCATTCACTATATTACACAAATATATTGTGTTATTATTCGGGTCATGAACCCAAGATCCAACGGATTAGCGATCAGAAGAAGGAAGCATGGTTTTACTTTTTATCCATTTTCCCTCTCTCCACCTTTTCTTTCCTCTCCTCCCTATTTCTCTCTCTTTCTTTCAATGATTTTACTGCTTCTGTGTCCTTTTGTTCCATCTCCCTCTCTCTCTCTTTTTTGTTGCTGTTGTTTTCTTTTATTCATTTTTAACAATTTTATTTTCATCTGATTTTTGTTCCTTCACGAAACGGCTTTAGATCGAATCGGATCAGCAGAGAGTGGGAGATAGGTTTCCAATGCAAGAGGAACAATGAAACAAAAAAAATCTCTTTGTTTTTGTTTTTTTAAGGGTTTTTTTTTCCTTTTTCATATCCTCAGCAATTCTATTTTTCGTCGCAACGGGGAGTCCCTGCTCAACCTATGTAAATTCATGGAATTATTGTGACTTTTAATATTTAGTAAATAGATAAATAAACATTCCTTGTATTGAAAGGAATATTCGATTTTTATCCAATGCAGTAATAACAGAAGAAATAGTTGAACGATCATTACAAATATTTAAAGTTCATTCTTCATGATTTTGAGGGTCTTAATGAGAAATCGTTTCATTTAATGAAGAGATCATTTTTGTTCAGATTCCGAAGAATTTCTTCATATTTTTTTAATTCACAAGATAAATCTGGTGTTTACGCGAAATAGTAGCTGGCTAAGCGCCATTAAAAAAAACTTGTAATTCATGAGAATAACACATAAACTTTTTTATAGGCAAAAATAATATGCGTATTATCAGCGGAACTTGGTGCAAATTCTTTCATTAAAAATTCACATTTAGAATATCCTCTTATTTACATTTATAATCAACATGAAATTGGTTGCTTCATTAATTTGAATTAATGTTATTAAATTATTATTTTTTATTGCTGATTTCTGTTTTTTTTTTATTTACTGAAAAGAATCAAAATACCTCAATTTTCTCGTGAATTTCTAATTTATATCAAAATATTCAAGAAATGATTCAACGAAAATCAATTGAATTTCACAATTTTTCAGGAAACTTTTCCGATATTTCTCTTTTTCAAATTAATTTGAAAATTTTTCATGTTTCTTTTGTTCATTTCACAGTTAAAAGGGGGCCAACTTTCTTTTTTTTTTTTTTCGTTAGAGGGGTAGAAAGAATGATCTATGGACAGAGATCGATATCATTATTGATTGTCCTCGAGACCGGGCGCGACGTAATCGAGACCCACACACTCCGCAACCCGGAGGAATATATTTTTCACACTCTCCAGAGCTTTTACTTTGTTTCTTTTTTTCTTCCCTCTTCTTTTTCCATCTCTTGTTTGTGAATGTTCGTTTTTTTTTTTAGGTCTGTCCTTTTTTCGGACGCGCAACAACCACGATAAATACGTTATTGTCCCGTATGCATTGTTGGCATGATTATTATCGGTGAGCCCGAAGGGGGATTACTTTTCACGCGGATTTTCGTTTTTTTTTTCAACGCCGTTTATTTATTTAAAATTTCTTTTTTTTTCGTTCCGGTCGCGTAGCGGTAAGATACGTGTGTGCCACGTAACACAAATATTATCGTGTCTTCCACGTGCAATTCACGTTTATTTATTCAATTTTTATTTCTGGCGCCACTGAACAAAAGTTTTGGCACACAAACAATTCATTAAAGTGATTTCTTAAGGCATTGCGTAATGGTTCGATCGGTAATGAAGAAAAAAGGGGGGAAATTTCGAGGTTAACTTCTGATGATTTGTTATATCTTATATTTGAGCAAATTGCCATTTTAAATAATCCTTAATTTGGCACTCTAATTGATGAAATAAATTCAGTAGTGAAGAGATAAAAGAGTATGAGTCGATTTTCTTCATATTGTTAACTCCAAGGGAGAATAAATCTGACACAAACATTTTTATTTGATTATCAAAAGCTTGGGGCGGTTTATCTATTATTAATTACAGCGATGTGTCTGATTTGAGGTCTGAGATCAGTCTGTTGTTGTTGTTGGATCTCTCTGCGGAGTGTTTGCCTCGGATCGTTAATTTGATTTGAAATTTTTAACCTCATTTCATTATTAAATGTTGTCTCTTCCGTTGATGAAAATGAGTGAAAACGGGAAATTAATGAGCCACGACGATGATTTGTTGAGCCTTGTGAAGTTAGTTATTTTCGTTCTTTCCTTCTTTGTGACAATATTATTTCCTTGATCTTTCGTTATTCGCGATATGAGCATGGTGCTATCATGACACTTCAGCTTACATCGAGAAAAAACAAAATTCTTGCTTGAAACAATAATTCTTCTTGGTTTACTGGTAACAAGTAATAGTAGTAATATTGATATGCTTATTTGGCAGAAATTGCAAAAATCTACGTTTGTCAAATAAATTTATTTGGCAGAAGTAAGTTTTCCTCTGAGTGAACCATTTTCATCTAACTTTAAAAAAGATCTAGCCAGTTATTCAATGTCCAATGAAATGACTGAGTCACTTTGATCTGTAACGCATTAGCTAATTCATGTTTGCATAGTTTTGCCTAATTGTTTCATGAGCAAGTCACAGTATGTTCTTTTTCCTCACATTATCATTATTTTTTATTATATTTCCATATTTTATTTTACTACATTTTCATAACTATTTTTGTTATTTTTCCTATACCGCTCAATTATTGAACGAATGTATATTTTTATATTTATCGGCTATATGATCTTTTAAGGATACAGTCATAGTAAACATTTATCCATCTAGCTTACAACGTTTGCTCGAGTGTAAGTGAAATGCTAAAAAGTCCGCGAGTGATAAAAGGTTGATATTCTGCAAAACTCATGGAAATAAGCCCTTTTGCTCTAATTTATTCTTGTAGTAAAAGGATTAGCGCAAAAAGGGCGTATCTCCATTAGCTCCCGAGATATTCTTGAAGAAGTGAATGAAAAAATCGGATTATCCCGTTTTATTTTTTAGCTACTGAATTTAAAATAAGATTTTGATATTCTATTGATTTTAAATTAATAAAAATACAGGTCAAGGGAAAAAAAGTATTGAAAATAACTGCAGTATTCAGAAGTCTCTTCCGTTCAATTCAAACGACAAAAAGAGTTATTTAAAATGACTGAATAAGACCTATTGGGGTCAACTGAATACAATTAAACTGGAAATAATTTAGTACTAAAAAAGGTAAAAGAAAACTCAGAAAAATAAAATTTATAAATTACGTTGAATAATTTTTGTTCCTCATTCTTAAGTTGAAAATAATTGATAAAATACATTAATCTATTTACTTTCTTGTATTTTGAACTCACCTGTCACTGCAGGGGGCCACAATCATCCCCCGTAATTTTTTATTTCACTCGTCCGTGAAAAAATAAAAAAGGGGGGAGAAGTATCTACGGAAGTGGCGACTCGAGTCGCAGGTGACGGCATCACCTTCGGGTGTATATCAGTATGTTACCATTAAATAAGTGCTCTGCTATGCTATGAGGAAGGAAGTGAGGTCACTGGACCTTGGCCCCACGGCCACTGGAAAGTGCAGCAGGTGGACTTGGACGACAAACACTCTTGAGTTTTCATGTATGAAACAAAAAAAAAAGGGAGAAAAAGAGAGAGAAAAAGCAGTAAGTTGGAAAAAATGATACCGCTAATGTTACTATGCATTGGCACGCAGTCATGCCGCAAGTGTGAAGCCCCAAATGTGGTTTCCGGTTTTCTGGCTTCATCAAATACTTGTTTTTCAATTTATAAAATATTAAATTATGTATAGAACGAATGAAAAACAAAATTAAAGAGACTGGGAAAGAATTATTCAGGAATTTTTTTTCGGGGTGAAGGGCTTTGCAAAAAAAATTGAAAAAAAATTGAGAATATGTTCTAACATGTCTACGTTGTTCGGTAATTTTTTTAAAAATTCCGTAGAGGCCTTTACTCTTAAAAAAAAATCCTCGATTTCTCCTATTAAAAAGTGAAATTGTAATTAATTGAATAAAATAAAAAATAATCGAATTTTCATATTTTTATTGCTATTTTTTCTTTTTGAAATCCTGCAATCAAGTGTTTTTCTCATTCTCTTAAATTGCGGGAGGAACGACGTGTGCAGTGTATAATAAAAATCAAGTATGACTCCACGAAAGGAGCCGCCATATAGCTGCATGTTACTCGTATTAGTTGGAATTCTTTTTAACCAAATAGTGTGTGTGTTTGTATGGTGCGTAATGTCGTAAAGACGCTGATGATACAATCAGTAACACACAACGCAACTGTGTATGTGTTACAAGAGTGCGCGTGCCTTGACTTGCGGATTAACTACCGTGTCTCTTTAACTCGTTTTTCACGTGATTCATTGAGTTCTACATGAATCGTGGCAAAAATCTTGCATTTTTCTTTACCCTCGAGAATGAAAAAACCTCGAGATTCCCAAATTATTTGAAAATAAAATAATAAATTAAATGAATAGCAAAAAAACTGTATTCAATAATAATTTTTTCTATTCTCGCGGTTCATTAAATCCGCGAAAAAATCTTTATACACTTCCCACAATTTCCCGTTATATTTTAACGATTTAACATAATTAATTGTTAGTTAAATGCATCAATTTTATCTTCACAAAATAGGCGTATAATGAGACACATAAATGTCTGAGAATTTATTTACTCAACTTGATAAATAAACTTTGTTACAAAGCGATTTGCGCAAAAGCGCGTTTTACCGGGTCGTAACCCCTTCTCCGAGCTCATCTTCGATGGGATACTTGAATTGAACTCCAGTGGCTACCAGGTGATCAGCCACGCCTCATCACTTTGCTAGAGATCACTTGAAGCTTCATAAAAAAAAATTCGCGAAACTAGAAAAAAAAACATAATAATAAAATGAACGTGTAACACCCGTTGATAGTGAGTTCGGATAAAAGCCAAAGGAACTCGGGTGTTACCGCACTTTACTCATCTCTCTCCTTGTGTATTGTCGGTGATTCAATGGGGGGGAGGAGGTCACTGTACGGGGTCAGTCACGGCCGTTCCACAGTATTCGCAGTGAAATTAAAAAGTGGCAATTTTTTGCCATTTTTTAATTTCTCTGCTCAATCATTTCATTAAATTTGAAAAATTTCGATAAAAAAATTGTTACTCGAGAAACAGAAGGGCGTATCTACCAAAAAATGACACTTCTCAGTGGGAAAGGGGCTCATGTCCGAGAATATATTTCTAAATGTTTTTCATACCTTGAAGAAAAAAAGAAAATAACAAAAGGGCATAATTGCCTATGTGTAGCGCGAATAGTACCTATCTTCTAAACATACGCTCTTCTGTTATTAATAATGGTAAAAAATTTGTGGAATGTTATAAGAGTTGCTAACATCAAGAAGGCGTATCACCGGCACTTACGCCGTTTTGTTATTAACAATTTTAAAAAAAATTTATTCACTCTGAAATTTTATAACAATGGGACGTCTGCAAAAAAATTTCATGTAATTAAGAAAGACGATTAAAAACAAAAGGGCATATGTGCGGCAGTATGCCCCTCTTCCATCGAATATTTGAGGCATCATGCTTGAAATTAGGAGAAGAATTGAAAACAAAAAGGGCGTATGTGTGGGAGATACGTCTTTTTTATATTGATAGCTCAGAAATATGTCTTTATCAGAAAAAGAGGGAATAATCGATTGGATAAAAAAAATTCCGCCCTTTAGTTATTTAAAAAAAAGAGCAGAAATTAATTGCACTCATGCCTTTTTGCTTCTAGGACGACAATATATAAATTGATTTTTAACACTTGCTCAAATCGCGGGGTGCAAAATGATGGGGAGAGGGAGGGGGGAGGGATTATTTTTAATTCACATTGAATATAATTCGTGACCTATCCCACCACGGAATTGCCGAAACTACCGGATCGTGTTCGTCGAGCGATAGTCGTTACGCCCATCAAAATTGCGGAGAAGCCACAATTACGATCGCAGGGCGTGCACCGTGTCTTGCCGCCTTGGTTACGCTCGATTTCTTTTTTCTTTTTTTTTTTTTTGGATTGTCGGTGATGCTCTGCGGTGCATTGAACACGTCCCGATGTTTCCAGATGATTACGACACTCTTTTAACCACTTTGATCAATTTTTTTTCCTTCTCGCGATTTAATTATTGGTTTGGGAAATTAATGAAATTTCTGGAATAGGGAGGGAAAAAAAAGAACTGAGAAATTTCGAATGATTTTTTTTCATTCAAGAAATTAATAGTTTGTTTTTTTTCATAGCGGAAATTATTTTTTCGTAGTCACTGAGTTAAAAATAGAAATAAACTTTCAATTTTGCAATTTTTCAGTACTCGGTGTAAATTTGCCATTAAATTATTAACTTTGATTTCACATTTAATCTTCAATTCTGTGGTTTCACTTTTTATTTATTTTTATTTTTTTCTTATTTTTTCCATTTTTCTTCACAAACAAAATACTTACCGCAATTGATCAACCCTCCGAAATCTAAGAACCATATTTAAATCTACTGATCTGCGTGACTATTTCAACCTCTTGAATCAATGACGTAACCATGTACTTATACTCTTTATTCTCATAATCCGAAAAAAAAAAGAAAAATAAGCCAATTGCGCCATGAATTCATTCGGTTCCTCTATTTATTTCAATTTTAGTTTTTTTCCCCATTTCTACTACTTCATTTTGATTATTCGAGGATGAGTAGAGCCGAGAATGATCGTTTGACTCGAATATTGAGCAATTATTGTGGCTTTTAATGGACTTTAAAGTTTCTTCCTTTTTTCCAATTTTTTTTTTTGCTTTGGGGTTAGCTAGAAATTATCGACCTTAATAAAGAGGTTATGAGAAATACCACGATAGCTACTTCATTTCAGAAAATTTACCGAAGAATTGAAAGAAAAAAAAGGAAAAAAAAAAAAAAAAGGAAAAAGTGAATATTTAAAATCGTGTTAGATGAGATGTTGCATTGGTTAAGGAGTCGTGCAAGGTGCAAGTTCAAAACGATTACGTGGACAAGCGGTGGAGTCATGCCTTCGGTATTTTTAAATGTTTCTCTTTTTTTTTCACTTTTTTTTTCTTTTATTTGCCTTTTTTTTCACTCACAAAAGAGTGATTTTAGTTTAACCGACACCTTCACCGGTGGATGGACCCGCGGGCGCATCGACCCACAACGACTTCCAACTATGTACTCAGGCTCAATTCCATTCGTTTCTTTTTTTTTTTTCTATGCACCTTCGGCTCCGATAGCCTCAACGTAATAGCTCACTTGAGCTCACTGTTACTGTTATGCAAGACATAATAGGGTAATAATGGCATCGGGGGAAAAGAGAAGAGAATGAGAAGAAAAAAGAAAAAAATTGAAGAATTGTTAAAGGCAAATATTTTTACTCTCTTTAGATAGTGGAAAAAGGAGGGGGAAATACAGGGTGGAGCTGGTCACGAATTTTTGCTCAACTGACGTAAGCATCTTGTTCCTCTTCTCGTAAGATTGTTAACTGAAGAATTATTTCGATTTGTTTCGATTTTTTTTTGAGAGAAAGAGAGAGAGTTAATTGGTATTGGGAAGTTTTTTTTCATTTTGGGAAATTTGCCAGAGGGGGAGGGGTATTATTATGTGATATTTAGGGGATATTTTTTTATAAGATGTTGAAAGTCAAGAGAAATTTTAGAATTTATGGAGAAACCGTGGAATTACGGGAGACCGGGCAAAATGATATTTGAAATTTTTTTCGAAGTGAAGGATTTTGTGGAAAAATTTGCTAAAAATTCAGAAGATGGTGCAGCATGTCTAAATTGTTTGGTAATTTTTCCAATTTTTTTTGTAAAAGCCTTAACGTTTAAAAAAAATTCTGGCTCATTTTGCTTGGATAAAAATCTGTACTTTTCGATGAATTAACAATATTATCGACAGAGCTTTTTTTCGATAAAAAGTGCTAATTACATTTCGCTAATAAATTAGATTTTTTCCTCCCATGTAAGTCAATTTTTTCCGAAATTTTCAAAGTCTTGTAACGATTTTTAGTATTGCATCACAATTTTCTGCATAAATAATTCAAGTTATGACAATTTTCCACCGATTCCCTTATTTTTTAATACATCTTTTCCGCTGATTGGGAGAAATATTTTTAGAAAAATGAAATTTTGATAAATTCAGTAGTGAAGAAGTAAAAAAAAAAGGAATCAACGGATTTTCATAATAATTATCAATGAAATCTCTCAAAAACTAATGGAGATACGTTTTTTTTACCCTGACTCCTTCTCATCCATTTATATACAGCTTCAATAGCTCCGGAAGTGGATCAGAATAAAGAGGTCCTATCTCACTCTGCTCCCAAAATTGTTCTTAAAGAAAAATGGTAAAAAACAATAAAATCCTCTTTTCCGATATCTCCCTAAATTTTCCTTCAGAAGCACTAAAATTCAAAAAATATTCTTCCCCTCTACCTACCAACCTACCACTAAACTAAACTTTCAAAGCAAATATTCCGTCCTTTTTCTCGTTCTTCATCGAATTTATATTGTGTAATCATCGACCAATGAATCAAAAAATCGTAACCATAATCAGAGTTTCAAACAAACCGTAACTTTTCTCTACACGCGACAATAATCGATTCGTATCGATACTCTTCCCAGTCGTCTGTTTGAACGACAAGCCCATTCTTTTTATTCATTCTTTTAATTTTTTTTTAAATATATATTTTTTTTTCATTCAACTTTAAGTGTGTAATACCCCCCCCCCCCCCTCCCTTATTCAATTCCCCAATACAAGTGTGAAAGATGTATTTGTAAATGTACCAATTTAAAGTGCTTAGACACTGGTGCTTCTCTCTCTTGTCGTTGAGTATATATATATATATTTTTTTTTTCTCTTCACTGTAATACATAGCTGGTAAATGGTGATGTACAACAATGGAACCTGTCATCGGATTCGAGACGCCCATTGGATACCACCAGCTTTCGCTACGCTTCCATCATTCAACGGGGTACATAACATCCACTGTCTTTCTCAATGGTAGAACTTAATAAAAGAAGATATCATCGTGTATTATAAAGAAAAAAAAAATAAGTCAGATAGAATGAACGAAATAAAGAAAGAAATGAAAAGTCAGACCAAGTTTTTGAAATCAATGCCAGAGTACATAAAGACGTCTCGCGTGACGTTAAAAAAAAAAGAAATTTTTTTTTATATCAAGGGAAATTATTTTTAGTATTGAATTACGAAATGAATTTCTAATGTCAAACTATTGATAACAGCTGAAAATTAAAATAATTTTTTTTTAAATAGCTCGGAAACTAATGGACATACTCCCTTTTTGCTCTAACCCTTTTGTTAGGCTCTAGAAACTTGTATACGAAACAGGATCAGGGTGAAAAAGGGCGTATCTCCATTAATTTCCGAAATATTCAATCGAAAATGGATCTGTGAGCCAAAATAATATGGTTTTTTTTTTGGAAGTGATGGCTCCAACGAAAAATTTTCAAAAAATTACTCAACATTGTAGACATATCGGAACATCTTCTCAAATTTTTTCAGATTTTTCGGGGAATTCCTTCACTCCTAAAAAAAATCCTGGATCATTCTTCCCATGTTTTTCTTATTAGACATTTTTTCATAAAAAATGGGGTTCCATCAGTTTTTTCAAGAAATACAATTTGTTTTTAGTGATAACTGTTTTTTGTGAGCGAGAACGAGAGCTATAAGAAACGTTCCCACAAAAATCATTCTATTTGCCTCATTTTTCCAAAAATTACACGAAAGTGAAGAATCACGAAAAAAGGGCATAAATTAAATAATCCAGAAATTACCAAAATTAATGAAAATCAGTAGATATATATAATGTAATAGAGAATTGCCTGAAGCTACCAAGATACACGCTGGTACTCATCTCACAGCTCATAAATAATCCCTCACTTGCGTATATATATTTAATAGTAGGCCCCTTTCTCATCCGTGTGGCTCGTTACGTCTGTATCAACCTGCTATGCCAAGAGGTTACATGCCACCCGAACTGCGAACGAGATATACGATACATTGCATACAACTCCTCCCTCCCTCTCATTCTACCCTCTTTGCTTTCTTCTTATTTTTTTTTCTCCCCTTACCGCAACATCTTTCCCTTCAATCGATTTATCCGCACGTGTTTCTCCCAGTCGAAACACTTAACGAGCCTTATTCAATAACATTCAAATTTAATGGCTCGCTCGTAAACAACATTAACGAATGCTCAAATCGAGTTTCGGTTATTCTTCTCTTTCTCATAATTTTTTTTTTTTCATTCTCCTCATCGGAATCACCTCATATCGCACATTTCGTATGAACTACTCGGTATCACTTGAAAAAGAGGGAACTAAATCCTAATTAAAATATAATGAGACACGTAATTATTGAATATCGTAAAGTATGTCTATAGTTTTCTTCGTATACACTTCGTATTTAATATTGTAAAATGAGTGAGGATTAACGAAGGCCATATGTCAAATTGCATGCGTGAATGTAAATTTTATATTATCCAATTTCTTTTAAATTATTATACCTGAGGGGAAGAAAAAAAATAATTCGGAGAATTATTGAATACAGCTTTTTTTATTTTCTATTTTTGTGGTGTGAAACGAGAAGTTTTGGTTGAATTATAAATAATTTTGAAAAATTGTGATTGACTTTTTTAGTTTTTCTTTATTATGAATAAATTTTAATGAAAAATTATTTTTTAAAATAGAGGAAATCGGAGCAAAATGATTCGGGACTTTTTTTCGGAGTGAAGAACTTTGTGGAAAAATCTGAAAAAATTTGAGAAAATGCTCCAACTTGTTTAGATTGTTGCTGAATTTTTTCTTTTTTTTCGTTGAAATTTTCACTCTAACAAAAAATCTCGGATCATTTTGCCGCACAGGTCCATTTTACCCTCGTTTCTCTCGAATTAAGAAATATTGGGCTCAAGAGAAATTTCCAAGAGACCTTTCCTGTGGTCCATAAAAGTTTTAATAAAAAAAGTATCTTGACATTTTCTTCTAAATTCACACGTCACCGAAATATTCTTGATTTTATCCACATGATATTTTTTTAATTATCTCTCTTTACGACTCATTCACGAGTTGAAACGTGAAAAAAATAGATTTCTTGAAAAAAAATTTATGTTTTTGTAAGAATAAAAAATCCATTTCTTCACCTTTTTTTCTTCCACGAAAAGAAAAAAAAACAGTTAATTAAAAATCATGGAATTAATTATATGTTTTTTTTCGCGAATTAAAGTATGATGTTAAAAATGATTGAAATAAAAATGAAAAAAAAAATTAATTTACAAAATGAATCCACGAATTAATTCCAAACTTGAGGATGAAAAAAAAAAAAAAATTGTCCAATGTCAAAAAGTCACGAAATTGATTAATTAACAAAGCTCATTCACATGTGTATGTGTGACTTTTTTTTTTTTTTTGGTGTATAGTGGCTGATTGAATTTCCGGATGCACAGGGGAATTAATTAAAAAATTTGCCCGTGCCCATAATTTGATTTACGTCTCATGTTGTACAAGCCCGTTGTTGTTACTCGGAACACACAAGCCCTTACCACACCATGTGTGTGAGAGGAAATGAAAGAATGCATTTTTTTGCAGGCGAGAATTATCCGTAAGTTTTTCTTTTTTTTTCATTATTATTTTTATTTATTTTATTTGGGTGGAGAGGGACTTGGTTATTTTGACAGGCGAGGTTCACGATGAGGTCAACCCGGGCCTCGCTTTCACCTCACGTCCCTCTCGGCGCCACACCGATATTCCAGACGAGACTGCCAGCGCCACAGAAAGTATTCCCCCCCCCCCTTTTTTTTCTCCCATAATTCGGAGAATATCGAAATTTCCATTAAAAGAGCATAAAAATAAGAAAAAACATAAAATTGTAGAGAATCAAAAAATTTGCAAACGAAAAAATTTGGTTCAACTCCAAATTTTTACTTCATTTATTTCCAGAAAAAAAAGTTGAATCAAGAGGAAGAGGGAGAAAAAAGGGTAAAGGATAGAGAGACTTGGCAATGCCTCTCTCGAGGTCCAGTAATGACCCATCCTCGTACAAATTACCTCGTGGCCTGGGAGGCATTACGCGAGGTCGTGTGGCGCCTTCTCCCCACCTCGCCTCTCTCTCTTTTTCTCTTTCTCTTTCTCACCAAACCACCTTAATCCTCGTTTTTCACTCGAATCGAACGTGTCACACGCACCTCTCTTTGTATGCCCACATAACCAAAATTCACGAGTGAAAACGACACGTCAAACATCCAGAGATACATTTATTCTTGAAGCTGTAGAGATACCTTCGGGATATACACAAGGCCCCGTACACACGTTTGTATCAATTTAAAATATCCCAAGAATTTTTTACCTCGTGAGGCTACTGAAATTCACTGGTGATTTACTATCCCCAATGTTTCCACCATTGTATTTTTTTCTTGTCTGCAAGAATTTTTAATTGATTCATCGTGCGAGAAACTTGAGTAATGTTTTAATTGTTTGGAAATAAAACTGGGAGCCTATTGAATAGGGAATTGCTGATAACAATAACAACAAAGGTTGTGAAATTTGATATGAAATAACAAGTTTAGAAAACTGGATGATTTGAAATTTTTTGACGGTATGAATGATTAAGGTAGTTCTATACCTACACGAATTTAAAGATTGAAATCTGAAATAAATTTCAACTGAAAGCTTATATGAATCTCAACTATCTCGTGTAATTTCTGATCAATTGACCGCTTTGTTTGGTCAATAATTAACAAAAACGAGATAGAAATAACACGGTGGCTTATAAACTAATGTTGGTTTTTGCATTTTTGGGTTAGGTAAAAGATTGAAATTTGAAAAATTTCTTCAAAACAAGCAGGAGCCACACTACTTGTGCGTAACTTGAACATCTCACATTTAATATTCTGCCAATGCAATTGGCAGAAAGCTCCCGAATGGATTTTTCAATTTTAAATCTATCATTATTGATCTGTGCGTGGAGTGGGGAAACCAAAATAGGCCTAATAGGGTTGAGCTCATCCCAAATATAATCAAAACGGACCTCTGGGGTAAAATGATCCAGGATTTTTTCTTGGAATGAAGGACTTCGCGAAAATGTCTGAAAAAATTCAAGAAGATGCTCCAGCATGCCTACATTCTCGAGTAATTTTTTTGATTTTTTTCGTAAGAGCCTTCATACTCTAAAAAAATCACCAGTCTCCCGCAGTAAATTTTCGATGATTATTTATGATAATAAGAGTTATTCTATGATATCTCGTTCCTCTGAAATTTTTTGTAATCATTTTCACGGCTGCGTTTATGATATACTGATGATTAATGATGTTATGAATTACAGAGATACTAAAGTACTAAAATTTCGTATTTTCTTGAAAAATACAATATCTCATCCGCAGCAAAGGGATCAAACATAATTTTTTTTTTCTGATCTCTTCCAAATAATATCTTGGAAACTAATGGAAAATACGTCAATTTCACTCGAAACATCTCTTGTGTAGCTCTTGAAATTTCCTACAAAAAAGGATTGAAGCAAAAAAAGCGTATCTCCATCAATTTCCGAGATATTAAACCCAAAAGTCCAATTATTTCCCGAATTCACTGAGAATAAAAATAAAAAATAGTGCAAAACTGTTTTTTTTTGTCACAGAAAACAAGCAAATTCTGCAAATTAAATAAGAAAGAGTCTCACGTACATACACGACAACAAAAAAAAAACACTTTACGAGACTCAAAAAAAAAAGAAATGAACGAACGATTTACATCCTTGTAACGTTGGAAAATACACTCTCGTGTCCAAAGTGTATAAATTTACGATCGGGCTCTTTTATTCGGCGTTAATTGAGAAATACCGTGAGTTGAGGAAGTGGTTCAGTGGAATTTAATGGCTAAAGACGACACACGCGACAACCGGAGAACAGCATAGGGTAAGAGAACACTCTGTCAAGTGTGGATGGGCAGAAAAGGGGCGGAGGGAGGGGAGGGGGGTCAGGGGGTGAAGATAAAAATTGCATTCACCTGGGAAATCATTCACGGACAAATTGCCAATAAGTGTTTTTTTGCCGTGAATTAAAGGAAAAGGAATAAAATGCAAGATACAAACACTTAAAATCCAACATCGTATGTCACCTGTTACCAAAGAATTATCACTCACGAAATTTTTGTTTCTTGTGATCATTACAGAATCATGAAACGATAAATGTATTGAATACACGCTATGGTCAAATTGAATGGAAATTTCGTAATTATTCGAATTACGGATGAAATTTCAATTGAAGTCTGCACTGAGAAGAAAAAAAAAGTGGTAAAAACTCTCGAGTATTGATGTCATTGGTCCCTGGCAAATATTTTTTTGAGATAATTAAAAAAAACTGTTGAATTCACGGAATCGAGTCATTTTAACTAGTTTTATTTTAAATTCAAGAACTTTTTTTTATGGTATCAATATTTGATAGTTTGTACCACTATTCTTTTCTCAGTGTACTTCCAGTGAAATTTTATTTTATCTCTGAATTATTATTGTCATTTGATTGATGTTTTTTTTAAATTGGAAATAATGATTTTTTCAAGTTTATATTTTGCAAATCACTCGAAATTAGTGAAATTATCTGAGATAGGATGTTTCTGATGATTCCAGTGGATGAAGTTGAGGAAATTGCCGATGAAAATCATTCGTCAGAATTGATTTCCAGCAATTTTTCAGTAATTCAATTTTCTTGGGGGAAATTCGAACCTTTCCCATTTTTTTTTAAATTTCACTCCTTCGGGGATATCCTAGGTCTTGTTAAGCATGGTGGCTTGAAACTGATTTCAATTGAAAGATGAGATCATTTTCTCAATTTATGTGATTTTAGAAGAAAAAAAATGATCAATTTTAGCAGAGCTCTCCTGAAAAAACTGTTTTTCACAACAGTAGAAATTAGCTATAGTATGTGGGGACTTGACACTCCCCCCCCCCCCCCTCCTTTCGTTTTCATATTCTTTTTTTCAGTATTTTCAGTATTATTCGATTTTTTTAGCAGAGCGATGATGTAAAAATGTAAAAAATGTAAAATTTGAAGATGCAGAAGTCTAGGAATGAGGCAAACAAAACAAACAATGTAAATGAAACAATTTTGTAACTCAAAGTAATAAAATTCAATTCAACTGATGTTCATCAAATGATCTATAAATACCTCAAAAATCGATATTCTCAAAATAATAAATTTTCTGAAAAACTGAGAAAGTTGTCCCTCCACTTTTTGGATAAAAAATTCGAATTTTCAAAAAAATTCAAAAAATAAATTGCGCCATATGTTCTCTACCAGAAATTTCCTCAGCTTTCAAATGGAATTACCAAAAATACTCTACCTCAAACCGTTTTATTCAAATGTTTACTTGACCCCACTTTCCCCTATGTTAATATCAAATTTTTATATCCTTTTAATAGTGTCTTACGATTGAATTATTTTCCATCATAAAATATCCCACCGATCTTCCAAAAAAATTCTTAAAATTAAAAAATCTCTTCAGCTTTCATTTGAAAAAACGGAAATGCTGAGATAATTTACATTTTTTTCGTAATTTTCATTGTGCAAAAATAACAAGACGCCTCATTGATTTCTTTATCGTTTCGATGAACAGAACTCGAAATCAAGATGAACGGAAAAAAAGAGAATTGAAATAAGAATCGAAAAAAAAATTGAATAAAAAATCGAAAAATAAAAGTTGAATAAAAAATCGAAAAAAAAGTTAATATTATAGGACCGTGATTTGGTGTGTCGCCATAGTTATACCTACACACGGTCTGGGATGGGATCGTCGTGAACGCCCACGCAGCGCAACCACAGAAATACACTAAAGAGGATTACAGGTGCGGCAACCTGTATCCCCCCATGGATACAAAAGCTCAAGAGTACGTGCACAAAATCATGGTCTTTCTATATACCTATACAACTCGTTATGCATCAAGTCTATATGTATATGTATATATATATATATATTATAACTTGAGACCTCGCCCGGTTTTTCCACTGTGATATCCCTTATAAAACATTTTATTGTCGTGTTAAAAGAAGACGAAAAATACAAACAAATTATTTCCGTTCGAATTTGAGAATTTAGCGGAATAATTTATTGGGCACTGAAAAACAAAAAAATTGATCATTATTTTCGAAGAAATGTTTATTGAAATTGAAACATTAATTATTGTGGACCGAAAAAAATAATTTTAAATTCACAAACGAGTGGCGGAATTACGAGAGAAAATTTTATTGAGAATTTCTGTGGAATAAATGAGCTTAAAGGGAAATGGCAGGAGAGAAAGAAGAAAATTTGTTATATTTCACTTTTTGAAATTTTTCAGAATTTTCAATATTATTTTAAAAATATTCTATTTTCAAAATATTTTTATTTTTTTTTTATTTTTTTCATTCGAAATATTCTCAAATTAAACATAGATTTTTTTTTTGGAGAGAATCTAATGGACTCGAAGAACGGTCTCCAAGATATTTTTGACATAATTCACATAAAATTCTGACAATTCCGTCTTTTTACAATTTCAATTGTTAGGGTAGGCCGGGGAAAAATGATTGAAGATATTTTTCAGAGTGAAGGACCTTATGAAAAAAATTGGGAAGATACTCCAACATATTTACATTTGAGGATAATTTTTTCAAATTTTTTTGTTAAAGCCTTCATTCTCAAAAAAAAAAACTAGATAATTTTGCCTCACAGGTTCATTTTGCCCCAGTCTCTACTATATCGTGAATATCTCTGAAACTAATGGATTTGAAGGAAAACGTCTGGAGACCATTTTTTTGAGGAATTTAATAAGCTACGAGGAAGAATTCCTGATTAATTTCTGTAAATCTAATAGTTTCTAAAATATTAACCCGCAAAATAATTCACCTCGATTTTTTCGAAAACAGAATTATTGGGTTATTATTCATTGGACAATTATTTTAATTACAAAAATGCATATATACTATAAAAATCGAATTTTCCATTATTTTCTGAAAAAAAAATTGGGTGAATGATCCGAAAGTCTCTGGAATTTCATCAAGATAAAAACGAGAAATAAAATGATAAAATAGGAAGAAAAAAAATCTTGTTAGTATCGCAGGTGATTGAGAAATATACATGTTTTTTTGGTGTATCACAATGGGAGGCACGACATTAATTGCTGAAACGGAATGAAATTAAATCTAAATCTAATTGATATGTAATAAAAACCCACACACACAAAAAGAATAAAAAAAAAGAAACTTTCAATTTCGAATAGAAATGATCATTAAGTACAAATAAATATTAAAAATTCCCAGACCACCGCGAGAGTTGACACGAAAAGTGATGGAATAAATGAAAAAAAAAAGTCAGGATTATGAACACAAATTTAGTGTAGAATTGGTCACGGTGGAAATCTTGTCAAAATGAATTTACGATTAATTTTATTTCCCTAAAAAAAAAAAATTTATCGACAGTAAACTCAATTAAATGTGTATTCAGAAGCACTGTATTATTTAATTCAACGTGATAAATTGATTTCCATTAAAAAAAGCCTGATTTCCCCAAGAATGAAGGAAAAAAAAAATTGTAAACTCTCAGGTAGATATTTTGAAAAATGATGCTGAGAAGCGAGGGAAAAAATAAACAAAATCTTATATTGAATGAAAGAAAATTTATCCAACGAGACGAATAATTTACATGACAACGAGCGAAAAAAAAGGATCACTCGAGAAGAGAAAAATAATGGAAATGAAAAAAAAAATAAAAAAAAATTAGAAACGGTTCGTAACCCGCTTGTGACCCTTCTTATCTTAGTTCGATCGAGAGACGATTCTTCCATATTTAAATCGGCATTTCGGCCAGTGACCCGCGCCACAAATATAAAGTCTCATTCTCTCTCTGAGTGTACTGCTTACAGGTGCCTTTGCCTCAGTATTTTTTTTTTATTTTTTTATTTTTTTCTATTCTCTTCTTTTTTCATTTATTCTTCTCCATTCTCTCTCTCTTCTCCTCTACCTACTGTATTCTGATCAGTATCGATTGAAAATCATTGTATCCAGGACTTGTGTTTTGAAAGGCATGATGATTTCCATAAGTGTCGCGACGTCTCACGTTTTATAATGTTACCAATGTGTAAATAATGGATTTCTTTTTTTTCATCAATGTAAAATAATTCTGTTGTGCTTTTTTTTTTTTTTTATTTCTTCAAATCTCGGAGTTAGTGAAGCACGTACGCTGAAAGATCTTTTGACCTGTTGAATAAATAGTTATATTTATTTTTGGATAGTGAAAAATTATTGGACTATGAAAATAGAAAATTTTCGGGATTTTTCCTCTTTCTGAAAATAATTCAGTAGCAAAAAATAGGGTGAATCGATTTATTGAAAGGATCTTGTAGACTAAGCGAGATAGAGTGATTTTGCAGGAAATCTTTTTTGTAGTTCTTGAAATTTTCTATAAAAAAGGATTCTTGCAAAATTACGCTATCTCGTTTAGTTTCCAAGATAATGTTCATAAAAGATAAGACGAAAAAAAAAGATTTTTCCATAGAAAATTTTTTTTTTTTTAATCTTAGAAACAGAAAATAATTTCTTGCAGAGAAAAAAATTCAAGGGATTCCATTAATAATTATTTATCCCTCCTGTAAAAATCTCCTGTAAAATATTTTCGGAATAATAGAAAATTTTTCTCAATTCATTATTTTTATTACTTAACATTCTTCAGTGAGATGAATGAAAGAAGAAAAAAAATTGAGAAATGTAGAGAGTGCCTATTTGTATGCATTCTGCATTATCCATTGAGGCGTACTCTTCCGTCAGCATCTGAGGATTCATTAGAGAACAATAGGATGATGAGCAAGATTTTCTTCACGTTCTATTCTTGCATTAATGCGAAGCTCAACCTGCAATGCAATAAAAACGAAAGAGAACAGTTTGATCTACGAGTGCATATTTGTATTTTTTTAAAATTATTTTTATTATTTTTTAAGTCGATTTTTTGAAACTTTCGTATGACCGTTTTATCATGGATTAAGATTTTTTCAAGAGTCAAAGCCTTTCTGAAAAAAATTGAAAAAATTACCCATTAGTGCAGACATATTGGAGCATCTTCTCGATTTTTTCCAGATTTTTGTGCCAAGTCCTTCATTTAAAAAAAAATTCCTGAATCATTTTATCCCAGTTTTCTCCTAATTGTGATTTATTTTTATGCAAATGAAATTTTTTTTTTTTCAATTCATTCAAGCAATTGGCAAGCATTTCATCAAGTGAGTCATTCATTCCCCAAATTCTCAAATCGAATGAAAATGAAATGAAATTATTTTCATGAATAGAGAGAACACTTGCCAGTGAGACTTTCCCGATGGGTTTTCACACGCAGCCTGTGGGAACCAGTCTCCTGTTCTGGCTCCAGGCACTCCGTATATGTGTTTATCACGGGAAAACGATCCCCTCTGCCGCTGATGCAACTAAAAAAAGAGAGAGAGAAAGAGGAAGGAGATGAGCCCAGGTTTTTCCTTCCGCAAATACATAAGTGTGTTGATACACATCAGGGGGGAAGGGATGGAGAAAAAAAATTAGTGGGAATCATCATTCCAATTCAACCACATGAGTTTTTCATGTTTTTTTTTTCTCTTCCTATTTCATTTTGTTTGGATTATATTAGTGGTCATTGTGAGTCAGCATTTTTCTCAGAGGATTATTGATGATGTACGGAAGTTGAGGAATGATGTATAATTTTTCCCTAAATTTATTTATGATCCAGAATATTTCAAATTTTCATGAAAAAACAAAAAAAAAATGAAGTAAATCCTTAATGATTTTTTAAAAAATGAAAGAGTTAATGGAAAAATATATTTGAATTGTTGAATAATTTTTTTAAATTTTTCTGTAGAGGCCTTTACTCTCAAAAAAAATCTTGGATCATTTAGTCTAAGAAACGATTTTTTTTTAAGAAACGGAAGTCAATTTTTTGTCCTCTGGATTTAAGTATTCATCTCAAATATTATTTTACGACCTATCCCAAAGGACCAAAGGACACTATTGACCGCCCTTATAATTCATAACTCAAAGACAAAGTCACACAAATATTTGTCCTCAAGACATAACAATCATAACTTGAAAAAAAAACCTTCTCGAGTATCAGAATCTATTTAATATACATTACAATTTCCCTCACGTTTTTTTTCATCTTTTTTTTTGCTCAAAATTCAACCATTTTTTTGTGATGACGAAACTCGGTGACAGAGGTGAGTATGTATCCTAGACATCTCAGTGCACTGGCGCAGTGAGACAGGATCGCATCTGTCACTGCGGAAACGGCTGTGCACCCGTCACTTCCGTTTCGAGGTGTCACATTACCCCAGGGGTTAATACACTGTGTATAGGCCCACCCCAGAGTCTTCATTCTCAGTCTCGTTTTTTTTTTTTTCAATTTTTTTTTCAACGTCGTGTACTACACATATATGGTCGCTAAAACCCTCAAGTATCTAACTCGACGCGGAAGCAGGTGCAGCTGTGATTTTTTTCATCCTGAGAGAATTTAAATTTATTTATAATGCATAATTTAATATTTAATGAATTTTATTTTTGGAAATTCAATTGAAATCTTTGAATAATAGTAATTTTTTTAAAGAATTCGATTACTTATCTTATGTGTTGAAAATAGACAAATTGAGGGGTACTGGAAGATCCATTCAATTTGAAATTTTTCAATTCATTGTTTAGCAATAATCATGATTTTCTTAAATGAAATAACAAAAGCATTGACTTTCTAATTTTTTTTCGTCAGTCGTTGACAATTTTGTACGAAAGAAATGTTAATAAATATCGTCAAACTATTGGTTGAAAAAAGCAATATATATGAGGCTTTTGTGAATTATAAAAAAATTCAGAAAAATGTGAAAAAATATCATTTTTGATATGGCATCAAAAAAATTAGGGGTTAACTGTACTCGAGTACGCTAGAAAACTACTTTAATCCTCAAAGAAATATTTTATCTTTAAAATTCAATAATTTGTGGAGGATTATTTTTTTGTCATTATTTTTTTAAGGATACTCTGGAAATCGAGTGAAATAGGGTATTCAAGTTCAAATCTTTTTCATAGCTTTTGAAATTCTCTACAAAAAAGGATGATCACAAAATCGTCTTATCTCGCCTAGTTTCCGAGATATTCTTAGAAAAAGATTGCAAAGAATTGCTACTGAATGAATTTTCTTGAATTCATGTTACGATGAAACAATTCGTTATTAATTTTTCTCTAATACCATTACAAAAAATTTAATTCCAAAATTATTTTCATCTCTCAAAGATTTCGTAACAATTTGTGAAAACCGTAGACTGAGTGGGAATTATTAGCTTCGTGCAACTACTGACAGAAAGTAATTTCCCTCGGGAATCAACCAAGATTCATTTGATTTCAAACAAATGCGACATTTTCCTCATTGCAAATCCATTAACTACAATTACGTTCATTTCTCCATGTTACTCACATTACATTGTGCAATAGTAGTAAACTATTGGTTAGTATCATTATCATGAACTGACCCAAGAACACCCGAGTCAATCACAACAATGGAAATAACAAAACGAGGGACTAAAATTTCTAACTTCGCTGGTGGTCCATCTGCAAAGCCATGTTATTTGGCTCTGACACTAGGCGACCTGTTAGAACATTTTCTCTAATTTCTGTGATCATAATTCTCTTATTTTCACTTTCTAATTCTCATTTTTTTCATTGCATTTCTGCATTTCACGTTCATTAGAGGAGAAAGAGGCAAAATGAACCTCCGGGATAAAATGATGTAGGTTTTTTTTTTTTTAATTGATGGAGTTTATGAAAAAATCTGGAAAAATTGAGAAAACGTTCCAATATGTCTACATTGTTGAGTAATTTTTATAAAAAAATTAATTAAGGCTTTCACTCTAAAAAAAATTTCAAATCATTTCTTCCCAGCTTCAAAATAATTTTTCAATTTCCCATCATTTTTTTTGTTTTGATTTAAATTAATAGCATTCCATAAAATGAATATTTAGACAATTATAGAAATTGAAAATTTATTGTCTACTTCAGAAATGAATGGAAAAAAATTCATGAAAATTGAAATATTTTAGTGTTGAAGAGCCTCATTACAATACTAAATGCGCCACCAATGGAGTTTTGGGCTTGTACATTATTATACAAAATTCACTATATATAGAATATATAACAGTATATATATGGTGTCTTGTCCAATGAAGATCAGAATGCATCAGTGAAGATAAGGGACGGGACTTGAACGTTGACAAAGGATCCTATCTGTAATCGGTTTGGAACGCACCACACTTGGCATACCGCATACCAAAACTAACCGCATAAATGCATTTAATTTTGTGACCGCCTTTGCTGTAACTCTTCGCTGCAGTATCTACCAACTATTTTCTATCATAGTTTAGGAAATATTATAGATAATTTTTTATTTTCAAAATTTAGGAATTTATCATTCTTCTTCTCCATCATTTAGTTGCTTTAGAAACAAAGGGGTGTAAGTGCTATGCTTACATATAGTACTTACGCCACTCTGTTTCTAAAATGACGATTTTTCTACGTTTCTACGTTTCTTCAAAATTTCGTTACTATGATGGAGTTAACTAATCTCAACAGTTTAGAGAAATTTCAATTTTGGATTTTTTTAGAATATCAGTCTTTATTACTGGTAATAAATATATCTGAGGCAACGGATGACTTATCCCAGGCGTATCAAACTACTATTCCAATAAACACAACCTTTCTTGTGAAGAGACCAGCGGAAGCCTCTTTTACAGAAACACACTGGTTGACATAGCTGCAATGCAAGTAATTGGATAATTGCGTTTTCAAATCTATGATCGAGTACTCTGTGATGAAATACTGGTGAGTTTCCTTACTTGGAGAACATATTTTGGTGTCATTTCCCGATCTCCATTTGATGACTGATCGGTGAAGATACAAGCCCGATATTCGGAATTTTCAGGACATATATCCGGACATCTCCAGACTGGAACACATATACCCTTTCCATTACGGACGTACCAATCATAGGCACAGATACATTGGCCTCTACATGCCTTGAACAATGAAAAGTCATAATTAGAATAGGAAAATTCAGTTTAAATTCTCATCTGTCTGGATATGTAAAGATTTGATTTGAACTTCAAACACATATATATTGTAACATAATAATGATTTTTGATACATTGAACTATGAACTGAAATATAATACGTTTTATGTATGAGTAATATGTTGTTTTGTATATTTGGAATAAATTCAAAATATATGTCTAATATGTATGCGTCTTTATATTCCAAATGATGGTGAAAATATTAATAGGTTTGGTTTCTGGATGGATGTCGCGTTGGGTTTCAACGTTGCGCCAACGTTTCGCAAACATTGCAGTTGGCATCTTCAAGGCTATGAGCTCTGATTCTGAGTTCCGTGATCAAAGGGTAGTTCTTTTATTCCTCTTCTGGTCGATGGAAGGGGTTGGAAGAGCCATCAAGAATTTTTGATTGATCAGCTGGTTAATAGAGAATAGGGAATGTATATGTCCAAAAAGTCATCAAATCTTGCACGAATCTATGTGGTTAGAGATGAATACTTTGGGAGTAAGAAGCTCATCAATGTATCGTTGCTCATCTGTCAAAAGGGGGTAAGTGCAATACTTGCTCCCTTTAGTAATCAATAACTCTTACAAGCTATGGTTAATTTTTCAAAAGTATTGATCATGAAAAAGCGAATTGAACATACGCCTTTTTGATATCATAGGCCTCCATTAATTGTAGCCAAACTGGAGAAGAAAAACTAAATCATGAGAAGGGGTAAGTACTGATGATCATGCACATTTATTACTTCATTTTTTTACAGGCTATTCTTGTTCAACACATCTGAAAAAATATTTTCTTGAAGCAGTTTGGGAATGTCCCTCTTTGATTTGAAAAAAATGTATTTTTTAGATACTCAAGCAATTCTGATTCACAAGTGACGATATATGTTCACTGGTGATTTCACGCGAATAAATCGCTGATTTTAACTTTTTTTAAATGACAAATTCGCAAATGTTTAAACAGCTGAAGATTCTCTTTTTTCATAAAAGAATAGAGATCTCTCTTTTTTTCTTTTATTGAAAATTTTCTATGAAGCAATTTTAATAATCAAAAATGGAAGCAATTGATAAAGAACAAATAGATTTTTTTGAGAGGTTTTCATGGACATTTTTATTGTTATACAAGATATTTTCTGGCGCATTTTGCATGGATTATCGATTACATCAAGTTTACACATGGAATAAAAAATTTCCCTTCATCTGAAGAAGAACTTGATATACACTCGAATCTTATTTCAATAGTTAGTTCTCATTCACGAGGTGAGTATGATAGCACGTGATCGGATTCTGCTGATCATCTGCGGATAACACAGCTCAATTCATTTGTGTAAATTTTAATACAGAGAAATGGCTGAAGCTTGAACGAATAAAATAAGATGAGGTGTTAATGAACGTTAATGCCTCTATAAATCTTCATTGACAAATGCTTATCATTGCGTATCACACGTGCCCGGTTCATTGAACTTTGGAGATCTTTCGTTTTAGGCAGCGGATGTTATTACGACAACTAACGAAAGACTTGATGTCTTTGATAAATATTGTAGCGTTATATATTAGAAAATATAACACAATATAAAACATATTATAGAGGAGAAAATGGGGCAAAATTGAACTTCGCGGTAACATGATCTAGGGATTTTTTCCGGAGGAAGCATTTGATGAAAAAATCGGCAAAAAATTGAGAAGACGCTTCAATATGTAGACATTGTATGTAATTTTTTTTTCAATTTTTTTAGAAAACTCCTTCATTTTCAAAAAAAATCCTGAATAATTTTGACTCGTAGGTCCATTTTCTCCAAGTCCTCTCTATAAGATAATATAATATTGTTAAATAATTGATTCTCCTTTTCAATTAATTGATCTTTTAATGATTGGATAATTAATATTTAATTCACATGATGACAGGGATACAATTTTAAAAGTGCTCTTGACATTTCCCCAAAACTCAACTAACTTCACAGATTAATCGATTGATCAATCGTCTTTTCTTTTCTTAAATTCATTTCATAACAAAATAACACATTTGTATAATACTTCAAATAGGCTCGAATATAGCATATATTGGAATACGATAATTATTACTATTTTCATCCTTTAATTATATTTAGATAACGCAGAATGAATGCATATATTCACATTGCTGAAAAAATTCAACTTAAACCCATCCTAAAGCGGTACAAAAATATATCCTCCAATGCTACAGGTCTGCACATTTTTTTGGACGGATACCACTTTTGGCCTTCTCTACATACACATTTCAGTATACATTGCTGTAAGAGAATAATCACTAGTTAAGCAAATCATGAAATTCATTTTTACAAGGAAATACGTATGAATTTGTTGACTTTAAAAAATTCTTTTGGTGTTACATCTGGGTCAGTATTAGATGGCTGATGCTTGTTACAGCAGCCCTTGAATATTGTATTTGAGGGACGAATATTCGAACACTGCCAAACTGGGATACAGACTCCTTCATCTTCACTCTTTGGCACAAATGCATAGACCAAGATGTGGACAGTTCTTGAATTATGAAAATTCTCAATTAGAGCTGAACAATTGTATCTCAGTCTGGATTTGTTATGAGCTTATTATTCAGTGAGTCTGATTTTCAGTGATGAATACAAATATAATTGAAAATATTGAATCTTGAGATTCTTATTTTTGAATAAAGGTAAAATTTTGAGAGATTCGTGACACATATCTGCAGTTTTTTGGTATTGGAACATTTATATTGCGATAATAATTGAAGCCTTTTAATTTTTTTACATGATTTTATCTGAATGTTATATATTAAATTGCATTTCTTGATGAATGTTTTTGGGGACAGGATTACTTGAAGTTAAATGAGCACAATTCATATATATTTAGACAGGTGAGAATTCTGAAAAATTGTAATAATAATGATTACTGTCAGACTCACCCAAAATCCCGATGATTCTTTAGTTTTACATGTTGCCACATTTGCACGTTCACACTGTACAAATTTCTCGTTCTTCGGACATTTAAATGGGATGATATGGCATTGAATAGAGCAGAAAAAAACTCCAAAAAGTAATACTATCAATTGTTGATGGAACATCGATAAATTAACACCTGATTCAGCGCAAAAACCTTGGTTTGAATGCACCAAGTGGAGTAGCAGCTTCAATGATATTGGAAAAAAAGGAAACAATTATATTAACAATGATATTAACTAAGAATAAATTTGTTCAATAATGTTCCCTACCTTTTTATGCAGGCAAACTCAATTCGAATCCAGTTGACTAAAGTGCAGCTTATTCATCAATGTAAATTGAAAATAATTATCAGCCAATATATACTGTTTAGAGTTCTTCATTAACTTCAAATTTAGAGAGTGGGAGTAAAGTCTCCACTTCGAATTGGCTTTTAGATTATTCAGTAAGCGGAATGATAATATTGAACACAACGCAACGTAGACAATGTCCCCACTTCGGTGATTCGAGAAACAAGTAGTGGGCCTAAGCCCCACTCTCTATACAGAACTCAAGATTTTATCAATCCAAACGTTTTTAGTAGAATATTCCGGATGAAAGATTGTAATTAGTTAATTATACTCTGTAACAAAACGAAGGAAACTTGAAATTGTTTTTTTTTCAATGTTCGAAAGGAATGTATTTTCGAAGGATTACAATGAAGAAAGATTGGAAGAGAGGCACTTGCTGCATTTTTCATCGATATACACTTTTGTTGAATTTTCCGAATTGTAGCACAACTCTGAACTAGTGATGTAAAAGTTGAAACTGACCAGTCAGTTTTTACTTTTACTCAAATTATGGACAGTTTACGTTAGGAATGACGTGACCAAATATCACGTTATGTATATGGTCCAATATTTGCATTATGGTCAGTTTAAATTTATGGAGGTGAATCTTCAATTCAATTTCAGGAGCCGTTTATGTAGCGGACTTTGAAAACATATTGTTACACAATACAAATGTCTTCGAGATGTAATGCTTGATATTTTCCTTCACTTTCGAAGCTCCATGCTTTCGAACAAATAGAGAAAATACATAGAACTGATCGAAAAAATGACGAAAACAAGAAAAGACCGTTACGATGACTGTTGTCATTTATACAGATGGTTTTCTATCATAAAATATGATTACTGATGGAATGAGGAAATTACCGTCAGTTTCCAAGGGATTACAAATCAGGAATGATCAAGAAACGGTCGTTTTAGGACTGATCTGACACATCCGAAGAATTGTGGTAAGAATATATTTCACTTAACAATAATTCCAGACGCAGAAATAACATTTCCTATAATTTGGCAGAGAATCGTATTTTTTGAAACTGAAGGGAGAAGTTATATTTTGAGAGAGTATTCAGATATGTCGTTTGTTCGTCCAGCTCCAGGAATGGATTCGGGAAAAAAGACCGTCACAGTAAAACCTTCCAAAAAGTATCAACTTTCGGTTTAATTATTTTATTTATTGAATGAATTATTCTCCTTTACAGCATCACTTATTTACAAATTTTATATAAAGTCTCAGCTCTACGTCTATCACATACAGTACTACTCGATGGAGTTCGTTGATAACCTGAGATGGAAAATTCAGCGTCCCTGGAGTTTTCAGAGACGTTCATCTCCTTTCAAATCGAGTGATTATTTCAGGAATGCGAGTTTCTGAGCTCGGAAACGTTCAGACTTTATGGAAGATTTTGCGGAGACTTAATGGAACACCTGAGATGCGGAAGATCTCGATGGCCATAGAGTCTCTGCAAGATCTCTGAGTGTCTCTAAAGATTCTGAGAGACGGAGGAATTTCATCTCGAGAAATCTCGACAATACTTTCACAATTAATAAATAATATTACCAATAAATAGTAGAAAAATGATGGATTATGGCATTTGAAATAAATAAATTGCATCTAGTAGACAATTCATCTTGAATCTATCCTTTGTTTCCGATGAATTTATTCCTGAATGGTGCCCAAACACACTTTCCTTGCATCCGTACGTAGCCTTCTTTGCATGAACATACTGGTTGACATAGCTACGAATACATATAATTGAATAATTACAGTTTCTCAAATATTATCAACTACTTTTCAACAAAATTCCATTGTGTTTTCTTACTTTAAGAATTTGTCTCGCAGTGAATGTCTCCCCATTCATCATCAATTGCCGATATTTGCCAGAACAATAGTTGAATTCTTCATTTGGCGGACAAACATCAGGACACATCCAGACAGGAATACATTCTCCTGCTTCATTGCGGACTAACCACTCATGGGCACAAATACAGCGATTTCCAAATTTCTTGAATTATGAAAAATTTATAATTAGAACAGTGAAAATTAAAATTAGTGGATAGATTTGGTCTCACCGAACTGACATGAGAACAGTTTTACTATAAGAATTGAAGGAAATAGAGAAGTCTCCAATTTCGTACCAGCGTTTTGACTCTAATGCAGAGTCCCTCTCAGGATAAATTCATTGAATACCTAGGAATAATGAATATTAAATGCTAAAATTTTCAATAAGTGATATAACCTTATTGAATCATACATTGTTTCTGATCGAGATATCTAGAAGTAATGTCACCTTAGACAATTTTCACTGATCAATCAAGAAGCTGATAATAGTGATTCTGATCAATTATCAAAATAAGTTGATCAAAGGCGTTATGATTAAACTGTTGATCGATCAGTGATAAATGTTCGAGTCAACATTAATTGTAGAGTTCCAAATGTAAAATAATGCACAATTAAAGAAGATCATGTCACTTTATTAAATATTTGTCATTGAATAACTGACTACGATAATCATTATGGAAGCAAATCATTACCCTAGGAACAAAAGGGCGTAAGTGCTGTGTATAAGCATAGCACTTACGCCTTTTTGACTATAAGGCGACAGAAATAATTTTCATTATTAATCACAAAATCTAATGAACGTACCCTAGGAGGCCTTTCAATTAGAGTCAAAACATCGATAAAAAATGAACCTCTCAATCTTCTTCTGGCCTTCCATATTCACAGGCAGTAGCCAAAAAAGACTTTATTAAAATACTATTGAATTACAATTGAACAAATATCCAAATAATCATTGAAAGACTCACCCAGCTGTCGGATATTCCCTTATTTTCACAGGACGGTAAATTACTCGGTGATACAAATGTGAGCACCTCATTTTGTGGACACTCTGTTGCAGTAATTTCACGTGCAATCAAGCAGAGAGAAATTCCAATAACTAATGTCATCAATTTATGAAACATCTTTGAATATGCTAATAGCAGATAAATGAAAAAAAAATCCTGTATTTGGATGGAGTCCGGAAAGCTGAAAAAATAAAGAGTTATTCCATCACGAAAAATGGAAAGAATCTTAACAACAAGGTGCATGACAGAACTCCCCCACCGAAATCCCTCCTCCAAAACTACATTCATTGAGCTGTTGAAATCAATGAAATTCCTCCAAGTTTTTTGACTCAAAGCAAGCAACCCAATTCATTTCAGTGGAGCCACATATTGTCTTGAGAAAGAAGGAACAAAAAATATTTCAAATATTTTTCCCCCGGACATTCTAAAGTGAGGAACTCCCGTGCGGTAATTTCTGCACGGGAATTCCGTCATGCAACCGTATCAGCAGAGAAGCTTCAGTAAATAAAAATGAATTCGAAAAAAGAACCATACCGTTCAGACTGCGAAAAGAGTTTTCTTCTCTTCTTAATGTTAATCGAGGTTCTCCTAAGTAATGGAACGTTACATTAAGTTGAAGCCAGAATAATCGAGCATTATATAGTGATAGGACTCCCAAACGTATCTTGCGCGTCAGGAGTGGGAGTAATGTTCATTTTCTTCACTTCGAATTTTAGAATTTATCTAAATGATTTTTTTTCTGAACAAGGTCATGTTTGGATAGTTGACTTCATTTATAGACATACTAATAAGCTATGTGGGGCATCTCGTATTAAATATTGTACATTCAATTGTCAATCATTCAACGATAAAAATCAAATTTTATATATAAAGCACTGAAATACTTTACTGCAACTGAAGACGACTCCAAAGTTCATTTAAAAAATTCGGAATTAATTGAACTTAATTCGCGAGGTAAGTATAATAACACGTGTTGGAATAACGCAGTGGATTCGATGATAATAACGTTCAATCCAGTTGTGTAAATTTTAATAGAAAATGGCGGTAGTTCGAAAAAATTGAATAACAGGGTAAGCCATTAATCATGAGACGAATGTTAGAGGTAACTGTGAATTTCCATTAACGAAAGATTGTCATTGTGAGATACACGTGTCTGGTGTCTTGAACTTTAGGAGTTTTTAATTTTTAAAAGTAGATCTAAAAAATCCCACGAAAAATAGATTTATCAGTAATCGAATACTGGGGGAACCATAATTCAGGAATCCGATTGATTTATTTCCTCATTTTATTTGATCAGTAATCAATATTTTAATACGTTAATATGATAAAAGTAATACGTATACGAGGATTAACGTATATACATACATTAGACGTTTTGCGTCAATATAATGAAACTAATACTTTTATTACGGAAATTGCTGGAAAAAGGTCGGTGAAAGATTAACGTATATTTTTTAGCTCTTTTTTCTCGTCAACTGATCGATTATGGTAATGCATTTTTTTAAATTGAATTATTGGGTAGCCATCCTTCTGTGGTAGATTTTTGCTTGGGACATTCTGCATTCATTCATCTATTGTTGAAGGATCTGACTATGTATCAGCAAATATGATACATGTGGGATAGTTCTGCAGACGTTCGATACATGAATATAATAACTGAATATTCAGAAATAATTAATTGAGATAGTGTGTGTCACGAAATATAGAGATCTGCATGAAACTATAAGTCAGGCTACTTCTGTGCACCATACACGTGTAGATTTCAAGCCTTGGACTTTTATAATGAAATTATTCTAATGATGACAAATTTAAATTGATTGGATGAATTGAATTTTTTTTTTATCACATCAGACTCAATGAATATCTGCGTTATTCTATGAAAGAGCTCATTTATTCATTAGGAACCATATCTATTGTTAATCATGGGAGATAGTTTAATTATAAGCAGGGTCCGGAACTTCGTACATCTAAAAGTATTGCCAGCCGTAGCTGATACCTTGGTTACGAGAGTAAACAAACTCTGAAAAATGTCAATTTCAGTGCGAATTTCATTCAAATTTGTATTGCACGATACGGGATTTTTTAATTGATAAGACTAGTGATATTTGTGCACATATGACTTGGTACTCGTGAGTAAGATGATGCAGTGAGTGGCAAAGAAGAATAAATTCGAGAAAACTCCATAAATTATTAAGAAAATGTAGCCAAGACACATGAAGAGGAGAAAAAGAATAATAATGAAGAACTGAGGTAGAAAAAAAATCTCTTCCCCATTTCATCTTTTCCTATTTTCTCCATGTCTTTTTGCAATCTTCTCCAAGTTGTTTTTGAATCTCCTCCCTTCCAGACTTGGTTCTCAGCTCAGATATGCGTGATGAAGCTGTGCTTGTGATTAATGCAATGCGTGGAAGAGAAGGATGACAATTAAAGAAAGACTCGAAAAGCAAAGAAAAAATGACTAAAATGCAAATAGAGGTATGGAGAACACGAAAAGTACAATAACCTGGAATGGAGAAAAAATGTAAAAAAACATAATAAAGTCTGAAAATTAAATAAAATAATCTGATATCAAGTTTTTAATGTTTTATTCAATTTATCCTTAATTTATATACAATGTCATTCATTCACTTCAGTTCGTTAACCCTCTGAAGACAAACTCCTAGCAATCCCTGTCGTGTGAACTAGAGAGAGGGAATAGCCAATCGTGGGCACGCGTTCACTGTGTTAGTGCGTGACGTCATGAGATGGCTGCCCCCTCTCCTACTATCCCATGCTCGTACAGAGCTCGTGAACGTGTGGGTCCTGGCCGGTTACGATTTTTCGTATATTTTTTCTCGTTTCCAAGTTCATAATAAAAATAGAAATTCATGATAGAATTGTTTAGACTAAGAAAAAAGTGTTTGATTTAAAAATACTATTTACTGGAGAAGAAATAATGGAGACGCGTCAACAAAAACGGAAATTAAAAAAAATTCATCTGCAAAAATTCTTCCAGTTATAAAAGTGAAGAACAAAAAAAATTCCATCAAAAATCCTTCTTCGTCGAAATCGAAGAAAATACATGTTTTAAAAGAGTCCGCTGTCTCAAAAGCGATCCATCTTTTATTTATTTTTCCCGGTTGATTGTATTTTTTTTAAGCAGTGATTTGCCCGGCCCCCCGTGCGATACGCCGGCACTGAATGTTGCGCCCCACCATAGGGCCGAGTCACTCACCCTTCGGTCTGATTCAGTGGTGGGGAGACGGAGTTTGTCTTCAGAGGGTTAATGAATATACACTTGAATAATATCATTCCAATGCTAAGATTAACCTCTATAATTCAACATTCGAAGGAAATTGGGGAAGAGTCGAAAAACACTTGAGTAAGATTTAAAAAAGACAGTGGCAAGTTTCAAAAAACACTTGGAGACGATTTGAAGAAGCCGTGAAAATTAAAGGAAACGTGATGAAGAAGAGATTTTCTTCAATCTCAGTTCTTCATCATTATTTTTTTCCTTTATGTTTCCTTTTCTTTCTTTATGTATCTCTGGTTGATTTTCTTAATAGTTAATGGAGCTAACTCACATTTATTATCCTCTACCACTCACTACATCATTCTACACTAGTACCAAGTTGTATATGCACACATGGCACTAATCTTGTCAATTAAGAAATCCCGTATCGCGCAATACAAATTTTGATGAAATTCGTATTAAAATGGACATTTTTCAAAATTCGTTTACTTTCGTAACCAAGGTTTCAGCTACGGCTGACGATACTTTTAGATGTACGATGTTCCGGGCCCTGATTATGAGTTTCTATAGAATCTCTTCAGTTTTTGCATCAACATTTATCAGCATCTGAGGACAAGAGAAATTTCATTCAACCAATTTTTAATAATTTGGTCTAACTCGTGCGACAGCTAATGAAAATCAAGGTTTCAATCATCATCCATTCTGAATTGATATTTCAACAGAAATTATCTATATTCGTTTCCTCTTCAGAGTGACTTGTTATCCAAATTTTCAGTCACCCAAATAATGTGAAGGGCATCATAAAAAACATTTTGGCCTGGTTCTGGAAGATATGCCTCTTGCACTACGGAATTGAGCGGCTTGGCATTCACACTACGTTGTTTCTAAGGCGAGGACATTCAACATTGCCAGTGCAGCAGCACGACTCGATAGATTTTGGATCACCCAAGATCGAAAATTCCGCGTTCCTAGAGTCCCCCCGGGATAAAATTTTTGAGTCTTTGGAGAGTCTTTTACGGTCTTCAAAGACTCCCAGAAAGACTTTTCAGTCTCTAGAGTGTCTCGCAAGTCCCGCAACTGTCTCTACAGTGTCTCTCGGGTCTCTCCCATGAAGACTTTTATCTTTGCTGGTCTCTCCCGTAAAGACTTCTATCTTCGCGTGTCTCTCCCGTAAGGACTTCTATCTTTACTGGGCTCTTATTAGATTCATAAATCTTTGCAAAGACATAAGTCCTTATGAGAGAGATCGAGAAATGAATTTTTTTTTTATTTCAACTTAATAATTTCTAAGTTTTCAATTTTTATAATTTTTGCAAAGCGTGGAGTTTTCATTTTTTTCATATTTGACTTTAATTAAAATTCTCAATATGAGCGGAAAGTGGAGTGAAACGGACATAGGGGTAAAATGGATATATTTGAGTTTTGATGTTTATATTATCAATCTTTTTTGAAGTTTGACGTTGTTCTTTTTTCTTTTATTCAATTGCTGGAAATGACTACTTCACTAAAACTTTAAAATAACGTCATCTAAGATTTCTTTACGTTTCAATAGTTTTTATAGATGACGTGCAGAAAGTTATGAAAATTTAAAGAAAAACATGCAGTTGTGTTAATTAAAACTGGAATCGATCTATATTAAGGATTATTAAAAACTAAGTCGCATTCAACAATCTATTATCATCTAAAATATTGATTAATGTATTTTTTGACAAAAAAAAATATGGATAAAAATAAATATTTTTTTGAAAAATAGAAAGACTGATGGCTCCCGAAGGAAGACTGGAGGAGTTCTTATTTGAGAGACTGTGAGTCTCTCAAGTAAGGACTCTGGTTCGTAGAGCAGGGACTGAGAGTCCCTGTAAGAGAGACACGTGTCCCGTTCGGAGAGACAGCAAGGTGTCTCTAGAAAGTCCCTGCCATGGCGCGAATAGGGACTCTGCCAGAGACCGGGACAGGAGTCTTTCGACCACTGAAAGACTCGAATTTTTTCATCCCGGGCCGAGAGAAGTGCGTTTGCATCTCTTGTCTCAGAATGTCTGATTATTTGAGGGACGCGAGTATCTGATTTCGGAAACACTGAGGAATTGTTGCAGTCTGTAGATTGAAGAATCCGAGAAATATGTTACATCTAGGAGATGATTCATCCCAAATCTATCCTCTGTTACTGATAAATGTATTCCTCAATGGCGCCCACATACATTTTCCATGTTCAATATTCCGAACATAGCCTTTCTTGCATGAACATACTGGTTTACATAGCTACAAATACATATCATAAAATAATTAAATCTTCTCAAATATTATCAGCTAGTTCTCAACAAAATTCCATCGAGTTTTCTTACTTTGAGTAATTTTTCCGCTGTTAATCCACCACTTGGCATCAATTGCTGATAGTCATTAGCACAATAGTTGAATTCTTCATTCGGCGGACAAACATTAGGACACCTCCAAACTGGAATACATTCTCCTGTTGCACTACGGACTAACCAGTTATAGGCGCAAATACAGCGAGTTCCGAATTTCTTGAATAAAGAAAAAATCACAGTTAAAACTCTAAAAACTGAAACGAGGGAGTAGATCTGGTCCTACCAAGCTGACATGAGAACAGTTTTACTTCAATAATTAAAGGAAGACTTGAAGATAATAGAGTAGTTCCTAATTTTGTATCGATTTTTTGACTTCAATACAGAGTTCTTCTAAGGGTACATTCATTAAATTTTTATGAATAAAAAAATTATATAATTTCACAATAATAATTTGAGTCAGTTGTTACATGCTGACATATTCAATAGGGTGACATGATCATATTGAATTGTCCATCATTTTAGATTACAAAATCTAAAATCAACGTCATCGTAAAAAATTATCACTAATCGATCCACAATCTAATAATTACATTTTGAAACAACTATCAAAACTAGTTGACAAAAGACGTTATTATTAGATTGTTAATTGATGAGTGATAATTAATTAAGATGACATTGATTTCAAAATTTTCGATCAAAAATGATGCACAATTAAAAAAAGTTATGTCACCTTATTGAATATTTTCTCATTTGATGATTGACCACAATTATCATTATGGAATCATATAATTTCCATTATTGATAACAATTGAATGAATGTATCCTGAAGAGGACTTTGCATTGGCCTCGAAACGTGGGTACAATATGGGTTACTGCTTCATACTATTGAAGTACAATTGGTCAAATATTCAAATAATTATTGAAAGACTCACCCATCTGCCAGATATCCTTTTATCTCCACACGACGGTAGATGACGTGGTGTTGAAAATTTGAGTACCTCATTTTTCGGACACTTCAATGCAGTAATTTCACGTGCAATCAAGCAGAGAGAAATCCCAATAATTAATGTCATCAATTTCTGAAACATCTCTAAATTTTCTAACAGCCGATGAATGTGAATCTCCTGTATTTGGACGAATTCCAGAAAGCTGAAAAAAATTAATAGTTATTTGATAACGGAAAGTGAAAAGAACTAGATCAGTAGAGTTACTTCAGTAGGATAAGAATGGATTCGAAGAGAAAACTTTACCTTTCAGAGACTGCAAGAAGAAATTTCTTCCCTTCTTGATATCAATCGACGTTCTCCTGAGTAATAAAACGTCAAACTGAATTCAAGTTAGTTTAATCGAGCAATGTATGTTGATACGCCTCCCAAACGAATCTTGAGCGTCAAGAGTGGGAGTGATGTTCAGTTCTCTCTCTTTGAATTTTGAAATTCCTCTAAATAATGCTTATCTGAGCAAGGTCTTATTCGGATAGCTGACTTCATTCATAGGCATACTGATGATAAGTTATGTGGAGCAGCTCTTATTAAACATTTCATGTTATATTGTGGATTAATTAGCGATAAACATCAAATTTTATACATAAAAAGTAATAAAATATTTAACTGTAACTGAAGAGGGAACCAAAGTTTATTCATGAAATTTGGTATCGATTATACTTAATTCACTAGGTGAGTATAAGAACACGTGTTGGAATAACGCAGTGGATTCGATGATAATATCGTTCAATCCAGTTGTGTAAATTTTAATAGAACATGGCGGTAGTTCGAAGAAATTAAATAACAGGGTAAGTCATTAATCTTAAGACGGATGTCAGGTGAAACTGGAAACTTCCATTAAAAAAGAATTGTCATTGTGAGATACATGTGCTTGGTGTATTGAACTTTAGAGATTTTATTTTTTTGAAAGTAGATGTAGAAAATTCATTGAAAAATAGATCCATCAATAACTGAATGATGGAAGAATAATAATTCAGGCATCCAATTGATTGATTTTTTCATATAATTCTATCGGTGATCAGTATCTGGATACATTAGTATGATGAAAATGATACTTTTATCACGATAATTGCCGAAAAAAGATCAGTGAAGGATTGACGGATCTTTACACTTTTTCCTTGTTAACTATTGGGTATCAATATTTTAAAGGAGGATTTTCGCTTGGGACATTCTGCATTTGTCCATCTCTATCTGTTGGAGAATGTGACTATGTATCAGCAAATATGATAAATGTGACATAGATTCGCTGGCGTTCAACAGATAAATATGATAACTGAATATTCGAAAATGATTAATTTAGACAGAGTGCAAAATGAAATATAGAAATGTGTATGAAATGACAAGTCAGGCTACTTCTGGAATACGGTTTACACGTGTAGGTTTTGAGCTTTGGACTTTTATGCTGAAAATATTCCAATGATGATAAATTTAAATAGAGTGGATTAATGGAATATTTCTTTATCACGTAATACTTCATTAACAGCTCCAATATTCTATGAAAAAGTTCATTGACTCATTGAGAGCGATATCTATTGCAAGCCATGAGAGATCGATCAACTGTAAGTTCCTATAGAACCTATTGAAAATTGAGGAAAATTGATATATCTTTGAGGTTTTCCGTTTTTTTTTAATTTTTCACTTCACAGATCCAAGGATGCTCAAAAAAAAATAACTCGATCGCTTTATAACAGAGCAGTATAAGCACCAAAATCGATCAATTCCATATTTGTGGATTTCAACTTTTCGATTATAGTGACTTCTTCTCGATATTCCCAGGCAGATGCGCTACTTAGTTATTTCAAACTCTCGATCGGTTCTGAAGATTAGGGTTCTCCAAAAATCAAATTAAGTCCCAGCATCAACATTTATCAGCAACTGAAAACAAGAAAAAAGGTATTCAACGAATTTTCAATGATTTGGTCTCACTCATACGAAATTGAATGAAAATCAAGGTTCCAATCATCGTCCATTCTGAATTGATATTTCGACAGAAACTACCTATATTTGTTTCCTTTTCATGAAAAACGAAGAATTCGGTGTTTTGAAGTGATTCTAGAATAATCATATCGAGTTGATAAGGGACAGAGAATCAAACGTATTTCAATCATACAAAAAATTCATTGATAATAATTTTCAGACCATTTGTGTAAATTCTGATAGTAGAATAGCTGTTACTGGTCTAAGTGAAGTATAGGGTGAATGGATAAGCTTAATAGGAATTATTTATTATTAGAAGACCACGAGTGCGGGTTCTTTAAACTTTGTACGCGTCTGACTCGTGTGAACAATTCCGTTTTCTTGGGCAATTATGAATTTTCCTATTTTGTTGTCCAATTTAATATCATCGATGAGGAAATTCGATCAATATCACAACCAAATGAATCACCCCTCGATAAATGAAAGGAGTGATTCTCCCCCGGAATTCAATATTGCGAAATATTAACAAAAGGAAAAATGGAATCGTATGCTGATAGTGTGGTCTTTTCTTATTTCTTATTTTATATGTGGTCTTTGCATATCGATAGTTTCATAGCGTAATAGGTAATAAAAAAATGTATGGAAATTACTTAAGGAGAGACTATAGCAAAATTGACCTCCGGGACAAAATGATTCAGGAAATTTTCTCAAAGTGAAGGACTCTGTGAAAAAATATGGTTAAAATTGAGAAGATGCTCCTATATGTCTAGACTGTTGAGTAATTTTTACAAATTGTTTTACAGAGACCTCAACTCTCAACAAAAATCGTAGTCACATTTTATCCCGGTCTCCCTTCTCCTTCGTTTTGAGAGTGAGCTACTTACAACTGCGATTACATAAAGCTATACCTTCATCCCTACTATATATATTACACTAAGACCATTGTAGAACATAATATGCACTAATAAAATGAATCAGTCAATCTCATTCTTATGTTCTGGTCCTAATATTAGACGAAGAATGTGATGTTCTATATGGTTTTTTTTTGATTGATCATTTTTCTTTATCGCAAATGTATCCTATAATACTTATGTAAGTACCAGGAATTAATATTCACTATAAATATGCATTAAAGCCCCCGGGCTGTTGCTATAGACTGAAATCCAGTCATCACTTCGTAAATGAATGACTTTACATAGTTGTTGTCTATATATGTTAATAAAAACTTAAAAATGTTAGAAAAAAAAATTGTTCAAGTGTCATAATTTCGTCTCCTCCGATGAATCAGTTTCATTTACTTATTCATCGTTTTTAGGAGTATCAGTTTTTTCTGAGGGATTTTTCGTTCAAAACATAAGAATGATTTTTTAAAAAAAATTTTGCTGATCATTTATTTACATTTTTACAGTCCAAAAGTATTTTTACATACATCTGAGATAATGAATGATATTAGGAGAAGTGTGATGCAAAAATTTATGATGAAGTATTCTGGTTGCATAAATATCAATAAATAATTATTAAAATTAACGAGTCAATTGTCAAATTCATTTTGAAGGACATTTTTAGGAAAGTATTTGCAATTTTCCATACGAAATATGCCTTTCTCATTAATTACAGTGTTCGAATAAATAATTCATTTCTGACTACTCCGAAATGATGAACTTAAATTTTAATAATAAATACGTTATGATTTATGAACAATTAATTGTAAGCTATCCTTTCACTCCCCAAAAGCTGTGAGATGGTCTAGGTACATTATTTCTTGCAATACATTGTTTTGTCACATAGTCCCACCAATAGCTCTCTTTGCATACACATTTTGGTTGACATAGCTGCAAAGAAAATAATTACAGAGCTACATGATTTACTCTATTATCCGGTACTTTATAATGTGATAGTCATGAGTTTCCTTACCATTAAGATTTTGAGCGGCGTGAGCTTATACTCTGCAATGATCGATTGTTTACAACCCTGGAACTTTTTATTTTCAGAACAAATATTCGGGCAGTTGTAAATTGGAACACATACACCTTCCTCATTACGGACTAGCCATTCATTGGCGCAAATGCATTGACCACCAAGTGGACATTTCTAGATTAATGAAAATTTAATAATTAGAATCAAACATTTCGTTCTTCTTAAGGAGAGAGTATGTGAGTAATGGGCCTTTTCTATTTTTCAAAGCCTTCCCTGACGGACTCGTTGTTGAGCTATTGATTGTTGGTCGAGTACCCATATCGATATGTCCATTTAGTCGATCTTTCATCGGTCAATGGTCGATGCGAATTCTGAAATCTTTTGAAAAACAAAAATCATTGACTAGCAATCACCGCCTGTCTGTTTCATTTCGTTTTTCCAAAAAAATTCAGAATTTGTATGGACTACTGACCGATGGAAGATCGATCGAGTTAACATATCGAATAGGTCATCGACGCAAAATAAGGCAAAATGTTTACATGATGTTCATGATCGAATGAGATATTTAAGAAAATTGTGAAAATAATAATTATTGATGAACTCACCCAGGGACCAGATGTTTGCTTAGTTTCACATGTTGCTGGATTTTCTGGTGCACACTCTATAAATTTTTCATTCTCTGGACATTCCAATGGAGTAACACTGCATTTAATTGAGCAGAATGAAATGCCAATAATTAATACTATCAATTTTTGATGAGACATCTTGATTTTATTGGAAAGATGAATGAGCTCCTTCAATACTGCTAAAAATAATTACATAGTTTAAATTATGCCAAAAATTTCATGAAAAGCGTAAGACACCAGAATATCTCATTCTTTCCAGAATCAATAATTGATTAAAATATAAAAATCAGTAAAAGAAGAGCCAGAATAATCATTCAAATACTCTCATACCTTTGAATTAATGTGAACAGAAAGACTTCTTCCCCAATCAATTTCGATGAAAAAACTTATTGATTAATAGAAGATCTATATCAAAGAGCTGAGAAACAGTCGATATATATACTAGCAGGGCTTCCTGACGTATTTAAAACGTCAAAAGTGGGAGTAGTATTCACTTCTTTGTCTTTTATATAGAAACATGCCTCCGCGTTTTTTTAGTAAACACACGTGGTCATCCACATATGCGAAGAGTGGGTCACAGAAAATATTTGAATTCATGTTTTTTCTTACGTTTGTCTTCTTGACATCCATCATTAAAAGTTGTTAGTCATGATAACAAAGCAGAGCTTTCTGAGACGATTCTAATGAGCCAAAGCAAATGGATTGTGCAATAAATTCACGTCTGCAGATGTTGGAGGCTTAGGAGTTCAATTACACTTTCTGGTTCATCTGATTCTAATTGGATCCGCGATAATAGTGAGGGATACTGGGGTAGAATGAAAAAATTAGCTAACAACTCAGACATATTAGAGCATCTTCCTAATTTTTTCAGATTTTTTCGCTGACTCCTTCACTCCCAAGTTGAGTTTCAGATCATTCCGCCCGAATGGTCCATTCAGCCCCAGTCTTATCTATTTAAGATGAGCATTTAAGATATTCAGAATATTTTTGAATAATCATATGGAGTTAACAAACCATGAGAATGACACGTGTTCCAAACATACGAAAAATATAATTATTATAATTGTAGAGACAGTTGTGTCAATTCTGATAGAGGAATAGCTGAAGTGTCTCTAAATGAAATGTAAACATAATTTATGAATTAATAAGCTTCAATCATCGATCGCGCGTGCGAGTTGATTAGACTCTGCTCATCTATGACACGTGCGACCAAATTATATTTTTTTAAACAATATACCCGTGTAAAGAAAAGGTCAATTCATCCGGCAAGTCTTCTGGTGTTCTTAGAGAATTCGTATTTTGACACAAATATGAATTCAGTATGAATACGTGAAGAAGAATCTGAATATAATTTTATTGATATTATACGCTGAATAGACCCGGATCAGGGTATGGAAGCGGTTGATGGAAATTTTATTTATTTATTTATAGAATATCAATATCTCAGCAATACCTCATCATATCAATTATCTCAAAAGCCAACTTCAGAAATATCACGTCTATTCCTATTTTTTTCAGCAGACATTCATTTTATCAAATCACAACAATTATTCGGGACTCGTTCATCTCATTTTTATAAAAATTTACAGCTAAAAAGCTTACGCACCAGACCCTACTGGACTGCTAAACTTATCCTCTCATACAAATTGAACCACACAATTTTCTACGAAAAATAACTTTACATGACACGTGAAACAAACATTCGATTTTCTTCCACGTGCCTCACAAATTAGGAATAGATTTTTACCTCCTGCAGTAAAACAATTATCATGCTATAAGACAAATATTTCGGTAATTATTCATTATCTATGTACAAATATATTCATTCAAACTGCTCAATATGCGAATATAATAGACGTCATTCACGGTAAATAATGTGGTCATCCACGATTTCCAATTTGACACGTGTTGAAAATTCGTTTTTTTTCAGTAATGCTCCACCATTTCATCATTTATCGATAACAGATTATAATTATAATGTATTATAATCTATAAGATGACTACTCTCATACTGAACCAAAGTCTCTTCGAATTACTTGTTTCAGATGAGCCGTTATGGAGATTTTCATCTCAGAGTCGAGCCCTCTACTCTTTGAGGAGCTGCGTTTGGCGGCCATATTAGTATTGAAAGTATTCAGCAATGAATAAAGAAAAACAAATATTTATAGACATTAAGAGTATATTTTTAATAATCCAAAAAGTTTTACATTGATAGTTTTAATTGCAGTGTCAGAAAAAGTTACTAAAAAAACGTCCATTTTTGACCGAAAAAAGTAGGAACATCCCTCAAAAAATGGACAGTTCCTTCTAAAACATCAACCCATGTGGTAATTGGAAGAAACAGACAACACTGTTTGAAACCTGCACTTCAACTTTCTGATTTTGAGTTTTATCATGGGATCTTAATTTTGCCCTAATATTGATTTTTTTAAGTATTATGTAGTATTATTTGAGTGAAAAAGATTACATCAGGCCAAAATTTCAATTTCCAAGTTGAGTTAAAAGACCGCAATACTTTCTGAATAAACAAATTCCCATTACAGTTTCATCTATGAAAATTCAATTTGGGAGTTTCCTGCCAATTGCATTGATAAAATATTAAATTTGAGAATAGTAGTGGAATTTTCAAGAAACGCATAGGTAATGTAGCTCCTGCTTGTTTCAAAGAATAAGAATGATCTTTCAGAAATAATCATTGCTCAGTATTTATTTTAATTGTAACAATTCAAAATTTTTCACATATATCTGAAATAATGAGTGGTATTAGAAAAGGAGAGATGTGTTACGTCAGAACTATTATTGCTAATAATTCCAAAATAGCATGGATTTATTTATTTTTCCTGTTTTGAGCCTAGTTAGAAACCAATAGCTCGGGATAGAAAGAAGGGAGCTTTTGCGTTCAACTATATCCAATCGGTTGACAAAAAAAAGAAAACGTGCATTTTAATAGTAAATTCGGTTTATATTTATAAATGAAAACAACAATTTTAAGGTCTTACAAAAATAATTTAAGATTTTCCAATTAAATTTTTATTTAATGAAATCGAATTTCAACTATTTAATATTCTTAATGAAAATAATTCGCAAAATTTGACAGAGATAAAAATTCCATTTTTCAATCAATTTCAAAATAAATTCCAATTTCAATTATTCAATTTTCTCGATAAAAACAATTCTCAAAATTTAGAAAAATGATAATTCGATTTTCTTTTTCATTTAATTTCTAAATAAATTTCAATTCAATCAAATAAAAATTTTTTCATCCATCTAATTTCAAAAATTTACAGTTTTAATTATTTAATTTCTCATGATATAACGATTTCAAAAATTAAACAAACATGATAATTTCGATTTTTTTCAATTAATTGTCAAGTATTTTTCCATTATTCAAATTTCTAAATAAAAATAATTCCCAAAATTTGACAAAGAGAACCATTCGGTTCTTCAATAAATTTTCCAATAAATCCCAAGCTAAATCGTTTAATTTTTTTTTTCATAAAAATAATTCCAAAATTTGATAGAAATAAAACATTGATTCTTCAATTAATTTCCGACAAATATCTCAATTTGAAAGATTTAATTTTTTTCAACAAAAGTAATTCCGAAAATCTAACAAAAATACAACAAAATTTAATAAAAATGCTCAAATTAATTATTTTCGATATTTAACCTTTTTTTTTTCTTTTTTGTTTTTTTTATGCGTGAAATCTGCGCGCGCAGTATCCACGGTTTTTAGTAAATTTTGTCCACTTACTTTTTTTTTTGTTCGATTTCAATTAATGCTCAATTCCAAAATTTATTTAATAATTTCCCTCTTCTTCTTCCTTTTTCTTTCCTCACAATTCCGAAATTCACAATTCTTTTCATTTCCTCTATTCCAAAATTTGATAGTTTTAACCACCTTTTTTTTCACTCAAAATTTCAAAAATTCACAATCCTTTTCATTTTCTCTTTTCCTTATTTTAATAACTCCGACAATCCTTCCTTTTCATTCAATGAAACTATCCTCACGTCTTTATTCTTTAACTATTCCCTAACTTCTGCTTTTTTTATTCTTCTACACATTTTTCTTTTTTTTTCCACACTTAAAAATCCCCAAAATTTTCAAAATAAAATCCGTTTTATTTGTCTCTCCTTCTCACTCAAAAATCCCCAAAATTCTTTAATAAAATTTTTTTTTCTATTTGTCTCTATTTTCACACTCAAAATTCCCACAATAGTCTAATAATATTTTTTTTTCTTTTCAACTTAATCACTTCGATGCCGCGCCCTAATTAATTCGGGAAGGAAGTGCATCGCTCCTCGCGAGTGCGTTGCCCCTTCCTTACCTAATTCCTCTTTTTCAATAGTGGGGTCAATCATGTGACAAAAATCACATATGATTTGCACCCCACTTATTGAAGAGTGGGAGAAAATCCGCGATTTCTTTCTGTTGCCAAGGCATTGCAATTCAATGCCTTCGACAATCAGAAAAGACTTATTTTAATATAATAATCTAAAAATCGATATCGGACGACCAGTGTTATTTACACCGGACGTCTTCTATCTTTTGGAACAATGGTGAATCATGTTCATCATTGTTTTTATTAACTTTTTCATTCGAAACGAAAAGTGTCTTTCGTTTCGAATAATAAAAAAAATTAAAAAAAAAACGTCTCAGTTTCTGGACGTTACAGATGTAAAAATTTTCAACAAAGTATTCGGGTCACATAATGAAATGTCGCAGCCAAAATAACACGGTGGCACAGTGCTCATCACTTGACCGAAGTCATCAGGTCACTTATGGTGACCATTCCAAGGATAACAATTAATTTGAGAATGATATTCATAATTTAAGAGAAAGATCTCCATAATTAAATAATTTCTATATTTTCGATTCAGCTACTCGAATATTATTGGCCGAAGATAATATCGTCTATTCAGAAGTAATTTTCCCTCCAGATAATAATTCTGTGATAAATCAATAAAATTGGAATCAATAGTTTCTAGATAACGTGTGTGCTACCACGTATACCGTATTTTTTTCAACTGCTAATTCGAAAAGATCACATGTAGTTGCTGATACAAGAATATTTTTCAAGAATTGAGAGAGAACATGGCAAACCAAACCGTTGAGGGTAAATGAACCTGAATCTCCTCCAAACGAAGGCCTTTACGAAGGAATTATTGAAAAGATTGAAAAATGATGACATGCTCGAGTATCTCACAAATTTTCTCATAAATGCCCCTACCGCGAAAGGAAACGGGATTTATTTTATTTATACTGGGATTCTTAGTTAAAAACTAATTTTCACAAACAGCAGAATGGACCCAACGTCTGAAAAAGAACTACAAGGGGTTGGACACGTGCCTCTGCTTACGGCACCTTCAGCTATCGTTATGTCTCCGACAACATCCTTTTGAATGATTAGTTCTAGAATCAGACGTCAGACGTAATTATGTCGAATTTTATATTTTTTATTGCTTACATATTTCGTAGCAGTAGTTTGTTCACTAAAAACAAATATTCACATCCAGGGGAATCAAGTCAACATTTGAAACGAAAACTTCAACAAAGCGACACGTGTTTCTGCTTATCACAACCTTGAAATGACATTATGTTCTCGAGGACATGCTTTTGTATTATTGATTCTGGAATCAGACGTAAGAAATTACGTCAAGATTCATGTTTTTTGTCGCCTACATTTTTCGTAATACAAGTCTGTTCGGTATACTCATTCATTACTTCTAACGGGTATAAAAGGTGTTGGCCCCATGTATTCATTCATTAATTCCATTGAATGTATCTACACTTGTCGGCTGACTCTGAATAATGATCCTGAAAATGGTTCATCAAAATTTGATACTATTGATTATTGGACTTTTTTGCACATTTCGATATGGAATGACCGCATCAGTCTGTGGGACGAATAAGGCATATGCAATTTTCGCATTACAAAAAGAAGTGACGTATCAAAGTGGAATGAAATCCCCCGAGCTGGTAAGTCTATTATCAATCATCATTACAATATTCAAGAAATTTTTAAATATTTCATGTGATCATCCATTTCATTCACTTCTGATACTTCACAATATGAATGATTTTGATATTTCATCTAGTGTAACTAACAACGATTCTAATATGAATGGTTCCTATTTTTACATTCAACTCACTCCATGAGTTCAGATTTAGCAAATTCTATTCATAATGTTGTAAAATTCTTGACCTTAGACTGATCACCATGAGCGACTTGATAACTTTGGTAATTGTGCAGAATAGCGCCCATCCTAAAATTTCAATAATTATCGAAGTCAAATCTTCGGAAAAAAATATGGAATGCAATCCCTTTTTCGGTTTGCAACAATTTGTTAAACCCTTCTAAGACTTGAGTCAAATTTTTTCAGAATTTTGCTCTTAACCCTTTGAGGCTGAATTCGTAGTGATTTGTAGTGCGGCTCCTAGAGTGAGGGTAACTAATGAGCGTACAGTACACTATAAACTTACACGAGCCCCACTCCATGTCATGAACGGTCAGACGAGGAGTGGGGCAACCAGGATCGACCTCAGAGGGTTAACTAATTGATCATGAAAAAATAAGAACGAGGAAATCCGGAGAGATCTTCATAGTGTGACCAGTCTAGAGTTAATGTTTTTTGATTTAAGTTTGTTCATGAAGGAAACTCTATGTCCCCGATGATAAATTCACCTTTGTGTCTGAATCGCTTCAAATGGAGACAGGACTTTCTGATTCTACATGATTATCATAATAAATTTTAGGTAATTTTCATTAATGCATTTTTCATTAATTTCCAGCAATTTAGTAATGAATGTCGTTGTACCATGAAACGATCCTTTCTTGATAAGACCAACTCATGTGTTTGGGTTTTGAGCTGTCTTGATATTTGTGTTCCAAATGCGTACTACTGTCGTTGCTCCACCAATTATGACTATCGAACAGAAGTGAAAAATTCAGACAATCAGGCTCAGTCATTTATTGAAGTAAGGGAACTTAGCATGATTTACTCTTATATCTTCTTCTTCAAGTCCTTTAACGTGAAGAGTATTGATATAATCATCTAATCTTTTTTTTTTCAGAAATGTCAACCCATATGTACCTGTAACAAGAGCTATGTTTGGGATGATCACGATAAGGAGTGCATTACGATTGGATTGAATGAACTATTTATGAAACGTTTTGATTTTGGTGTTGGTTAATTCCCTTATCTATTCCGAAGTATTAATTTATTGGCCTCCTGAAATAAAGTATTATTATAAATATTAGAATTAATAGGAGTATATTCTTTTTTCTCTACCTCTGAATACTAGGCTTAACAGTTCTAATTATTGGCCAGTTCGATAATGATTAATAAAATTAACCCTTCATTACTCTCGCTATGAAAATTTCGCTCACCCAACAACATTCAACCTATAGGATGTTGCTACAGTGCAAGTGTTGAGACACTAAGAAACACAAGAGTGCTGAAGGGTTAACAAATCAATTGCCAACTCCATTTTGAAGAAAATTCTGAAGAAGGTACTTGCAGTTTCCCATAAAAAATTTCCCTTCCTTATTAATGACAGAAATCGAATGAATAAGTCATTTCAGAATCTCCCAAAATGATGAGATTAGTTGTTAATAATAAAAACATTACAATTTATGAACGATTAGGTTTACACTATCTTCTTATATCTACAACACTTATTTGGCGGATGCCTTTTTCTGTCTCGGCGCCCAGACAATGGCTATTTTTCCGTACAAATGTTAGTTAACATAGCTAGAAGAAGAGTAATTAATTAATGATGTGGTTCACTTTTGAATGCTTTATTCTTTTTAGAATTCACGATTACTCAGAATATAAGAATCAGTAAAAGAGCAAGAACGATTATTGGGTGTTGTTTCATTTGCAAATTAATGTGCGCAGAATGACTTTTGCTCGGATCAGTTTCAATAGAAGATTTATTGATTGATGATAGGATATATACATTGTTAAAGCGTCCTGACGTACTTAGAACGTCAAAAGACGCAATTGAGCTATTGCGAGTCTCGCTATTTACCTTCGAATTTTCAATTCTGATACACGGTAACTGGTTAAATGATTCTCGTAAAAAAGATCCTGGTGAAGTTAAGCCTTGTTTTTGAATTCTTAGAGAAAAATGTCAAGAAAGCTTTCTTGTAGAGAATTTCATCTGCTACTAAAAACATCTCCAAAAAAATGCCCGCAAGATCAATAGTTTTGATAAAAGGAGACAGGATCTTTTTTCCGAGGATCTCTTGACCTGGAACCCCGATACACTATCTTCCCTCCGTCTATTAATACGGATGTATATCAATACGAATATTCCGTTCGTATATTAATACGGACTGTCCTTTTTGAAGAAGTTCATCTGCATCACATCGACTATCGTGCAAGAGAACTTTAGATCTGTCACGCCTATTCCTATTTTTTTTCAGGGTTTTAATTCATCAAATTATAACGATCACTTGAAATTCTTTCATCTCAGTCTTTATTCGTATATTTACAATTTATAGGCTTATACCCTAAATTTTACGAGGCTGTCAAATTTATCCTTTTATGGCCACAAATTTAGGGAGGACTCTTGTAGTAGATTCCATTTCCAGTAAGGTCTCTGAAGTACATTCCATTTTTGCTAAATTCCAACGATAACCCGGCTTGCAGAAACATATTGGCTTGCATCGCTGCAAAAGAAAGTAATTGATTAATTATGCTTTCAAGTCCAGCATTGGGTACTTTTCGATGAAATACACGTGTGAGTCCTTACTTCAAAGGCTCCTTCCGCCATGATGGTACGATCTGCATTTGATGGCTGTCCACTGAAGTCACAACCAACGAATTCTGCATTTTCAGGACAAATATCTGGACATTCCCAAACCAGAACGCATACGCCTTCTTCATTACGCACTAGCCAGTCTTGAGCGCAAATACATTGACCACGGCCTCTACATTCCTTGAATATTAGAAATTTATAATTAAAACTAAACTGAATTCGAAGATGACAATGATAGTAAAGACTGGGTCGAAGTAAATCGGATTTTCTTTTAAGTACGAGACTTCACAAAGAAAATTGAAATAAAAAGAAAAAAATTTAACGAAGATGGGAGCATTTTCGCAAGTTTTTTTTTCAAATTTCTTTGTAGAGGCTTTCCCAGATCTGTTTGCCCCAGTCTCCCTTAATTGCAGATGGACTTACCCAGCCACCAGATGCTCGTTTAGTTTCACATGTTGCAACATTCTTCCACTTACACAATGCAAATTTTTCATTTTCTGGACATTTTATTGGAGTAACTTCTGAACTAATAGTGCATTGAATTAAACACAGAGAAATTCCAACAGTTAGTACTATAAATTTTGGATGAAACATGTTGAGTCTGATGAACACACAGATGAGTGAAAATAATTTTATTAAACTGAACGAAGAAGCTCCCAGAACTGTAAAAAAAATTAAATATATACATTAACTTAAAGTGTGCTACAAATTGATTCAAATAATGAGATAATTCTGCAATGAATGAACGAAACGAGATAAGTCAATATTCATTTTGAATTAGTTTTCTGAAAATAATTTGGAATCTACATGAATAGCAATAATTATTCAAAATTATATTATTTCTTTGTTGGAATCTATCACCATCAGTAGATAGGCTGTGGGGATTTGCCCCCAACTTTTTTTGCGGGTTCTGGATCGTAGTCCTGTAGGGGCCTAGTCCGAGTGGGTGGGTGGGTGGTGATTCGCGGATTGAACCCTTTTAATTCCCGGACTTAACCCTTTTGATTCACGATTTCAACCCTTTCATGTGATTAATATCCCTCGATGTCTGAATCGTAGTCCTGTAGAGGAGTCCAAGTGGGTAATTCACGGTTTTGATCCCTTTTGATTCGCGGATTTAACGCTTTTGATTTCAACCCTCCCATGAAATTGATACCTCTCCCATCGATCTATCGATGGCTGAATCCGTAGTCCTGTAAAGGACTCCAAGTGGTTTGATTCGCGGATTTAACCTTTTCAATGCGAGGATTTGACCCTTTTGATTCGCGATTTCAACCCTTTCATGAAATTGATAACCGTGCTATCGATCTATCGATGGCTGAATCCGTAGTCCTGTAGAGGGCTCCAAGTGAGTCGCAGATTTAACCCTTTTGATTATGAATTTCAGTTGATCTCATGCAATTGAATTTTTCATCGATCAACCAGTGTGGCATCAACAAGTTTTGACTTGTTCAAACACGTTCGGACTTGTCTAATCTTCAAAGGAATGCCGCCCCACTTGAAGTGTCGAATGTCACTTGAAATTTGACACCCCATTTCCGCCCTTTTTACCACATGTTCGAGAGACATTTTCCAGATACACTTGTTTGAAAGAGTCCATTTTCGTTGAGATTTTCCAGATCTTTAGGAAAAAAATTTATGAATCCTTAATTCCCCCCACTTCTAAACCTGTCTAGACAAGATTCGACTTGTCTAAACATGTGTTTAATCTTCAAAAATCCTTCAAAGGAATGCACATTGGAGTGTCAAATGTCACTTGAAATTCGAAACCCCATTTCCGCCCTTTTTACCACATGTTCGGAAGACATTTTCCAGACACACGTGTTTTAAAGAGTCCATTTTTGTTGAGATTTTCCAGATCTTTAGGAGAAAAATTTATGGGACCTTATTTCCCCCACCTCTGACTGTTTTAACTTTGGTCGAGCGTATAAATAGACCAAGTTTTCATCCTTCATCATCAGTTTCCTTTTGACATCCAAACATGGATGCCAATTTATGTAGAAGATTGAGAGTGGTTTTCGAAGACGCGTACAAAATTGTAGAGAAATGTCGTGAACCGGAAGAGATTCATCGTTGGATCCATGACATTGACAAAGAATATAAACAAGTGAATGAATTACTGAAAGAAACAGATAGACATAGTGAAAGACTATGTATGAGTGCATTATTGGCTGACTTGAAAGTATTGAAAAGTCGTTTCCAGCAATTGGAAAAACAAGGTGGTGGATTAAATGCAAAATTAAGTGAAAGAATTCAGTGGCAGGACCTCCAAAGTATTTTTGAGAGCCGTATGCGAACTAGTGTCGTGATTAATTTAATTCACAAAGACGTAGCTGAATTTCTAAAAGATGTTAAAACAACGTTTGTTAGGCGTATAAAGAATGCTTTGAAGAAACAAATCAACTTGAAAGTGAATACCGTCCTAGCATGCGAGTATAGAACTAACAAAAACGATGGAGTACTTCAAGAGACCAAGTATTTCAATACCAATAATGAAATCATAATGGGTACGACTGACTTGGAAGTATGGTTTGATAATCATGTGACAGACAAGCTGTTGGTGAAAATGGCCGAGTTCCAGGAGAGAGACTCAGGCTGGACACTAAGTGAAGTTCTCAGTATTGAGATACACATTAATAAATATGATCCATTGAAGGCTGGAAAGTCAACATTTACAAAATTACCCAAATGGATACGCGACAAGAACGCTGTAATTAACGTTCAGAATAAGAAGGATGAAAAATGTTTCTTGTGGTCCATAATGGCGGGTCTCTGTAAATTAAAACAACATGCATATCGACCTAGTTCATATCCACCCATTGAATCGATGATTCAACACCATGAAATGTTTGATTACCCCATGGCTCTCAAACATATACCAAAATTTGAGGAATTGAATGAATTATCGATCAATGTCTATGGCATTGAATCTCAAGACTCGGGGAAAAAATCCATCGTACCACTGTATCTCAGCTCACAGCCATCAATGGAGAATAATACGATTCATCTCCTCATGATTGAGGTTCCCAGTGAGTCAGAAGAGAAAAAGTATCATTATACATATATTTCAAATTTGTCTCGATTGATCAGCTCACAATTATCTAAACACAAGACTAAATCTTGGATATGCGATAGATGCTTGTGTCATTTTGTCATGGAAAATTCTTACAAAAAACATAGATTAGATTGCATTGCAATCAACAATTGTCGAATCACTTTCCCTCAAGGACCTGCTAAATGGATGAAATTCACAAATTTCAAGCATCAATTGAGAGTCCCATATGCTGTATACGCAGATACAGAGAGTCTCTTGGTGAAAATGGAACCTCAAGGTGAGGCAAAGACTCAGTATATGCAAAAACATATAGCTCACAGTATGGCATTCTACGTTAAATGCAGTTATGATGACAAGAAATCACGATTCGATCTATATCGTGGTGAAGATTGCATCAAATGGTTCATTCAACAACTACATGAATTAGCAAAAGAAGTGGATACTGAATTGAATAGAAATGAACCAATGAATCTCACTCAAGATGAGTGGAGAAAATACCATTCAGCAGAGAATTGTCACATATGCAAGCAACCATTCACAGAAAAAGCAGTGAAACATCGTGATCACTGCCACTTTACTGGGAAATATCGTGGGGCAGCACATCCCGGATGCAACTTGAATTATAAAGAATCCTGTGTCATCCCTATAATTTTCCATAATTTATCCGGCTATGATGCTCATTTCTTCATTAAGGAATTAGCAGCACAATTTGAAGGACAAATAAAACTATTGCCTATAAATAAGGAAAGATATATTTCATTCACCAAAACCGTGGCACATACCAAAGTTCATCTCAGATTCATCGATTCGTTTCGATTCATGGCCAGCAGCATTGGAGAATTATCATCATACTTGGAAAAGGAGAAAAAGAAAATCACTGCAGCTCATTATCCTAATCAGCATCAATTTGAGCTCGTTACGCGGAAAGGAGTATTTCCCTATGAGTATATTGATACTTGGAATAAACTGAATGAAAACAATCTTCCCTCGCAAGAAAAATTTTATTCACAATTGAATGATGCGAGCATAGAAGATGAAGAGTATCACCATGCTTGCAGTGTATGGAGGAATTTTAACATCAAGAACTTGGGAGAATACTCAGATCTGTATTTGAAAACAGATGTTCTATTGCTAGCAGACATTTTCGAAAACTTTAGAGAGAGCTGCTTCTCCGCATATAGCTTGGATCCTCTGCATTATTATACAGCGCCAGGATTGGCATTTGATGCCATGCTGAAAATCAGCAAGATCCAGCTAGAATTATTCCAGAGCCCTGAGATGCTTTTATTCATCGAGAAAGGAATTCGTGGAGGATTAGCTCAATGCTCCAATCGATATGCAAAGGCCAACAATCCATACATGGGTAAGGATTATGAACGAGAAAAAGATACTTCCTACTTGATGTACTTGGATGTAAATAATTTGTATGGAGCAGCCATGAGTCATTATCTACCTCAAAAAGGATTTACCTGGCTGGACAACTGGAGTAAACTGGACATAGAAAACATTCCAGACGAATCACCAACGGGATATATTCTGGAGGTGGATCTCCACTATCCTCAGAACATCCACAATCAACACAAAGACTTGCCTCTGTGCCCAGAACACATTGTGCCCCCCAACAATAAGTCCAAATTGCCTAAATTACTGACAACACTGAATGATAAAAAGAATTATGTCATTCATTATCAAAATCTCAAACAATATTTGAAGCTGGGCATGAAATTGACAAAAATTCATAGAATATTGAAATTCACCCAGAGTCCCTGGCTCAAGAGTTATATCGATCTCAATACCGACTTGAGGAAGGATTCTCGTAATGAATTTGAAAAAAACTTTTATAAATTGATGAACAATGCAGTATTTGGGAAAACGATGGAAAATGTTCGCAAACAAGTGGACATTAAACTAATAACCAAGTGGGAAGGACGTTATGGTGCTGGGAGTTATATATCCAAACCAAATTTCCACAGCAGTGTAATTTTTGATGATGTTATGGTAATCATCCAGATGAGAAGAACTCAAATAAATTTTAATAAACCCATTTATGTAGGTTTCAGTATTTTAGATATCGCAAAAACGTATATTTATGATTTCCACTACAATTATGTCAAGGACTCATTCGGGAATAATGCAAAATTGCTGTACACGGATACAGACAGTCTCATTTACGAATTTAAGGTAGAGAACATCTATGCGCGAATGGAAATAGACATCAAGAAGTTTGACACGTCAGACTATCCAGCTGATAACATTTACAAAATGCCTCGGAGAAATAAAAAAGTTTTGGGACTTATGAAAGATGAGAACAAAGGGCGAATAATGACAGAGTTCATCGGGCTGAGGGCTAAACTGTATTCTTATAAAGTGCATGGCGAAGAGCAAGGTGAAGTTGAAGTGAAATCGAGAGCAAGGGGTGTAAAAAAATCGACACTGAATAAAATTACCTTTGATGATTTTTATAAATGTTTATTTGAAGAAGAAGAAATCTCAAGATTTCAATATATGATTAGAGCTAAGAAACATGATGTATTTACAATAAGACAAGATAAATTAGCTTTAAGTCCTCATGATGACAAACGTGTACTCATGCCAAATACTACAGATACTTTACCCTATGGTTATAAAGAATAAACAAAAATTTTTATCATGAAAAATGTCTTTTTCATTTCATACAACCGTTTCCCTGAATTCATATTTAATAATTATTGGGAGAATACACAAATAAAGAATGATTAATATTGTTGTGATAATTAAGAAAATAGAAAGTATATTATATATAATAGATGAATTATCATGACAATTTTCAAGTCGTAATTCACGTAATAAACTTTTCAAATTTGTATATTTTCGTGGTAAATTCTTAATTAATAGTAAATTTGATGATAAAGCTGAAACATTCAGCTTGAAAGTCCACATTGGATCCAATGACATGTTGGTCATTCTACGATTTTCACTCATCGCAGCATACGGAGTTACAGCTTGGCATTCAGGTTTCAATCGGAGAATTCCAGTTCCAGTTATATTGATTGTTTGTCGCCAATCAGATCCACATAATATATGAACTTGCTCCTTTCTTGGCATAGAATATAACCACCCACCCAGAATTTTTGTCCAATAAGGTTTGAATGTTGAGCTGACACGAATATCACAGTCTTCATATCTTTTCAGTGATTTTTTCATAATAATAGCGACTTCACAAATTGGTTCATGATGCAGGCTGAAGAATGGATTAAATATCTCGTAACATAGCAAAGTATTATTGATGTCTGAACATCTGACAAGATCATCATGATTTGCTAGAGTATAGTGATGATCTCCGAGCAGCAGGTAGTCAGCTCTGGGTCGAATATATGCCGATCCATTTCTCCCATGATCCAGATGTTGAGAGGTAGGATACTGGTGCAGTTTGTAAAGGTTAAACTTGGTGAAATTCCTCGAGACGAAGAGTACTTCACGTAAAAACTCATGATACAATCCACTATGGGATCGTATTTCCACATTGGTATAATTCTCTGCATGGCAGAGTGATACCAGGAGAATCAGGAGCCAGATCTTCATGATGCAGAGTCATCAAGTGAACTGATGAGGTTGAGCTAGCTGCTTCATAGATATACCCTCTCACAACTCTTCAATATTAATCCAGCTGTTATGAGTCTTGTCAAAACCGAGCCATTTAACATAAGCTCGATGTCCTCTCTTTTTTAACACTTTTTCCACCAAGTAAATATCCCCATGCTTAACTAAACTCAATTCAGGTTCATAAAATGAACCCTGTATTGGATTATCCTGATAATCTTTGAGTTTATAAGTCACAGGATTCGAGTAATGAACACTATCTATTGTGAATATTTCTGTAGTCCAATTTGGCGTATATCCTTTCTCGAAAACATGTTTCGCTTTACTTATCCTGACTTTATCTCCAACTTTAAATTTTACAGGTTTATCATTCACTCGAAAATCAGCATACAAGAGTCGTAATCGTGGAGCATTCTCGGCAGTCACATCAATTGGTTTCATACGGATTGTACGATGTCGTGTATTATTATACTCATTGACGAGATGAGGAAGTATATTTATCCATTTGTAACTTCCCTGTAAACTGAATTCTTTCCACATTTTATTTTTTAATGTTCGATTGAAGCGTTCACATATAGAAGCTTTCAAATTGCTGAATGTAGAGTACATATTTATTCCATGTTTTTTCATGAGTTTTTGGAACTCTGAATTATAAAATTCTTTTCCAGCATCCACATGTAAATGTTGTGGAACACGACCCTGCTGTAGAATAGACTTCATTGCAGCTGTAACATCTTGAGCATTTTTCCTTTTTATTGGTACAGCCCAAGCAAATTTGGAGAAATTATCAATGACTGTGAGCAAAAACCTATGGCCCTTATTTACATGAGCATAAGCTGTCATATCAACTAGATCAGCTTGCCATGTTTCATCCAAATCGCGGATATTAACCCGTCGACGTGGATAATTCCTCCTAACAGGTTTATGCAGTTCATTGACAACATCAATTTTAGCCATGACTAACTTTTTCCTCAAGTGCACTCAATCTATCAGTGATACCTTGGAGCAATGTATAAATTTGAGTTATTTGAGAATTAACACTCATCTCCACTATTCCCACTTCTAGTCTGACTTTTTCATTCAATGTTTTCAGCGGTACAGCATCATGCTCATCAAGAGGCTCGTTCACATTCATCAATCTCTTTCCAGAAATATCATATTCCCCATCGTTGGTTAATTTAAATCCAATTCCGGGTGGTCCACGAGCAGCTTGACCATCTGTCATCAAATGACGTCCAAACACGTCAACACTCATTTTTAAACTAGTCTTATACCCTGAAATTCCTCTTAATATATAATTCCAGCTTCCCGGAGCTCTTCAACTATTGAAATGATTTCATTGGAATGACTGGTATTTCCAGCAGCTTGGGATGCTACGAGTAATCGAAGGCGATCCACAAGTTCATTAGGATCATCCCACCAAACGTAATCCACAGTACTATCCTTTTTTGCTTTCATGAAAATTCCTTTTCCTTTTTTACTCTTAAATTTTGAGATATAATTTTTAAATTTAGAGCTTTCCCTATTACGAATAGCACTGTTTGCTTCATGACGTTTTCTATGAGCATTCGTAGATAGAATAATATTTCTATATGCTTCCACATCCTGCTCACTTATTGATTCCTCACTAGGATTCTTCGAAATTAATAGCTGCAGTAAGCCTTCGGTAGCAGCATATTTAATGGATCTATTAGAGGTTTGCACTAAGATCTTATCTGATTGAAAAAATATGGGTGAATTTCCAATCATATACTTTTTCTTCAAGCGTCGGACTCCATAAGATTTATCCCATTCTGGTGTATTAATTAAGGTGAGATATTTTCCAATTAAACTGTTTTCTGCCGAAAAGTCCAATGAGTGACTCGCAGCCAGAGTCTCATTCAGAGTCTCATTGGCAGATGCATAATCTTCGTCATCCATTTTTTCATGTGATGACATTTTAGCAGGAGTAGAAGTGACAGCATTATCAAGTGTTGAATCATCATTGAATGTAGAATCATCATTGAATGTTGAATCATTCAAAGAATTACTTTTAAATGACACGAATTTTTTCCCGGGATTAAATGTGAAATCATCAAAAGATTGATTCAATTTTTTCTCATTTGCCAGCTGCTTCAAAGGTGTAATGACTGGTTTGAAAACTTCATTCATCATTTCTTCAGCAGTCTCTTTCCCTGACTTCATTATCCTATGTTTTTTCCGAATGGCACTCCTCGCCACAGAAATTTGTTGTAAAATATTTTGCTGCTTGGCAAAATCATCTTTGCTTGGAGGCATGTTGACTTGTCCAAGTCTCATTCACTACTGTCTACCTCAATCACTTATGTATCTTTATAAAACAATCGAAATTCTTTCTATAACGCCCTTTATCAATATCACTATCTTTGTCTATAACCACAAATGTATAATTGTCTTTCCAGCATGCTAGACATAATTCTTTAAATGTTTCAAAAGTCATGTCAGTATTGACATGATCATTATAAATGTGTTTCAAATTCATCTCATCCTGTTTGAATAGAACTAAAAAGTTCAAATTATCTCGTACTAAATGTTTGGGGATTCGAGCATAAGATTGGCAAAGATAGAAACAATCTACATTTTTATGTCTTCCCATACAAAAATATGCTTTGATATTATTTTGTTTCTCGCATGCAACATCATCAAAGATGAAAAGAGAATTTTCATGAGCTTCATCGATTGACACCACTTGATCATTATCAGAAAAAGGAAAATAATTCATCTCTTCAATTGATTCTAAAACATTTTTCAAAAATTGATATTTTGGTTGATTTAATGACTTTGAATAAACATAAATATTCTCAAATCTCAACCCATTGGGGTGAGTGATCAAACTTAAAAGAGCATTAGTTTTTCCACAATTTGAAGGTCCACAGAAAACGGCTCGAATAGTGTTTGGTAAAAGTGCACCATGACGTTTCACATTTGACTGTGTCGAAGTAATTGAATCAAAATTGGTGACTGGTAGCCCATGTGCATGGACATCCATCTTGATGGAGACTGAATGAAAATTCTATAAATGAATTGTTTTATAGATTCATCTCCAGTCTCTTGTTGGACATGCTCGTGCACGGATCATCTGAGCACTCTGGAAAGGGGGTAGTGAACGGTTTAATCAATAAACTCCCATTCGAATTGCATCTTCCAGGATATCAGTACTGTGGACCAGGCACAAAATTGGCTAAACGCTTAGCACGTGGTGATCCTGGAATTAATCCACTTGATTCTGCATGCAAGGAGCACGATATAGCGTACTCCAAGAATCGTGAGAATATTGGGACTCGAAACGCGGCAGATAAAGTATTAGCTGATCGTGCCTGGAGAAGAGTTTATGCTTCAGACTCTAGTGCTGGTGAAAAAGCTGCTGCCCTCCTTGTCACAGGTTTAATGAAGGCTAAATCAAAATTTGGAATGGGGATGAAACCCAAACGGAAAAAATTGAAGAAGAGAATGAAGAAGATCACTCTGCGGAAAGTAGTCAAAGCTGCCAAGGATGCAATGAAGCTCCATTCAGGTTCACGTGATGCAATCCAATCTGCATTGAACGGAGCTCGAGCAGCTGTTAAGCTGAATGGAGGGAAACAACAAATACTGATTCCAAGGGTTCTTCCTGTTCCAGCTAAAATTGGTGGGATATTACCATTTCTAGTACCATTGTTTGCTGGTCTAAGTGCAGCTGGAGCTTTGGCTGGTGGTGCAGCTGGTATAGCTAAGGCTGTGAATGATGCCAGTGCTGCTAAGCGACAGCTTGGTGAAAATAAGAGACACAATGAAACCATGGAGGCGATAGCTCTCGGCAAAGGTCTCTTTATGAAACCTTATAAGAAGGGCATGGGTCTGTACTTGAAACCAAAAAACTTTTAGAGATGCTACCACGCAAGGCTTTAACCGATGGAGATTTGATGAAATATGCTAAAATCATGAAAATTCCTCATTTTCGTGGAGTATTCATGCGCAATAACTTACCCATCAATGGACCCATGAAGAATGAATCGGCAATCATCAACTTGGATGATAAAAATGGACCTGGTACTCATTGGGTCGCATATAAAAAAATAGGGGGCAATGTCATTTATTTTGACAGCTTTGGGAATTTACAGCCTCCCAAAGATCTTCACAATTACCTTGGAGTTGGTAGCATAAAATATAATTACGAGCGGTATCAGGACTGGAACACATACAATTGTGGGCATTTATGTTTGCAATTTCTCTCTGGAGATTTTATATAAGGAGAGAGAAGTGAAAATCCTCTTCAGTTCATCATCAGTCATCATGATTGACTCATTTACGTTGACGTTGTCAAGCGTTTCATCCGAATTGGAGGCACAATACTTCCCACCAATTGAACTGGATCCCGGGAAAAAATATGCTCTTGGATTAGTCGAATTTCTAACATTCAACTCAATTCCCAACATTGACTTTCGGAATAATAAATTCCACATTGCAGTGGAATCAAATGAGATTGCTGACAGCAATGAACTTCACTCTGCAGAAACGCTGGTAGAGATTCCAACAGGAAGTTATGAGATAAAAGATATTTCAGACTATATTGAGAAGCGACTGGCTGAAAAAAATATCACGATAAAAATTACAAGCAATAATAATACTTTGCGCAGTCAGATTAAATGTAGCAAAGATATTGATTTTCGACCTAGTGATTCGATAGGTCGCTTATTGGGGTTTACACCAAGACTTCTGAAAGCTGATATAATGCATGAATCAGATCAGCCTGTAGCCATTCTTAAAGTGAACGCCTTACGTGTCGAATGTAATATCACGACTGGAGCATATATCAATGGTGAAAAAGTGCACACAATACACGAATTTTTTCCAGTTGTACCTCCAGGATATAAAATTGTTGAGGTACCATCTCATGTGATTTATTTACCCGTATCAGTGAATACAATTAACTACTTGCAGCTTCGCATAGTTGATCAGGACGGTGATATAGTAAATTTTCGTGGAGAGACTATAACTATTCGCTTGCATATCAAATCCATTTCATAATGGGGATTGTTTTCAATCGAAAAATTGGATCTTCATATAAGACGCCAGCATACTCTGCTCGCGTCAGTTTGCATACTGGTTCCAAGGTGTTAACACCTCAGAACGTGAATTTCCTAAAAAGTTTGGGATTGAAAGTTAAAACATGGAAGAAGGATCTCTGAACATCCAGATGCCGGTGGCATTTGATGAGTCCATTTCTCATTATGAGATACATGCTCATCATCCCTATGCATCTTCAACATATGATAACAGTGATGAAATACGAATAACAGTTCAGAATCAGGACCTCTGTATTCTACCACACAAAAGTCATCTGCATTTGACTGGAAAACTGACCAAGAATGATAATACTGCTGTTTCTGCAACAACGAAATTTGTGAATAATGCATTTTGTCATCTGTTTGAAGAAATACGTTATGAACTTAACGCGATTGAAGTAGATAAAGTAAAAAATGCTGGAATCACTACTTTGATGAAAAACCTCGTATCATTAAATCCTAATCAAGCTCAAATGCTGGAAAATGCTGGTTGGATAGATATTCCTGGAGCTACAAGTTTAATTGATGATGCTGGGAACTTTGATGTATCCATACCACTGAGTATGCTACTAGGATTTGCTGAAGATTACCGAAAAATTATCGTTAATGTAAAGCATGAATTAATATTGATACGATCTCGGAATGATAAAAATGCTACAGTTCAAACCGCTGATGAGGTGATTAAAGTTTCTCTGAGTAAGATTGAATGGCTGATACCCTACGTGACATTATCTGATAAAAAGAAAATTGATTTACTCAAGTTTCTTCAGAAAGATCCTGCTATTTCAATGAGTTTCCGATCATGGGAATTATATGAATATCCCATGCTTCCACAGACAACGAAACATGTGTGGACAGTGAAAACAGCTACTCAATTGGAAAAACCTCGATATATTATCCTAGGTTTCCAAACTGATCGAAAGAACAAGAAAAAGAAGAATACTAGCCATTTTGATCACTGCAACATTGCTGATGTGAAACTATTCTTGAATTCACAATGCTATCCCTATGGAAGTATGAACATTGATATAGACAAGAAACATTATGCTGTCCTCTATGACATGTATGCAGATTTCCAATCATCATATTACGAGCAGTCTGCAAATCCACTGCTAACAAAGAGCATGTTTCTGTCTTATGCACCGCTGATTGTCATAGATTGCTCTAGACAGAATGAGGCGTTAAAGTTTGGTCCAGTTGATGTTCGCTTGGAATTTGAAGCTAGAGAAAGTTTTCCAGCAGAGACTACAGCATATTGTCTCATTTTACATGATCGTATTGTAGAATACCATCCCATCAGTGGTGGGGTGAAGAAATTAGTTTAAATGGTGGGGGGCCACTTAAGAAAATGCTCATCTAGACAAGCATCAGTCGTCATGGAGCTCTTGGTGGATGTGCAAGGATTCCAAGGAGCCTTGAATGAATTTATCGTGAAAGAATTGGCTTTGATAAGTTTGGAAAAATCAGTGGAACGACCTATTATAATGTTTCTCCAGCCTCCATGCGATTTCAATGAAATACCAGTGAAATATCGATGTGCAAATAGATGGCTAGAGAGAAATTATCATGGAATGCCATGGAATTATGGTAATATTCCATATGATCAAGTGCAAAGTATGTGTCAAGAAGAAATGAAAAATGCTAGCAGAATTTATGTGAAAGGTCGCGAGAAGAAGGAATGGTTGAGGAAGTTCTTCACCGATGATTCTCTACCTTTCATCATAGACTTGGATGAATTCTTCGATGATTGTCCATCAATTGCTAAATTCCAAGACTTACCATCTTATACTTGCCCCTTCCATTGTAATATCAAAAATAAAACTTGTGCTGCTAAGAACGTTTTACTGTTAAAAAGCTGGATGTCAAAGAAAATTATACGTTCTATGGATCGATCTATACGTATATACTTTGAGCTGAAAAATTTAGCTCTCATGGATGTTGAAGACATTGCACTTTTACCGAGGGCTTTCATAAGTACATTTGCTGCATCCAATGTCCATGAAGCGTGGGAAAAATTAACTGACGAAATGAAAGTGGATCGAGAGATTTTTGGCTGCAAACGGTGCCTCGTACATCACAATAATTGGGGTGGAGATGTAGTTGATGGTGTACCACCTATGATTAAGGATTGTGGATTGTGTAATGTTTAAATAAAAAAAAATAATCTCAATGAAAAACTATTTATTCATTTTTTTGTGTCTTACATTTATAAAATTAATTTTTTTTCATGTTTCAATATGTATTACATTTCTAAAATAAAAATTTTTTCCACATAAAAATTGCTGTTTTTCACTTATTCACTTATTGAATGGGCACATCCCTCCCATTTTTCCTGAGAGAATTCCACCTGATTGAATCTCGTTCCAATGGATCGCATTTTAATGGGATGTTTCCCAGCAGCAATAGCATCCTGCATGATCTCTAACTGATCCGGATTCTCCAGAAAGAATGTCGTTGATTTCTTGGGTAAGAAAGCAGCTTGAGCATTATCAAGCTCCACCATGACTGCTAGTCCGTTGCAAGTAATTGCTCTGTAAATTTTGGTGATAGTAAATGATTTTTTCTTATCGAGATCTGCAATTTTCACACAGGGCAGATATTTAGCACGGAACTCGGCTGCGGAGTTAATTTTGGCGAGGTCCATCTTCAATTGAGAGCTTTTCTAGTTTTGAGCAGAGTTGATGTATTTCAATTCTTAGTTGGATGTCCTTTTCAGCTTCTCGGATGTTTTGTTGTAGTATTTCGATCCTCAGTTGGATATCCTTTTTAGATTCTTGGAGGCTTTGTTGTAAAATATACTGACGTTTTTTCAAGTTAGCTTTTCGTAGAGAGTAGTGTCTCATGGTACAATTTCAGAGACTGATGACACTACCGAAAACTGAGCTCTCTTTATATTCGTTCCCCCTCCATTTTTTTAGAAATACCCCCACTCTCCAGCAGGCCCTTGATGCAGGCCCTATGGAAGGGGGAAAATGTCTCTTAAACATGTGGTAAAAAGGGCGGAAATGAGGTGTCAAATTTCAAGTGACACTCGACACTCCAATGTGCATTCCTTTGAAGAATTTTCAAAAATTCAACACGTGTTTAGACAAGTCCGAACGTGTTTGGACAAGTCGGAACGTGTCCAGACAGGTTCAGGGGTGGGGGGAGTTAAGGGAAATAAGGACCCATAAATTTTTTTTCCTAAAGATCTGGAAAATCTCAACGAAAATGGACTCTTTAAAACAAGTGTGTCTGGAAAATGTCTCTCGAATATGTGGCAGGGGGGAAAAAGGGCGGAAATGGAGTGTCAAATTTCAAGTGACACTCGACACTCCAATGTGCATTCCTTTGAAGAATTTTTGAAAATTCAACACGTGTTTAGACAAGTCCAAACGTGTTTGGACAAGTCGGAACTTGTCTAGACAGGTTCAGAGGTGGGGGGAGTTAAGGATTCATAAATTTTTTCCTTGAAAATCTGGAAAATCTCAACAAAAATGGACTCTTTAAAACAAGTGTATCTGGAAAATGTTTTACGAACATGTGGGAAAAAGGGCGGAAATGGGGTTTCGAATTTCAAGGGGGGCGGTATTCCTTTTGAAAATTCAACACGTGTTTAGACAAACTTGTCTAGACAGGTCAAAACTTGTCTAGACAGGTTCAGAGGTGGGGGTAATAAGGACTCGTGAATTTTTCTCCTGAAGATCTGGAAAATCTCAACGGAAATGGACTCTTTAGAACAAGTGTGTCTGGAAAATGTCTTCCGAACATGTGGCAGGGGAAAAAGGGCGGAAATGAGGTTTCGAATTTCAAGTGACATTTGACACTCCAATGTGCATTCCTTTAAAGAATTTTTGAAGATTAAACACATGTTTAGACAAGTCGAAACTTGTGGGGGTAATTTCTTTCTAATAAGGATTCATAAATTTTTTTCCTAAAGATCTGGAAAATCTCAACGAAAATGGACTCTTTCAAACAAGTGTGTCTGGAAAATGTCTCTCGAACATGTGGCAGGGGGAAAGGGCGGAAATGAGGTGTCAAATTTCAAGTGACATTCGACACTTCAAGGGGGCGGCATTCCTTTGAAGATTAGACAAGTCCGAACGTGTTTGGACAAGTCAAAACTTGTTGATATCACACTGGTTTAGAATGAAAGGGTTGAAATCAGCGGTGCATAATCCTCTAATCAAAAGGGTTTAATCCGTGACTCACTTGGAGTCCTCTACAGGACTATGATTCAGACATTGAGGGATATCGATCACATGAAAGGGTGAGAATCATTAGAATATCATAATTCACCAATTGAAAGGGTTAAATTGTCAAATCGAATCGTGAATCGAACGGCGAATCAAACTGTGAGTCACCACCCTCCTACCCACTTGGATTCCTCTACAGGACTATGATTCAGACATTGAGGGATATCAATCACATGAAAGGGTGGGAATCATTAGAATATCAGAATCCGCGAATTGAAAGGGTTGAATCCGTGAATCAAACCGGGACTCCCTTGTAGTTCTCTACAGGACTATGATCCATACATCGAGGGATATTAATTGCATGCAAGGGTTGAAATCGTGAATCAAAAACGTTAAATCCGCGAATCAAAAGGGATCAAATCCTCGAATCAAAAGGGTTAAATCCGCGAATCACCACCCACCCACCCACTCGGACTAGGTTCCCATAGGACTACGATCCAGAACCCGCAAAAAAAGTTGGGGGCAAATCCCCACAGCCTATCTACTACCATCACCTCGATTCTAAAAGGAATCAAATCGTCAAATTATAATTTTACAACAGATACCAAAAACTAATGTTACAAATTAGACTTTGAGACTGCCTATTATAATAAAGTTTGAGGCATTAGGCATACCGGGCTCAAAAATGATTATTGATTTCTTAGAAATTAGAATTGAAGAAAAGAAGAGAATATTCGATTTTTAAAAAAGCATAGAACTCAAAATACTTTGTTCCATATTAAAAATACTTGTTCACCGCGAATGATCTCGGATATGTGCGAGTGGTGAGGGATTAAAACTAGTTTATTCGTTCATTCATGAAGAAAAATTATGAAAATATTTTTCTCATTTCTTCTTTGAGTGATTAAGATATGGAAAAACATAGAATTCTTACCTTCGAATAGAGGTGAATAAAATAATTCTTCTCCAAGTCACTTTTAATAAGAACTTTGTTGCTTGATTAACGTCAGATTTCTGAAAGTGCAGCGATATATATACCGTCAAAATGCTCCCATCTACGCAGCACGTCAAGAATGAGGATAATGTTTACTGCTTGAAGTCCTCCAAGTGCGTCAAAATCAGCGTGAAGTTTATTTTGCGGATATATGTGGAGAGAAGAAGCACAAACAATATTTGAATTCCTAGATTGTTCTTGTTTTTGTTATTAATGCTGCAAAGCCTCCTAGAGAAATTCAGTACTGAGAAGGTGAAACTACACAAATCCGTTTATTTCCAAAAAAATTTGGGGAATATTTCGGAAAACTAATGGAGATACATACTTTTTGTCTCAATTTATTTTTATAGATAGTTTCAAGAGCTACGAAAAAAGATGAGGACAGAAAGGGCGTATGTTTATTAATTTTCTAGATATTTGAGAGAAACTGTGGAACAAAAAAATCGACTTCTTCAGTTTTATCTCTGCGCTACTGAGTTCTACTAATCGAAAGAAAGGAATCGATGATCAAGATAGTCACTCTCATGAATCAATATCTGCAGCTTTCGAGTGAGGAGTTTGCCAACAGAGTCGTTGATTGGTTGAGAAATAGATAGAGAGATACAGATAAAAAAGTAAAAATAATTGATAATTCATGATTACATATTCTCATGACTTCTTCAACGATTAATTCGCGAATAATATCGATAATTTCTAAGAAAGACTCGTATAATTAAATAATTTTTATATTCTTGGTTCAATTATCAGAATATTATTGGCCAAAGGCGATATCTCCTATTCAGAAATAATTTTTCCTCCAGTTGATAATTCCGTAATAAATCAATTAAAGTAAAATCAATAGTTTCTAGACAGCGTGCATGCTAACACGTACTCCGTGTTTGTCTCGAATACTTGTTTGAAAAGGTGGCATGTAGTTATTCTGACGGCAACTAAATTTTAAAACAATCGCCAAAATATTTTCACAATATTAAAATGGAAATTAAATGAATGTCATGGAAGATTGGAAGATTATGAATTCAAAACTAAAATATTGTCAATTCGCGACGTTTCGCTTATAATTCAAGCTTCTCCAGGCTCTTGACATTTCTTAGCATTTCGTCAAATTGAACTTAAATACATTCATGCTGAGTCTCAACAACATTGGAAATTATCGTAACAATAAATACACAATCAATTAATTCTGTCACTATTGCAATTAACTCTGTCGCTAGTCCAATAGTGACAGAATTAATTGATTGCGTATTTATTGTTTGGATAGTTTGCAATGTTGTTGGGACTCAACATGAATGTATTCAAGTTTAATTTGACAAAATGCTAAGAAATGTCAAGAGACTGAAGAAGCTTAAATTATAAGTGAAACGTCACGAATTGATAATATTTTAGTATTGAATTCATAACCTTCCAATCTCCCATGACATTTATTTAATTAATTACAACATGGAAATGAATCCGATTATTAATTTTTTTTAATTGAAATGGAAAGTGCCAGAATGGGCCGGTGGATTCTTAATGAACCCAAGTATCCTCCAAATAGAGATATTTACGAAAAAATCTGCAAAAAATACCTAGAATTGATGACATGCCAGAGCATCTTTACAGATTTTTTTCGGGAATACCTCCATTGCAAAAGAAATTGTGGTTCATTATACACTACAGAACTGTTCCATCCCAGTTCTCTCAATTTTTAGGCGGAAACCAATTTCCACAAACAGTAGAATGCACCTAACGTCTGTAACAACAACTCCAACAGGGTACCATACCTTCAAATATCGTTGCCTTCGACAACATTCTTTTGACTTATTAATTCTGAATTCAGACGTAAGAGACTGCGTCACGGTTCGTGTTTTCATCACTTACGCATTTCGTAGTACAAATTTGTTTGTTGAAAACCTATCTTTATAAACAATGAAGTGGAGCTAATATCCCATACAAAAACTCCAACCGGGCAACCCATAGCTCTGCTTATCGCACCTTCAAATAACGTTACATCCTCGTCTGCATGCTTTTGAATTATTGATTCTAGAATCGAACGTGAAAAATAACGTCACGATTCATATTTTTATCGCTTATAAAGTTTGTAATTCAAATCTATTCGGTATACTTATTCATTAGTAAGAGGAATAAAAGGTGTTGGCCTAATGATAGTTTAGTAGTTTCATTGAATGTATTCAGACTTGTCTGCTGTTATTAGAAAATCTCTCAGAAAATGGTTCTTCAAAATTTGATACATTATAAGACGATGATCGTTTACATTACAGCACGAAGGAACTTATCAAAGTGGAACAAAATCCCCCAAGTCTATTAGAGACGGAGTTGAAATTGTGAGGATTTGAATTTGATTGGGAAGTATAAGAAACACTACTTTCGTGTACGAAAGAATTTCGTCGGGGGGAAATTTTCGTTGGGGAATCTAGATTCGCGGGGAACATTTATTACCCACACGAAAAAAATCACCATTCTCCACGAAATGACAACTGAATTTTACGACTTATAGGTTAAGCACGGAGTAAGGCTCCGTAGGAGAAGATATCTGCATCAGACACCTTTCCACGGGAATTTTTTTATATGGGAATTTGTTTCGTGTCAGAAATTGATTCCCAGGGGAAATTGAATTTTGCTCGGGAAAAAAATTTCCGTCTAAAAATCTTTCGTGTACGAAACACATTTCCCACACGAATAAAATATTTCCGACATTCGAGAATAGACCCCCTGATCTTTCGGAACATCGATAAACTGGAAATTTCGTCTGATGTAACTGATTATGGTTCTGAAACAGATATATTCACTTTCTACATGCAACTCCCTTCATGGGTTCAAATCTAGCAAATTCTCTTCATAATGGAGTGATTAAAATTTTTTCACTTCATCTGAATCCCGAAAAAATTTTCGGCCTTAAATATGATCAAATAGGTAAGAATATTCAATGTACTCAGTCTCGACGTTTATATGGGTTTTTATCCAAATCACCTCATTTCAAGAGGAAGATTTCATTTTTTTCAATTTCGTCACCATTTAAAACTAGTTAATCTGAACCAACGATGATTGTATTCGGAAATATATTGTTCTACCTACAAAAAACGTCGTAACCTGAAATTTAAGAACATGCATGGTTTTTGAGACATAGTGCTTACAAAATAGAGTGGGATCAATTTGACCCTGTGTGTGCTTTGAAGTTCGGTTCGAAGGTGTGTGCTCCGAGGGTCCTATAGAAGAGTATAATCGATAATTTATGTTTATACATTCTCATCACTTCTGTAACAATCAATCTAAGAATAATATTCATAATTTCAGGAAAAACATGCATCATTGAAGAAGTTCTATCTTGGTTCGATTATCAGAATATTATTGATCACAGACAGTATTTTATTTCCAGAGATAATTTTCCTTTCAAGTGACAATTCGGTAATAAATCAATCGAACGGAAGTGAATAATGTCTATTGTACATACCAACACGTATTCCGTGCTTTCCTTGAGTAGTTATTTGGAAAGATGGTATGTAGTTACTAATACGTCAAATATATATTCATCCATTTATTTATTCATTTTTCAAATATTAGGAGAGAACGGGGTGAAATGGACCGACGAGAATCAGTGATCCTAAATTCCCTCCAAATCAACGCCTTCTCGAAAAAATCTGAAAACATCGCCAAAAATGATGACATGCTGGTTTATCTGGACCGATTTTTTGCGAGAATCCCTCCACGGTGAAAAAAATGTGGTTTATTGTCACATACAGAGCCGTTTTGTTCTAGTTTCCTCGAGTTTCAGGTGAAAACTAATTTTTACACATAGCAGATTATCTGGAAGAAAAACTTCAACGAAGCGCCACGTGCCTCTACTTATCGCCCTTTCAAATATGCTCATGTCTCCGACAATACGCTTTTGAATTATTGAGTCTGGAATCAGACGTGAAAAATTACGTGATGATTCAAGTTTTTCATCACTGACACATTTCCGAATGCTTCGCATGTTTCGCAGCCTGTTCCGTATACTCAATCGTTACTTTTAGAAGATATAAAAGGCACCTATTCTAGCGTTCCGGTGTATTTCTAGTTCCGTAGTTTCATCGAGTGTGTCTTCACTCGTCTGCTGTTACTGAATAATATCCCTCAAAATGGTTCATAAATATTTGATACTATTGATTATTGGACTTTTCTGCTCATTTCGATCGGGAATTACCGAATCAGTCTGTGAGAAGAATAACGTAGTTGCATTCTTTGCATTACAAGACGAAGTGACGTATAAAAGTGGCACAAAATCCCCCGAGCTGGTAAGTCTATATCAATCAATTATATTATCAATCATCATTACAGTATTCAAAAAATTTTGAAACATTTCATGCAATGATCCTTCATTCCATTCACTTTTGATTTTTCAGAACAAAAATGAATTTCATATTTCATTTAATGTAATTAATTACAGTTCTAATGTGACTGTGTTCTCTTCCTACATTCAACTCGCTCCCTGAGTTGATATTTGTCAAGTACTTTTCATAATGAAGTGATTAAAAACTTTTTTGCTTCAACTTGTTCATAAATACAACTTTGTCATCCACAATGAATTCATCTGTGTTCCCAAACAGCTCCAAAGTGATACAAAACTTCATGATTTTTTTAAAATAACTTTTTTTACTTTTCATCTTATTTTCAGCAACTCGGGGATGGATGTCTTTGTTCCTTGAAGAAATCCTTCCATAATAACAAGAATGCATGTTTTTGGGTGTTAGATTGTCTAGACATTTGTGTTCCGAACGCGGTCCGCTGCTTTTGCTCTCCCAATTATGACTATCAAAAAGAAGTGAATAGCTCTGGCATCACAGCTAAATCATTCATGGAAGTAAGGAAACACATATGTCTTCGTTTTCAAGCCCCTTGACGTGAAGATTATTGGTATAATTATCCAATGATTTCTTTTTTGCAGAAATGTCAACCAAAATGTGCTTGTAAGAATGCCTACGATTGGGATGCAGAAAATAAAACGTGTATTACTATACGCTTTGGTTTTGGTATAGGTTAAATCCTTCACAGATACCGATGGATTAATTTATTAGACACAAAAATCATCCTCTGAAAATATTCTAAAATAAAAGATTATTCGGAAAGAATTAGAATTAATAAGAGTTATTCTTTTTCCTCCATCTTCGAATTTTAGACTTGAGTGTTCCAATTATTGACGAATTCGATGATAATTTGGAAAAACTTAGTTAACTGCTGATAATCCAGTCATCGCCAAAGTGATCCAACTAATAATGGGCCAGAGTTTCAAACATCAACGGTTCATGGAAAAAATTCTTGAATAAATTGGTTTCCATTTTTAATTATGATGGTTGAATTCGATAATTAAACGAAGAAAAAAAGTCATAACTGGTTGATTCGATGTGTCTCATTCAACTGAACATTCCATCCAAAAATCTGTCAATATATATAGATAACATTGGTTAATTCGTTAATCTGTGTTTTCATTCGGTCGCGCTACGTGTGATATTTGTAAGTGCAGCAATGGAGTTGCGTAATTACAAATATTGGATAATAAACTGAGTTAAGGTCAATATGCAGTGACCTAATTCACTACTTACTGCGATTAATACAAATATTTAGAGTTTCATGCTTCCCTTTTCTAGAGCGTCTCGAAATTTGACTTCATACAGTGATTCATTGCTCATAAAGAGAGATGCTCGGTATCAGTCAATTCGTAATGGCTTGTAAACACTTGATAATGTAAGTTCTGATGGATTGTCCAAAGAATCAGAAATTCACATTTTTCACGGGTAATTTAATAAAAATTGCCAATGTGCCTAATGATTTTTTAAGAAGTGGAGCTCTTTTCGGGAAAATCTAGAATTGTTTTTCTTCAAAAATGCTCCAATATGATTAACTATTGTCTAATTTTCCGAAAAATTTCCGTAATGGTCATCCTTCTAGAAAAATTTAGGTTCTTCTTCTTTCCCGGGGTCTCATTAGCGGTCCCTGCCTGGAGTTATGTTTGTACAACCGATACTTCAAGGGCTCATCATTTGGTTCATATCATGGATTATTTCCTTCCTATTTTATTCAACGTCACACTATTTGTGCTAAGTGTTCAAAAATCTGATGATTTTTCTCAGGATTCATAGTGTGTTTGTGGACAAAGCACATGTAAGCATATTGTAGTGAAACTCGTGTTACTTGGCAAAGACCAGACTGGGTTTCCAACCCAGAACCTCAGCATTACAAATTCATTGCCCAGCCGATTCAGCCACTACGGACTCCACATATAATGAATTATAATTCAGATCGTAATTCACAAATTAGTCATTCAGGTTGTAATTCAGAAATTTATCATAATTCACCTCAATTTCAATTTTTAGGTCAAGGTAGGAGGGTACAATTCGGCATATATGACTGATGCCTCCCACCAGTTCATCTTCAAATTCTTAACACGTCTGATATTAAGAATTTCAAAATTTTAGTTGACATTGTGCATTCAAGAAATCACTCAGATAAGCTCTCGCGATTGTGATAATTCTGAAAATATTTATAATCTGACTTATTCCACGTTCGACAGTTTCAAAATGCTCTATATGAAATCAAGAATTCTGACATTCCAAATCTCGATCTGCCTCGTCCAATCTCTCATCATCCCATCAAGTTGTCCAGTAGGTGAAAAATTTTCACAGTGTCCGAAAACTAATGAACCAACATGCAAAGTTAAAATCGCTTCTCGTTCTTCGGTGAGTTGTTTATGAAGTTAATTCATTTTTGTCATCATTCTCAATGAAATATCCCGAAATATTTTTGAGAAACGCTCTCTTGACTTTAAGGGGCCACACCACTCTAGAATTTCCAAAAAATCTTTCTTTTGTTTTTTGGCTCACAGAATAGTTTAAGGTTTCAAGAACAATAACCAATTAGTCCTATACCCGAAATCATACACCTTATGTATTAACCCTTAGCGGCCACTAGGGGTAATTAGTTACCCCAGGCTCGGAAAAAGAAATGTTGAAAAAATCATGAGAAATGTTGAAGAACTCTTCAACAAACACGAAACAATCGATTAGAACTTTTAAAATACCCGTACAAAATTTAAAATACACGTTTCTAACGTGGGGTAACTCGTTACCCCGTGTGGCCGCTATGTGGCCAAATCGAGGTGTGGCCGCTAAGGGTTAATTGGGGTTAAAAATAGGACCAAACTGTTATAACTTGTATGTAGAAACTGACGAACGCTGCATCAAATTTTTCGAGCGATTCCTCACCGATGCCACAAAAAAGATTCGATTGGAGTTGAAATCATCTAGGAACAGAGTATCAACCTAGATAGCCAAATGTCTGGTGCAGGCATGGCAGATTAGAGGTAAAATGCAATTTCCACAGATTCAATTACTTGTAAACTTCAAACGCGTTTTTCTCGAAATAACTTTTTTTCAACTCGGGCGGAATCGCTCCTCGAAAACCGCGCGATCGATTGCTCTCAAATTTTTACTGTAGCTACAAAATCACATTATCTAGTGAACTACATAGCCATTTTTCGATTGAACGTAAACTTTTTTATATGGAAATGATCCTCTGTGGAAATTTTCGTTAAAAATGAGATTTCTTTTTCAAACCTTTGCCGATTGTTCAAAAATTGGTTTAAAAAGAAAATCCTATGTGTTTCACTAGTAAATTATATGTGCTTTCAGGGAAAAATTTTATTTTTGGCTTTAGCTCCTCTCATTTCTACGCTACTAGTTCGCCCGTGGAGGTATAAAAAAAGACCTTCTTGAAAATTGGTGGTATAGCCGCCCTTTTATTTGGAACATCCAATAAAAAAATTATTTTATATACTTCCATATATGTTCAGTGAGCCCTGAAAAAATGAACCGGATCCCTTTACTCAGATTCTCAAAAAAAATCCCAAAGTTTGGTATTTTTTTAAGGGTCTAGAGTGGTGTTACCCCTTAATCCTTCCCTGTAGAATAACTCAGGAGTTACAAAGAAGGATCAGCGAAAAATCATTCTATCTTACTTTCAGTGATATTTTCGAAAAAATGAACAATAAAAAATAGACTCATCCTGTTTTACATTTTTGTTTGTTAATTGTGAAACAATAGCATAAATAGGTTGATTCTTGAGATTCCATTCGTTCATTCTGCCCCGGTCATTCCGACATCTGGACCATAAGCATTACGTCTTTGGATCAGACTCGGCCCAAGAAAGCATTACAAATATTAATTTTTAATCCTCATGAAATTTTCATCAGTTCCAGTTCAGAAATAGAATCATTCGCAACTAATTGTCATTCAAATCTTCATACTATTTTTGAATAAAACCTCGCATGTTTATTGAGGGGCAGACTCAGCTTCCGGACTCTGCTCTCATCTCATTTTAATTTTAATAAATTCTATTCTTAAAAAGTGTTGTTCTTCGTTATTAGAGTTGTTCAGCGAGATGCACTTGTGCTCACGAACTGTTCGTTCGAAATGATGAAGGAATATGTATTCCAGTGTGGGAATGTCCAGATATCTGTCCACCAAATTCAAAATTCAGTTTCTGTGTTAACATCTATAGGCAGCTATGCGTAAGCGATGCTCCTCTAGAAAAGAAAATCAAAGAAGTAAGTTAATCGATTCTAATCTCTTTGGATATCGAAATTTCTGTAAATTACCTAATAATTATCTCTTCTTTCCAGCCGTGCAAACCAGGTTGTTCTTGCATTGATGGTCATGTTTGGGTGGTTAATTTCAGCAAATGTGTCACTAGAAGATCGTGCAGGCTTAATTATATTAGGGATTATACTCTGCGCTTAGGATGAATAATCACCAAATTCGAATCATTGTCCAAAAAACAATGAACATCTCTATCTGGAGAAAAATTTTAAGTATTCAGACGATTTCGGAATGATTATACGTGATTCATTCGAGGAGTATAATGGCACCTGCTCCAATTCCTCAATTTGTTCAATGATAATCAATATTAATTCTGTTGTGTAAATTCTTGAGAAGTGACTGAAGTTTGTACAAATAGAGTAACGAAGAAATGTATGAATTGATAAGATTAAAAAACATTATGCATGTCTTGATTAGTACAATTAGCTGTTCTGGCAATTTGGTGAATATCTGAACAACTAATCACTTGATGCCATATTTCTGAGTGATTTTGATGAGTTTGGTCCTTTTTGTTCCATTTCAAGTGGATAGATAGATAATTTATTATCGCCCACAATTGTTGAATAAAAATTCGCAGGTTTCCCACCAATGGTGGTAACAAAAGATAACTGGAATATAGCTACATTCAAATTAATCTCATGCAGATATTATTGAGCAATAGTGTTTGCTGATACCTAGTAGTAATGATAGCGAAAATAGTGAAGTAGCCGATTGTAAGTCCGAATGATGTTTTTTCGTAGTGTACGCCCTAGACTCTAGGGATCGAGCGTCATAGCCAATTCTGGGAAATGCCAATGAAATAGCAATTTAAAGAAAATGGAAGTGAAAGTGAAAAATGAAATAAAATTGGAGATGAGATCAAGGAAAAGAAATCTAAAATAAAACGAACTAACCGTAAATGAGGAAGATAATATGGTACTCAGATTCATGGATTTTAGAATCAATTGAACGTCTCTGGAGCCAGTACCTAGAATGGGGAATTGAGCTTAAGTGTTGGACCAGAGCAAAATGATCCTGAATTTTTTTTTCGGAGTGAAGATGTCCGCGAAAAAATCTGAAAAAAATTGAGGAGATGCTCCAATATGTCTACATTGTTGTCCAATTTTTCCAAATTGTTTCATGGAGACTTTCAATCACAAAAATCCCGGATCATTTTGCTTCTATCTCACTTATTATGAAGAGATACTTGCGAACCGAAGATTCCCTCATGAATGCAGGAGCATAAATCAGAATGTGGCTTTCCACCCGAAACAGCAACCCCTAATTAATAATTCCGGCTAAGTATTGAGAAAAAATTTATTGCCGTCATGAAAAATTGATTATTTTTTTATTTTATCTCTCGCTCGAAAGTTTATCAATTGAAAAAAAAAATGAAATTTCATCAATATTACCTAGTTTTTTAATTCAATTAAAATTATTGTATCTACCCTTTCTTTTTATTGAACATAAATAAATTCAAAATAAAATCAATTTCTTCTTCATCAATGCAAAATAAGGAAGAAATTCATTTCACCATGTTATATATAAACGACGTCTTGTATAAATATATAATTTTTTTTTACCCCCAAGTCCTTGAGATGATGAACGCCGAATTAAATGAGCATTAATTATCGGGCGGGCGCACTGTGTCGCGTGGGTGTGATTCATGGGTCCCGGAAAGAGGGGCCCTTTTCTTTGGCCACCTCCTTTTATTCTTTTCTCTTCTCTCCCTTTCTCTTTCTTCCTCGCTATCACATATAATTCCTCCCTCTTTCTCGATACCTGTTTTGATTGCTGATTTTTCATTAATTCTTTTTTTTCCACCATTTCTTCGATGAAAATAAATCATCAACTGAGCGAGAATAATTCACATTTGGAGAATTGAAATAAAAATAAATGATAAAAATTTAATTGAGAATAACAGATGTTCAGACAGAGAGAGAGAGACAGTTTGAAAATATTGACTCACCGCTATATGCCAATAATCTTGATATACACGATCGTAGTGAAAAGCCTCGTTGGGCGGCCTCACAAGAAATGGATCAAGTTAAACGTAAATACGTTGCGACGTTCAGTGTCTCGTGTGGCTATAAATTCTGTTTTTTCATTCATCAGATTTACAATATTTTTTTTTAAATGGTGAATAAAAAAAAATTTATTTTCATACTCGAGGGTGGCAGTGCACTAATGCCGCAGCATCCTGTCTGTCAGCGCTAGTGTACACCTCGCACTAACTCGAACCTACGTTCACTACACGTGACTGCAGCCCATCCCAGTGGAGGTATCTTCGATATGTCACGGGCATCTCAATGATTCGCGTTCCAATCGGCCAGTGAACTCGATTATTATTAAAATTTTCAATAATTCAATTGTTTTGATTCAGTAGCGAAAAGGTAAAATAGGAAAATTTTATTTTTTCGTGCGTTTTTCTTTTAGAATATCTCGCAAAATGAACGAAATAATAAAATTTTTCTACTAATTCTTAAAATTCTCTATAAAATTGATTTCAGGTGAAATTGCTCTATCTCACTTAGTTTCCGAAATACTTTCCAGAAAAGATCAACAAAAAATCGATTCATCCTGTTCGATATAAGTACTACTAAATTGATATCCGAAAAAAAATTCAAATTTTAAATTTAATTATTTAAATTCAGTGCAGTGTTCTTTTGGCAATTGAATTCATTCATTTCCAATGAATTTTGTTTACTCTATCCATTTGAAAAGATTTAATATCTTCTCTTTTTTTTCCTCTGTACACATGGGGATTTAATTTTTTAAATGGAACAAGACTCACGCACAAACACACATTATTCGCACAATGCACTTAACAATTGGGCTCTAAAGTCAATCAGTACATTGGTTACTAAACGAGCGACATCTATCACTTGGCAATGAAGCATAATGGACCTGCCAACTCCAGGGGGGCATCGACTAAGCGACAGCAATCCTTCATCGTAAAACACCTCTCACTCTTCTCAAACTACATGTATACAGCCAAACAATAAAGTGAAGCTTGAAAAAAATAATTGAATTGACCATTTTTCTTTGACTGTTCCATTTAATTCTTTTCTCTCTGGCATTGAGAATAGGGTCAGAATTCAAGGTCAAATGTTTTCTGGCATTTGTACTTTGTGGTATGAGTGAACGACTGGGATGTTTTTTTTTTAAGATTTCAAATCATTATAAGTAATTAATAGATGATAATTTCGTGGGAATCTCACCACAAAGTACAATTCAGTGGCGAAGAGGTGAAACAGAAGTAATTTTTCTCCCTCTTTTTTGTGAATATCTCGGAAACTAAGCGAAATCGATTGGTTTCACCCTCATTCTTTCTTGTGGCTCTTGAATATCTCTAGGAAGAATGATGAAAGCAAAAAAGACGTATCTCTATTGGTTCCTGATATATTGACCTAGGTACTATCAAAAACTGTTCTTGGTTACTGCTATGCGATATTAGGATCAGCTGCCACGAGATATCACGGGTGCTCCATCATTTTCAATATTTTGCAAGTCTTGCTTCCATTATTTAATGGCTAAGGAAATACCAGGATCTTCTGTTGAGTGGGTTAGTATTTTTGCGTATCTTCCTTCAAACCTCAAGAAACGTTAATCACCTTCAGGAAGCCTATGAAGCCTAAAAATGGAAAAAAGACTGTCTCTGGATTCAACAACATTCATTCTTCCGGAAAACCTGAAGATATTGACAAGCAATTATAATCGTCTCCGATATTGATAAATTGGCCACCCGATTTCATTAATCAATTATGCGTTTGTGTTTCTCATTTATCAAAATTTAAAAAAAAAAGAAAACAGATTTATTCTGATATTTGAGATTTTTCAGAATTCTCAAAATTTTCATGAAATTTTTATGAATTTTTTTAAAGTTTTCATGACATTTTTTTCGAAATTTTTTCAGATATTTTTTTAAATTAAATATACAGTATCTTAACACTGAGGACTTCATTAACTCTATTCTATAGTTTGCTTTTATGAAAATTTTTAATTTTGATGTTCATTCCATTTATTAGAGGTATGTTCATCATGTTATTTTGGTATTGTAATGGCAAGTTGTGGAATAATTCTTTTAAAAGGCTTTATGGGTTTCTAAACTTGGAGTTTACATTTTAAGGATGTATGAGTGAGAGCGTGGGGAATCTGTGAATTTTGATTGATGGGGATGGGTTCAAACGGTTGCAGGGGTAACTGAAGGAAATAACCACGTGACGTGGACTGTGAATCTGGTCAATCATGGCGAGAAATGAATGATTAGATGAAGTCGTTTGAATTTTAATTCTATTTTTTTGTTCAGAATGAGCAGATACATAGTATTTTTCAAATATCGCCGAGTTACTACAATATCCATTTTTTTTAATGAATATTTGTTCTTCGTACTACGGGAGCTCGAAAATTTGATATTTATTAATTTATGATCATAACCTCCATTTTTCCATAAGATTCCACATATTTGATGTCAATTTTCAATAATTTTTTCATCCAAAATATGAACGTTTGTCTATCCTGAACTTCTTACAGTTCAATTCTTTGAGGATCTAACTATAACAAAAAAATCCGAAACTTCAAATCGAAAATATAACACGCCCTCAATAAAGGAAGAAATTTCTCCTTAAGGAGTATCCAGGAGAAAAGCTATAGAACTCATGCGCTAATGAATGAAAATCGTTAGTTAAGGTTGTATCCCAGAATACGGTCGATGAAACAGAAAAAAATGAGAATTTATAGGTTAGTTTCCAATTAATTGCTAATAATTTGGGAAAACGTGCTTCAATTTACCCGAAAAAGTGGTTAAGCTATTCGAAAGTCTTATCTTCAGCTTGAGAATATATTTTTTTTGTTTCTCGGATTTTTTTTACATTACTAATTTTCTATCACATGCATGAGATAAAGAGGGAGGCAAATAGTTACGACTACCTTCTAATTAAAATTTCTCAATAGCTATACGGATAATTGAATATTTTTTTGTTCTTTTATTTAGTTGAAAAGCTGTTCTCTTCGCCACTAGTTTTTAAATAATGGGTCAACCCTGTGGTTTTTTAGTAATTTCATTATTTCTATCCGATTTAGGGCGTTTCATCCCCACCACCACTATTTTCAGTGACTTTGATAATTCATATTTCATTCACTACGCGAACAAAAATAATGAAAAAATTCAGAAAAATGTTCAAAAAAATGTCACCTTTAATACGGCATCAAAAACCCAGGGTTTAACAGTACTCGAGTTGGCTAGAATACTACCTTAACAACTTACATATCTCCTCATTTTCCGTTTATAATTCCACAGGTTACTTTGGCGTTTTGTGTGTTGTAAAATATAAGTACAGTGTTTAGCATATCTCAAACCGATGAAAGTTTATAAGAACGGATTCCATTCGGTAAATCACATCGTGGCATAATATCTACTCTATTCCTTCTTATTTCGTTTATTTTTTCCACAATGTATTTTTTTTTTATTCTTTATTTCCACAGATACATGTATACAGTGAATCACGATTCTTCCTTGTTGCTTGAATATTTTTCCATCGCACCAGAATTCTTCCGTGTGAGGCAAAAAGGGCGGTGCCCCCTCACTGCAGTACAGAAAGATAGATAAATAGAGAAAAAGAAAAGAAGAAATGAAAATAAAAATGAAAAAAAAAAGGAAAATTATTATTGAGAAAGTTGAGAATCGATATTCTAACTGTTGAATACATTTTTACTTTAATAGGTTTTCTTATGTATATATCATGTTCTATGATTCTTGTAACAGAAACTGAATTGTACAATGGAAAAATATAGTTCAAACGATTATTTTTTTTACCTCTGTTCTTTCATGAATTACAATCATCTGATGTAGAATCTTAGGGGTACAAAAAGTTGGCTTCAGTATTTCTTCATATTAACGATAATGATTTGTGAGCTCGTTTTAAAATTGTTTTCAATGATTTTACGCCTCAAGGGCATTCTATATACAATAGTTTAAACATCAAAACATAAACAATCATTTGTAACTGTTTTAAAACAATACAATACCGGCGAAAAGTTATAAAGTTATCTTGAAAATGGACGATCATGCGATTTCGCATGAATCTTTGACGTAATACTGCTCGAGGCCGATACTAGAGTCAATATTACTTACTCAACGCAAGCGCTGATCACGAAGAAGAGCTTTTGAGTTTCAATTGTGCTTTTTTTTCTATCTGACATGAATTTTATCAACTTTATAAATTTGGCATTTTAAAATACTATGGATTAAACCTCGGATTCTCCTCGTAAAAAAATAGAAATTCTCCAAAAAAATCTGAAAAAATTTGAAAAGATGTTACAGCATGTCTACATTGTTGTCTATTTTTTTCCTAAATTATTCTATTAAATCTTTCAACTCGAAAAAAAATCTGGTTTACTTCAACTCGCTAATAGACGAAAATTTCCATAAACGTATCATCAAATAATTTTTTTTTAATTCACAAATTTTTACTAAATTTTATTTTTAATTTTGCCGTGAAAAAAAGATGAATGGATCGAAATGGAAAAATCGGCTCTCAAAAAATTGAGTCTGCCGATTCGGAAGAATGTATTTCTCTCCTAGTCTCAAAATTACATCGTGAATGTTCCAATAAATATTTCTCCACAAGTGAAGGAGTCAAGGGCACTATAATAAATAGAGTCTTCAATCTTCGATGAATCAGCAAGAAGTGTCCACAGTGACGCCTTGGGTGGTAATAGGCTAATGCCGTGTATGCCCCAATGAGTAACGATATCCCTCGCTTTACTGGTAATGCACAGCACTTCAACCTCCTCATCCCAATGCAGTTTTTTTTATTCATTTTATTTTTAAAACCCCTCTCTTTTGACTGACTTGGCTCATTCTGCGGTTGGGCCGTTAAGTCCGTTACTTCGTTACCCTCAGACGTGATTCGTGTGTACACGACTGAGAAGGAAAAAAGTGAGAGAGAGAAAGCACAAGGAAAATCCTTGGTGTTTGCCAAGGTGCACATGTGCCCCACTATCTACGAACTTCCTTGTCTTCTTCTTTTCATTTCACTTTTTTTTTTGTATTTTTTATTATGTTTTCTTTTTTACTCTTCTTTTCCCTTATTCTCCACTCTCCACTCGGTAATGGGCCAATGGTAATGGTAATGATAATGGTAATGGAGGCGTGCTCGTCAAAGGGGCCCTCGAGCGGCTTCTCTCTCGCTTAATACGTGATGAGGTAGCGAGAGGAGAGTGGAATAAATTTGATGGAGACGTCACCGTAAATTGGCACAATACTCTTAGTTTTTTCTTACTTTTTTTTTTCCGCGAAATTTATATCAGTTGAGAGAGTAGGAAAAATTGTGCAGAGAAATCTGGATTGAGGTCTCAATTTATTTAAAGACGTGGATTAATTTTTTTTTTATAATTATTTTTTTTTTGTTCCGGAAAATTACGATGTTAGTAATTTTTCAAGATTTTTGGAAGTCCTCCATCATTTAATAAAAAAAAATATCATAATAGTTATTTCAATCCGCTGTAATCTGCTGGAATTTGGACTAATCTATCTGAAACTGCTCAAATCTACTACTATCATTCCTGCAATAATTTAAGAATTCCGAGAACATTTTCTCTGCTTGTTTTATTTCCCCTAGATTCATTCAGATTGATTCTTATTTTTCCAAATCTGTTCTCATCCGCCTAGATCTATTCCACATGTAGCAGCTGAAAAATTTGGAGACAGGTTTCTCACTAACCCAATTGTCCTGACATTCATCCAGATTGGTCTGAATAATCCAAATCTGTCAAAATCTGTACAAATCTGTACAAAATCCCCACTCCCCTTGCAGCTCAACATAAAAATCCTCAAACTGTTTCTTTGACCTCTTGATTTCTACCAAAACTCATCCAGATTAACTCAAATCTGCTCGAAAAAAGTCGACACAAATCTGCTTGAATCTGTCCAAATTCACTTAAAAAGCTTCAATTGTGAAATGACAATGAAAGAATTTAATTCTAATGAATCTACTCAAATTGGCTAAAATCCCCTACTTTTTGCACCCCATCATCAAAAAAACTCTCAACAATTCTTTGACCTTTTCATTCCTACCAAAACTCACTAGGATCCACCCAAATCTGTGAAAATTTATTCAAATCTGTCCAATCAAATTTACTGGAGAAACCTCAATGTTCAAAGAACAATAAAAAATCCTCTCAAAAAATCGGAAATTGTTAATCAATAATAGTGACAGAATTGCGGTTTCATATACAATATTTCACGTTCAAATAAGCAATAGAGTAAGACAAGTAATATCATCGTGGCATCGTCCCGATAGTCGATATCCTCCACTACATGTTACTGGGTTATATAGAAAACGACGTGGCTTTTATACGATGTCAGGTTGGTACTTGGCCGCACAGTGACCGCGTCACGTCGTATTATTCACAATGTCATTGGTGGATAGTACCCTTGGTAAATTCTATCTATATAAATAAAACGTTAGTAGAAATATCAAGAAGACACAGAACACGATAAAACCGTTATTTATATTCAATATATTTTTTTTATATTTATTCTTTACATATATTGTAAATGAAAATAATAGAAAAAAAAATAGAACGAATCAATTTATTCGTGGAAAATTCAGTTTGTGAGGGTAAAATTATGGAGACCATTTCACAACGAGGCTAACGTTTGTATCAGTACACAAGTGACTTGAGGAATAAACATGTTACTCGAGTGGAATCTAAACAGCTTGGGAACACTCAGTTGAAATAAGGGGATTTTCTAAGTGATCGGTGGACATTGCCATATACGAGAATAATGCGACAGTTCTATCTTTTTTTTTCTCTCAAATTCTTTGCCATTTCAAATTCATTTCAAATGTTTTGTGAGACGAGGCAAACTTGAAGAGAGGTTGTGGCTTAGCCATATATAGAACGTATCTTAATGTAGATGTTATAATGTTACGATTTTAAAATCTTCAAATGTTTATTTTGTTTTGTGGAGGAAAAGGAGGAATGTATTTGTATCAATTTCAGGAAAATAGGAGGAATGGAATGAATTTGTGAGATCATTTTTTTCAGATATTTTAGTGGTCTCGAGTATTCGTAACTGAAGACAAATTTTTTCGTTTATTTTGTCTAACTATTCCACTTCTCTTCCTGATCAGAATATCTTGGAATCTAAGCGATTTTGCCGTAACCCTTCTCTGCAGAAAATTTCAAGAGCTTAAATTCTTGATTTTCTCCATTTTTGGATATGCTGTGAAACTGTTCGAGAGGAGACACTTCCCACAGGAAGAAAAAAAAGAAATAAATTAAAAAAAAAATTCATGACTATTTGAATTTTTTTAAAAATGCGGTGGGTGGTCATTTCTCTCCAATTTTGAATGCTCGTATTTCATTAAATATCAGTTATATGCAAAAAGTGAAAGAATACTTTTTTTGTGAGCAGCAACCATAAAATTTCATTAAAAAGACTTCCAACGGTTGAAACGCAATATTTCTATTTTTTATCAACAATTCAAGATGGATGTGACCAAAATCGTCTTATCTTGCCAACTTTCCGAGGTATATTCTAAAAAATAAATTATCCTGTTTCACATCTTTACTACAGGAATTCTCTGCAAGAAAGATTTCTTAACATTTTTTTCTAAACCCACTCGTTTTGTACACGATACTTTTCCAATTGTCTTTCATCGCCCTTGCCCCTTGCGTTGGGTTATGCACTGCATTTGCATTCATTTGCATCCGTTATAATCAAGTAACGCGTAACATTTGCACGTGCATCAAGTCACGTCTCTTCTTTTCCAGCCAAAATTAAAAACTTCAATTTTTCAACAAAAAATAATCGCAATAAAAATAAAAAAAATTGAATAAAAAGAGATATTGTCACCCTAGAAACAAAGTGGCGTAAGTGCTATGCTTATGCAACGATATATACCCTAAAAATGCAACGGGCTCATGTCATATATTTCTTAGAAATTTCGATTTTCAATCATTTTCATGTATTTCCATAATTAAGTGAATATAAAAATTTACATTATTTAATTTATCAAATTTATTTATCTCCTCTATTGGGGAGGAGTAGTTTGGAATTTCTGTAGCATGGTTTGTTACCAATGTTTTTACGGCATATGCCCTTCAGTTAAAAGATATAACTCGTTTTCTCTAAATAATTGGACGCTATGTGCATTGTGTTTGGTATTGAAATAAAAACGAGTTGACTCACAAAAACAGATAACCCTTGGTGTTACACGCGGTACAAACCGGTAGTTTCGTTTCAGAGATAAAGAGATGATCTAGGAGTTTACTTGTTTTTTTTTTCATTTAATAATTGTGAGAATAATATTGATTATCGTGAAAATTAAATCAACAATGTAAATAAGTGGGTAAAAATTACTAGTGAATAATAATAATTGAAGAAAAAAATTCAACAAATTGATTTTATGCTGAAGATTTATTTATAATTATGTAATTGTACATTCTTATTATTCTATAATTATAAATAATTGGATATCATTAATGATTCAAGCTTCTATCTTGAATCGAGTGGGTTAAAGGTGATTTTTCCATTCTGGCATTGACTGTATTGCTAACGATATGCGATTGTCGTTCCCTCTCCCTCCCTCCCCCCCCCCTCTTGCCCTTCTTCACCACCTATTAGATGCACCTCCTTCGGTAACCAGTATATGGATATCGTATTCTCTGGTTTTCTCAGTGAGGTAGACCACTATCCAAACGGCTCTCTCGTCCACTCATATAACGAGACGAAAAACTCTAACTCCCAAGAACAATGGAGCATACGTGCAACTGATCTTAACCTCTTCTCTGCCTCTCTCTCTCTCTCTCTCTCTCTCTTCCGCTCACAGCGGCCTTTCTCGCCGATCATAAAAGCGAGAATGGCCAGCAAACAGATATGGATACACTTGCGCCAATTGTTATTTTATTTGTATTTGGCCATTTGCTGGACTTGGGTTCTTTGATTTATTGTTTATCACAAGTGGAATTTTTTTTAAAATTTTTTTTACTCTATTTTTTTTCATTGAAGAAATTTTTAAATATGTTAGGGGAAGGAGGATAAAATGGGGATTCTCATGAAAGAATTTTGCATAGATTTTTTTGAACTATTCTGTTGAAAAACATGTGCTACGTTTGATTTTTTGGAATTTTTTGGAAAATTCTACTTTTTTTGGCATGAATGAGGAGTCAGATTCCTTCCCTTTATGAAAATTTTTACTTTTTCGAAAATATGTCCGATCCTATTTACTGCAACCTTATGTGATTCCGGATTTTTCAAATCGATTTGTAAGTGGCTCATAGCTCATTTTATGAAAATCAGTTTTTTTTTTCATGATATCATCTTCACAAATCGGTCATTTTGTTTTTTAAACTACATAAATTGATGGAAAATGATTTTTCCGTTCATGCAAGATTGGTCTCAAGTCGTCGCGCCGAATAGAACTGGGTATATCCCTGAAAAAGTGAAAATTTTCAATTCTGTGAAGGATTAGAGCTCTGACTTTCGAATAAAAACGTGGACTTTTCAAGAAATTCTCAAAAATTAATTTTGACATGTGGTTTCTGAGGAAAATTTTTCCAGCTTTTCAATGGAATGTTCAGAAAAAAAACTCTTTTTGGATATTTTCACTGACTTCGAATAATGTTCATTATAGGAGAGACGTGTGCGAAATGGACCTGCGCAATAAAATTTTCTGGGATTTTTTTGTGAGTGAAAGCTTGTACGGAAATTTTTTTAAAAATTACCCTATAATGTAGACATACTGGGGCATCTCCTCAATTTTTTCTGGATTTTTTCACACAGTCTCTCACTCCTAAAAAAAATTACTACTAAAAAAAAAATATTTTATCGAGGAGGTCCATTTTGACCCGGTTTACTCTCTAAATCTTCAAAACTGAAATGTATCCATTTCACTATTTATAAACTTTTTACATCACTGCATCTTAGATAAATATGAATTTTAATGAATTCGAATAAACATTAAAAACAGATCAATTATCTGAAAATAATATTCTTTTCCAAAAAAAAAAATTGAATCATTGTTACGTCACACTGCAATTACCTCAATCCGAAAATAATAATTTTTCATAAAAAATAAAAATGATTTCGATAAAAATCAGAATTATCCAGAACCCCGAGAGAATTCAAAAAATTTCAACGATTTAAAAAAAAAATTAATTCATTCATAAAATTATCTGATTGTGATTGATTATTTTACGGTTAGTATAATGTAATTTAAAATACTATCGGGAGCACGAGACAAACATCAGTAACAAGTGTGGTTGCGCACGCGTTTTTGGCCCGAGCCAAAGAATCTTGATTATACATTCCACGGATGACGCTGAAAAGAACGCGGAGGTGGCTCAACAGGAGAAGGCAGAGATGCGAGAGAGATGAAGAAAGAGAAGAGATAAAAGAAAGAGAGAAAGAAGATGTATTCTTGTAGTACCTGTAGTGTGTGTGTGGTGCCCAAGGGAGATTCTTTCCCCACCTCTTACCAATATATACCTACTTTTCCATGGACTCCTCTACTTGTCCAACTTCAACTCACGATGCCCACAACACTGGACTCTTCCTTTCTACACAGTTTGAGTGCGCACAGTTCTCACTCACTGAGATTATCGATAAAACCTACCTATTTCTCCACTCGCAGGGGGCATCCGGGAAGCCTGTTGTTCGTCATCGCACCTGACTATTTCATTAGGTGAATTAAATTGATTGAATACAAGTGAGAAAGAGGAGTGAGATGATTTAAAATTTTTGAGAATAAAAAATAATCCAAGTACATTGAGAGAAAAAAAATGTTTGTTGCAAAAAAATTTACTTAGTTGTAGAAAATTTACGTCATTTCAGAAAATTTCAATATATATACTTAGATATGAAAATTTTCGAAAAAAAGTTTGTTGAAAAAAAAAAAAAATTAATTCGGGAATTATTGAATTGATTATAACTTGAAGACATTCAATCTAATCATTTGTTGGAGCGAAAAGGTGAAACTGAATGAGTCGAGTCTTTTCCTGCTCTTTTTTTTTTCCAAATATCTTAGAGGCTAATGGAGATACTCCTTTCTTGTTTCAATCGTTTTTTTTTTTTTTTATAATTTCGAGAGCTGCTCAAAATGATTCAGGTAGATCAGCCTATCTTGCTCAATTTTCAAGATATTCTTGAAGAATAAATAATAGAAAATAACCTTATCCTGTTTAGAAAGAGTAAAATATTAATACTTTCAAAATTCAATCAATTTTTAAAATTAAATATTAATATTCAGTTCAATTCAATCTTAATTTCGACGAGAAATGATTTCGAAGAATGATTTTTCCTCGCAACTAGGGATAGAGGCAACTGGGATAAAATGGACCTACAGTGCAAAGTGATTCAGGATTTTTTTTTTTTCGAGTGAAGGCCTTCAAGCAAAAATTCAAAAAAATTACTCAATAATGTTGACATATTGGAGCATTTCGTCAATTTTTGCACATTTTTTCGAGAATCTTTCTCCGGACAATAAACTTGAATCGTTTTGCTCCAATCGTCCCTATTTCTTCGGGAAATTTCTGAAAATCTGTGAGGGATAGGGAAATTTCAGTTATAATCGTTTTTACAGGAAAAGGCAGACTTACACAAAAGTTAATGACAAAGATTTCCCAATCTCCAACAAATTTCGAAATATTTCATAAAAACTGACAATAACTTTTTCATACCGATAGAAATTTTTGTATTTTCAGTTAATATCGACTTGATTCCCCTTGAAAAAGGATTCTCAGCATAAATTATTTTTGAATCCATAAATATGAATACACTCTGTTAAAATGTATTCATGAAATTCAATTAGCTTAATCGTGAAATTTTCAACATTTAATACTGCTTTATTTGTTAAATATTTTGCGTGATAACTGGACGTCGACCAGTGGCTGAATATCACCCGCAGCGAGGGTATACCACGAATTAAACATGGCCAAGATGCCGACCGACAGATTCTTCTGAAAATCTACCTTATACACTGTCTCGTTTATATATCATATGCATGTATAACGACAAACGAGCATTTCTCACGGCTCTAATTACCTGCCAGCGGGATACTCGATTTCCCGGTTTAACGTTTGCCGATTCTCGTTTCACCATTGATTAAAATTATTCAAATAAAAAATAAACAACTGAGTGAATAAATGAGACTATAAATTAATGAGTTATTAACAAAACATTTAATATTGACTTTTTCGTCTCGAAGTGATTTACGCGAGAGTTCTTTCTTTTTAGTTTGAACATTCGCTACGTGTAATTCTTACTTTTGAGGAAAATTATAGCGCCATCATGCATCATTCCCTGAGAACTTTAACGGAGGAGAGATTCGTGAGTTGCAGGGAGAAAATACCTCGGAAAATATTATTTAATTTCTCTTGTGAATTATTTTTCGAATATTTCGGCAATTATTGGATTTAAAAGAAAATATCGAGGATTTTTTCTATAGAAAATTCAGTGAATTAAAAAAAATCTTTCGTAAAATTTCCTTGAATTTACAGCTTTTGAATGTATTCAGGAAATGATGGAGACGTAAAAAAAATGAAGAAGATGATTCATTCTTTTTATCAACCTCGATTTCGCTTGGATCCTTTTTTGTATAGAATTTCAAAAGCTACAAGTAGGGCCGAGACGTTGGTGTACGGTTTGATCTAGACTGATGTTTTCTAGAGATTCAACACATTTCGAATGTTTATGAATATTAAACTGACATTTACAAACATCAAACTGACTTTATTAAAGTTAAAGCATTCGTGTTCTACATTAATTTGATGAATTAGTCACCATTTGGATATTATCATTCATCTTGAGTTATAATCGTGATGAGTTCCCCTACGAGTTTCCCTGAAAGTTTCCCTGGGAGTTATGCTAAGGGTTCTCCAGAGAGTATCGCTGGAAACTGCTCAGAGAGCTTCCCTAGAAGTCCCCCTTCTTTTGGAGTCCCTGTAAGAGTTCCTCTGGAAGCTCCTCCAGAAGTTCCTCCCAAGCCCTTATCATTGCAGTTAATTATCGAATTCATTTCCATTAATTTTTAATTAACACTCTAGCTGTTAATAGGGGAATTGGAAAATCATTAACAACATCAATTATTGTCAAATCGCGACGTTTCGCGATTAACAATGTAAACTTCTTCAAGAGCCTGAAGAAGCTGACATTGTTCAGCGAAACTTCAAGATTTGACAATAATTAATATTGTTAATGATTTTCCAATTCCCGTATGAACAACTAGAGTATTCCTCTCAAGATTCCTCTAAGAGATCTCCCGAAAGCTTCTCTAAGAGCTTTTAATGATCATAACATCAGTTTGACAATTATAAATGTCAGTTCAACATTCATAACCATTCAAAATGTGTTCAAATTAAAGCAACTCCAGCCTAGATCAAACCGTATACCAACGTTTCGGCCCTATTTATAAAGGATTCGGACAAAATTGTTCTATCTCGCTTTTTCCCAAAATATTAAAAAATAAAAATTAGCAAAAAAAATTGATTTATTCTGTTTGATGTCGTCACTACTGATTCAATAACAAGAAAATCCGATCAATTGTTCAAAACACCGCAAATAAAATATTACTTTCCTCTAATTCAGCAGAGATGCACAATTGCATAAAATCAAGAATCCGATGTTGATGTCGACTTTTTCTGCAGCTGTAATTTTTATTATCAGTTAAATCTCTCAATTAATTACATAATCCTTTGAACATGAGGAAGACTTAGATCGTACGAAAAATATAGATTCACAATGTACTTTAAGTAATAGTTCGTATATGAATATAAAGGTGTTGATTATTCATCACAGCAATGGTGCCGCCTTCGTGCTAATTAATCGTCACAAGCATTAGACGACGAGCTCAAGAGCCTTTCATTTGTTCTGTACAATTCCTGTTCAGTCTGAGAGATTGATAAGTACCGCATCTCTCAGTAGAGAGAGAAAATCCTCTCCTCTTTTTTTTTTAATACAGAAAAATGGAAGAAAAAAATTGGAGATGTAAGAAATAATCGCGGAAGAATTCACATCTATTGAGTCTCTGGACGTAACACAAACGCATGACGGATAAGCTTTAACCCTGTTCAGCCATTAACGTTATTAACATTCGAACGATGGAGAGTGACCTGTTATATACATGTATATATACAGCCCACGCGCATTATTGTAGCATCACTTTGCAAAGTGAGTCAGCTGTAAGAGGCGGATAATTAGGGGTATTCTCGTGTTAAAAAATTTATACATTTGGCTCAACATTTATTCACGAAAAATTAAGTAATGAACGGAACATGGTGAATTATAAATAATGAAGAAAATTAACTGTAAAGAGAAACGGTAATAAAAAAGAATTTCAATAATGAAAATCTGGGAAAAATGGACTACATTTTTTTTCAAAGTTAAGACCTCTGGGGAAAAAATTGAGAAAATGCTCGGCAATGTCTATATTATTGTGAAATTTTTTGAAATTTTTTCATGAATGTGTTCACTCTGAAAAAAATCTAGAATTTTTTTGTGGCCAACATTTTACTTATTAAAAAAAGTCATTAAAAAAAATTTCGTTATTTCAAAGTGGAATTTTTGTAATAATTTTTTTTTAGTTCATATTTTTCACTGCAAAGTAATCAAAATAATTTTGAAATATTTCGAAAAAAATCTATTTCGTTATTTTACAATGAAAAATTACCAAAAAAATCATATCGATCATTTGAGAATAGAAACTTTCTTTCTATTGTGAATTGCTGAGGAAAATGAATGAAAGCTCTGATGTATCTAGAATGAAGTTAATTTATTTTTCTGATTGGTAAGACTGATGAGAAAAAAAAATTTCAACAGGTAAGAAAGAGTGAGAAAGAGAAAGAGATAGATGATTAAGTAGTCTAACGGCCTACCTGACACTTCCTATTAATATGACGATTTGTGTATTAGCATATTGGAATTATTTTCATGTACAGCAGTCGTATTTCTCTACATGTGACAAGTAAAATTGACGAAGAAAAATCAATTCGATCTGGCAAACGATCGACAGCTATGATACATGAACAAAGAATGAAGAGAAGAAAAAAAAGAAGCAAAAGAGAGGATGGGAGGGGAGGGGGTGGGGGAAGGGGAACATCAAAATGAAATAAAATTAATTTCCATTCATACGTATTATTAATTTAACCAATGAACAACAACACAGTCCTGACTTCTTCAGACAAGAAAGGAATATAAAATAAAAAATAAAAAAAAAAAGAAATAAAAAAAAATGAAATCATAAAATATAAGAGGACGAATCGGCGCCTCAAGCGGGGTCAGTTAATTTCTTCACCAAGGCGTGTCAACCTGCCAAATATTATGGAAATTTATTCGTGTACGAGACTCAAAGCGTAATGGATTCCCGTGAGGCTGTCGAGAGACTGAATTTGGATATGCTGGAGAGTGAATGCAGGACCTCTGTTTCACGTCTCTCCAACGAAATTTCAATGGCACAAATTTCGCTTTACTCTTCTATACATAACAAAAAAGAGTTTTTAGTATTTTTTTTTCTCTTTAAAGAACAAATTGGTTTTGATAATTCGGAAATTTTTCCGTTAAGGATGTTAGGGCGAGGTGGTCGGACATAACCTTAAAATTTTGTATAAAATAGTAAATAACAACGTTTACATAATAAATGTCTCCGAAATCATTTTCCTAATGTTTGAAGAATGTAATGAGGAACAAAATAAGCAGTAGAAACAAAAAATTGATTGAAAATTGAAAAATTGGCTGCATTTTTTACATTTTTTGAATCTTGAAAAATTTGAAATATGTAGAAAATGCAGCCACTTTTTCAATGTTCAATCAATTTTTTGTTTCTACGGCTTATTCTGTTCCTCATTACATTCTTCAAACATTAGGAAAATGATTTTTGAGACATTCATCATGTAGACGTTGTTATTTACGATTTTATACAAAAAATTAAGGTTATGTCCAGCCACCACGCTCTAACATCCTTAAGTTAACCCCTCATTTTTCGAATGCCGTATAAAATATGATATTCTTTTACATTCTTTTGAATTTCTTCAAAACTAGATTATGACGCGAGCACTTTGCAAATTGTGACTTTAACTGGACTAATATTAATGCATTTTTTCATGCCTCATCATTTTTCGAAACTAAAAGAGGAAATTTTTTGTCTTTCAAATCATAAATGATTGTTTTTGTTAATGGAGAAAAATCTGACATATTAAGCACAATATATACATATATATAATCCTCATTTTTCCTGTTTTATCGACTGTACTCTGGGATACTACCTTAATTTGTTAAAAGAAGGATGAGAATTATAATTGATTTAATAATTTTCTTTCGGTGTTTTTCTGCTGCGCATGTCAGTAAAAAACGTCTCGTAAAAGGACAGAAAAAAAAAATGAAGGACTCGAGAGAGCCACGAAGACGAGGAGCCAACAACGGTTTGTGAAAAGAGGATAAGTGGATAAGGTGCTAAGTGTACCCCGAGGTATAACTCAAAAAATATAGTGCACGTAACACAAGCTGAATATTCTTCATTCCCCTTTCAACTGTTGATGGAATAAAAAATTAATGACATTAAATATTCATCGGGAAATTTCGTTACTTGAACGATTCATCTTTTTATTTCCATTAATCTCAATCGGTTTAAATAGATCAAGTACATCCTCGAGATTGTCAATGAGAAAAAAACCTGTGTACCTCCGTGAATCAGCGAATTGTGTTTGAAATTAGATCAAGTGCCGTTGCTTTCTTAATAGAAAAGAAAAAAACTAACTCACTTGATTCGAGGAAATGTAAATATTGACAGAGAATTTGTCTTATGGAGAGTTCGGTTTATTTAATATTGAAAGTAACTGATTTTATTGAAGGAAAAAACGTAATTATTTTTGAGAGGCAGAGAAATGAAGAAACTAGAATTTTTTTAAAGTGAAGGGTTTCATCAAAAAATTTCAAAAAAATTGTGAAGTTACTTCAGCATGTCGACATTGTTGAAGGATTTTTTTTTTAAATTTATAAAGGCCTTCACTTCAAAAAAAACCATGAATCATTTTTCAATCCATTTTCTCCTTACAGAATTATCTGCATAAACTACATATAAATTCCTTCACTTTTGTCACTGAGAAATAAAATACACAGCGAAAGAGACAGGGAGAGAGTTGATGACGTCGATATCCGTAGCAAATTGATAATCCCACAATTTTCCTCAGATGATCATCACTTTTCGCACTTTGCACGTTATCGAATTATCGTTGCAATTGAACTCACTTAACATTGAATTATTTTTTGACAATGAAATTGCGAAAAATGAATTTAAAGAGGTGCACAAAAAGTAATAAAAGAGTGAAAAAATATGGTTTGAAGGTGGAGTTGAGGATTCAAGGGAGAAAAAAAAAGAGAGAGAGAGAGAGACAGAGGAAAAAAAATAAAACAGCATATTCAGAAGAAAGAAAAGAGAGAAGAAGAATAAAAAAGAAATGGAAAGAAAAAAAAGTGGGGAATGAGAAGAGGCAGAAAAGAGGACTGGAAACGGGCCCCGAAGGCCCACGACGCGGTGTGGGTGAACACACTTGGGGTCAACTGAGTTCAATCCAGGACCACGGAGTATTTTGCCTCTGGTCGTACTACTACGAGAGGACGAGAAGGACGACGAAGATGCGCGAGATGAGCCTTCTTCGTATTTGACTGTGAAAACGATTCTCCATGATTTTCATTCAAATCAGAAAATCAATCGTGCATAAAAAATTTAATTCAAATTCTTGCAACGGTCAGTGGATGTTCTTTTTCTTTTTTTTTCTTTACCGTTTTCAAATGAATAATAATAGATATTATTTGTGCTTCAGAAATGAATGAATTTCATGGATATTTCCTTCAATTCGCACAAATATGTTTCTCCTTTTTTTTTTGTTTCTCTCTTTCTTTTATTTTTAGTCCCGTTCAAATAAAGAATTAACGAGAAAGGAAATAGGGTTATAGTGACTGGGAATGGGTTTCGTGAATATATAAAAGGTCCATGAAAACAGGTGAGAGCACCTGCGCGTTGAACCGATCGAAGGAAGCAGGTGTATTTTTGCCAATGTTGGATATATCCACGTCTGGCCTGTGTATGCTAATTGGGCCAGTCTGAGGTTTGTGCCCTTCTTGTTCATAGGCACCCGATGTGTGCCTCAACTCGGGATTTAACGAGCCACTGAACAGGAAGCACTGCCTCAGTCCTTTTTACATTTTTCTCTTTTTTATTAATTATAAAGTTTCATCGATTATCTGCCAATAACGTCAGAATGGGCCTACGGGGCAAAATCGAGCAGGATTTTTTGTTTTTGAAGTGCAGACGATAACTGAGTTTTTTTTCAGAGTTCTAAAGAACAAAATCAGATCCATTTATCTTTGTGATCATTTTCAATTGAGGTAGTTCTATCAGGGAGGGATGTAAAAAAATGAAAGGCATTGGGCCCTTTATGGGAAGGGGCTCATTGGATGTATTACATATTAATGTTCATTCTGATACATCATAAATTCATTCTTTCGATACTGAGGTATGAAATTTTGCATCTAATTGTGAATTTAACGAAAATTATAAGATTTTTTTAGGAAATTCTCGATATCCCCTAGATGATACGGTGCTGCATGCACACATCCAGACATTCATTACACGTATAGCACGATAGAGCACACGCACACAACTATGCCGAACGAAGCAGCCAATCACGTCCAAGCAGCGGCCAGCTGATTGCCTCACTCAATCGTGAATTCTACCAAATCTTCCTGTCTTCAAAATTAAAAAGAAAAGAAAATACGTGGTGAAAAAATCTGAATTAATTTCAAATTACTCCAAAATACTGAAAGAGTCCACATGTAGTTTTTTATCGAATTCATTCGACTGGATTTCGAGAGAAAAAAGAAAACCTGCCGAATTTGATTGGTTTTTGAGGTTCTGCCCTTACTCTGCGTTGAAAGTTGAACCTTTGAGATTGGATATCTCATTAACTACGTGGTAAAAGAATTTTGAATGTTACACAAAAATTGAGAAATAACGTCATTAATTCTTCCACCAAATTTGGAGAAAATCATTCGATTACTCAAAATCCGACAAAACTTCCTCGAATATCTTAGAAACTCATGGAGATATACTCTTTTTGTCTTAATTCTTCTTTGTAGAGACTTCCAGGAGCTCAAAAAAAAATTAATTTTCCAAAAAATTAATGAGAAACAAATAGAATTCTTCTGTTTTACCTCCTCACTACTAAATTGCATCAGGGACAGCGGAAATATTAAAGGCAAAGAGTTCTTTACTAAGTTTGATGTCAATAAAAGAAAACCTTGGTTTTACCCCTTCCCCAGGTTACCCAGAAGTATTATAGTAACAATTAATCGGGTGCGGGCAAATCATTACCACCTTGCATCTTCTCTTGCAAGAGTGGGTATTGCTAGCGATTCTAAATGTGAATGTGGGAATGAATACCAAGACTTGAATCACATAGTTTGGTAGTGCCCACTCTTGGAAGAACATAGAACCGTACTTATTGATAAACTCTTCAAACTAAAGCTTGAGCCTCTCCCTATTTGTTTAGAGCACCTTCTTATGGCAACTAATATTAGAGCGATAATATGTTCATGTGAATATCTGAAGAAATGTAATATAAGAATATAAATAACTGTACATGACAATGTTCATACTTTCCGCATAGACTTTATAAAAATCTGTGAAAAATGAAATTTTATACCAGCAGCCAATAAGTCGTCAACTGGCAATTTCTAGAGCCGATATTCAATAGAAAAAAAAAAGAAAAAAAAAGTGACTGGCCTGATGTCTGTACTTTAACATCGAAGACGCAATGCTGCACTAATTATTGACCACATCACCCAACCAGACAGTTGTTGAAAAATTGTTTCAGAAGAACGAAAATCATTCCGTCAACGAAAGACTTTCGCTCGAGAAAATTATTAGTGAATGGAATCTATTGTAATGCCCTGTGTTCTCTTTTGTAGATGAACGATGTTTCCTACTCTCATATGGATCTGGAACATTCACGGATGAGTCTGCATTCTCTATACAGAGAAGATTGCGTTCTCTGTTACGAATGGAATGGACATCTAGATGAATTGGGGATTTAGTGCCTTCGGTTATTAATATCTCAATAGCCCGATTTCCAATTACACAATGGACCTCCTCTGTTTCGTATAATCCGTTTATGGAGAATTGTATGAGGATTTGCGATGCTTTGAATGATGATTTCTTCTTTTCGTGTGGACGAAGCGAATTTCGCGATTGAAAAAAGATGGAAGGAATCAGAAAATGTTGGGACATGCTGAAGTAGCTAAAAATGGGGTAAAATCGATCGCTGATTGAATTTTCACAGGTGAGAATTCTTGGAATGTTTGTGTAATCGTGTGAGAGAAATTTCCGATAAAAATAATGTAAAAAATCATATTTTTCTTTCCACAGCTTTTTCATGAAAAATTGCCTTTGTCTCACAGGTATGTCTTCAGTCAAATAACTTCTTTTTTTTTCAATTTAAATGCTTTTGAAGCAGTACAGCTTATTTCGCTAATTAGAAAATATTAGAAAAAAATATATATATTTTTATTCTTGAAGTAATAAATGAGAAGTCTAATTGAAAGAAATTGGCGCTTATTCCGTTCAATTCATGACAGTTGATGTTATTCCTGTCAAATCCCAATGAAAAGTGAAGTCTTCTCGCTGTTAAGCGAAGAAACCCCGTTCCCATGAGGATATGAGCTTACCTTGTCTTCAACATTTGAATGGCGAATGGAGATACGCTCCAATAAAATGCATTTTAGGTGTAAAATGATCTAGCAATTTTTTTCGGAGTGAAGAATTTCATGAAGGAATCTGAAAAAATTGAGAAGATGCTTCCAACATGTCTACATTGTTGGGTAATTTTTTGAAAGGAACAATAATGACAATAATAATAATAATAAGAAGAAGAAGAAGAAAAGAAAATGATCATAATAATGACAAGAAAAGGAGGAGAGAAAAAAAAATTAATTTATCAAGGCAAAAATATATATTTTTTTAAAATCTTTATATTCTATAAGATGAGGAAATCGCTGATAATCACAAAAGCTTTTATATTTAGCCTTTCTTTCCAAATCTCCTACTACTGTAAAGAGGATTGAACCTCTTTAAACGCGAGCAAACAATCATGATTCTCCTTTCTTTCAAAAAGCCTCGGCATAGTCGAGATCCTATAATAATTAATCCCCCAATCAAAAAATCACCTTTTCCCACATTAACCGCACACTCATCACTTTCTCCCCGACCAACAGTATCTCGTCCAAAATTTTGTTCCTCTAGAATAAACGTTCTATTTCCACAAGTTGCACTGATAATTATGAGTATCATCCAATTGGTATAGTAAATGTATCGATGTGCAAATACGTCCGTGTAATCGAGTGCAGATAACGAGGGCACAAATCAAAAGTTAAAGGAGAGAAAATTCTTTCTCATTTCCCCCGGAGCGTTATTGGCAGGAGAAGAAGTCAAGTAAGATGAAGGAGGAGAGAGGGAGGAGGAGGGGGGGAGGGCTCTCTTCTTCTTCTCCACTCGAGCCTCATGCTCTTTGTAGTGAAGAGTACGTTTTTTGAGCCTCATGGGCAAAATTGGTATAGAGAATGAGAAAGAGAGAGAAAGAGAGAGAGAGAGAGATGTACATTTGTGTGCATGTGTGTATACACGAGACTTCGTGTATCGAAGGGGACGGTTAACTGGCCCCGACAACAAATTGGCATGGATTCTACATGTGAGTATATATCGAATGTAGCGTGGATTGATAGCTCCAGGGTGTATTTCGTTATATGTGTGCATTCTGAGTGGTGATTTTCAAGGTGAAAAATCGGTCAACATCAATGCGGATGTGTTACGCTCAAGGTCATGCAAATAAATGTGTAAATTTCTTTATTTTTATTTGTTTATTAATCAAATTGTTTTTTTTTTTTCAGAGATAATTTGATTTCAATTTCGAGTTATATGGAATGATTTTCTTTTAATTAGAAAATTTTAATCAACTGCACAAAAATAGGCAATTAAATATTTACTAGTAATTAATTATTTGAAAATTTCATTAAATTCACTGAGTTTGTAACATTCGTAAAAGTATTAACTTTCGCTGTCTCTTCGAAGTTCTCCCACGATCACAAGAGACGTATTCTACGCAGACTAGTGGGTAAAAGGGAATCGGCACAGGTGCGCTGAAAATCAGCTCGCCAGCCGTCTTTTATCCAATGCACACACATATTCAAAGAGTTTAAAGAAGCAAAAAGGAATTTTAAAAAAAGAAATAAGAGAATGGGAAGAAAGAGGTGAACAGAAATGGGGAGGGGGTTGCTCTACCAAATCCGGCGAGTCTCGGCATCGGTTTGTGCTGTCGACCATTGGACAAATGACCTTATAGGGCTGGCAAAACCGTATTCACGATCGTTTCTCCCCCACTTTGTTGAAATCGATCGATAAATGTGAAGCAGTTGGAGAGAACATTTGAAAGTAACTGAGTACGTGAAACAGAGAGAATTTTTATTAAGATTAATGAAAAAATTTGTATCATTAAATTATTTTAATTAATTTAATGTATTTAGTTTTTAATTTATTTAATCACATGTAATGCACAGGTTTGCAATAAAATAATCTCAATTTTCTTACGGATTCTTAATTTATTTATTCATTTTCCTCTTTTCCTATACTCGGCCTACAACTTCTTTCATCATCCATCTTTGGATCCATTAAAAGGCGCCTAGAGCCCATATGATATCGTATTCAAGCATCTCAAAAGCAAAATACGATCATCCGTCTCTCTTCCTCGTCTTTGGAATGGAGAAAAAAAAAGGAAGAGGAAAAAAAAAATATTAACTGAGTGAAGTATATACACTTATATATACTCTCACCCATATCTGGCAATTGATTGTAGTCCACTTCTCTTCTAGATTAGTCCACTCTACACCTTTCGTTTTCGATAAAAACTTTATACCCCTGAGGTTGCATTAAAAGTGATTACTTGAAGATGACTTCAAAACAAATCACACATTTTATATGAGAAATATTGTTTTACGTTTTATGCAGCATCCAATTACACGCGTTGCTTTTCATATGAATAATTTTACTATTTTCTTTGCTTTTTTTTTCTTCATTTTTATGTGCAGTTGTTTATCTTTCACGATATGATTTTTTTTTGCTTTTTGAGAGATAATGGGATTTATGGGATGTGGAATAGTTTTAGCGATAGTGTAAAAGAAAATAATCAATTAAATTCTTGTTTAGCTCTTCTGTGCGTAGATTCAACAAGTTTCGTTTTATGGTAGATTGAACGCACTGTTGTCAAATGTTCCGCAGTACAGCTCAGTATAAGGGAGAAACCACAATGGACAAACGTAACGCAACATCGATTGTGTGCACAGCGCACCTTACGAACCAGAATAAACGTACGCAATTGCTGCGCTCTTTTTTGAGGGTATTTGACTGTCTTGAACTATCAATGATGAATTCCAAATCATTAACAGGAGTTTCTTTTCAAAAAATGAATGTATGCACCTATTAAAACTAAATGTAAAGTTTGGGTCTATTCCCACTCACGTAATCAGGAATAATATGACAGCTGTCACTTCTGGTGATAAGGAAATCTTCAAATCTCAATCAATTTTTCCCACCATTTTTTGTGTGTCACTCATACATCGACTGCATTGCGCAGTCCACATCGCACCTAGCAAAGTTCACACTCATTGTGGTTTCGCCCCCAAAGGGCCATGCTACATAAGAACTCAAGGCATATTGAAACATGAATAGTATAATAACTCTAATCACAATTAATAGAAGAGATAGAGACATAGTTTCTCGAGAGACACATTCTTGTCAATTAGAGAAGTTCTTCATCTTTTGCGGAGAGGCAATGAATATTTTATTGCGAATATAAGTATGAAAAAATACGATTCGGAAAAGTGTGCTCATATTAATTACAGAGATTTTTTGAAAAGGTGAAAGTATTCCCTTCATATTCCAATTGGAAAATTGTTTTCATTTCTCATATTTTGTTCATTCTGATCTTTTTTTGTAGAGTTTGTGACGATATTACCGATTGAAATGGTAATAGAGATGACGGCCCGCATGAGTAATTATCTGAGGGATAATTTCTGTGAAGAAATGAAGAGAGCGGCTCAATCGCAAGGAGGAGGGGGAAGAAAAGGACAAGAGGGATTGGAAGGACTCACTTCGACAGCGACAATTGGAGAGAAGAGACTCTGAGCCAAGAAAAGTAAAAATTAATCAGAAGACGAGAAAGAATACGGGAGATGGAGAGGTGACGACTGGACAAGGAGGAACCTTGAAGGACCTGGAGAAAAAGCTCAGATGAGTACCATATAATAAAAATTAGGATCTTCTTCTCGACAATGGAAATCTCCCGGGCCAGAGTGTAAAATAATAAAATAAAAAGACTCTTGAATTAATTTGATATTTCGAAGAAATCGATTTTGTATTTTTCTGTATAAGTACTCATGTGGATATGAATGGATGAATGCTAGAAATATGATAATCAATTTGATTGACGATATCAGTTCATATTTTTTTTTGTTTTTTAAAATAAAATTTTTATGATATTTAATAAAGAAATAAAGAATATCCGTCATGTTGCAATGGGCATCGGCATTTTTCATGAGTAATTATTTCATTATATTATTTTCGTTGATTATTATCCTATCTTATATCTTGAGTCTTGTTACAATAAATTTAAGTCTGGTTATAAAAATATCAATATAAAATTCGCTTAATTTGATTATTCTGAAGCATCTATATATATTAGAATTATTACAAGTTTAAGTGTCGCTGATATGTCGCTGATGCATCACAAGCGCGCTCAGTTTCCAAGCACACAAAATTTGAAGGATTGAAACTATTTTCCAATTAAAATATGACAGAAATTTCCTCACCTTTTTGAAAAATCCAAGTAATTTATCTAAGCACACTGTTTTAAACCGTATTTTTTCCGGTTTATATTCACAATAAAATATTCATTACCTCTCCACAGAAACTGAAGGATTTCAAATAATGCAAATTATAAAATTTCTAAAGCTTATGAAGTGTCAGCTTACAAGCAGCTTCAGCCTAATCAAAATGCTACACAAAAATCCCGGCCCTAGTCATTTTCTTCCATCTCCAAGGAACTATTTACGTTAAAGCCTGGAAAATCTCTTTTTCGATTAATAGGTTCAAGCCACCAATGCTGAGTATTTTTCTTCATAATATAAATATAAAATCCAAGAAATAATAAATTAAGCAAAGTACATTCATACATAAATAGTGATAATTCATGGGGATTCATTCTTTTTCTGGCAACTTGAATTAACTTGGAATAAAATACGAAATTCAGATTTTGACATCTGTCACTTGAATTATATTCAAATTGGATAAATTTATGCGGAAACGTACAACTCTGCACTTGTGCTGCGTCTGCGTCTTATGTAGCATGGCCCTAACTTACGTGAAGTGACTCTTGGACCGCGACTTGACAACAGTGCACGTCTCCATTTAGGACACTTAGTGGCGCTGTGTGGCTTTTCCATCTCCTTTGCATAATTCAATTTTTCCCAATGCTTTCTTCAATTATTTTCTGCTGATTAATAATTTTAGATTCTTTAAGAGAGTTCAAAACAAGAATTCAAATTCCTCCAAATTCTTTTTGTGAAAAATTGTACGATTTTTTTCAGGTAAATTCGAGCCCATTCTGTGGTGGAACTCATGAAACTCAGAAAAGAATGTAAACGCGAAGTTTCACCTGTATTTCGAAAAATTACATGAAACTATTATTTGACGTCAATTTGGGTCAAAAAATTGGTAACTGATGTTACGGTACTTGTCTTCATATCCAAACAGCCCGCCGGGGTTGAGAATTTAAGATTAGACAAGACGACGAACTACCACACATATACTCATAGATACACACTCGTGACGATTTTACGTCTAACGACTTTGGTCACAGTATAGACTGTCGAAAAGGCTGATTAAACCTGGTGATACGGCAATATAAACCGTGCAACGATCCAGAAACCGGGCAATTATCCCTCCAGTGAATGAGATGAGGGCGCCACAGTCGTGAGTCAGTTGTTAAGTGATTGTGATAACCTCTCAATCGTCCTGTGGCGCCTTTACCTCTTGGGCGAATCATCTGTATCATACTATTTTCGTTCAACAGAATCTGAATTACGGCAAGAAGACTTCATGCTTCATTTTTCTCCTCTTCTCTTTCATAATTTGATGCAACAAGGAAGAATTTATCGCCGTTAGAGAAACTCGCCTTTTACGGATCAATCCAAATGAATTGATGAAGAGTATTTAGATGCGGAGAAATATTAATTACGGAGGGGGAGACTAGGGTGAAATGGACCGGGATTTTTTCTGCAAGTTAAGGTCTTCATGAAAAAATTTGAAAAAATTCGTCAATAATTGAGACATATCAGAGTATCTTCTCGAATTATTTAAGATTTTTTCATAAAATCCTTCACTCATAAAATAATCCTAGATCATTTCGCCCCGGTTTTCTCTAATTGTTGAGAATTTTCTAGTGCGCAGCTAAAAAATGCATAGCATTAAATTTGATTTCACTGAAAAAAATAGTAAATTTTGTTTTCTCGAAAATTTATTTTTTCCCAAATTTTTGCTACCAACACCAAAAATATCTCTCCTCCAGGAGATCCAAAAAAAATAACACCCAAAAAATAAAAGTGTGAACGTCATCCAAAACTGCATACAAGTATGGAGATATATTTGGCGTCAGCGTTTAAATTACCGTGACCAAACCACTGTCAAGAAGGTAACGTCGTTCGAGCGTTCACGGTAGAAGATAAAAATCTAGCGCTAGTTTATGAGCTGCGGGCGATTCTTTATAGCTGCCTGAATACACTCCAAGTACACACCATCGAGTATAAGTCTCTAATTTTTTTTTATTTTTCTTCATTTTTTTATCATTATTTTTACTTTCCCCTTCCTTCTATCTTTTCTTTTTTTTGCGATTCCCGTTTTCTCTCACCTCGTCGATTCTCATTCCTCTCCTCCATTCCATCTTCATTCCATTACGTAGCACTTGGAATTTTGCATGCAAAAACGAAATCGATACCTCTATTTTAATACTTGAGAAAATAAAAATGAAATTGATTTTTTTCGCCGTCATTTCATTTTTTTTCTTCTTTTAAATTAACTCTGCATTATTTCTTGCAATGAGATATTGCAATAGCATTGAACTGATCGAAAGAAGTATCGAGAGGGAAGAGCACGAAGTAAAGAAAAATAACCGCTTTTCGTTGCAAATACTTTAATGCGTGGGACGTAACACACAACACATTTGAACAATGTGTGGGTGAGTTTTTACGCAGTGTCGCACACGAGCGATGTTGATTCTTATCGGGAAGCCTCTTTATCGATGCCAACCGTTATTCACAATGAGTTTTGCTCAAGAAAGGAAATTCCTTTTTTTTTTTCTTCATTTCTTCTCTCTTAAAAACCTCATAAAATACGAGAAGTGAAAATTTCGGAATTGAAAGCGGAGAGATTATTACACAAATTTGGAGAAAATATTCATTATTGATGATATAATTTTTTTTCAGAATGAAGGACTTTGAAAAATAATCTTTAAAAAATTGAGAAGATGCTCCAACAAATTTCAATGATGAGGTAATTTTTTCAAATTTTTTCATCCGTCCCATCACTCAAAAAAATCTTAAATTTGCCTAAAATTTAAATTGTTGAGAAAAATAGTAATTCTTATTTCAATTAAAAAATAATAGAATAAGGGGAAATAATCTAAATTTAAATGTGAAATTGTGAATTTTTCATTCGAATAATTCTCTGAGATCTTGATTTTATGTACCTGTTTTAAAATTTATTTACAATTGAATTTTATCTGCCGAAAATCCCTCCTCTCTTTTTTTTCCTTCCTGCAACTTGAAACAGGTTAATGCTGGATATAAAGTAGCGTTCAGGTCGAACAGTCGGGTCGAGAGGCAATACTCTCCGAAGACAATGCACCATATGCCAAGTATACAAGTGCTCATAGTAGATTTCCTTTTTTTTTTTCTTTCAGCGCTAAAGTAAAATGGCCACAAACGTATACACATTGTCTCGAAAAAGCCATTAAATAAAGAAGCCCAACCGATTCCAGCCCATGTCCTCGACTACTTTGCCTTTTCGACTCCAAAGTGCCTGTGTCCTACTACTTTGTTCATTGAGAAGTACTAGTAGACTAACATCGTTTGCACCAACTTACAGCTACCGATTTTACCTCGCCGTTCTTTGTAGCTCCTTTAGCATAACCGTAACTACGCACTTTGCCGGTGAATACGGAATTTAATTTATATCTCTTGGGTTAATTGGAAAATCCGGGAGAATGCTGATACAGGGAAAAAGAATCATTAATTTTATAAATTATCAGGGCTGGAATAAATTCTTGCGGAACTTGAATTTTTTTTATATAATGATGAAGAATTGAGGAAAATGGAGAAAATGAGTTCAATAATTATATCAAATATCTGGAACAATTTATCGCTGATTTTTTTTGCAAAAATCTTTGAAACGAGTGAATTCAGAGGAAAATATGAAAATATCTTTTTTTGTTGAAAATTTCTAGTTCTATAAAAAAAATTCTAATAATTCTCCTGAATTTCATCGTTTTCAAGCATATTCTCCGATTTTTTTTCGGAGTAAAGGCCTTGACAGAAAAATTTTCAAACTTCTTCCAATAACATAAAGATACTGAAGCATCTTTTTGAATTTTTTTTTATTTTTTTCATAAATGTCTCCATTCAGAAAAAAATTCAACAATTATTTAGTTCAAAAAGTAACTTTTTAAAAAAATGTAAATAAGAAGAAAAAAAATGCATAAAAATCCCATTTTTATCCCTTTTTCTCCAGGTTATCATATATTCTTTCCCCGTCGAGAATTCCAGGGAATTTTTAACTATACGAAAAAAATTGCTAAATAAATTCGCTGAAATCTTTATTTTTCTGAGGAATTTTTCGGATTTTTTTTTCGAACTGAAACGCTCCATGAAAAAATCTGCAAAAAATTCGCAATAATATAAACATGCGAAAGCATGGTTCTAATTTTTTTCCCAAATCTTCATGAGTATTTTCAATTACAAAAAAAATCGAGCAGCCATTACTCAAAAACTCTTAAAAATGCAACTTTTGAAAAAAAAGGAAAATAGAAAAAAAAACGTTAATCGACGTTTTATCCCATTTCCTCCAGCTTATCGTATATTTTCCTCCGCGAGAAATTCTCGACTAAAAAAAAAAAAATCAAAGAAACTATAAAGAAATCGAAGGGATAAAAGCGCATCATGGACACCCTCAATTCCAGGAATTAACATAAATCCCGGTTTATAATCTTTCACGGTGTCTGCCTGGTTTTCTTCTCCCAGCCACGTATTATAGTATATATATATGCAATGGTTAGAGGTATAGATGGTGAAGTAAGAGGGTTGAGAGAGGGAGTGAGAGTACGGGCGTGCACACTGTGCGCGTTACCGATACGATCAACAGTGGCATGCCAAGCTCTCTTTCGCGGTCGGAACGAGGGCCAGGGCCGGCAGGTGTTGGTATGCGAAATTATCACGTTAAAGGCGCGAGTCGAGGGCCGTACAATTTTTTATCATTTGACCTCGGCAAAACACTCTGCGACTACTCGTCTATCGGACACATTGAATTATTGTCCAGTGCATCAAGAAAAGAAAAAAATCACAATCAATAATCGTAAATTAAGTAAATTTTCCTCTCTTTTAATCAACTAAATTTCATTATGATTTTTTAAAAATAAATTTATTTGCATTTATTAAATCAACCTAGTAACATTTAGAATTAATTCAGAATTTTATACAATTTATCATGCATCAAATAAATATTGAAATTATTTTAAAATGTGAAAGGAAGCTGTCACTTGAGTGCATTAAAAGGAATTTCTCCACCCGTTCAACTGTATTTCTTTTTTTTTTCTTCTTCTTCACGTGAATAAAAATGTTTCCCTGAACTGCGGATGAGAATAAGTGAAAGAAAATTTTGTTAAGGAAAAATCATGGCTCACCCATTGAAAGGTGAAACAGGTAGGTATCCGATTTCCATTCATTCAAACAGGTAGCCTCCTCTTGTATCCTTCTTGGGGAGAAAAAAAAGAAGAAAAAAAAAAGGTTTTCATCCTCTCTCTGTGTGTAAAATAGATTAATGTATGCAAAAATTGGTTTCTCGATTATGGGGGCATTTTTCCCACAGATACAGGGGACCGGAACACGAGTGAGCGGTTCGGCGCCTTCATCTGTAACGTTCTCGTGTTTCACCTGTGTGCGCCCGAGAGGCTTTTACACCGGTTGATCCTTCTTCTTATTCTTGTTCTTTTTTTTTTCTTCTTTTTTTCCTTTTTCCCTTTTCTCTCGATGCATCCTAGTGTTATATTGGGTATTTTCTAACACATCCTGGAACTCAAGCGAACCATGATAGGCAGTTGATTTTCCCAGGGAATTCACAAGGAATTGTATTTGATAATCACGAATAATCGTTTTAATTTTGAAAAATTGGGAAACAATTATTCATTTTTTTACGTAGATTTTATATTTTTTATGTCAATTTCTCGACGATGCAAAAAAAGAAATTGACGAATATAACTGGAAAAATGAAAAAAAAAAATTTTATTGGAATTTTTTTGAGCGTGGAGGAGATTATGAGAAAATATGAAAAAAATTGAGAACATGCTCCAAGATTTCTATATTTTTGGGTAATTTTTCATTTTTTTTGCAGAGGTCTTAGCTCTCAAAATATTTTTTCTCAATTTTTATAATTATTTTAAAATTGTAAAAAATTTTGTTCACATTTTTTAATTTCAGTATTTCTTTTTATCTATTGCAAACTACCACAAATCATTATAATTTTTATGAAAACCTCTCGGTTATCTATTTTCATTTAAAATTCATTAAACCGCAAATATCACGAAGTGCCTCAGTATAATTTTTCATTCGTAATTCATCCCCTAGCATCGCCTAATCTCTTCTCGATCCATCAGCGTATGTAACAAATGATTGCCCACTGTGAAATAGCATTGCAAACTGAGCTAGTGAAAAATCCATTCATCCTCTACTCCTAGCATCTAACAAACCAGTGAGGTCAAGTACCAGCGTTATTTTCCTATTTATTTTTCATTAATGTAAGAATCCGAGCGTTTTCAACTCCAGTTAATCTTTCATTTTCCGATGATTTCTTGGAGATAGTGTTTTCTCCATTTCTTCATTTTTTTTTATAATTCTCACCGGGCTGAAACTTTTTACGTAACATATTAAAAAGAAAAAAAATGAATTGAAAAAAATTCAGTCACAAAAAAAATCAAAACTGTCTTTTTTTCTCCTAATTCAATTTTATAAAAATTTGTTGGAAATTAAGCGAGATAGAGTGATTTTGTCTTAATCCATTTTTGGAGCTCTTGAAATTCGCCAAAAAAAGGCTCAAGATAAAAGGGCGTATCTCCATTTTTCTAGATATTTCATTGAAAATTATCATTTTCTCAGAAAAATTCGAAAATTCGCCCTTAAAAAAACGATTTCTCTGCAAAAAAATTGTTTGAAAAAAAGGAAATCTTTCAACACAGAAGAAAAAAAAAACAGAAGAATGAATCACATGACGCTCATGCACCAAAAAACCTCAAATCCATGTACATCCGATTCGAATCCTTTAGAAAAAAAAATTAAACAACACAAGAAACGAGAGAAAGTAAAATGCGCAAGGAGAAATATCCTATAGGAAAGTTTTTGTTGTGTGTGATTTTAAAGCCAAAGAGGGAGTTAAAACACTCATGTACACAAGCCTTTGCATATATATATTCAAAAGGCATTGAAGGTTTTGGTCGTGTGGCGGTTTGTTGGAAAATCGGTGAGCGCGCGATCTCGTTGGTTATAAGTGAATCGCTTTCACGTAACCCCGTGAGAACTAGAGACACACAGACATTACATTTATACCAGTGATATACTTGCATATTCCCCCTCTCTCTCTCTTCTACTTGTCTCCTCTTTACCTCCTCATCGTCAACGTTTATATTCTTTTAAAGTATAATTTAATACTAGACTTTTTAGATGCAATTGAGGCGCCACATGGTAAGATAAGTGTCTTCAGTACATGTTACTGATCTTAATCAATTAAACATTAAGATTATTCATAAATGGTAAAATAGTTGAAAGTATTTTTATAAAAATTATTCATACTTTTAAATTTTAAATATCAAAACACACATTCTAAACATTAATTAATATGAGAATATTTGTTAATTTCAATGGAATTTAATCTTTTCAATTTTATTTAATTTTTTTTTGTTAATTTCTATCTTTTCTATGTTCAATTGATGAAGAAGAACGTTGTGAAATACATGAAAATTACGAAACAAATTTTCTCACCGAATTGAGTGAATTATTTGATTGTAATTTTTTTATTTTTTTTAAAGTTAAATCAAGATCATTTAGATTTGTGGAATTGTTAAGAATGAGAAATTGTGGGGGCAATTGTCAATTGTATAAATTGATACTAGCAATAAGTAACGACAATAATTATCATCGCTGGTGGTCCATGGGGGACGTTGTCGTTTTAACGAAAGGTGGAGCGATCAACGGTTAGAGGATTAGCTGATACCACAAAGTGCAAGAGAAAGAGAGAGAGAGAGGGAGATGTACGTAGTTAGATTCTATCTTGTCCTCTTGCATATACACGGTTTGACTCCGTTGAAGCGTGATACGTCGAGACGTGTCGGTTTAGACTCCGTTTCCCTTGCGCCCTCCTTTCAGCAAAATAAAGTGAATAAAAAATAAATAAAAAAAAATTAAATAAAAGATTGTTTGGTTTATATATCGACCACCATTGGTTTAACATGTTCCCGCTATAAATCTGAAGAGAATCGATGAGACCAGACGTGACGTCGATAAAATGCAGAGCTGGTTGGCTTGTCGTACTGGGGACAAGACACGTTATATGCCAACATCACCTGAGAAAATTTCTTGACACTGTGGAATTAAAATATATAGGTTTTCCTTTTTTTTCAAATACATCAATTAAAAGTTCAATGATTTGATGATTTAATGAAGTTTAAGAATATATTTTTTTTTTGAAAATTGAAAGGACGATTGTTTTTTTGCAGGACACTTTTGGATTCTTTCTCAATTTAATAAAATAATATTTAATTCATTTTATGAAAAAAAAAATGATTTTTTGAATTTTTTTTTTAATTTTCTTTTGCACGAAATACTTGGTGCAAAAATCTAAAAAAAATTGACAAGATACTCCAATATGTTAACGTTATTGTGTAATTTTTTTGTACATTTTTTTAGACAATTGTCAATTTGACGATAACAATCATTCAGACAAATGCTTTTTTCTAAGGAATTAATTATTTGCTTCTTTTTCATTTTGAGTTGAAGAAATGTCTTTTGCAAGTTATTCAGCATTCCCATCAACAGTAATCTCCAGAGTGATCACTGGGTCCGTCGTTACACACAGTTCGGTTAGACTTCAATCTTGCTCCACTCCTACGGGATAGTGATTAGACCAAGTCACGGTATAAATTCGTTTTACGTGGGAAAGTGGTAAAAGATCGATGGGTACTGGTAACAGACATTGATTACCCTTCTCCACCCCACAAATTAATTACACTCTGGTTATCCCATCTCGACGTTATCCTGCCACTTTTTTTTCCAGCTGCCTGTTTCTATTTCTTATATATTTTTTTTTTCCTCTTAATAATTCAGTGTTTAGAGATGAGAGGAAGTGAAGAGATTTTCACAAGGTTGAGTATCAGAGGAAGCAAAGGCTGCTGAGCAGGTGCTCTTCCTCTCACTCGATCTCACTCTCTCTCTCTCTGTTTTATTCTCTCATGGGGTGCCCCATGGGAGTCTGGGAGTGGGAAAATAGAGGGGGGTGTGAATACACAATATTTTAAGTTGGACCACCTTGCGGTCACTGGTTAGCATGGGAAGTGAAACGATCCCATTTGAATCCCATTGATACAAACTCTACGTTTTCCAGTGTCACACAGAATTTAGATGGTAGTTATTTACTTTTTTCTCATGGAATTTTCGCATTCAGAAGAAAAAGAGTCATCGTTGAGGGCGAAAAAATACAGATTTTGTAGGTGAGAAAATACGGAAATATCCGCTTGTAAGGTGGGCGTGAAGGGTCAAATAAAATGAATTTTTTTGGAAAGAAAGTCTATTATTTCTCGATATTTCCCAGAATTTTCCTAAATTGAACTCCGGCAACCTTTCTTTACTTACATGATTCCTGAAAAATAAGTTATATTTTCCAATTTCGGTTTTTTCCAAGATTTTCAAGAATTTTCCAGGATTTTACTGAATTTTCCGGAGTTTTCAAGAATTTTACAGAATATTCAACATTTCTCCAGAATTTTTAAAGATTTTTGACGATTTTTTCAGGATTCTGCATTATTTTCCAAAATGTTGCAGAATTGTTCGGAATTTTTCCAAATTGATCTTAAGCAATTATATCTCCCAATTTGAATTTTTTCAGAATTTTCTAAAATTTCCCAGTATATTCCGGAATTTGGCAAGAACGTCCTCATTAATAAAAAAAATATACACCATTGTAGACATGCTGGAGCAACTTCACAATTTTTTGTCACTTTGAAGAAAGTTCTGTCTCATTTCACCCTAGGAAACAATCTTGTTCCGATCTCCCCTACATTTAATTCTAGTCTATAAGGAAAAACAGAGGCAACATGGAGCTGCGAGATGATAAAAGAAAATGAAACAATTACTCAACAATGTAAGAATATTAAGATATCTTCTCAATTTTTTGCCCGATTTTTTCATAAAGTCCTTCACACCCAAAAAAATCCTGGACATTATTGCGTCTCTCAGTAAGAATTTCATGGAAAATCTCCCAAAATAAATGAAATTCGTTGATTTTTTCATTTTTGAAAATTTTTTTTTGTATTAGGAGAATAAAAAATGACAACACAGACATAATCGTTGGATTAAAGAGGTCATTACATGTAAATCTCGAGGCCAGGACACATGTGCACACAGATACACATGATCGTACCCAACAGGGAGTCATGTGAAAGAAGGTGCACTTGGCCAGTTTAACTTCATTGCGAGTGAACTCCCTCCCCATACCTCCCCCTCCTCCACCATATCTTCCTATGGAGTTCTTAATATAATAATATACACGGCGGCGTATTATGGCAGGACGTGATTATATGGCGGGCAAAAACGTAACAAGGTAATATACCGGTGGAATATACATTGAACGTGTATATATACTGTTTGTGGACCCCAATGGGTGGCTCTCGTTGAGTTTTGTACGTATGCTGATGGGGGAATACCCAACGGTGTTATGTCTTTTTCCTTTATTATTCATTCTCCTCATCTTCGTTGATTCACTGGTTCTCTTGTGTGGCTCAGAGACCCCCGTCATGTTGGGGTCAACAATTTTTCATTTTACTCATTTCACCTTCATTAAGTTACGAGTTATTAAAAACATTATTCGAACACTGTTCATTATTTTTTTTTATCCCATTATTTTCATAATAACTCAATTTTCAATATTTTATTATTTTTCAAATTTACAGATGTTTTCATAAAAAAAGGCAAATTTCATAACATAATAAACGAAAAATAAGGGATTTTGATATTTACATCTTTCATGATTTTCAAAAATCCTCAAAAACAATAAATTGGAAAAAAAAAAATTTCTTTAAAAATTTGAATAAATTTCATGACTTTATTGAGTTAAATTAGGGAAAAGAATAGAATTTTCTTTTTTCTGAATATAAAGAAAAGTAAAGAATTTTTTTTTCTAATTGTGAATTGAAGAAAAAATTCATCAATTGGTTTCTTGTAAATTTTTTTTTTTCCTATATTGCAAAGTAGAGGAAACTGAAGAAATTTCGATAAAGCCCATTTTTATAGAAAATAGTCAAAAAAACAACCTCATGAAAAATCGTCCGATTCTCTCAGCTTCCAAGATCTTCCCAAAGAAATTGAAGGAAAAAAAAGCCAAAACAGTTTAACTGCTTCTCTACCGAGATAATTGGCTGATAAATAAAATATTCACAAAGGCGTGTGACAATGTCACTCTGTGAGTAAACTTTCCAGTGGGCCACCTGTGTTGGAAGAAGTTAGAAGAAGAGTTCACACGGGAGGGGAGGACACAGAATTGTAGAAGTCGAAGGTGAATGCTTGCCTCACCATATCGGCTCACGGTTAATCGTGTTCACGTTCACGATACAAATACATATTAAAATCATTCACTGTACACAACTTCTTTATTTTATTTTTTTTCTTATCCACGTAAATAAATATATATATATATATAATATAAAGTATAATATAATCACGATTAGGAATGAAAGGTGAAACGTAAGAGAGACGTTTCTGGGATGCACGCTCCTGGAGGCATTTATATTGGTTATTGAAATAAAGAATTAAGGTAGTTTTATTCGAGAGGGATGTATAATAAAAATTGAAGGCACTGGGCCCTCCATGGAAAGGGATCTCATTGGATGTATTACATATTAATGTTCATTCTGATATGTCATAATTTCATTTATTCGATATTGAAGTATGAAATTTTGCATCTAATTGTGAATTTAACGAAAATTATAAGATTTTTTAGGAAATTCTCGATATCCCCCAAAGTATACGCTGCTGTATGCACACATCTAAACATTCATTACACGTATAGGACGATAGAGCACACACATAAAACTATGCCGAACGTAGCAGCCAATCACGTCCAAGCAGCAGCCAGCTAATTGCCTCACTCAATCGTGAATTCTTCCAAATTTTCCTGTCTTTAAAATTGAAAAGAAAAAAGATACGTGGTGAAAAAAATCTGAATTAATTCCAAATTACTCCAAAATACTGAAAGAATCCTTATATTGTTTTTTATCGAAATCATTCGACTAGACTTTGAGAGAAAAAAGAAAACCTGTCAAATTGGATTAATTTTTGAGGTTCTGCCATTTACGTGGTTTTAAAAATTGAAACTTCGAGATTGATTATCTCATTTCTACTTCAAATTTATTAGATTTGAGCTGAATTCTTCTCCTTTATCAGGGACAGATAATTTAGAAATTTTTTGCGAAGTGAAGGACTGTTTGAAAAAATCTGAATAGATTCGTGAAAATACCTCATCATATCTCCATTATTTTGTAATTTTTTCAGAATTTTTCGGCAAGCTCTTCAAGAAAAAAAAATCCCAATCTATTTCTCTCGATAGGTCCATTTTGCCCCGATCTTTCCTATCCCTGTATTCGTGCATTTAATTGTATTTGCAGTTGGAAAAAAGGTTGTATGCAATAAATTCTGGGAAATCCCATAAATTCATCGACTAAATTTATTGATTTTTCTTATCTTATTCTGTCGCCACTACATTTTTGGATGAATAAACAAGAGATAATATGTAACAGGCAAAAAAACGACACGTGTTATTCGTTGACAGTATTTCGAAAAAAATTAGCAACTGATAACGCATAGTTCACGGCAATGCGATAAAATTGTCGTGAAAAACGTTGCCATCTCCACTATTTTCCTCGAATTTGCAAAACCAACTGATATGTATAAATGATCGCAAATTTCTTTCGCTTCAGTTGAACTATTGAGATCGATCAGTGCTCGCCCCTGCGAAAAATCACCAGAATATTTTCCCACAGTTGCGTGCAGATTTGTTAGGTAAATATATATATATATATATTTTTTCCATGATTTTATTTCTTCTCCATTAGAATCTTTACCCTCATATTTCTGAGGAATAATCAATCGATTGAATATTTCGATAAATTCAATTTACATAACAAATATAAATGTCATATTGTCCATAATGATTGGCTTAATGTTTATCCTTTACCCAATAATGCATAAATAAATTGAATTTAGCTTCTGAATGTCACTGCGAATTGATAGAATCAATGATAGAAAGTTATAATATTGAATTTTGCTTCCGAATAAATTATTTTTATTAGAAATATCATTATCCGTGATTAGATGTCAATTTTGTAAATTGAATTACAATAATTTCATTGATTTAGAGAGTCATTTTTTTTTATTAACCCAGTAATATTACGAAATCATTTTATTTATTTGTGCAACGATTTATTACATTTTTTTTTTAAATATTGAGTCATTTTTTTATTCTTCACATCCATCCGTCTTCTGATTGACTGGAAACGTGGAAGTGGATGATTTTGGGGATCATAATGGTGGGAGAACCGTAAATTGAGATAATTCTTGGAAATAGCTCGAAAATAACGAGATTTAAGTGAAATTTTCGATTTATAAGTTCTGCCCTTTTTCTCTGAAAATATTCACCGAAAAATATGTCGAAAAAAATTGACTCATTATATACGATTTTCATGCTAAAATATAGATTATAATTCAAATCTCTGGGGAATTGTTAGCTTCATAATTAAATCTTTATAAAATTCTCAAGATAATATTTTTCCCAAATTTTTCCTCTGGTTCAGTAGCGAAGAGATAGAACAGGAGAAGTCCATTTCTTTCTCTTTAGTTTTTGAAGGATATCTCAGAAACTAATGGAGATACGCTCTTTTTACTTCGATCCCTTTTTTTTCAAAATCTTCTACAAACATGGATTCGGGCAAAAAGGGCGTATCTCCATTAGTTTTGAAAATATTCCTGTTTTACCTCTTGGCTACCGATTTTTACTTTTGAAACTTAAAAAAAATTGAGTTTCTGCACGACGTATCAATTTCTCAAATAATTAATTGGTAAATATGCAGAATATGGTACTGAAAAAAAAAAGTAATTTAATTTAAATTTGCCTCAGAAAGGGAGGTAGAGAAAATAATGTAATATATCTTAGTCAAAAATTTGAAGGAAAGTAGGAACTCGCAATAGCTCAATTGGTAGAGCACCTGACATGTAATCAGATGGTTGTGAGTTCAAACCTAATTAATTTTTTAAAGCACTTCGCAATAATCACTATCCGCATAAAATTAAAAACACGTAAAATGAAGACTATATATACGACAATTGAATTATTTTCATTTGCATAAATTCAATCGATTTCAGCCTCCATTTTATTAGGCATTGTGTTTTCAAATTCAATCGTAATTTGAGTTTGCAGAATAGGGGGAAGGGAGGGTTAGACACTTGGTTAAAAAAAGAGTCGATATATGTATGTGGAGAATTCGTACGGATTGGAATGCGGTTTCGTTCGCTCTGTGGCGAGGACCCGCACACCTCACTCTTTCTTCGGGTATCTCCCCCCCCCCCCCCCCCCCCCTCTTGCCCTTCCTCCTTACCTTTCTTTTCTCCTCGAAAATTCAGGCGCATTTTTTTTTCTCCATTTCTCCCTCATATACAAGACTCGTCTTATATTCGTCCGGTGTGTGCCTGAACCCCGGGGTCAGGAATTCGCGTAGCCCATGGAACATCAACTCGACGAGTTTGACCCTCACTGTTACGTCCATAATATACTCTTGTGCACAACTACTACCCCCCCCCCCCCCCCCCTTCCCTCCCTCCTCATGACATACGTGAATAAGATGCTAAATAAATTTTTTTATCAAAAAAAATTAATTCTTATTCATCGGTATTTTTTTTTTCATGTTATTTTCCAAATGTTTTAATTACTGGAAAATTAATTAATTTTTATTTGAGTGGAGGGACAAATGATAATTTAAAGTTCAAGGTGAATAAAATTGATGAATGCAGAAAAAAAATGAAATAATTACTTTTAGGAAAAATCTTTTTTTTTTTTGGGAATCGTTCCTTGGAAAACCATTGGACAGTAAAGAAGATGGCGTGTCTTTGTCAAATCTTTTTTAGCAGTTCTCAAAAATCTCCACAAACAAAAATTGGAGCAAAATCGTTCTATCTCGCTTAGTTTCCGAGATATTCCTAGAGGAAGGATCGGCAAAAACAGGTGTAATTGGTCTGACGTTTTTCGAAAAATGTTGTCTTATCGTAACAAGGAAATGATCAATTTTAGTGCATGTTTTGACCTCGAATTTATCCAGGAAAACAATCAATAAATTGGGCATGATTTCTTCTTATCTGTCCTTCAAAAAGAAACTACTGAACAAAGTAATTTCGTATCTTTTTTTTTTCATAAAGAAAAGGTAAACTGACGATAAATTTGATACAAAAAAGTTTCCGGCCGGAAGCATTTAGGCTGCGTCACGCTTGTTTTTTTTAATTACGATAGCGTTTGTAAGACGTGTGGCACTCTTTTCGAAGATGTTACCACACATGAATACATAAGTTGGCTCGAGGAAAGGTTGTACTATAAAACAGGTAACGAGCGTGGCCATGCGATAGACACCTGGCACTCAAGGTGGAGAATTAATTTTTCGGATTAGTCTTATTGATTCGAGCTACCTGCAATAGCCCACTACCATTCGGCTTCTTATTTGAGCCTATGAGTGTAAGAAGATTTGGGATTAACGAGTTCCGGAGAAAAGTGGCGGCAAATACGTGTTCTCTAGTATTTATCAACAGTTTAATTTAATCCGATGGAATTTTCTTTCATTCTAATACGAATTAATCCTTTTTCGTAATGGGAATTCATAATTGAGAATTGTTTTGAGGTAGTATGTCAGCAGATTCAAGAACAGTTAGCCCTTTATTTTCTTGATGCCGTAAATTTTTTTACATTTTTATGAATTTTTTCATAATTATTGGCCATATAGTTTATGATATGAATTTTTGAAATTACTGAAAATAGCGGTGGTGGGGATGAAACACCCTACATCGGGCAAAAATAACGAGATTACAAAAAAAGCACCAAGTTAACCAATTATTCAAAAACTATTGGGGAAGAGAACAGCATTTTAACTGAATGATAGAAGAAAAAATAAATTCAATTTTTCGTATAGTTATTGGGAAACTATTGGAAACTAACCTACGAATTTTCACTCTCTTCTGTTTCATCGACCGTACTCTGTGGGTACATACCGTTAATATCTCGACTAGAACGATCTCAATCAAAAATATCTCAACTGAAAAATCTCAACATATTATATCGACCATACTTTGGAATACTACCTTAATTTGGAAATTATCATTTTTTAAATAGGGGAGACCGGGGCAAAGTGGGATACCTAAGGGAAGGAGAGGGTTTCCAGGGACTAAAACACGATCTCATCTCTATTTTTACCTATCTCATTGTTTTTTCAATCAATGAAGTCACGTCGATCATGTTGAGGCCATTGGGGCAAAGTGGGGTATGCAAAAAAAATTGAAATTTTATAAAAAGTTGAGATTTCATTCTTTTTCAGTAATTGATCATTCTGTTGAGTATTTGAAGCATTTTTGGGGAGATAGACCGTTTTTATCGCAGTTTGGGGCAAAGTGAGGTACATGAAAAAAAATGAAATCTTATGAAAAGTTGAAAAAAAATGTAATTATTGAAGTTTGCCACAGAGAGGATTGATTTAAGTGTTATATTTAATATGTATTCATTGATTTATCTCATGTCCAGACGAGAAATAATTGTTTATAATGAAAACTACAAAGGTGAACAACCGTTGTTGAATAAAATCAATTATTGTCCATATTGATGCATTTTGGCTAAAAAAAATTCAACTACAAAAATACTGCACTTCCCCCCAATTTCTCTCACGCAATGAAGAATGAGCACTAGAGCAACAATTTTTGATAAACAATAAACAGAAAAATGCTCCAAAAAAGTAGGTACCCCACTTTGCCCCGGTCTCCCCAATATCATAAATTCGGATTGAAAGTATAGAAAAATTGACTAGGGAAAAAAGAACTGGAAAACATCGCCCTATAAAAAAATAGCCAAAAATTTCATCACCAATATGTTTTTCCGAAAAATCCCGGAAACTAATAGAGATATGTCTTTTTTGTCCGGATTTTTTTTTGAAACAATTTTAAGAGCTACAAAGAAGGGTGAAGGCACAATTGCCCTCTCTCACTTTCTTCTCATGAGCTTATATTACGAACCTAGGCAGTAAAGAAATCAATTGCGAAAAAAATTGACACCCAAGCGAAGAGTAATGTAGAGCAGATTTGGCAACATTGCAGCCGCAATAACTTACCGGGTCATCCCTCATCACCCAATCAAAGTCATTGGGTCACCTACGGTGGCTAATATAGTGTTGAAGTGTTCGTAGTTCATGATTTTTTTTTCAAATTTTTTCATCATAATTCTATTTCTCATTTCTCAATTAAAACGTGAAAAATCGTTTTTTTCCGGTAATAGACAACATTTCACGCGGGCGCCAGCGCCCGTCTCTATTCCAGCCATTTAATAACATGAAACGTGAGTTAATTACATTGAAACATGAATCACAGGTGAATAGATGTGTAATTATAATTGAAAAATTGAACATCACGAAATTTATCATTAAATGAAAAAAATTGAAAAAAAAAAATTATTTACATTTATCCTCATTTATGATTGTGCAATTGGAAACATTATAGTAGCGAAAGTTACGGCCTTTTATTATACTGCGTGACGTGATTATGTACTGTATTAACTGACAAATGTCAGTGTTTGATGGAGTCAAAGAAGCACACGGGTTACACGCTAATAGATGTTACATGGTACAATATCATTGCGTATAATGTTGATTATATTACTATCTACAATTTGACATTGTGCCACCATTCAAATTGTCTGTGTGTATAAGATAAATTGAATAATGTGGGAATATTATTTCAGTAGAGTCATTCATTTTATTCAATATTGTAATATTTTTTTTTCTATAGTTGTTTTATTAATAAAAAATCATGAAAATAATATTAAAAAATCCCAAATGAAATGTTTTTAAAATAAAGAAAAAAAATTGAAAATTTCCTTTTTGAGAGCTAATGAAATTAAAGATTTTAATAAGAATGGAAAAAAGAGGTTTCATGCATTTTATCGTTTTTATTGAAAAAGCAAAAAGATCTAAAATGGAATTATTTTCGATTCAACAGTTTTCGGAATATAAAAAAAGCTTTTGTAAAGCACAAGTGCCATTCCGAAATTCAAACCCTTCATTGATTGAAATTCATAAAAATGAAACAAAAAAAATTAATTTGAAATAAAAAAAAGTGAAATTAATTATTGATCTCTTAATAATTACAAGTTCAAATTTTCTAAGAATTTTTCATTTTGAGAGCTAATAAGAATAAAGGTTCCTCCAATTTCATGAGGAAATCTGGAAAATTTTACTTGAAAATCTAAAATGTAATTCATTTCGACTCAAAAATTCTTAAATTATTTATTTAAAATCTTTAATTTATCGGCGAAAATTTTCCTAGCTTCCTCCTACATTCATTAAAATTCCAAAAATTTAATAATGTCAAAAATGAATGCAATTCACCTCCAATTTTCCTCCTCCCAATTTCTCAAAACAATAAAACTTTCTTCATTCCTCTCAAAAAATCGAGATTTCACCTGTATTTGGATAGGACTAAATCGTACCATCGTGGGATTTTCTTCGGTATCATCTTAAACGAAAAAAAAAACCTTAACAAAAAAAATGAGAAAAAACCCGAGGATTAAAGTAAATCGGGTGAGTGCCCTCATTCTCAATTTTCTTTTTTTTTTCCCCGAAAAAAAAAATCTTACTCCGCAGTTGCCAGTAGCCTATATCTATTTCACGTCTCATTGTCTCCGCTCTTTACATGCGTTGTTATTCACTTTGAAGTTCACCGATATGATGCGGTTTAGTACACCCTCAGTTGAGTTAAATTAGGCGAAAAGACATTGGCCACAGGCACTGCTAAAGAGCACTAGAGAGAGAGAAAGAGAGAGAGAGAGAGAGAGAGAGCGTCAGGTTTCCATATCGTGTGCCATGTTTTTCAACGCTCATTTGCCCTACGTGGGTCATTCTTTTTTTCATAATTTTTAACATTCTTATTCCCTTCAACACACAACAGGTTAAAGTAACTTAAGAATATATTTCGTCTGGATCCCACGCTCCTTTTGTGATCACCAGCATCCTTTATTAAAGCACGTTTGATTCAGTATCACGCCCGAGCATTGCCAACAATCCTCTCTTTCAGCAGCTGACCCTCTGAATTTTTAACATATGAAATGATTATATATATATAAAAAAAAAAAACGTGGAGAGAGGAAGAAGAAAGAAGGGAAAAGAAAAATTGTAAAGAGCCAGTGTCCAACGTGTGGGGTGGCTTTTGTGAAAAAATTACCTGCTTCTTTATTTCATTGTGGGTGAAAAAAAAGAAGAGGAAATCTATTCGGATTCATCAGCTTCCTCTCTTGCCCTCGAATCATGAACGGATTTTTTTTTCTCCTTCATACGACAGGTTCATGCGACTGTCACGTAGGTGGGATATAGTCACGCCCGGACTCACTGGCATACATGAATGTTTATTGGACCCTTTCTGTCCTTGTTGTATTATATGAGACAAGTATTTCTCTTTTATGGTTTCTTTACAATGTTTTTTTCATCCTTGAGATTCTATTCAAATGCAGTAGACTTCCAAATAATTTTACACGTCCGTTCAGGATCTCTCGTTAAAGTTGATGTTCCTTTTTAAGCCTTACTCATCCATTGTGCATTCGCCCATGCACAGTTTAATGCGCAGAATTTTGAAGTATGTCAAAAAGTACTTTTAGAATGGAGAACTTCAATGGAAGGATCCTGAAAACTTTATTGAATGGAACTTTATTGGAAGTCTATTGTATCGCTCTTTTGTCGTGAATATGAAGAATAAATTTCTGTGGTTTATTCGAGAATTCCAAGTTTGAATAAAATTGATTTTACGGATTATGTCGAAATTTTTCAATTATCTACGAGAAGAAGAAGTGTGAAGAATGTTTCTTCGTTGCAAATCAGAGGACTTTCCAAAAAAATCTTTAAAAAAATCATGGAAATTCTATAACCTGTCCAGATTTTTTAGAATTTTCCTTCAAATTTTCTGGTGGAGGCCTAAAATTTTGAAAATTAAGGAGCGAAGAAAGAAAATAGAATAAGGCGATTTTCTCGCTGATTTTTCTTCAAGGATGCCTCGGAAACTAAACGAGATAGGGCAGATATGCTTTCCAGAGCCTTTTCCTTGTAGAGAATTTCAAGGGCTGTGAAAAAGGGAGAATCACCTAGCTCACCTAGTTTCCAAGTTATTAAAAAAAAATAATTGACAAAAAAAATACCCTTATCCTGTTTTACCTTTTTACTATTGGAATTAACTATCCCCTTTTTTCTGTTCACTAAAATAAAAATACAAACCTAAAATCACTAATTATTCTATTATCGCATTCGAATGATTCCCTTGATAACACCGCCTAAACCCCTCTCCTCAAGAAACCCCAATAGCCTCATCCAAATTACTTCTGAGCCACTCGTAACCGAAGAAAAACTCCAGGATAAATCTCGAGATCCTCTTACCCCAAAATCCGAAAAATATCTGGACAAAGAAAATTCCTCATTCGATTCCCTCCTTTGTGCCCCAAACATATTACAATTAATATGATTTCAAAGTCTTATTGAACCTGAAAAAAATAAAACGTCTCAAGTGATTCGAGCGAAAAAGGATATTTTAACTCGTAAAATACTTGAATATTTTTTCTTCTATTGTGAAAGTTCCAATACGGGTGTGGCTTTTTCATTGATTCAAAGAGACTGAAGAAAGTTTCTTCCACCCCAAATGCGGGCTCATTATTGCTCGTCCGAACGTGAGACCATACACACAGATGAATAACTAAAAGAAGATCACGGGACGATTGGACTCTAGTGGTACCCGATTGCTCTAGGCTGGCTACATTTTAAAACGTGCCATTCCTAAGTCTTGTTGAGTTTTTTATTTTTTTTGTTAACCAGAGATCGTAGCATCGGGGGTCGTGACGGAGTCGCACAGTGTGTCGCTACTGATCAAAGGGTATTTACCGGTAGAAAAGAAGGGAGGGGGCATGAGGAATACTATGGGAGTTTGAGAAGAAAGTCAAACCAAGTGGCTTTTACCAAGTGTATTTTAAAATCAATGGAGAAGTGGGATTGTGAATACGTGTGTGCAATCCCCTCCCTAACACACCCTCTTTGGCAATGGTACTTTGAGGGAAATGAAACGCCAACGGTCGTCTAATTGGCACTCGACAAAACGCATCTTGATAAAAAGTATGGTGATTCTAAACTAGTACTGTAGGGGACACCTGGCACTCTCTGTGGGAGAAAGAAATTTAGCACGAGCATTCCGATTTAATCACATGTGGAAGTTTCTTTTGATTAACCTTTTTTTTTTTTGTTATTTATTAGTTTGAAATTTTTTTACTTTGTTGAATAATTCAGTAGGGAAGAGGTGAAGTGAGATGACGAAATTAAGGAAGATAGAGCGTTTTTGCTTTGATCCTTTTTTGTAGTTCTTGAAATTTTCTACAAGAAAGGTTTTGGACAAAATTGTCCTAACTCCCTTATTTTTCGAGTTATCTCTAAAAACAATGGAAAAAATCAAATTATCTCGTTTTACTTCTTCGAAGGTCTCTTCAGAAAAAATTCACGAGCAATGGAAAGGTGTTAGAGCACTTTCACAATTTTTTTCAGATTTTTCCGCGAATTCCTTCACTTTGAAAAAAAATCCTCAATCATTTTTCCCCACTCTTCTCTTTATTTAATTGAACTCAGCAATTAATTCCTTATTAATTAATATCAAATAATCAATTGCATTGAAAAAAACAAGACGTTATAATCTTCCAACGGTCGTAAAGATATTTATAATGGTAAAAGGGCGTTCATCTTATAATACTCTATAAACACAATTGCACTGGGGCAATCTCCCGTAAATCGAACAAATGGCTAAACTCTTACAATGCTACCGTTTCCTTCTCTCAGTCGAGATCGCGAGAACCAATGGGCTTTTCTATCGTACGTAATTAGTTCTCGTTTCCCACGTGACTCTTGAACAAGAATAAAGGAGACGATTTACACACACATACAGTATAGGGCACGAGTTGTAACGGATTTTGCTATTTAATGTTTTTTTTTCACTTCAACTCATGAATGAATTTCAAAGAATTTAATTTTTTTTTCTTTCTCCTATTTTTTTTTTTTTAGTATTTGTTTCATCCATGAGAAATGATTTATATATGAGCTTTCTCTCGTAATGGGAATATAACAAAATAACGTTTCCGTGAAATCCGCGAAAAATAACTTACGAAGGAGTTAACGCCCCAAAGTGGCCGATGGGGTCAAACGTTCGTCCACAGGCGTCAGAGTAATGACGTCTATTAGGGAGTAAGGTATTTTACCATATACTTGTCCCAACCCCGCCGTAAGGAACTAAAGATTGCCCCTAACACTGTATATGTAATATCCATGGGATTCACAAAACGTTTTACAATTCTTCCTCCATCAAAAAAAAAATTTCTCTCTCTCTCTCTCTTTCCTTTTTTGCGTATGAACATTGGGTTATTTCATCTTAAATTTCCCATCAGATATTTATTATCGTTATTTTGGTAACATGAAAAATTTTATATTCATTTAAGTGAAACGAAATATGTAGCTTTACATTGTTTAAAATCATTATGAATTTAACACCCATTCAGTGTACATCTTCATGGAGGAAGAAAATAAAAATTATTTTGGGAATATTCATTGGTATCGAACTTTGGGAATCATGACGACTTTATTAGTCTTTAAAGGACGTTATGAAAATAATGAAGTAATTGCAGAAAATCCAGGACCAAATTCTCCATGATTTAGAACCTTATTCTAATTGATAGGGGAATTATTTCCGTTCGGATCGGAGTAACGCTGCACTGGGGGCCTATTCTCGACGTATGGGAACACGATTCGTCAACGAATATAATATTATCGTTCACGACCAATCGGTTCGCGGGGGACCTTCCCACACGAAGGACTTTCGTTGACGGAACGACGTCTCGTTCACGTATGTTATTTCTTCGCGAGCATTTGTCAAATAGCAATAAACAATAATATCAAAAATGAGTGGCAAAAAAGGAAAGTCGACACTGAAAAAGATAGCTGATCCTGGGGAAAAGAGCCGCAAATCCAACTGGAGCTCAAAAAACGTTTTTGCTGTCACTTTTGGAGATTGAAAATAGATTATGTGAGTTCCTCCTTGTGAGAACTTATATTCCATTTGGGGAAGGAAATCTTTTCGTGAGGGAATCGTAAATTCGTCAACGAATTTCATGTACGAATTATCTCATTCGTTCACGAATGTTAGTTCGTCAACGAAAATCAGTTTCCCATGCGTCGAGAATAGGCCCCCTGGGAGGTGCGCGCGCAGCAGTCCGGACCTCTCTCCCTTCCCGCCACAATCAAAACGTTTAATTTCAAACGCTTTCATGCAGCATCATTGTTGTGTTCTCGCAATGTTATTGCAGGAATTTTTATGCAAGTCTCCTACGCAATTAATGACTCGCAACTATCTCTCTTTTTTCAAATGAGCATGTGCCTCTGATTGCAATGATTTTTATTGTAACCATGGCGGTGTCTCAGAGCAGCGTAAATGGAACAAGAAGCTTGGATGTGATGCAGGAATATTTTTCTAGAAGGTCACAAAGGGAGCACACTTGTTCCTAGGATAAATGAGTACGAGCCGACCGAGGATGAGTCGCTTGGTGGAGCTGCCAGTTAGACGCATTAGTGCTTCCCATCCAAGTCATTTTTCTTTTTTTAGATAATAAAGTTGCGGAATTCTGTGCATTATAGCGGTTACGAGCAATCTCGACTGTGAAAATCGTGAATTAAATCATTCTCGTCTGGTAAAGTAGTGCAACAAAATTGATTATTTCCTCGTATTTCTCAACGTAAATTCTCTTCACCTTTCAGCTTCAGTATTAATTCCAAAAATCCTTTCAATTCATTGAATCCTAATAAGAATATTCTTGTATTAAGAATCGAAAAAGGATCAGAAAAAGAAAGATTGAGAAAAATATTTTACAGATTTTTCCATTGAGAATAAAATTTAAAAAAAAGGAAATTAGTTTTGGGTGTGGACAAAATGTCGAGTACAAATTCAATCATCGTAATGATTATTAAAATAGACGGTAGCACGCGTGGAAAATGTGTTTCCGGGCAGGTACGGGACTTATGACCCTGAGGCAGATGAGTTGTCTGTCCCGGTATGTAATCACACTGGGTGAGAGGAGGCGAAGAGAAAGAGGGTGGAAGGGAGGAAGGGAAGGAAGGAGAAGAGCCAGGTTCGTAGTAATCTCAAGTTAGATTTGTACAGAAAACGTATGCGGCTAACGGTGGCTACCCTCGTTACTTCTATTCGGGCCCACGTAACGTAATGGAAGGCCCCGTGTTAACACGTTCACGGAGACGCCTCGTTTCTGGCTACAAAATTTCATGAGAAAAACCTGTGAACACTTATCCCTCGATACTTCAATATCCTTGAATTGAGTTTTGACGATAATATGGTGATGCTTAACAGCTATGAAATAGCGAATGTGTTATTTTTCCAAGGAAAAAATGAGTTGAATGAATTCGATGGAGTAGAATTCCTATAATAAATAAATTCGAAGCTAAAGTCTCGAGAATTCAAATAATTGAAATTTAAAGAGTACTCTTTCTCTATTTCTCTTCCTTAAAATATTCATCCAATAAGGAGCAAAGAAGCATTTCTTCGACTCTGCATTGGAAAAAAGAAATTCTTACTTGGAATAAGATTTACTCGTGGCAAGTAATATTAGTAATGAAATTAATAATGTTTAATCTAATAATGATGAGTCCCTCATTAAACCACTTGGATGTAAATTCTCTAGACACTTAGTTACTTCGATTCTCCAATAGTGACTGGATTTTCCGAATTACTGGAGCTCGTTGACTGATCAGCGATGCATTTTGATGACAATATCATTGCTTTTATTTTTTGTAATTCTATAATAATCTCGATTTTCTGCTCAAGTGACAGATATAACCTTTGAATCGTTTAGTGGGTTTAGATGTGAGGGAATTGTGAAACAGTTGAATTTCAGTGGTTCGAATTTATAGAATTCCTGCTATAGTAAAGAGGTGGAACCGAAAATGTGCCATTTTTATTCTAAGAATATCTCAGAAACTAAGCGAGATAGCGAAATTTTGTCTTCGTCCTTTTTTAGACTAGAGCAAATGGCCTTATCTTGCTTAGTTTCCGAGTTATTCTCAAAAAATTATTGCAAAAAAAATCGACCTATCCTGTTTAACCTCTTTGCTACTGAGTTTGAAGTCATTTCATGTAAGAATATGTTTACCTCTTACCTGGAGAAACATCACGACTACAAAATGCTCCATCTGCTTAAAACTCCAGGATATCAACCAGAAACCTATTCAACAGTTGGATATCATCAATCACCTCAACATTGTGAATATCCCCTTCCCTATCACTCAGCCATAAAAAATCATTACACAATCTTCACTGCCAGTGTCCACTCTCGAGTCCCCCGAGACTAGTGGAAACCCGAGACGATAAGAGAAAAAAAAAGAAAGAGAGACAAAAAAAAGGGGAAAAGTGCAAAAAAAGTCTTCAGCAATTCGGTTTCGATTCCCGTGGAACAATTACAAGAAGGCAGTAGTCGTTAGCCTATTGGCCCCGGCGTTACTATGCATTCCGTCACACCTGAGTGATCTCAAGCGCACATTCACAGTGGTGGTGGATTGTACACTTTGCCGACAGCGAGAACCCGTAGTCTAACGATCTATCCCTACAATTGAAAAGAATATATATATATATATTTTTCCTGAGTTCTTGGCTCGCGAGTAGACGCGCGCGCTCGCTCTCGCTATAATGCTATTTGCGCAATGTCCGTCCCGAGAATACTTAGAGCAACTTAAATTCTTTTCCATCAAAGCTTTTATTATCTTAATTTTTCCACACTTTTTGCCTTTTCCTCACTAGCTCGTAACAGGTAGTCTATTAGTACCAGAGGTAAAATCTCACAGGCTTCCCATGGTTACACATGCAAGGTTACAGAATTAACCTCATGATGGATTTCTTTCTCTCTTATTTATCTTATTTTCTATCTCTCATTTCTTTTTGCTTTTTCTTTTTGTTTTTTTTTTTGAAAAATAATTATTAATTCATCGCTCATAAATTGGGTACTTCTGAAGTCTCACGTTTTAATGTTTGAGTTTTGCAAACAGATTGACTGCTGAAAGACAGTTAATTATTGCATATTGAATGCACAAAGTGTTTTCTATAATATTTCACATGTAATTGATTACAATGTGATATGATTATGATTTATATCATGATAATAGTATGTGCAAATGGTTGAATTATCCAGAGCCCTTTCAGTCAATTAGATTGATTGTATTTATGATTTTTTTTTCTTTTTGCTCGTTTATTTTTACTTTTACACTCGATTTGGCGCTTCCATGTAATTTTCCAATCATGACAGAATAACACAAGAAAAAGTTAATGACAACATCGTTAATGACAAAAAGAAGAAATGAATAATATTAATATTGGAAAATATTCGGATGTAAGAGCATGAACAATCACATTTTAGGATTAAATAGAAAGAAAAGAAAATGTAAAAAACACATTAGAATTAAGGTATTTCAAAGAACTCGAGTACAGTTAGCCCCTTATTTTTTCATTGCTCTGAATTTTTTCAGAATTTTTGGGCATGAAATTTGTGAGATATGAATTATTAAAGTTATTAAAAATAGTGGTGGTGGGGACGAGACACCTCAAATCGGACAGAAATAACGAGCTCACTAAAAAATCTAACAGTTGACCCATTATTTAAAATCTATAGTTATATTGACGAAGAAAACAGCAATTTACCTAAATAATAAAAGAAAAAAATATTCAATTCTCCGTATAGTCATTAAGAAATTTTAATTAGAAGGTGGTCGTAACTATTCACCTTTTTCTCTATTTCATGCATGTGATAGGAGATTAGTAATGTAAAAGAAATCTAAGAAACAAAAAGAAATTATATTCACAAGCTGAAGATATGATTTTCGAATAGTTTAACATACTTTTTGTGGTAAACTGAAGCACATTTCCTCGGATTATCAGCAATCAATTGAAAACTACCCTACAAATTCTCATTTTTCTTCTGTTTCATCGACGTTTTTTGGGATACTACCTTAAGTTAAAAATTGAGAGAATCATTATTTTACAATTTGACAATAAAATGAGGCTGAATTGAGTATTGAAAGGATTATGAAAAATTATAAGATAATTTTATACAAATATAAACGAAAACAAGTAATAATAAAACAAATTTCTTTTATGCAAAAGGCCAATATGGCGGGCGTGTCCAAGATGATTGAACGTACACAGTTTGCAAACTCTCGTGGAGTTTTACTTGTTGTTAACTCGACCTCGTATTATTTTGTATTCATAGAAGTTGCCTGGGAACCCATGGTGTACTAACCCCATCGTGTATTCTAACGCTGTCTTCGGCACTGCGTCACGGCCGTGTGGCTCTGTTAGGCCCTACGGGGCCTAAAAAAACTATCCACTCTGTGTTGCCCTCCTGACTTCACCTCGCACCCCACTACCGCCCTTCTCTCGCGCTTATCGACCTTCCTCTCATCGTAGAAGAGAGAAATTCTTAACCAACATGACCTCGTCGCCTGTGGCCCTCTTGTCTTGCTATTTACTTCCGCCATTATTTTCTTCAAATTTTGCGAATGTCAACGGAATTTCATTATGGTAATATTTATGGATTTTTTTTTAGACAGAAGTCGAGAATAATCTTTGAGGTGAAGAGAAATTCAATGATAGAGGGCTGATGTGGGATTGGGGGAATTCAAATTGAGATCAAGTTTTGTGAAGTAGGGGAAACTGGAGCAAAATGGACATTCGAAGTGAAATGATCGAGGATTTTTTTTCAGGGTGAAGAACTTTGCGAAAAAATTTGAAAAAAATTGAGAAGATGCTCTAATATTTTTAGATTGTGAGTGAATTTTTTCAAATTGTTTTGTGGAGGCCTTCACTCTAAAAAAAATCCAGGTTCAATGTAGAGATGTTGGAACATCTTCATGATATTTTCCAGATTTTTGCAGGCGCATCTTTACTTCGAGAAAAATTCTGATTCTTTAGCTCTGGTTTCTTCCATATGATTCAATACCGAAGAGGCAAAACGGAATCAGTAGATTCTCCGATCGTTCACTTTCTCAAAATATCTCAGAAATTATGCGAGAGCTCGCGCTTTATCTTGCTCAGTTTTCGAGATACTCACAAAACAAAACAAATTAGCGAGAAAAAAAAATTAATCTTTTTTATCTCTTCTCTATATTCTAAATGAATAATAATCGATGGAAAAAAATGAGAATAAATCATTTTTTGTTCTCTACCTGTATCTTGATACTTGGCTTGTCCAATCTCTTGGCATCTGTGATTTTCGTCCGATATCTTGAGACCTAACAGGCGAGTTTTGTGATAGCCCCTCCAGCGAATCACATTTGTTTCAAAAAGACAAAAATTACTGTCTGTTTTAGATTCCAAGATATTCAATAAAAACCGACTTCAGACGGAAATTAATTCATCTTAACATCAATCTGCAAATGAGATTTGAAAAAAATTCTCGTATTTCCTTAAAAAAAATCCAAATTACCCCGAAGAATCTTGCATGGGCACTCCAAAAAAATCATCAGCATGATTCTCCAAGGAATCCTCAAATTCCCAGTTAAATTAATCCAATACAACTGCGAATTACATTCTTCCCTCACGAGCCCAAGAATCCCATAAAGCCCTAACTAACTACAATTTTAATATCCAACTCCTTCTCTCGTTATGCCTTCTCATTTCCCCCATTACTTATTTTTCCTTTTTTTTCCCTCTCTTTCTCTCTCTCTCTCAACCTCCTCATCTCAAAGAGAATCCCGCCCGTTATATCCCCAACACGCCAGTAACAAACGTGGTGCACCTTAAACCTCAGGAATAGTGCGACTATATAGTGGGTAACGGCCGGCACGTATTAGTTACCGCAGCGTTAAGGTAACGACGATAAGTGGGCATCGTGATGCAAAACCGTGTGCAACGGGGTAAGAGAAAAAAAGAGAGAGAGAGAGAGAGAGAGAAAGAGTGTGCGCGAGAGCCTGCTGCTCGCGCCCCCTCTTCCCTCTCCAACCGCACGATGGGAAAGTGCATTCGGTCACTTCTTTGGCGGAAGAAGCGTAAGGACTCTTTCTCTCTCTCTCTCTCTTTTTTTCCTCTCCTCACTGATACCTCTTCGACCCGGTGTGTTACAATCTCAAACTATCCCCATATACGGCTAAAGGAACGCACAAAATCCACCGTTGTGTTTTTCATTCCAAAAGCCAAGCCATTGTCTTAAAAGACAAATATAATCATTAAAAAATTTTAATTGTTTCCATGTAAATTAAATAATTTTATTAATTAAATTGTGATAATGAAAAAATATCAGTGATTAATCTGATACAATCAAATACGAGATAAAATAAGAGAATTGCATGTAGATAAAAGGAGGGAGAGACAGAGAGTGGGGGGAAGTTGAGGTTATTGATGCTGCCATGGGCGTGCGCCTTGCTTTTGGCTTGGGTTACCAGCGATTTGTATGAAATTCGATACAACCGACCCACGCGAGAAGCCACACCGTTGTACAGTTCCTCAATTCTCTTCTCCCCCCCCCCCCCCCCCCCTCCTTGCAAACACTTTTCACATGTTCGTTTTTCCCCTTACCTCTGCAAACTTCATTCTTCTCCTTCATTTTTCTCGGAATTTTTCTTCATTTTTTTCTTCTTTTATCTCTATCCTTCTTTCATTCTTTCTCACTCGCTCGCTACGAGCGCGCAACGTCGAAGGCCAGTTCGACAGCTCTATTTATTTCTGTAATTCACGTTATTTATCCAACGTGTACACAAGCGGCATTATACACCACGTGTCTCGTGAGATAACCTGAATAAAAAGGGTGGTGGAGGGAGAGAGGGGGAGAGGATAAGAGAGGGAGAGAGCGGGAAATATACCCGTGTTTTCAACTTGTATCTGCGTATATCCTTCGGTAATTCGCATTGAATTCTCCCCCCATTGCTTTTAAATGTCGATATTTATATCGTGAAACAGTGTGTACATGTGTTTGGATGCTGTATTATAGCTGGGTATATCAATAAAATTTTTAACAAATAATAAATGAAATCATTTCAATTGAAGAATTACTTAATTTTCAATTGAGTGAAAAGTATTTTACAGTTAATGTTTTTTTTTCGAGCGGCTCATAAAAGTCGGATATCTCAAAGAAAAATAAATCGAGAAAAAAAATAGTGATGATGCTTCAGTATATCTTCAGGATTGGCAATTTTTTAAATTATTTATTCACTTAAAAGCCTTTTTATAATAAGAAAAATTTCATTGAATGAATGACTTTCGTCCAACAATTTTTCGAAACTATCTCAGAAACTAAGCTAGATAACGCGAATATCTCCCGATCCTTTTTTTAGCTGTCGAAATTTGTGAAAAAAGGATTCAGGTAAAAAGGGCGTATGTCCATAATTTTCCCAATTTTTATCCTGTTTTGCCTTTTCTCTCAGAATAGCACCTTGAAATAAATTAATAAAAGGAAATTCATAAAGAAAAATGATTTTGTTAAACATGTATTTGGGGAACAGCAAGAGCCACTAATAAAATTGATTTAAAAACGAATAATCCTCACAATGAGCTTTTAAGTATCAGTGCTTATTCAGCTATGAAGAAATTCCAACGGTTTTCTTCCATACTGTAATTCCACAGTCAGTCGTAACGTAACGAGCCGTAAATATTCTATACGGACAATGTTGTGAATTATCGAGGTACCAACCCCATAAACGGTAAGGTTTTATGTTGGCATCGGCGAGAAACTGAGCGCCACACAGGACGCGTTCGCGCGGGGATCCCCCGTATGATGCGCCAAAGACCACAAGGAGAGGTTGTTGTTTAAACCAATGCAATTCTCAATTGGTTTGCGTGTATGTGTGTTAGGGAGAAGGAGAGAGAGAGAGAGAGAGAGAGAAAAGGACAAGCGACACACGAGAGCACGTAGTGGTGGTGGTGGTGGTGGTTTCACAAAGAGGGATTAAAAGAAGATAGAAGAAGGAGGGAAAAGGACCACCGAGGGACCATAGGCGTCACGCGATATTCTCACCTCGCTCTTTACCCCCTGACCCTGTTACGTCGGTGCGCTATCTTGTCGTTAATTGAACACCGTACCGCCATATTGACATCTCAATTTTCACCCGTATCAGGTTCTAAGTAATCAACACTAATTCCAGAGATCTTCATAATTTTTTGAAATATTTCTTCAATGGAGAAATCTTCTTTTCTGATCTTAAATGTTGGTGACATGTCAAAATAACAAATCCAAAAATAACACGTGGTAAAAATGGAACAAAAAAATAATACCCAACAAAAGAGACAGATGTAACAATAACATACTACAAAAAAGAAATAATGAGAAGAACATCGAAACAATCATGTTTCTTCTATTCATCATGATATGCTCCATTGCTACGTGCTATTTTTGCAGATATTATTTTACTTATATGTCCTCGTCCTAGGAATAAAGAGGCGTATGTGCTGCATGTAAGGATGACACTTACGCCACTTTGATTCTAAGACAATGATGTTATTTTATAGTGTTATTTCTGGCAGTTTTATGAAACTGTAAGGTTTTAGTGAAACTAGAGTCTTCAAGTTGACTTGAAAAATGTTGTTGACTTTCAATGACCAAAAATTCGGAAGAAATCAGGAACAAATGCAGATTATTCTTCCTCAATTCTATTTCCCTTTTGATGTATAAAAAAATTTACGATACTTCATCCCGAAAATTTAAGGTCTCCTGACCCGCATACAATGGGGTCAAAAGTCGCTGGAGTTTGCGCACGATATACGCGGTTAAACGTTAGGGAGGCGGATAAGTTTCTTATACAGAGTTGAGAATAATGGTAGTACTTTCTACTATCAAATAGATTTATGGATATCCGACGAGTCTCTCCATTGCTATCCAACCAATGGCGCACGCCATTCAGCCAAGGTGGGCCTGAAACGTTTAAAAACGACACTAAAACGCCAAGTTGGACGTTTAAACACGCTTCTTTTGTCCCTGAATTATGTCACAAGTATTAAACTACTTTTCATTATTCCTACACTATATTATTCATGATCTACGTGACATCCTAATACACAGAATATCGTACATTAAATAAAGAGAAATAATTCAAATCGAATGCAGACGTTCTATATACAGTAAACTCTCCTCAAGTCTTTTTTTTAACGTTCCGTTACAGGAAAGTTATTGTTTTTTTTTCCTTATCGGCTAGACTTCCTGTTGGAAATATGTGCCATTTTCTTAAAGTTCATAGAGATCCGTCTAAATTCATTCCCCAAAATTGCGCCCAATGCTTATCCCTCGTTCTAAAGGAGAAACCATAATTGACACAAACGTAACGCAATATCAATTGTGTGTGCAGTGCACCTTACGCACCAGCATAAACGTACGCAATTGAAGCTTCCTTTTTGGAAGTTATTTAGCTATTTTGAGCTATCAGTCATGAATTCAGTAGTGAAGTGGTAAACAAGGTTAAGTATATATTATATACTTAACCTTGTTTACCACTTCACTAATGAATTTCAAATTATTAACAGGAGTTTTTTTTCTGAAAAATAAATGTATCCACCTATAAAAATTAAATTTAAAGATATTCAGCTATAAGATAACATCAACAGTTCGTTTGGATTCATTTCCGCTTATGTAACCAGGAATAATGTGACAGCTGTCAGTTTTGGTGATTCGTAAATCTTGGGATTTCAATCAGTTTTTTCAGGCTGTTTGCACCTTCTGTGGTTTTTCCCTTACGTGAAATATTTCCTTCGGCGCAGTTTATTGCGCAGAGGGAAATCATTCTATGCCCAGTTCAATGCGCAAAATGTTAAAATACGTCCAAAACTGCATTTGGAATGCTGCGCTTTTGAATTTAATTCTCATTGGCCCACAAAAGAATTGGACAACAGAAAAATTCACAATCAGTAATTTATTCATGGAAAAGAGTAAAAACGTGCGCATATAAGTGAAACTCATGCACTTGCCGTCAAATTTTCTGGCTCGAGCTCCCGTATAGCGTGTCCTGCGATCGTTTGATCGATTGCCAAGATCCTGTAATTTATACCTTCTGCGCGCCATCTTTGAATTGGTACGATAAGTCACCTGCAAGAGGTCCAGTAAGAAATTTATATATATAGATATATATGAATGTAGAGCCAGGGTCCGGGTGTCTACCAATACAGCAAAGTAAGCGATTAGGTATCACGATGGAAGGATCCGGATAAACCAGACACCCATGGACGAATCGTGATACGTATTGCCTCTCGCACCATTCGATATACCTCTGGATATAACACTTGGTTGTTTCTTATCTTATAAACTTGCCTACCTATCCTTGCTCCTGATACTTCCGTTCTCGACAGCCACTGCATGGATTCACTTCTTATTCCTCTTTTATTTTTTATTTTTTTCATTTATTTATACATTTTTTATACCATCTGAATTCATCGTTGCTGCTTGCGGATCGTTATACGATTCGTTCCGGGTGATATGAAATTCTCGTTTAAATTTTCATCCCCCCCTCCCCGTTATTAATTAATCGATTTAACTCGACTGATATCGAATTTAATCTATTCGATTACTTTACAAACTATCGGGTTTCTTACTTACCAACAATATTAACTTGGTATACGAGTTATAATAAACGGTACTGGGTGGTCGATTTAACGTAATTCTTGTTATGTACTGTGAGATTTCATAATAATCGGGGATAATAATGTGGAGAGAATTTTATTTGACACGAGTTTATTATTTTTATTTCATTCAACTGGATTATGTGGGTGTTAACATCAATTATGATTATTTCCATAAATTTGGATTCTCGTCATTTTTGAAAAAAAAATTAGTAGTGACAAAAGAGAACAGAAAATAATGGAGATACGCCCTTTTTAACCTGAATCTTTCTCCATGACTTTTGTAGTTTTTCAATCACTTTTCTTTAAACAAATGTAGAATTTCTGTACTGATATGGCTTATAGTCTAATAAAGACGATTCAATTGCAGTAAAAAAAAATTTGAGCACAACATTAATGGTGGCGCAATCGTTGTACAACATTGCCTCACATAGGTACATACAGACACACCAACACCTCCATACGAGAGGACGAAAATTCATGTCGATACCTTGAAACATTGATTTGGGAAAAAGTTGATGATCGATTTTTGGGGCAGATACAATAAATTCCTCATGGAATCGAGTAGTTGGAAATGAATCACGATAAAAAAGAAACTTATCCTGTTTTACATCTTCACTACTGAATTTTTGAAATTATTTTGAATTTTTCTTACGATTTTTTTTTTCGATTTTTTTTGAGAATTTTCGTAAATCGAACTCCGGCAATCTTGCTTTGTCCAAATGATTTCTTAACAATCAATTATATTTCCCTATTCCAAAATTTTCTACAATTTTCAAAATGACTGCTAGAACTATATTAAAAAAAAAATTCGAAATTTTCTCAGAATTTTCTGAAATTGAACCTTTGCCCAAATGGTTTGTCAAAAATCACCTACATTTCCATATTCAAGAATTTTCCAGATTTTCCGAAATTAATCTCGAAAAAAATTAAATTAATCTTTGTAAAAATTATATTACCAATTATATACTCACTTTAAAGAATTCCCACCGATTCACCAGACCCTCTCATCATTAGAGAATTTATTGAATGAGAAGAGTGTCCATCAACACTGCTAATAATTTACAAACAGGGCCACGTGACTAACGGTTATTCTGCGAGCTCCGTCAATGTTTGTGCCTCCATTTTCATAAATTTTTTTTTAACTCTAATTTCATTGTTTTCACGTACAACTGCTTGGTATTACCAAATGAGTTAGGCGGCTTGTGCGCGTGCCGTACGCGTGTCACCTGTCTGTCACGCTCTCGTGGATATGCATAGTGAAGCTGATTATGTGTGGTAGATGGTATTCTAACCTGAGGTCCACCCTCCATGGATAGACATGGGCCAGCGATTCCCAGGACCTGCTGTGCTTCGGTAGAAAGGCTCGTCCGAAAAATTTATTCCTCTAATTATTCAAGAAAGTCTCTAATTGGGAAGTCATTAATTTCTATGATGACTCCATTTGAATTTTAATTAAATTTTTATGGGAGGGGGGAGAGTTGTGGAATCCATAATGAATAACTTTACAATTGGGATCCTGTAAAATATTGCCATTTTGAAAATTAGGAAACACTGTGGAATAGTGAGGTCAGACAATTCTAGGAATTTGTTAGGGAAATTAGGTTTATTGATAGGCAAAAATGAAATTTAGTGGTGAAGAGGTGGAGTGGGATAGGCAATTTTTTTTCCTCATCTCTTTTTGGAAATATTCCAAAAACAAAACGAGTGAAGTGTGGGAAATTTCAAAACATTTTTGTGATTTATTGGATTTAATTATTAATAATCCACTAGTTCTGCAATTATTTTTGAGCAAATATATTCGAATTCTTCTAAGTTTTTTCTTTCCATCGAAAATATAGAGTAATAACATTTTCGCAATTAGCCCAAAAAACATCTCGAAAATAAGTGAATTCAGGAAATTTTTTCAAAATACTGTCTATCAGTTTACTAAATTTTCCTTAAAAAAAAAATATCCACAAATTTTCCTCAATCCAATAATTTTCAGTATATTCCACAAACAAGCCTCTGCGCTTTTGCGTGAATCCTTTTTTGCAGAGGATTATGAATGCTAAGAAAAAGGATATGGATAAAATCACACTATCTAGCTTACTTTCCGAGATATTTGACGAGGAAAAAGACTAAAAAATGGATTTTTCCGGTTCTACCTCATCACTGCGGAATTTTATTGCTGCAGATGACCTTTTCATTCTGAGAGATTTATCATTCAATTAACGCAAGATTTATGAAATTAAAAAAAAATGTTATAATTATCAAAGTTTTTTGTCCGACCATTCTTAAGATAATTATTAGGTAAAATATCGGCCATCATGGTGACTCCAAAAAAAAATTTTAAACTTTGAATACAATTTTAATTATTAAAGGCACCAACATTCCGTCCACTCTGCGTGGACCTCATTTTGGGAGTGACCATGATGACCGATATTTTACCTAATAAAAAAAATGGTTTATTTTACGTAATGATCATTTATATCCAAAAATAATTCTTGAAATGGACTCCTCCAGTGAAAAAATTTGAAAAACATTGTAAAGGCCATCAAATATGTCTACAGACTTATTCGAGAGAAAAACTGCACCAAAAAAAAATCCGATTCATTTTGCCCCAGTTTCTCCTGATGAGGTAGCAAATTCCTCAAGAAATAGTGACGGTTAGAATTGGCTGGCATGTGTCCAGGAATCATGCATGGCTGAAATTCAAGGAGCTATCAGTAGTGTCTTGGGGGTTGCAGGTGCTCCAAGAAGCTTTTCTTCGTCTTTGCCAAGCCCCCTCAGGTGAATTCCTCAACATGTGCGAAGGATTCATGCACGGTCAGACCCCTTCCGATCATTTCCTCGACCTCCAAAAGTTTAACTTCCGCAGGTGCAGGAGGTCCTTAGCGGATTCATGCATGCCTGATTACTGGGGGCAGCGCAGGTTCCTCCAGGGTCGCTTATATTGGCACGCGCATGGCATTACTTTCTTACCGGATATTTTTAACGTAGAGTGTTTTGCCACGACATGTGCCAAGGAGACACGCTCGGTTGATTGTATTTCATGTGTTCTCTAACCCGTGCCCGCGTAAAACATCACTGGGTATCCAATGTGGAAGTCCCTTGCGTTGTTTCTTGGTGGTCGCAGGTGACGCTTGGTGGTTGGTCGTAGAAAAAGCAGGTGGGCACCCACGCGACTCACATACCCGTTCCTTATCTTTACAATCAAATGACATTTCTTATGTCTTAACTGATTCAGTTGGGTAATAAATGGAAACTCCAGACAAACATTGAAAAATATGAAACCATAAAATGATTCCAGTAGTTCCTTGAAATCACTTGGAATCAGGTGACGCTTTTTACAGCTTTTTTCGAAAAAGAAAACTCTGAATGTTTCTTTGAAATGAATAAGGGTTTCCCTTTTTTGAAAGAGAAACTCTCATCTATTCATTCGTTCATCAAGACCCAACACCTAAAAAACCAATAATGACATCCCATCATAACAGATATCGCCCAATCAATACTTAAGATCTGGATTTTATCACAAAATCACTAGTTCCAGCAACAATGGTTTCAACTAACGATTCAAAAAATTTTGAACAACCTTCGCTATTTGATAGCAATTTTATTCAGATAGTGCGATTTCACCTCAATCCTTTTTTGCTACTTTGAAAATTCTCTACAAGAAGGATTTGGACAAAATCGCCCTGTCTCGCTTCATTTCCGAAATATTCAGAAAAAAGGATTGATGAAGAACTCGACTTATCCTATTCTACCTTTTCACTACTGAATTAGATATTACGTTCTGGAGACTGGAAAGAGGGACTTAGACCAAGGTCTAGAGTCCGCCATTTTATCGAATGCGTGAACAGTAGTAATGAAAATGTCGTGATTTGTCTTTGAATTTATACAGACATTTGTTTCAGTTCGATAAATCGATAGATTCTGACTATTCACTCGTTCAGTAATTGACTGCTGAAGCAGGAAACGCAAACAAATATGAAGACAGTCTTCTACATTTCCCTCTTTTGTTTGACCGGTAAGATTCTGTCCGAGGAAATTCAATTGGTGAGTTTGTTGAAAATTACACCCTATAAATCCTGTGTTCTGCATCATTTTAGCTGTAGTTGTAGCATCGCAACGGTGCACTGGTGGTCCTCACGACAAACTCAACAACTGCGGAACCCGGTGCCCATTGACATGCGATCAACCGAATGAACGTCCCTGCACAAGGGTAAATCACTTAAAATAAAATAAAATTCTGAACAATCAAATTTGGATATTATTCGATTAATTCTCTTCAGGAGTGTGTTATCAATGTCTGTCAATGTGAACAAGGTTATGTTCGTGATTCTAATTCACAATGCATCCGTCCGCAAGACTGCCCAAAGAAAAATGAAAAATGAGTCTCATCGATCGGCTAAGATAAAAATCTGTTTAACCTTTATTCAATGAAAAAATAAAGTATTCTCGAAAGAAAAATTCAATTTTGTATCTGCTAAATGATTATTCATTTGGATTATTCAATGGAATGAAATGGAACGGATCAACGGTCCCTCTAAGTAGACCATTGTGTCGAGGGCTCTGAGCTCTCTGGTTAATAGCTACCATCATCCTATTCGTGGGATAATCAAACATCGAATGACGATCAAACAAATTAATTCTTCCTACAGCTTTATTAGGCTTCTCTTTGTTGTCTCATGAACCATATGATTCTACATGTTACCTTGTAAATGGATGAATTCATGTGAAAAGATAACAAAAACATGAGCTAATTTGTGATAATAATTTTTGTAAAAAGATTACAGTAAGTATATCGCCTTATTTGTTACTTTCTCATTATTTTGAATTTAATTTTTTAATTTTTGTATACTAAATCAAATAAACATTTTCTGAACTATCAATTTTGTTGTCTCCTCACTTTATTTCTATGTTTGTTTCCATTTCCGCAATTAATAATTATGAACCTCATTTTTAATTATAAATTTTCATAATTTTTCAGTGATCAACTTCAGAGGAGAAAAGATCAAGATGTCTGGAAATTTATTACTCCTTTTCCTGGTTTGTTCCATCGGTAATGTCACGAATTTCAATTATTTGGAAATTTTTTGTGAATTTTTAAAGTCAATAATTGAAAGCATTCGCAGAGCTGCAGCTGATTCTATAGCAATGAGATTCGACAAACATGGATGCCGGCTATATCAATATTTGGTATCAATTTTGTGACGGATTTTTTTTAAAATTAGATTATGACGTGCAGAACTCACGTACGTTGCCAATTGCGAATTTAATTAACCCAGTATTTATGCATGTTTTCATGAGTCATTATCTTGTCGTAGTAACATGTCGTCGCCTTAGATCCAAAGTCCCGTGAGTACCAAGACACACGATTCTTAAATAAAATCGGCGTATCTCCCAAAAACATGCCAAAACAATTTTTATGATGTCCTTGAGGTTGTTTGAGTTACTGGAAATTAGAATAACAAAGTGGCGTAATTGCTAATGTTAAAGTGAAAGGAATGTATCTCCAGACTTCGGTCCTTTTGTTTTTTTTCTATTTTCCAGGTTACGTTTTGGACTTGGGTCTTTTTATTATTTAGATTATTTAATTCAAGAAATCCTCCTTTGACCCTTACACCGTTCTTATAATTTCTCCGTATGGCATGAGGGTATTTCGAGTTACGTCTTTTTGTTTTTTTTCGAAAGGCTGAATTAAAGATGACATATTATGGCACTGACCCTTTTTCGTTTTTATAGCCTTTCTATTGAGTTATTTTTCTTCACTTACCCCTATTTATCTCCCGAATTTTATAATGAGAAATAAAACGCCCGGAAGGAATACAAGGCCTTGTGTTACTAATTACAAAAACGGGCTTGTGGTAGAGCTACGCCTATTCGTTGATATCAATAAAAAAATAATTAAGAGGCATATTTACTAGAAATATCTCACTTTGCTATTATTAATTTTTTTAGATGGGAAGCAAATTCCACTGACAAACAGACGTATGTGCCGGAGGCAGGTCTATTTATTAAAAATATTCTTTTCAAAAAGAGAAAAAATTGAATAAAGAAAAATGAAAAGATTGCAGATATGTCTCTTTGTTCGTAGTAGGTAGCACTTGCAACTATATGTTATAATTATTTTTTTCACCCTATTGCATAAAATACCGAGAATAACCGATTGGAGCGAAAAAAAATATACACTATTTCGTTTGAGAGAAAAAAAAATGGAGAAAATGCTACTTATGTCAGTTTGTTTCGGAAGTGGTGATGTGAATTTCTTTATCATTTCTCATGAAAATGTAATGGAGATGAAATAATCAAGTATTTAATGTAACTCTCATCGAAGAAATCAAATCGCGTGATATTCTTAATTTTTCCGGACATGAAAGAGAGTTATTATAAAGAATTTTTTTAATTGACAAGAATGTGTCTCTTGAAGAATTATGTCTTTATCTTCTCCATTAATTGTGATTGGAGTTATTACACTATTCACTTTTCAATATATTCAGAGTTCATTGGCTGAAAAGCTCCATGTCGTCAGTTGTTTAACTGAAAAAAATGCACGGAACATCGCCTCCTGGATTGCGTTTGCGCTTACGTCTTATGTAGCATATGGCTCTGAAGATATACATCATCCGTACAAAATATCAATTTTTCTGTTGATATTAATATTTTCGAGAATTATTTTCATTTCTGCTGATCAGAAAAACAAATTTATTTTGAGAAATTTGGAATATGTTTAGGTTCACTGACTGGTCTCATATGTTCCAAAAATATGCGCAAAATTTTAGCCCCATCGATTCGATAATCTCTGAACGATCTTTGGTACCGAAAAAAGCATCGTTAAGAAAAAATTAAAAAAAATGGGTTTAAATTTTGGGCATTTCTTATTTTTTCTGAAATCTAATTCTTTAACAATTCCTCAGTTGTAAGTCTAGTGATTGTTAATATTCCAGAATGGTGTGAATTGCCTCAGGAAGAGAGGTGGAGCTAAAATAAGCTGTTGTTTAGTTCGTATATCTGCGCTCGGCTTTCGGAGTAAAATGAGAGACTTTCGAAAAATGGCGCTATTTACAAAAACTTTGAGTTTTGGTCTAAGTCATGAAGTTTTCCATATTCTACACATATCGAAGTACCTTTTGGAGCAAGGAAAAAATCTTTGCCTTGAAAGTTCTAAATGGTTGCACCCTTCTAAGTCTTTCGACTCTGCAAATACTTTCAATTATGTCAAATTCCGGGTTTTGGCTTCCACTGATCATTTCTATTTCTGTTTTTTTTTTTTCAAAAATAATGTAGCACTCGTCGCAGTACAATCAGCGCCTGCTAATGATCCAATCTGTACTACGGAATGTCATGGTGGACCTCATGACAAATGTACTACTTGCGGAAGTACTTGTCCTTTGACCTGCGACAAGCCTCAGCCTATTGCTTGCACCTTGGTAATTGTCAATATTTTCAGTATGAAATTATTTTATGTTTGCAGTCATCAAATACTGATTTCATTCGCTTTCTTTTGCAGATGTGTCTCATCAATGTTTGTGAGTGCGAAAGCGGCTATGCTCGTGATTCCAACGGACAATGTATTCCCAAAGAAGAGTGTCCAAGCACATAGAATAATTAATTCAAATCAATGTAGTAAAAAGGAAAATCATTACAAATAGTGTGAAATCTTTTAGGAAATTTGCTGCTGCAGGAAATAACGAGGAATTAATGAATAAATAATATATGCAATATAATTTTTCTATATTAGTAGGAGAGAGAAAGTTCATGGCTACATGTTCCAAAAAAAATCTGCATCAAAAATTAGAAAAAAATCATAAATAATCAAAAAAATTCATTTCATAACCAATTTTTCCTGCAGTAAAGTTAATGGCAGTCTCATCCCTGCTGACTTACATAATAATATGATCTGGAAATGCATGATAACACAAAACAACGTGCAAGGCTGTCACGTCAGTGGACCGAGAGCCAATCATTTAACCAATGTGAAAATATTTTTTGATTAATATCTCAACGTTAACTGAATATTTCCTCATCGCTTGATCCACTCAAAATACAAATAGCAGACATTATTTTCCTTTTCATGCAAAAATCACAAGAACGTATGTCCTTTCCCTCATATCATATCCATAATTTTTTTTATTGCCTCAGTAACAAAACAGTAGCAAAGATAACGATTATTTTCGTGCTGAAAAATATTGTAATAACCTAATCACAATAATCAGATAAGCCAGTGAATTTATGGATTCCGAATGGATCAAAATATTTTCTCAAAGCTCTCGATTTTTTTGTATATAAACGTCAATATATTTTCCATTCTCTACATTCTTCTGTTCATCTGAAGGAGAAGTGAACACGAACAAACATGAAGACTGCATTCTACATTTTTATCCTCAGCGTAACTGGTAAGATGATAATTCTTCATGACAAAATTAAAGTTTATAAATTCCTCATGAAATCGTCATAAATTTGGTAATTTCTATTATTTCAGCTGTTATTGCGGCACCGAAACATAAACATCAGGTCAGTAAGCCAGCCTGCAGCGGTGGCCCATTGGACGAACGCGTAGAATGTGCTCCTACTTGCGTAAAGACATGTGATAATCCGAAACCAGAGATTTGTACTGATGTGAGCTCCCAATCATTTCATTAACACAAATCCATTGTCCAATTTTCAATTCCATATTGAACATGAGATTCTGTTTTCAGTCCTGCTTAGTGAATGCATGCTACTGTAAGGAAGGCTCCGTAAGGGAGAAATCTGGAAAATGCGTTCTGTTGAAGGACTGCCCAAAAAAACCGAAAGAACCAAAATGTACAGGTGGTCCTAATGACGAGTTAGTTTCCTGTGGAACCGCATGTCCAGCAACCTGCGAGAAACCAAATCCTGGTGTTTGCACGAAAGTAATTATTGCACATACTGAAGAGAATACAAAAAAACTCTAAAATTTGAATATTAGATTCAGTTATATTCTCATCAAATTATTCACTTCAGGAATGCCGTGCTAATGTCTGCCAATGTAAGAAAGGCTATGTCCGTGAAGAAAAATCAGGAGAATGTATGCTTCCAAAACAGTGTCCAAAACCAGAGCCAAAGTGTACTGCCAAATGTAAGGGTGGTCCTCACGACAAATGCACTATGTGTGGAAGTGCATGTGCACCGGAATGTAATCAATCGAAAGATATTGTCTGCGCAGCGGTAATTTGAATTAAATTTAGTCCACATGTCTAGGAGATAATATTTTCGCAGAATATATTTAAAACAAATGAAATTATTATTTCCAGGTATGTCTAGAGAACGTCTGTCAATGCGAGAAAGGCTACGTCCGTGATCCTAAATCAAAACAATGTATGCGTCCGGAAAAGTGTCCAAAACCAGAGTCAAAGTGTACTGCTAAGTGTACTGGTGGTCCTCATGATAAATGTACTATGTGTGCAAAGAACTGTGAACCTAGTTGTGACAAACCTTCTGGTGGTGTCTGCAGTGATGTGAGTAACAATTGAATTTACTTGCAAAATGACGAGGAGATAGAACTGATTTAAAAGATAAATATTTCGGTCTGTTAAGATTAATTTTCGTGTTCATCTCTTGTAAAATATCTCAGAAACTAATAGAGTTAAGTTCTTTTTACCAATGTCCTTTTTTCTAGAGAATTTCAAGATGTTTCAAAAAAAATTCAGGGCAAAAAGAATGTATCTCAATTAATTTCCAAAATATTCTTGAAAAAACGACAAAAAAGCAGACTTATATAGGATAAGTCTATTTTTTACCTCTTCGTTACTGAAATATGAGGAAATGATATGATGTAACACAATTTTATGTTTTATATCATTTCATATTATGATATGATGAGATATTCATGATTGTACATCATACTTGAAATGATCATATACTGATTTCATTATCTTGTATTACAGGTGTGCGTCCCTAATAAATGCGAATGTGAGAAAGGCTTAGTTCGTGGTCCTCACGGTAAATGCATGCACAAAGAAGAATGCCCAAAGAAACACGGATGGTAACTGTCATCAATTCAACGAAATGACAGTATAGCGATATAAGTGATCAATGTCACTAATATTGTAACAAATTTATTTTTAGAACTCTCATATTTACAGCAAATAACGAGAATTCCTTGAATTATCTTATCAAGTGTCGTAATATCAACAGTAATTAATCATTGAAAAAAACATCTTTACCACATGCTCTTATTACTGAGAAATGATGTTCCGCAAAATTACGAGAGTATGATTTTCCATAAGTCAAGGGTTAAGGAAATTTCTCGAACAGGGAAAAAACAAATAATTTTAATGTAAAAAATAAGTTCTGGATGCGGAGTTTCGATTCAGGTCAATCTTCAAACAAATTGATGAATACATTTTATTGATAAATAGAATTAATTCTATATTGAATAAATATTTCTTCTATTATTCATTGTGTTGCTTTATTCCTTTCCTGTACATCTATTCTGGGATGAAGACAATGATAACATTGATTGTATTGAAAAGCCCCAATAAGAAAATAAACGAATGAATTCATGAATTGAATATCAATTCGTCGGTTAACAGAATTAATTCCAGTATGAAAGCCGCAATTGAAACCATGGATTCATGCCCAGATGCATTTGTCTAGAAATCATCTATCATGGAAGAAGACAAAGATGAAGATGACGGAAGAACTGTTCTACATTTCTCTGCTCTGCTACTTTGGTAAATTCATAAAATACAATTACTTTGATTTTTTTTTCCTGATGACAATGGCCATGAAGAATTTCCCTATTGACGACAATATTTCTCTTGAAAAATTATGTCTCTATGAGATAGAGTTTATCTCTTTCATCAATTGTGATTGGAGTTATCATACTATTTATTTTTCAATATCTTTTGAGTTCATTGGCTGAGAATCTTCAGCCAATGTGTTTATATCATCAGTTGTTTATTAAAAAAAAAAGAGCATTGCACAGCTTTCGGTTTTTCCAATAGGCTTACACCTCATGTAGCATGGCCCTAACCAATATACATAATCTACAAACAATATCAATTTTCTGTAAATATTTCGTACTCAGGGAATTCCGTTTAACGCATGAAATTCAGGTGTGACAGGATTGCATCGATGCATGCGATATCGACTATCGTGGTTCGACCAAATCTGGCAATGTATCTTTGGTGAAGAGTTACTCTGACGACGCTTCAATATTATTCCTGTTTCACTTCCCGGGTAGGAATCGCCCGATGCTCAACTCTCGGCCGAACATCGGCCAAGAATTCGCACGCCGAAGCCTGGTAGCCAGGGCTCGGCCAAACCTACGCCAAGCATCGGTTCACCGTAGTTTGGGCCTTCAGGATCGGTCAAGCGTTGTTCGAAACTTGAACTTCCAAGGCTTGGCTTCTGAGCATTAGCCAGTCGTCGGGCCAATAATGTACTGCCAAAGCTTCAATTTTTTTTAATCCTTTGACATAATTAGATTATTTCACATTATCAAATAACTTCTGAACAATTCCGATCGAATTTCATTTCCCCGAACAAGGGCGATAAAGTTATGAGGATCAAATTTAGTTCATAAAGTACGGAATGTTCTAATGGCTAGGACGGTAAGGGAACAGATCGGTAATCCGAAGGTACATGGTTCGATCCCAGGAAAGGCTTTTTTTTCTTTTTAATTCAAATAATCTTGGATCTTGATCATTCTTACGTGCTTCAGAAGACTTAAATGCTTTCAATTCATGTATTTAACATAAAATCTACAATAAAACGAACATCGGCTGGACATTGGGACCAGTATAGTACCCAATGCTTGTTATCGAGGCTTGGCCATGCTTCGACAATCAGCATTGGTACAATGTTATTATCCAATGTTCAACCAATATTGGGCCAGCCAGTCAAAATCAATGTAGTAAAAATGAAAATGAATACAAAGAGTAGGTTCTACATCTTTTAGAACACCTTCAGCTCCAGTGAATGAAAGGAAATTAATAAATGAATAATATACATTTTAACTATCGGATTCATTTCCATGTAGTAATTCATTAAATAAGTGTCATGGGAGATTGGGAGGTTATGAATTCAATACTAAAATATTGTCAATTCGCGACGTTTCGCTTATAATTTAAGCTCTTTCAGACTCTGGAAGACAAAAATGACTAATTATTCACTTTTTTCAAAATAATGAATAAATACAAACAATACAAACGTTAGAGCCTCTGAGTTTAACCTCACTCTTAATACACTACAATAATCAGTCTCATAAATTATGATTATAATACTCGGAATTTGATCAAATTACCTTGACATTTCTTAGCGTTTTGTTAAATTACCCTAAATACATTCATGCTGAGTCTCAACAACATTGCAAGTTATCCAAACAATAAAATACACAATCAATTAATTCTGTCACTATTGCACTTTCTTGATCCCCTCTTCTCAGCTGTTGTGTTTGACCACCATCGGCTGGATAATATACATTTCATCTATTAATAGGAGTGAAGAAGCTGGTGACAACATATGCAGGAAAGTTGACATCAAAATTTGTAGTAAAAAAAATTCATAATGAGAAAATTGATTTTATGATAATTTCTTCTGTAGTAATGTTAATGACAATTCCTTCTCTGTTAAGTTATATAATAATTTGATTTACGAATGCATGAAAACATTGAACAACGGACGGAGCTGTCACGTCAGTGGAACGAAGGCGAATTATTTAACCAGTGTAAAAATATTCTTTAATAAATATTTCCCTGTTATATGAGTCTTTCCTCATCGCTTGATCCACTCAAACATTATTTCCTTTTTAATGCAAGAATTACAAAGATGTATGTTCTTTTCCTCATATCATATCAATACTTTTCCTCATTGCCCCAGTGATGAAAAAATATTTGCAAACATAAGGCGCATTTTCATGTTGAAAGAGATTGTGATAAGTTAATCACAATAATCAGATAAGCTAATGAATTTATGGATTCCGAATGCATAAAAATATCTTCACAAAGCTCTCCATTTTCTTGTATAAAAACTCGAACATATTTTTCAATCTCTACATTCTTGTATTCATCTGAAGAGGAGGTAAATACGAGAAAACATGAATACTGCATTCTACATTTTTGTCATCAGCGTAACTGGTAAGACGGCAATTCTTACTCAGAAAATGAAGTTTCATGAGTTCCTTGAAAAATCGTCATAAACTTAGTAATTTCGATTATTTCAGCTGTTCTTGCGGCACCGGAATATCAACATCATGGGCATCATAAACATCCTGTCTCTGAACCAGCTTGCAGTGGTGGTCCATTGGACGAACGCGTATCCTGTGCTAGTACCTGTGTGAAAACATGTGATAATCCAAATCCAAAAATTTGTACTTTGGTGAGCTTCTATTCATGTCATTAATACACATCCATTGCCTAATTTCAAGTTACATATTGAACATGAGATTCTGCTTTTAGTCATGCATAGTAAACGGATGCTACTGTAAGGAAGGCTCGGTAAGAGATGAAACAACTGGAAAATGCGTTCTGCTAAAGGACTGTCCGAAGAAGCCAGAAAAACCAGGATGTTCCACGAAATGTAAAGGTGGCCCTAATGACGAATTAGTTTCCTGTGGAACTGCATGTCCATTAACTTGCGACAAGCCCAATCCTGGTGTTTGCACGAAGGTAATTCATACTTCATGGCATACACGAAAACTCAAGAATTGACGTGTTAGATTTAGCTATATTCTCATGATATTATTCGCTTCAGCAATGCCTTGTTGATGTCTGCCAATGTAAGAAAGGATATGTCCGTAATACTAAAACAGGAAAATGTGTTCTTCCGAGTGAGTGCCCAAAACCAGAGCCAAAGTGCACTGCCAAATGTAAGGGTGGTCCTCACGACAAATGCACTATGTGTGGAAGCGGATGTGCACCGGAATGTAATCAACCGAAAGATATCGGCTGTGCAGCGGTAATTTTAATTAGATTCGATCTAAACGAGTATAGAATAATACTATCGCAAAATATGAGAAAATAATGAAATTATTATTTCCAGGTATGTCTAGAAAACATCTGCCAATGCGAGGAAGGCTGGGTCCGTGATACTAAATCAGGAAAATGTGTTCTTGAGAGCCAGTGCCCGAAACCAGAGCCAAAATGTACTGCTAAATGTACAGGTGGTCCTCACGACAAGTGCACTATGTGTGGGAGTGGATGTGCACCGGAATGTAATCAATCGAAAGATATTGTCTGCGCAGCGGTAATTTAAATTAAATTTAGTTCACGTGTCTAGGAAATAAAATTCTTGCAGAATAGAAGAAGATAATAAAATTATTATTTTCAGGTATGCCTAGAAAACGTCTGTCAGTGCGAGAAAGGTTGGGTCCGTGATACTAAATCAGGAAAATGTGTTCTTGAGAGCCAGTGCCCGAAACCAGAGCCAAAATGTACTGCTAAATGTACAGGTGGTCCTCACGATAAATGCACTATGTGTGGGAGCGGATGTGCACCGGAATGTAATCAATCAAAAGATATTGCCTGCGCAGCGGTAATTCAAATTAAATTTAGTCCACATGTCTAGGAAATAATATTCTCGCAGAATAGAAGAAGATAATAAAATTATTATTTTCAGGTATGCCTAGAAAACGTCTGTCAGTGCGAGAAAGGTTGGGTCCGTGATACTAAATCAGGAAAATGTGTTCTTGAGAGCCAGTGCCCGAAACCAGAGCCAAAGTGTACTGCTAAATGTACAGGTGGTCCTCACGACAAATGCACTATGTGTGGAAGCGGATGTCCACTCACTTGTGAGAAACCTGAACGTGGTATCTGCAGTGATGTAAGTACAAGTGCATTCACTCATGAAAGAATGAATGAATTCGACCGATTTCTTCCCACTTATTTCGAATATCAATCTGCGTGATCATTCTCAATAAACTGTTTCAGAAACTAATGAAGATACGCCCTTTCTACTGAGATCATTTTTTGTAGATTATTGCAAGATCTGCGAAAAAGTTTTCAGATAAAAAGGACGTATGTCGAGCAAAATAAAAAAAAAAGAAACATCAGTTTTCCCGATTAGGGGATTTTTAGGGATTTTCTAGAATATTTCAGAATAGATCAGAATATCTCGTTCCACATGATCCCTACTGAAATATGAATAAATGATATGATATAACAAAATTCCATGTCCTATATCATTTCATATCATGGTATTTTATATTATGGGATATTTATGATCTTGAAATTATTATATGCTGATTTGATGGTGTATTACAGGTCTGTGTCGAAAATACTTGCGAATGTGAGGATGGCTTTGTTCGTAATGCTCATGGTCGATGCATTCGCACAGAACACTGCCCAAGGAGACACGGATGGTAACTGTCATCGATGCAACAAAAAAACAGTGTGGCAATATAAGTGATCAATGTCACTAATATTGTTACGATCTTATTCTTGGAACTCTCATATTTGCAACCAATGGAGAGAATTTCTTGCATTATCTTATTGAGTGTCGTAGAATTAACAGCAATTAATAATTTGAACAACATCTTTACCGGATGATTTTTTTTATTGAGAAATGCAGATTTTTATTCTGTGATTTGCAGAATTACAAGAATATGATTTTCCATAGCAAGACAATGGCCTGGAAAATTTTTTGAACGAGGAAAATACGTCTAATTTTAATTTTAAACAAATTGATGACTACATTTTATTGCGATATGCAACTGAACCATACTGAATAAATCTTTATTTCATTGCTCATTTTGTTGTTCCATTCCTTTTATTTTACATCTCGTTTGGAGTGACGACAATGATAATATTGATTGTATTGGGAAGTCACACTGATCAGATGAACCAGTAAATTTATGAATTGAAAATAATATTTGTTTTTTTTTTTTTTTTTTTCTTTATTCCTTATGTATGACCTCTCGGCCTTTTACATTTGTTCCCCCCCCCCCCCCCCCCCCCCCGCTGTATCGCATTCGCCGAGGGACGAGGGAAAACCTCATTTATATTTTCTTGAGGAAAAAACCTGCCCAGATACAGTCGTCCCTTGCGAGACTCCCGCTCGGTTAGGTGAAACTGTGGAATTAGAGCTTTTTAAAATCTTTTTGGCTTCCCCTCGCCGGGATTCGAACCCGGGCCTTCTGCGTGCCAAACCCCCCGCTCTAACCACACAGCCACCGCCGTCGGTAATAATATTTGTTTATTAGCACAATTAATTCTTGTATGGAAAGCAGGAATCCAACTATGGATTTATTCATTCAACCAGTAATCATTTGTCGAGACCGAAGACGAAGATCAAGATGACTGAAAAATTGTTCTATACATATTTGCTTTGCTACTTCGGTCAATTCATAAAATACAAAGGCTGAAGAAGAGCGCTCGCGCATTCTTACTGGAACTCCAACAAATACGCTTCTGGATTCCTTAAATATGCCGTCATTAATACATTCTCGGTAGCTTAGCCCTAGACTGGTCCCCCTATGGGGGAAAAGCCAGTGTTCGCCATTTTTATTTTTTCATGATCATTTGACTGAGCGTAAAAGCCTAAAAAAAATTGAATGCGTTCATTGAAATGTTTAGCAAATTATTACAATTTTCGAAAGACATATTCTGCAAAGTTGATGGAGACATGAAGTAAATTCTAATAGGCGGCAAAATTTTTCCCATATTAAATGGAATTGTCGGTTCAGCGATGTTGCCGAAAACTCGATAAACGCGGCCGGGCAGTGTAGAGTGAATTCGACAACGTCGAAGCTAAAATAACACGGCGGCAATTCCATCATGAGGGGACCAGAGCCGCAGGGGCAATTTAGGTGACCAGTCTAGGGTTAATTGTAAAAGCATCTGCCTGGAAAGTGGAATGATGTGAACTTCGATCCTCACCCGAGTTCGATCCCGAGCACCTCCAGAATTTTTTCGGAAATTTGAGGATGCATGCAAATCTCATATGATCTTTTTTAGAATTATAAGCTGCACTTAGTTTCTTTCACTTTCTCTTCACTTTCATTATTTTTAGTTGCATTTTTCTTATTCGTTTTTTGTTGAAAGTACTAGTCTTAACATTTTACAATCTCATCGAATGAAGTCATTCAGTGGTAGTGATGAAGAGGTTAAACAGGATGGGTCAATTGTTGTTCTTCATTCTTTTTCAAAATATCTCAGAAAATAAGTAACGTAGGGCACTTTTGCCTCAATCCTTCTTTGTCGCTCTCGATATTTCCTACAAAAAAAGACACAAATAAGAAGGGCCTATCTCCATTGGCTTTCGAGATATTTCGAGGAGAAGATCAAAAAATGGACTTCTGATGTTTCACCTCCTCACTGCTAATTTGTATAATGAAAATATAATTTCTCAAATACTTTCCTTCATTACCGCAATGTCTTATCACATGTGTAAATGTGAAGTAGATTACGTTTGCAATCCTCGTCCAAAGGGTATTCGCATTGAAGGGTATCTACAAAAGAGCAGACATTATTTTTCGTCCCATCAAAAGATAAGACTAACGTGTGTCCTTTTCCTCAGACCATATCAATAATTTTCCTCATTATTCCACTAATAAGAAAATATTTCCAAAGATAACACTTATTCTCGGGCCAAAAAAATATTGTGATAAAGTAATCACAATAATCAGATAAGCCAGTGAATTTAAGGATTCCGAATACATTGAAGTATTTTCTCAAAGCACTCCATTTTTTGTATAAAAGCTCCAGCATATTTTTTGAATCTCTACATTCTTGTGTTCATCTGCCGAAAAAGTGAACACGAGCCAACATGAATACTGCATTCCACATTTTAGTCCTCAGCATAACTGGTAAGGTTTCTCTATCGCAGAATCAAGTTTTATGAATTCTGTAAAAAATCTTCATAATTTTGGTCATTCCAGCTGTGGTTGCGGCACCGGGAGCAGAACAGCCTGTCTGTAAACCAGCCTGCACTGGTGGTCCATTGGAATATTGCGGAAGCTGTTATACTACCTGCATAAAGACATGTGATAACCCGAATCCAAAAGCTTGTCCTCAGGTGAGCTTCTACTCATTCCATTGGCATAAATCCATTACCTAGTTTTTAGTTACATATTGAACATGAGATTCTGCTTTCAGTCATGCGCACTAAAAGCATGCTATTGTCAAAAAGGCTCGGTGAGAAATGAAGAAAATGGACAATGCGTTCTATTGGAAGACTGTCCAAAAAAGCCGAAAGAACCAGAATCTACCACGAAATGTAAAGGTGGTCCTAATGACGAGATAGTTTCTTGTGGAACTGCATGTCCACTAACTTGCGATAAGCCCAATCCTGGTGTTTGCACGGAGGTAACTCATATTGAATAAAATATACAAGGAAATCGAAAATTTAGGTATTAGCTTTATCTATATTCTCATGAAATTATTCGTTTCAGCAATGCCTTGTTAATGTCTGCCAATGTAAGAAAGGCTATGTCCGTGATACTAAAACAGGAAAATGTGTTCTCCCGAGCCAGTGCCCAAAACCAGTGCCAAAGTGTACTGCCAAATGTAAGGGTGGTCCTCACGATAAATGCACTATGTGTGGCAGCGGATGTGCACCGAAATGTAATCAATCGAAAGATATTGCCTGCGCAGCGGTAATTTAAATTAAATTTAGTCCACATGTCCAGGGAATAATATGTTCGCAGAATATAAGAAGATAATGAAATTATTATTTTCAGGTATGCCTGGAAAACGTCTGTCAGTGCGAGAAAGGCTGGGTCCGTGATACTCAATCAGGAAAATGTGTTCTCGAGAGCCAGTGCCCAAAACCAGAGCCAAAGTGTACTGCTAAATGTACTGGTGGTCCTCATGACAAATGCGTTAAGTGTGGAAGCAACTGTCAACTCACTTGTGAAAAACCTCATCGTGGTATCTGCACTGATGTAAGAACAATTGAATTTACTAGTAGAATAACGAGGCGATGCAACCAATAATTTCTGCAACCTATTGTGATCTGCGAATATCAATCTTTGCAATAATTTTCAATTGAATATCTCGGAAACTGATGGAGATACGCCCTTTTTTGTAGAGATTATGGAAATCTATTTAAAAAAAAGGCTTTGGGCCAAAAAGGCGGATCTCCATCAGTTTCCGAGATATTCTCGAAAGAATGAATGACTGAAAATAGAATTATCTTTTTACCTCTTTGCTACTTTTCACTCTTGCTGAAATATGAGTTGATAATACATCCCATTATATTATTTTTCATATCATTTTATATAATGATATATATTATGAGATATTTATCATTGTATATCACTTTTGGAATGATTACATAATGATTTTATTCTCTTGTATTACAGAGCTGCATCCCTAATACATGTGAATGTGAGGAGGGTTTTGTTCGTAATATTCATGGTAAATGCGTTCGACCAGAACAATGCCCAAAAAAACACGGATGCTAACTGTCATCGATTCAACAGAATGACAGTATGGTAATATCAGCGATCACTGTCACCAATATTGTTACAATCTTATCCTCGGAGCTCTCATATTTACAACAAATAAAGAAAATTCCTTGAATTATCTTATCAAGTGTCGTAATATCAACAATAATTAATCATTGAAAGAACATTTTTACCGAATGATTTTTATTACTGAGAAATGATAATCTGCAGAGTTATAAGAATATGATTTTTCATAGCAAGTCAATGGCCTAGAAAATTTCCTGAACGAGGAAAAAACCAACAACTTCAATTTAAAAGATGGAGAAATTCCAAATGTGGATATTCAATTTATGTGAATCTTCATTAATACTATATTGAATAAATAATTCTTTTATCATTCTTGTGTTGTTTTATTCCTTTTTTCTACATCTAGTCTGTGATGGAAACAATGATAACATTGATTGTATTGAAAAGCCCCAATGAGAAGATAAACCGGTAAATTTATGAATTCAATATTAATCCTTCGGTTAACACTATCAATTTCAGTATAAAAGCCCCAATTCGAATCATGAATTCATACATTTGCCCGGAAATCATCTGTCGAGGAAGAAGACAAAGATCAAGATGACTGGAAAATTGTTCTCCATTTCTGTGCTCTGCTACTTTGGTAAATTTATAAAATACAATTACTTTGAATTTTTTCTTGAGTTTTTTGCTTTTCATTATTTCAGTTGTCGTCACAGTGCAATCGACATCTGCAAATTCCGATGAAGTTCGTCCTGAAGAACCGAGATGTACTGCGGAATGTAAAGGTGGTCCTCATGACAAGTGTACCACCTGCGGAAATGATTGTGAATTGACCTGCGATCAGCCTAATCCTCGTCCCTGCAATAGGGTAATAACGTCTGAATAATAGCTTTCGTTACTAGTGCGTAAAATATTACTTTTTTGCACATGTAACGAACAGTATACTTTATAATAAGGAAGACCGGGGCAAAATGAACCTACAGGTCGAAATCATTCCGAATTTCTATTTGAGAATGAAAGAGTCTACGAAAAAAGTTGAAAAAATGCACCAATAATTTCCATTTATGGAGCATTTTCTCAACTTTTTCAGATTTTCGCATAAAGTCTTTCATTCCGAGAAAAATTCCTGCATCATGTTGCCATGGAGGTCCATGTTGCCCCACTCTCCACTATCTATGAATAACAGCTCTTTTTTGGGCATTTTTGAGACATAAATAGTTTTCTCTCCCTAATGCGAAAAAGTGCTATTTTTCGGAGAGCTGGCAAGAGAATAAGTCAGGATTTTTTTTGAGGTGAAGACCTTCATTAAAAAATCTAAAAAAAATCATGGAGGTCCACCAGCATGTGTATATTCCTGTCTAATTTTTTTGAATTCTCCTATGAAGGCTTCGTATCACAAAAAATTAATTTTCCTGCTTAATGAGGACCCTCTTTCAGGTATGTCGTCCGAATGTCTGTCAATGCGAGTCAGGCTATGTTCGTAACAGCGAGGGAATGTGTGTTCGTCCCAATCAATGTAAAAAACCTGATCGATTATGTACACGCAAGTGCACCGGTGGTCCACATGACAAGTGTACTACCTGCGGAAGCGCATGTCCACGCACCTGCGACAAACCCAATCCTTCTATTTGTACTTTGGTAAGAATCAATTGAATTCAATGATAACAGGCAAAGTTACCTGATGAACTCAGTATAAAATTTCAAAAATTTCGAAAGCTTATTGATCATCGATTTCTCTTCATATTCAATTGCAGCAATGCCTCATCAATGTTTGCGAGTGTGAGGAAGGCTATGTTCGTGATAAACAAGGGATGTGCGTTCTTCCTAGCCAATGCGAAAACGCTGGCTGTACACGCAAGTGTACTGGCGGTCCTAATGACAAATGCACCATGTGCGGAAGCGCATGTCCACGGACTTGTGCCAATCCAAATCCTCGTTTTTGCACTCTTGTAAGTATAACTCAGATTCCCTAAAAGATGTTTCAGTAGTGAAGACGTGAAACAGGATGAGTCATTTCTTTGTCATTCTTTTGAGAATGTTCGGGAAAGTAATCGAGTGGGGTGAAATGAACTGGATTTTTTCGAAGTGAATTTCTATATAAAAAAAATTGGGGGAATTCTCTTTCGATATAGTCACGTTTCTAGCATCTTCGAAATTTTACTCAGATGTCTTTGTGAAGATATTTACTCCGAGAAAATCCAGTTTATCTTCCCTCGGTTGTCTCTACGTCATTTTTTTTGTCAACTTTTCGCTGAAAATATCTCGGAAAGTAAGCAAGTAAGCAATTTCGCCCTAATCCTTTCTTGGAGCTCTTGAAATATCTATAAAGAAGAATTTGGGCAAAAAGTGCATACCTCCATTAGCTTACGAGATATTCTTAAGGAAATTGAAAAAAATAGACTTTTCCTGTTTTACTTTTTCACTACTGATTTGTATAATTAAAATATAATTTTTGAAATATTCTCGAAAAAATATGTAACTCGATTCTTCTTTTTTGAAATCATTAAATATTCATTTTTTTTTTATTACAGCAATGTCTCCTCAACGTTTGTGAGTGTGAAGAGGGTTACGTTCGCAATCCTCGTGGAAAGTGTGTTCGCCCAGAACAATGCCCGAAAAAATCCTAAAACAATCTCAGCTTGATTCAGCAGGAAGACAACATCGAAAAATTAATCATTTTTAGTGGCAAAGAGGTGAAATCGGATAAATCAATTTTCGTTTTCAACATTTTTTTTCCAAATTTCTCAAAAACTAATGGGAATACACCCTTTCTATCCTAATCCTTTCCTGTAAATCTTTAAATTTTCCTTAGAAAATAATTTAGGATAAGAGAGGCGTACATCCATCAGTGTCCGAAGTATTTTCAGAAGAAAAAAAATCGGCGAAACCCATCGACTTATATTTTACCTTTTCACTACTGATATAAAATCTTCAAAATGTATTTCGTGAAATTACTATTTTTTTTCTGCAAAATTCTAACAAGAGTAACATAAGAAAATGTGAAAATATGAAAATTTAAAAAATATCTTGTGTGTGCACTGGCACGCGTTTGTGGCAGGTGTTTTCACGTAACCAACGTGCTACCCGCACGATTCCAAAGATAATATTATTTGACATACATAATTACCTGTTGTCTATGCATGCAACGCATATTATTAGATTCTCGTAGATGCATAAAAAAATATTATGTAAATATGTTTTTCTCGATTTCCGTACTGACTTGAAATAAAGGAAAAAAAAAAAAATATGAAAAATAATTTATTGAAAGAAAAAATTAATTCAATAAAATTGATTACATGTTCATAAATTTTCGCGTCCTTTTATTCACTTTCCGTTTGAAACAGTGTAAATAATTGTCAACTAGTTGAATCAATAGAGAGACAATTATTCTATTAGAGCTCACGTGTCTGGCACGCGCAACAGCTATGGACAATTTCCGGTTCGTTTAACACTGCAACTCAACCAATTACCGGAAGTTACTTTCCACAAGGAGTCAGTTGATTCCGATGGTTTTAAAGTCAACCACCTGGTTCTTTATAAACTCAATGAAATAAAAATATTCACTTACACGTATTCACTACATGCACTATGATATTTTATGAACCTTTCACTGCCTTTGATGTGATCGTCAAAATGTCAATTTTTTTTGAAAATTCTTCAAAATTTCGAATCGTTCAAATCGTTCTCGTTTGATTAAGAATCAACCGGAATTTTTTTTTAAGTAAGAGATTCAACGAAAAAATCTTAAAAAAATTAGGGGAATACTCCAACTTGTCTACATTATTGTCCAATTTTTTCAGAATTTTTCGGAAACGACTTTAATCGAAAAAAATCATGAACTTATAATTTTTATGAATTTTCATTTTTCAAGATTTTATCAAACTTTCTCGAAAATTTTTGTATTCATTGAAATTGATGAAAAATCAAAATTGAAATTCAAAGAGGCGGTTAATAAATTACGCGTGTCTCAAGAAATTCAATACACTGTTTCATTAACGTACGTGAAAGCCTTTTTTTTTCCTTCAATTTTTACAAATGTAGAACAACGAAATGACTCTATCGGTTATTTCGGAAGAAAGTTAACGACAATGGACTCGCAATAATTCATGTGTCTACATTGTAACAGTATGTGTATTATCCAGTTAAATCTTGATACAGAAACTCACTGTGTATGTGTGTATGCACGTATGAATAATACTTTCTTAATGGCAACGTGTCGTAAATAAACATGAATGATAATATCGTTTGTTTTAATTCAACATTGTATCCATGTTTCTTTACTTCATGGAACCCAGTAAATTTCATTGAAAATTTTTCAGGATAAATTTGATTACTCAATAATTTATTTTTTTATAGCTCCCCAAAAAAAACGAAGAAACCAAAAATAAACATGTTTTGAACTTTTGCCCTAATTTCAAATTCAAGGCAATGTTTATGATAAAAAATGATCAAAATAGCTCGTGTCAAAAAAATTTAATTTCCCTGCAATTGTAAAGATTGATACTCTACCAATCCTTATTTATGAATCTTTTGATTATTTATTTTTTTTAATCACAATCTTAATTGAAAATAATGGATCGTCTCTCTTTTTTTTCTTAACTTTTTTTATTCATAATTTTTTTCCCCTCGGATATGAGAAGAGGGATCCTCCTTTTAAGCGTATGCATAAATTTAAAACGTTGAAAACGTGTTTTACGTGTAGACGCGGGTGTGTAACGGAAGAAGATGATGCCAGGCTTGGGTCGATCAACGGTATCAAGTTTTTGGCGAATGGACCCAAATGGAGGGAAGAAATAACAAATCCAATCCCTTAGTGAATATAACCCTCTTCTTGCCTCCCCTCTCAAGAGCCCATTCATAATCATTAGTGCTATGGTACTGTCCACCGCAGTGACTCATTATGTCACTCAAGAAAAACATTGAATTACACGTACTCCATGCGGTGAATCAACTAAGAATCAATGAATAATCATTAATTTCATTTGGGAAAACAATTTTGACAAATCATCATAATAATGGCTTCTTGAACTAGCATCATTAATGAACTGTGATGAATGATTTTTCATGGAATTAAAATAAATGCGAATTAAGGTAGTATTCTAGTGAACTCGAGTACAGTTAATCCCTTATTTTTTTGATACCGTATCAAGGATGATATTTTTTTTTTCATTTCTCTGAATTTTTTCATAATTCTTATCTGTATAGTTTATGAGATACGAATTATCAAAGTTACTGAAAATAGCGGACAGAAATAACGAAATTACTAAAAATCACAGAGTTGACCCATTATTTAAAAACAAGTGGCGAAAAGCGATTAATTTAATAATAGAAAGAAAAAATGTTGAATTCTCCGTATAGCTATTGAGAAATTTTAATTAAAAGGTAGTCGTAATTATTTGCCTCTCTCTCTATCTCATGCACGTGATAAGAGATTAGTAATGTACAAAAAAATCAAGAAAAAAAAATATATTCGCAAGTTGAAGATATGACTTTTGAATAGTTTAATCACTTTTTTGGGTATATTGAAGCACATTTTCCCGAATTATCAGCAATTAATTGAAAACAGCTACAAATCCTCATCTTCTACTGTTTCATTGACTGTACTTCGGCATACTACCATGATCGATTTCATTGCAGCATTTATTTGCAAGAACGAAATCCTGAAATTCCTCGCTTTCGTGCTGAGAAAATTTATTCATAACCAGTTCATTATTTGGTGTAAAAAAAACATTTCCAGCGATGATTTTGGAGCATATTTATATTTGTACATGAGAGATATTGCCGGAGGTTTAAATTTAATAAAACGCGTACTGGGTACCCAGTTACCATGCTAATATCAGACACCCGGTAAAAACGGTAACCTCCACCTGACACGCGAGAGCGAGAAGAAAAAAAGGCAGGGAGAAGAAAGAAGTGTGCCAAGTGCTGGATGACCTCAGAAGATGGAGCGAGCTAGAGTCAAATTATGCGTATACTTTTATGACACCCACGATTTACTTCTGTTGTATTGTCGGTTAAAATTCGAATCCGAAAAAGTATATTTAGGGTAGCTTCGTTGGAACAGTTGTGCCCAAAGGTTGAGACTGTATTGTTGACTTCCGATACCCAGGTAGGAATAGACAACTGGCCCAGGCTTGGTCCTAGCTTCTCCCAAGCCCACTCAAGCTTGGATGAAGCTTTGTAACCAGGCCTGGCCGAAGCTTGGTGAAACCTCGGAATGTAACATTGGGCCAGTGCTAGGATACCAAGCCAGGATAAGTGTTGGTATTCAGCCTTGGACCAAGGTACATTTTACTAAAATGCCGAGCTTCAACCAACATTCATTTAATGTTCACGTGAAATATTTAAACAATGTTGAATCATCGATAGTGATTCGATTAGCCTTTTACGAGATGAATCACTTTAAATAATATTGAAAAAAGAAAAGACTATGGAAAAAAAAATTACCCTGGCTAGGATTCGAACCCAGAACCATCGATTCTCAAAAATTTTAGTAAAAAAATCTCATTTCATTGTTAATTATTCTCGATCAGGGTTGTATAGATATATGTTCATCCAGATGCCGACATTCCGGATGTTTATCCCCAGAGAAGATGATACCAAGTGCCGCTGTTGTCCAAGATATCCAGTGAAGACCTGTCCTTGAAACATGCATCTGGCCCACTACGCTATTTCATTTGCTTCAGGACATATTATATAAAACCGGATTATGAAGTGATTTAACTTTTCTTCACTTTTTAAAACTCTAAAACTCTATATTTGAATATAATTTGTATTCTCTCAATGTTATAATGATATTTCCTTCAGTTATTTATCGACTTAAATAATTAATAACAACATTTTGGTATCCAGCCTTGGGAGAATCTTGGGTCAAGTTTGGTATCTGAGTTCTCTGCTCAGTTGGTTCTCAGGCTTGGTTACCAGTCCTGGATATAGTCTGATGTGAGACTGTGTACCAGCCTCTAGTATGGCATGGTATTCCACCATTACCGAGGCTTGGATACCAGGCTTGGTTATAGCCTGGTCCAAACCTGGCATTCCCATGGCTTGGTGTGCCAGTCTTGGGAGAAGCCTGGTCTAGCCCTGGTATTCTGGGCCTTGGTACCAGTCGTGTAAATGGCTTCGTTTCAGCAAAGGTTCAAGCCAGGTACAATCTAGGTATACCAAGACTTGGTAACCTGAGGCTGTACCATGCCTGGTCCGGTTGTCAAGCTTGGCATTTCCCACCTGGGTATTACCACCAGGAAAGCAGCGGACCCCTTCATTTGTGCACTTCACCAGAAATTCCCTTGAGGGGGTACATACACCTGAGATGGCTAAAAATCGTGTCATTTTCAAAGCTCTTTATTCAGGTTATTAGGGTGAAGAAAAAAATAATTTTTTAAATTTATATTGTTCATTGACCTCTCGACTACAAGATGAACGCGAAAATTTTGCATTTTTTTATTTTATCATTATTTCTTACGGCCATCACTGAATAACTGATAAAAATCATGATGCCTGCTGGTTGACATGATAACTCGGTCAGTTTTTGATATTTTTCGATTTTTTTTTAAAGTCTTTATAATGATTGCCTCTATCGTGTATGGAGGGGGATTGTCTTTTTCCCTAAAAGTAAAGAAAATACAGCTATTTAAACTTCAGTTTACAATTTTAACCAACAAAAATAGTGTTGAACAATTTATTTAAAAAAGGCAAATTGAAATATAGAAAAACGCCTTCCATATACGATAGGGACAATAATCATGAAGATTTGAAGAAAATAAAAGTTGAAAAATATTAAAAATTTACCGAGTTATCATGTCAACCATGTCAAAAAACCTAGTTTTAAGAAAACACCTTCAAAGAGGTACATATCTCTGGGAGTTCTGAAAATGGTGTAAATTTAAAAACTCTTTATTTAGGCTATAGGGTGAAGAAAAAGGTGAATTTTTAAATTTACACTGTTTATTGACCTTTCAACAATAAGAAAACAAGAATTTTTTTTTGAAAAATTCTCAGAAGTGTAGTGAAAAAGAATTCATACGAAAAAAAAATCGATTATCTAAAAATCTTAGGTGTATGTACCCTCTTAAACTAAAACAGTTTGAGATGAAAAGGAACTATCGAATGCTATGTGCTATCTCGAGAATTTTTAATGCGAGATATCACATCGATTAATCGATATTTGGAAAAAGATCGATCTTAAGCTGATGTAACATTGTTTGTTTTTATATCGTTAATTCTGACGTCAATGCGAGATATCGCATCGATTCATCGATATTTGAGTATGATCGATCCATCAAATCCTCTTGAACCAAAACAAGTGCACCGGAACTAGCGAACGCTATGCGCTATTTCGAATTTAATGCGAGGTGTCGCATCGACTAATCGATACTTGAAGATGATTGATCGAAAGTTGCTGTTTTTGAAAAAAAGAAATATATCAATATTGATACTAATCAGTAGTAGAGAAGTTATATATAAGGATTTATACATAAAGGATGAGTCTATTTTTTTTCAATGAGTTATTGAGAATATCGGGGGCAATCGCGAGACAGGGCGATTTGCCTCAATTCGTTTTGGTAGCACTTGAAATCCTTCACAACAAAAATGGAGGTAAAATCGCTCTATCTTGCTTAATTCCTAGATATTCAGGAAAAAAAATATTTATCCTGTAAATTCAATAAAAATCGTCCGGAAAAAATTACTTCCACTGAAGAACAAAATATTAATTTCGCTGAACCTGTGGGGAAAATGATCCGGGAATTTTCTGGGTAAACCTTTACGGAAAGATTTTAAAAGATCACTCAATGAGGTAGATATATTGGAGCATCTTTTAAATTTTTTTTTCGATTTTTCCGTAGAGTCTTTCATTCCAAAACAAATCCCCATTTTTCCCCAGTGTTCCCTATTTATTCTTTCTAGACATTTGCATGAAAATTGTTCAGTTGGATAAATACCAACAAATTACTAGTTCCCGCAGTTTATTAACATCTGGCGAGTAATTGTAGAACATTAGAATGCAGATTTTATGAAAATTTCAAAGAAGTCTCGAGGGAGTGACAAATCAGTTGAATTACCTTGTTTAAGTGACTCAACATCCAACGAAGTTGTGCGGCTTACTTTCCGAAGTGGAGTCTATTCACACAACTTAACACGAAAAAATCTTTACCACCTCAACATTCTTAACTAGTGAAGTTTTCGAGTTCTTTATCTCAATAAAATGGAAAAATAAAAATTCTCAACAATTTTTCTCTTCTAGCTAGTTAGTAGATTGAATAGATTATGCATTCAAATAAGGTGTAAGGTGACAGTGGCTGAGGATGCGGGCGCAGTTGATCTAAGAAGCCAGCAGTCACGTACTGCAGGTGTAGATATATACGTTTGCAAGGTGTGTTTACAATAATCACTAACGGTGGTCTTACGGAATTTCTCAACCGTTTAATCCTTCATCTATCAGTTTTCATTAGGCTCAACTAAATCGACAATTTTCATTTCAAAAAATCATTAATAATCCAGAAGAAGAAGCATCAACTTTATAACCCATAGATCAAATTCAATAAAATTCAAAGTATAGAAATAAAGAATTTCAACTCAATGATCATAAATTAAATTCTATGAAATTCAATGAAACATTGCAAAAAAAAATTTACAATTTATGTTAAGAACATTTTCTATTCCTCAACTTTTCCATTTTCCATTTAAATGTGAACATTCAATTTCCCATCACGTTATCTCCATTATATTCTCGTTAGTTGAAATTTTTCATGAAAAAAAGGCATCAATTCAGTAGTGAACTCATGGGGATATGACCTCTTTTGCCCTGATTTTTGGTAAAGAATTTGAAGAGTCACAAACAGGAATTTGAGCGGAAAGGGCGTATCTCTATTAATGTTCTAGATCAGACATGGGCAGTTCTAAATCCTATCACCAATCCTCCTACCCGAGGTCATGAACACATCGAGGGGTCAATTATTTAATTATGAATATTCCTCGATATCAATATTTGAAAAGAAGATTTGCGCGAATACGTGCTTAACTTCACATATATCTTAAGTAGTAGTATCATTCTTGGAGTCCACTTCTCTCACAAGATAGAGTAATTTTTATAATGACCTTTTTTGTGGAAAATTTCTAAGAGCTCCAGAAAAAAAGATGGTAAAAATTGTTTCCGCTCGCTTAGAGCTCGAGATATTTCTAATGAGCTTTCGCCAAAATAATCAATTTGCCTGAAAACTGCATAATTTTCAGTGATATAGTCTTTTGCGGATGAGGATAGAATTGGCGATCCGTCATATTTAGAGGGGAGGAGGGAATAGGGCTGACCCAGGTAAAAGGCTTAACGCTAGGCATTGTTCACACTAATAAAGGTCGAGAACTGAGAGAGAGTAGAGAGAGCAGTTTGCCCATATCTGTTCTAGATATTTTCAAAGAGATCAATAACAAAATAATAGACTGATCCTGTTTTACCTCATCACGACAAAAATATTTCAACCAAAAATATTTTCACAAAAAAAAACATTTTCTGAGAGAAAAAAAAATCAACTTGATGATCAATGTATTGAATTCAATAAAATGATTATTATGAAAATAAAAAATTTCGACTCAGCAACCGTGAGTGGAATTCCATACATTTCACTGAAATGTTAAAAAAGGGGAAAATTTTACAATTTATGTTGACAATATTTTCTAGTCCTCGACTTTTTCAAATGTAAACATTCAATTTCCCGTCTCTTTAACGCCAGTATACTCACCAATTGAAATTCTTGATTAAAAAAAAAACGGTATCAATTCAGTAGTAGAGAGATAAAACACGACAAGTCGAATTATCTTCATGATTGAGCTACAAAAAAGGATTAGGACAAAAAGGGCATATCTCCATTAGTTTTCGGGATTTTCTCAAGAAGATAAATGTCAAAAGAACAGACTGATCCTGTTTTGCTACAAAAATATTTCAGCCAGAATTATTTCAACTGAAAAAAAAAATTTGGGTAATTTTTCTTGTCCAAAAGGTAAAAAAAATCAACTTGATATTTGATGGATGAAATTGAATAGAATTAAAATTAAAATAAATATTTTCGAGTAAACAACTGTAAATTCCATGAATTCCACTAAATCGTTGAAAAAAATGCAAAACGTCACAATTTATCTTGAGAATATTTTCTATTTCTCGACTTATCCACTCAAATGTGAACATTCAATTTCCCGTCTCATTATCGCCTTGATCCTCAAGTTCAGGAACATCCTCGGCCAATTTAATTTTTTAATTGAACCAAAAAAAAAAATAACATCTCACGAAGATTTCCAAAGCTAACGAGATAACCAGATAATCCTAAATATATGAGATCTCATTGGTGTCTCTCATTGCAAAAATAAAACTTAAAAAACTTCCGCACGACGACTCAAACACAAACTCGTTCCTCTAATCCACACATATTGAATTCCAATCGAGTGACAGTAAATTAAAAATAGAAGAAAATTAACAGAAAAAAAAAATAATAAACAAAATAAATTAGACTGTAATTGCCGATTGATTAACGATCATATTTCGATTTTAATTGAGATTGAGGATGGATGAGAGGATATAATGATCTATGAACTCTTCGGTACCAACTAAGTAGATCTTATGTACACCGTTGTCCAACCAATTACACGGCAAGAGCCAACGATTACAATTTTTTTTTTTTTTTCATTAATTCTTTTATTTTCACTCTCCTTCTCTCATTTCTAATTTTTCTTTATTTTTTATCATTACACAAGAGACTAAGTCCCTTTTGCACTGATATCCCACCCACCTAATGGAAAGTCCAATTAGAGTTGACTACCCGTCGCAGATAATTGGCAAACAGCACAAACTCCGGAACGATGAAACCTTCTGGGTTTAAATAATAATAATAATAATAAAAATAATAATAATCATAATACTGAAAACTATAATGATAATTTGTAAAAAAAATCAACGATTTTTAGACTCAATAACAAATCACTGAGACGAGTATATTCACACTAGGAAAGGCTGGGGCAAGATGGACCCCTTTGAGTGAAATAAACTAGAATATTTTCAATTTAAAGGCATGTGCAAAAAAAGTTTTGAAAAAATTCAACAACAATTGAGACTTTGTGGCGCTACTTTTCAAAAATTTTCAGATTTTACTGTAAATTTCTTCACTCCGAACAAAATTCCTGAATGCTTTTGCCTCGAAGGTCCATTTCGCCCAGTTCTCCTCTATTTCCACTCTCAAGGATATTTTTCATCTTCTTCACCTCTCCTTTCTTATTATTATTATTTTTCCATTCATTTTGCACTTCTTTCAATTTTATCTCATTTTATTCAAACACTTATTTCATCTGTATAGAATACTCGTCTTAATTTATCGCTCGAGTCACATATTTCGTTGATTTTAAATATGTATATGTATGTGTGTATTACGATGAGGTTTATATGACCTGCGGTGTAAATATAATCGAGTTGTATTCACCGTGGGTTGTGCCTCGAGTTTTGTTTCATATTCTCTTTTTTCATCTTCATTTCAATGAAAATAGAGGAGGAGAATTTTATTTTTCTGACAAAAAAAAAATGCAGTGAAGATGTTGAAGTGGGGTTGGATAGTAATGTCAATAATTTAACTACTGCGCCACGTTGCTTGAGCGTTAATTGGCATGCTTTTAAGTGTGCACGATGCGAATTACAACTATAGAATCATGAAAACAACTTTTATTAAGAAAAAAAATAAAAATTTATATTTTGTCTCAACTACATTAATTTTCCACGGTGTTTAAAATCAGCGTTGGCTCGTTAATTATGATCATTAATAGGTACTACTGTCTCAGCTCATAACTTGAACATTCTTTCGCACTTGTCTCAATTTTTTCATAATTTTTTTTTTTTTTTCATTTTTTCCAAATTTTTTTTACAAAACACTTGAAACTAACGACTAAATAAATTTGTTAGAAACTTTTTTTCAAATACTCCTGCGTAATAAATTAATTTTGTCCTTTAATTAGGAGCTCTCTATTTTGCATAAAGTCAGGCTCATTAATTCAAGCCCTTAATAGGTACCACAGACTTCTACAATTTATTCTCTTTTTCCTTTTTTTATCTGCAGAAACCAAAGCAAAATAATTTCATCAGTTTTTTGCCCATCGGCAAGAGGGAAATGTACTTTTAAAAATTATGAAGAAGTGAAGCTGGAAAAATATGTTCAAGCTGCAAGGCTAACATCGTGCCCAAGCGATTTAACTTTTTGTCCGGATTTCGTATGTAGTTTAGGGGGGGGGGGGAAGGTACTACAAGCGCTGAATAAGTTGGAAAGGTATATGAGAGCATGGCAATGAGTCTTTCATAATTTTTTCTCTCTCATTCTCTTCTTTTACAAACTTTTAAACAATTCTTTGCTCTTTCACACTTGACTTATCGATATTGCTCGCGGGTTATAAAACTCATCCCTTTAATTTTTTTTTTCTCTTCATTTTCAAATACTCAATTCTTATCTCACACTGTCTGGCCTCACTCTCTTTGACTGAATTATTGCTAAGTGAGGAAGAGAACTTTGACCGGTAATTTTTGCAGTACTTGTACTCATCAAGAAGATAACCGAAGAGATAATGATGCTCTTTTTTCTTGCTTCTTCCTCTCTCATTATATGCACTATCCCTTTATCGGTTTTCATTTATTTTTTTTAGACTGATTACATTTGTATTTGATAAAAATATATTGGATGCAATAATAAATACATTTAACGTTATGAATCAACTTTCACTTATTACTGGCATTACATGTCAATACAGGAGTGGACACAGCAGGTATCCAATTTCTCGAGGACACTCGACAGGACACGAAAGAAATGATAAATTTTAGCAGTTGAATTATTGTGAAATAAGAATTATTTGAATTCATTAAGAAGAATATTGTTTTTACTATTTTTTTTATGTATTCACATTTTTTGGGGGGATCTTACTCTGTGGTGAAGAGACGAAAAAAGATAAATCGTCTCATCTTTGTAATCATTTTCGATTAATAATGGAGATACGCCCTTCTGTCCTTATCCTTTTTCGCCGAAAAAATTAATAGCTACGAAAAGTATTCAGACAAAATTGCCCTATTTGTTTACCTAAAAATTCAGTGACAAATTTAGTGACGAGGTGAAAAGATGAATCCTCTTTTCATTATAATCCGATTTTCATTTAATATTTCGGAAATTGAGTGCGATTCTGCTTAAATCCTTTTCCTACAAAATCTCAACAGCTCTAAAAAAAAAGATCAAGATGAAATCTTTCTATCTCGCTTAGTTCCCGGGATAATCACCGAAAACGAATGACGAAATTCAGTAGTGAAAGTGCGAAAGGTCAAAACCATTTTTTATCATTCATTTTTGTAGAATATCTTGGGAATTAAGAAAGTTAAGAAAATTTTTCTTGCATATTTTTTTTTCTTACAAAATTTCAAAAGCTCCAAAAAAAGAGGCAGGCGAAAAGGACATATCTCCATCAGTTTCCGAGATATTCGAACAGCCGAAAAGGAACGATCAAATTCAGTAGTGGAAAGGCAAAAGTTCAAGACCATTTTTTATCATTCATTTTTTTAGAATATTTTGGTAATAAAAAGAAACGAATTAATTCCTTCCTGATTCCTTTTTTCAAGGAAATTTTAAGAGCTATGAAGGAGTATTGAGACACAATCGTCCTCTCTCTCTCTTAATTTCCAAAATGCTCCTTAAAAAAATGGACCCATCCTATTTTACTTTCTTGCTATTGAATTTATTTTATGTGATTCATAATGGGAGCTTTTTTTCTGCAAAATTGTTGGGAATAACGAGTCTCATTCGTTCAAGATAGTCAAAGAAATCCCTATCACCCAATCGTATCCGTTAATCATCCTCCCGTGACACAGAACCAACAAAAGAAAAATCATGGACCCATGAAAACGCCTCCACTCTCTTGTCTCCTCTGACTTTTATATTTAAAAAAAAAAGGAAATAAAAGACAAAAACAAAACCTCCATATAAACTTTGGGCTGAAGGGGGTATATAACCAGTAACGGTGAATCGACCTACTCGGCTTGGCACCGGAAGCAATGACGGATCGCAGAAGGAACACACTTCATTTTGCGAACACGAGACACTGCAAAAAAAAAAAAGAAGAAAAGTATGCTCCACCCCTTGCCTCTCTTCTGTCGTCAAAATCAAAGGACAATAATTATTTTTCAAGAAGTCAAATAAATTGGAGAGAGTGAATGGTGATGGAGAACGAGTAAATGCAGAATATTTTAATTCGTGTCTTCCTGACCCGCTGTGTGCCACACGCGCAACTATATCCTCCTCCGCGAATTTATTTCCGCTGGTTATGGGCACGGCTTCCTCCCCCGCTGACTCATACTCTCTCTCTCTCTCTCTCTTTCTCTCTCTTTTCCACTTCTCAATTCTACAAACGACAAATAAATAGCACTGTTTCTCTCAAACTCTTATAAAACGTTTTTTCCACTTCTTTCATTTTTTTTTTTTGTTATTTTCAGCACAAAAAGAAGACGTCTATAGATCGTTTCCAATGATACTGCAGGGTAGAGAGCTTATACACACACACACACACGGGTTTCAAGTGTACACAACAGGGCCAACCGGGTTGTGTATTGAAACATACTGAGAGATCGAATTGCGCAAGAAAACCAATAACGATGCGGCCACGACCGCTTAATTATTCAAGTCCCGGATGTGTGTCTGTATCAATAGGGGAACGATATAATTCTTGTCAGCTTTTTATTGTTTCATGGTAATTCCATTTTTTTTTATCCAACGCTTTTTTTTCCTGATTTATAATACGTTATTCATGAGATAAGATTGTTTTTTTTTCACGAAATTTTCATGAAATTTCGTGGATTTTTGGGATTTTTCTGAAAAAAAGGGTTTTTTTAAGTTCGAGGGTATGTGTTAGAGGAACTCTCAGGGGTTAGAGTGATGCGAATGAAAATACTGATGGGATCATAAGTAATGCACCGCAGCACGTGGCCCTCAGTTGGGTCCACCTTATACTGCGTAACTTGTCAAACCAGTTTGGCCACGCACTACACGCGGGTGAAGTGTGCGGGCGCCTTGCTGGGGTCCCAAAAAATATTAACAAATTATTTTACTTTTTTTTAATGTAATAATTTAAGAATTAACTGAGGGAATCTATGGTGAAGTGGGAAAGAGGAATGAAACGATGAGTTTATGGGAAATTCTCTTGTGAATGTTAAGGAAATAAGGAGATTGAGGGGAAAAACGGAAGGGACCTTTTTTGGGGAATTTCATTGACTACAGAAATGGTCGAATGCTGATTGCTTGAGTTTTCAGACTTATTTACGGAATAATCGACTGTGAGCTGAGAGACATCGAAGAATTTTGATAAGAACAATTTTTATCTGAAAAATAGTTATTAACGAAAATTTAGTGGGGGAAACTTTTCTTCAAATTATTATAAAAAAATATTTAAAAAATTTGTAATTATTTTGAATTTTCGAGATGTGATTATTTTCCATTCTTCTCCATACTTTATTTAAAAAAAAAATATAATAGCAGCATCATCCAGTTGCATTAGTTTCATAAATACCAAGAAAATTAAAGGTAAAACTTTCAAAATTCTCTCATTTCTCAATTTCACTGATGATTTACTTTCATTGTTATTGAAAGAAACCGGAATTTTTTTCGAAACATTTTGATTTATTATCTGTGTCAAAATATTTTGATACCTGGCCCTTTAACACAGCAAGAATCAATCAATAATTCGGCACCAAAGTGTTACTAAAAAAATCGCATAATCATTGAAACGATAAGAATGACAATTTGACATTTGAAAAATATCATCAAATAATACTGAAATTTCTGTGACAGCACAAGCGGCTAGCAATTAAATTAAAAAAAAAAGCCATTTGAATGAATAATATTACGAAATCACTCTGGCATTTCATCCTCAAAATATATCGAAATAGAGAGATCTAGTTTACGATAAATTTGCATTTTATCATGAGTCATTCACATTTTTCTATGACTTTTTTTTCTTCCCTTTTACACTTCAATCAACAGAGTTACTCTAATCGATCACACATACTTGTAGGCGTGTCGTGCTCATGTCTCTGCAGAGCGAAAAGAGTCTTCTCAAGTAGAAAACCCGAGGAAAAAAATGGGCAAAGATTATGGAAAAGAAAAAAAAAAGCGGTTATTGACTGTCAAGAATTCCGGTGTGCGTAACGAGGAGCGCAGTGTGTGTTGGGCGGACAGGCGACGCCTTGATGAGAAAATTAAGGATAACAAGGGGGTTTGCCGATCGATCGATTGATTCGTTATACTGACTTGCATCATCTCAATTGGCCTCGAATTATTCCCCCGTTGATGTCTTACATTTCAATTTTGATAATTCATCAATTTGCGTTTGAATTTTATTTGTGATAATCGAATTGTAATTAATTTGTGGAATTGAATTTTTTTTGGAGTTTTAATTTTGTATAAAATGAAATCAGTAACGCGTGGGGAAAAGACGAAAGAATCCTATATAGATGAATAATATTTTGGAATATCATTTTTTTTTCAAATTTCATTTGATCATGAAAATTTTTTACAAAAAACGACGAAATCAGAAGAATTGTAAAAAAACTTATCCCCTCCATTGAAGAAAAAAAATTAATGAAGTACTTCAATAGTAAAGAGGCAGAAGAGAACCAATTGCCTTAACTTTCTAATCATTCTCAATTGTATATTTCGGAGACTAAGCGAGATAGGGCGATTTTTACAGAATGCTTCTTTGCTGAGAATTTTGAGAGCTGCGAAAACACTAAAATAGAGGGCACTGTGGGACCGAATGGACCGGATTTTCTTCGCTGTGAATATCTTGACGAAAGAATTTGAAAAAAATTTCAAGATGCTCCAGTATTTCTCTGTCGTAGGAGAATTTCCTTTTCTTTGGATGAGATAATAATGATTGAGATATTTTTGTCATGAAATGTTTTTTCTTGAGATTTTAGTGTCTGAGTTATTTTTGGTGAGGTATTTTTGCAGAGACGAAATTGTCATGAACCGAATTTTTTCTTTTCTTCATGAAGGCCTTCACTCAAAAAAAAAAATCTGGTTCATTTTGCCCCGATCTTTCCTATCTTGGTTTACCCCTTCGCTACTGAATTGTAACATCACTGTGAAATTGCACTTCTTGTTTCAGCTCTGCATTGCAATTTTTTTGGTAGAAAATTGGCCAACTTAGAATAGAAAAGAAGAAAATTAAGAAAACAGGTTAACCGTTTTTGTGGTGTGGTCTCGTGCAGTCTAAAAAGTTTTGCACTGAAGCACACGTCCCCCTGCACCCTCTCAGCGGTCCATTTAATACGGGTGGGCTGATCTTTAAACCGAAACTGGAGCACCAGGCCATTTCACATGTGAAAGGTAGTATATAAAACCTCCAGTGTTTTACGTATTACGTCATTGCACAATTATTGTCGTAATTTACGAGACGGTTTGGTGTTTCAACTGCATGGGTCGGCCGATAGTTTGGCCCCCGCGGCTGCTCCCATACAAATGAAATAATTCATTTTTTTTCTTTTAACTTACATTCATGAAAGAAACACACATACACATTAAAAACCATTACACAGAGACACAGTGAGAAAAAGGGATTTTACGAGTGAAATGTCTTTTGCGGGATACACCACGTTTCGAGTTAGTCACGAAACCATTCTCGTTGTGTGTATAATTCCTTTGATGCTTTTTACAGTAGACTTTCAATGAAGTTTACACGTCCATCGAGGATCTCTTGCTCTGAGGTTACAGTTTCGTCCTTATCCCTACTCTCACGCAGAGCATTCTCTTCTGCGCAGTGGAGTACAGTAGACTTCCATTAAAGTTCCTCTTTCGCGTTCCTTCACTCTCATTCTTTAATTGGCCAATCAGAATTGATTTCAGTAGCATTGTATTTCAAATATACTGTTGGACATATTTCAGCGTTCTGCGCATTGAGCTGCGCATAAGAGTATACTTCACGGCGCAATGGACTGCGCAGAAGAGAATGTTCTGTGTAAGAGTTGGGATGAAGAGCGATCAGGAACATTCACGAAAGGTTCTGGACGAACCGGTGGTTCGGGACAATGGAATTTCTCTATATTTGACTCACTCATCCAGGATCATTCTCTATACTTGACTCACTCATCCAGGATCATTCTCTATATTTGACAGATCTTCCTGGACCCACTATATGACACTCATGATTGTGTTCTTGACGGTTTAAAGTGATCCAAACGGTGTTAAACTGAAACGGTTACACTTGTGCAAATAGAAATCAATGCTTTGCAAATTCCCGGTTGCGCAGGCACAAGTGGTTCAGTTCAACACTGTTTGGAGTCCAGTTGCCCAGGTAGGAAGCGCCGAGGCTGACGACGAGTACAGCCCCTTACTAACCTTGGCGCACTGAGGCTTGGGGAACCAAGCCTCTGCCAGGCTTGTTCTTGTCGTCAAAATTAGGCTGAGATTATGAGTTTTCATTCCTTCATTTTCAAATTTCAACCTAGGCTTGAATTAGCCTCGATTGAGGCTTCCTCTACAAAGGCTTCATTCTGAAGGGTGGACGAGTCTTGGGCCAGCCTTCACTCATTAGATAGAAATTTCCCCATTATTATTGCAATAACAATAACAATATTAGTGTTAATAGGTAAATTCCATTTTTTTGTGTGATTTTTGGAATATTTCATTGAGCCTCATTCGAGGCTTGTCTCAGTCTTGGGTTAAGCTTGATTTCGATTCAAACCGACAAAATTCTGTTATTAATCATTTAAGCGGATAGATAATTGAATGAAATTATTATTATAACATTGGAAGGATAAAAAATTAAATATATGAACATAGAGTTTTAGAGTGTCAATGAGAGAAAAGGTTGAGTCACTTTATAATTCGGGTTTATGTCCTATGAACTCAAGTAAGTGAAATAGCCTAGTGGGCTAGATGCATGTTTCGAGCACAGTCCTTCGGTGGATATCTTGGACAACAGCGGCACCAGGATGATCTTCTCTGGGGAACAACATCCGGACGCGGCATCTGAATAAATATATTCATCCCAATCGGGTCGAGGATAATTATAATAATAATAAAATAGCCTTTTTTCATTAAAATTTTTTAGAATCAATGGTCGCGGGTTCGAATGCAAGCTGGAGCTACTTTTTTTCTCCATATTAATGTTATTTTCAATACTATCTGAGCTGATTTATCTCGTGAAAGCCTTATAATTCAATAGTAATTAATGTTAAACAATTGTTTAAACATTCTACAGCCCCATTGTCTGGAACGGTTCACCCTCATTTCAGACTTAGATCTGAGTGTTGGGGAAAGCCTCAGTTTCCAACCTTGGGATGATCTTATCATTCTAAGGCTCATCAAGGCTTGTTTCAGCCTTGTCATCTGAGCCTTAGACTACTCAGCCTCAGCCTTGGGCAAAGGCTGAGCAAGGCTTGTTCCGATCGTCAATTCCTACCTGGGTGTCTGGCTCAGTGGATTGGACTGTAGTTTCATATGTGGCAGATCAGGGTTTGAGTCCCGACTGGATAGAAAGTTTGTGTAGCTCATAACAGAAAAGAATCTCTGAGCACAGTTTGTCACATAACAAAAAAATTAGTAACATTGGCTGTATAACATAATGTGTTGAAGGCCAGCTGCACAAGCAGCACAAAAACAAACAAACAAACAAACACTGTTTAGATCACTTCAAACCGTAAAGAACACAGCCCATGTCTCATATGCATAGGTCTGCGCAGCCAAATGTATAATAAATGCCTGCCTAAACGCTCTTCTCTGATAAGTCGTTCTGGCGGTCAAGAAAAATCTTCAAGAGGGACAAGATAGTCAAAGAAAGAGTGAGAATTAGTAAAATATAAAGGGCGGTCAGAGAGAAGGCAAGTCTAGAGGAATTCCACTGTACTGCAGCCTCTCCTGCCCAGTTCAATGCGCAGAATGTTTAAAATATGTCAAAAAGTATATTTCACATGTTGCGCTTCTAGAATCAGAGATGAATCATGGGAATTTCAACGAGTAAGTAACTCCAGTGAGTACAACTTCACTGAAAGCCTACTGTATTTCTTACTTTCTTCATTCCGCTACTCTCGTCCTCGGTTCAAGTGATATGGCATGCTGTATTAACATTTTCTTCCATTTCTTCTACGTTAGTATTCAATGCACAGCGGCTGATTGCTCCTCGCTGTCGTCAGGTTAATGTGGTCATTGTATTACTAGCATTGTGATAATTTACATGTTTAATATTTTGTATTAATGCATTATTCAGATAACCAATGAGAAATCTTGTTTTTTCTTTACGTTTTATGATGGAGAGATGATTTCGATGGTGACACGTATTTTTGTGGTCATTCTTCATTGAATAGGGGAGATCGGGGCAAAACGGCATGACTAAGAAAAATTAACAAATTTAGTACTGAAAAGATAAAACAGGACGAGTCTATTTTTTTTGTCACTTAATTTCTGGGAAATATCTCGGAAAGTGATGGAGATACGCCCTTTCTACCCATTTTTTTTGTAACTCTCGAAAGTCTCTACAAAAGAGGATGGGAACAAAATAGCACTATCTCGTTCTGTTCCCGAAATATTCCATTGAGGATAATCACAAAAATAAGTGAATTGGTACTCTTTCACCACTTCATTGCTGCATTACTTTTCGAAATAAAAACCTCTACCAATAATATGGAAAAAAATGTGCAGATGGTAGAGTGGGTTGACATTATTGTTTTTTTTCTGGAACTCTTCATGACTGAATTTTCATCAGAACTTTTGTTTGTAGCTCGAACTTCTCTCTGCAAAATTTTTAATGATTTTTATTCATCTTACTTTGCGACTAATAAAAAGTGGATGAATGTCTCATTCATCTCAAGCAAAGATCTTTGTCATTTTTCCAACATGAATTTTTTCATCAAACAAACGACATCTCGTGAATTATAAATACATATATATATATATATAGATATAAATATTTTTCCGCTGATTTTCACAACGAGATTATTTCTATTACCACCTTCTAGAGATAATGTATTTAACGGCAGGTTAAATATCGAAAGCATCCCATAAATCGAATTCACCTGGAATTGGATGGTGCATAGAAAGAGAGAGAGAAAGAGTGGGAGATGAAGGAGAAAAAAAAAGGAAAAATATACTTTTCCCACATGATCCAAATATGGCACTGCCACGAGTTTCTCACGTGGTTTATATATAAGAAGCGTCGCGCGCAGCATCGTGCGAAAACCGTTACAATTTATTCACCTATTCTGTATCATGGCAAAACCTGCCCATGTAATTTCTTCTCTAGCTGGAATTTTATTGCAAGTATAAATCGGCAGCCGTTTTGCTGCCACGTGGCTTCAACTGAAGTTTGCCTTCTCATCAAATGAAAAATGTTGTGAAAATTGTTTCAAATAATTTATAGGTTTAAGAAACTGTGGAACATTAAATTTACATATAAACGGTGATAATTCATTCGAATTGTTTTCTTGCCTTTTTTTTTGAGAGTTTGAGGGGATTTAGCAGCAAGATGAGTCGATCTTATTTTTAGTCAATCTCTAAATCAATGTATGCTTCAAATGTTTTGTGAACACCTATTCGTTAGAGCGGATTGAGTTCACCAAAAAGGGTTTTGATCGAAACTTTTCTCTATTAAATTTCGAAATATTTTGAAAAAAATGTAGTCTCAATTTAATAGAGGATTAAATTTTTTAAATTATTTTTTGAATATTCCAACAGATATTCTGCCAAAATTCCTCCTCTTTTCAGCAGAAACTCCCAGATTTCTACTACTGAATCCTCAATTTTTCGTCATATTATTTGAATACATTTTTTATGAGAAAAAAAAGGTTAACGAAATACTAAAACTTTTAATTAATATGAAATAATTTTTAAAAAAATAATAATAAGTCGTTCACACTGCGAAATTAACCATCAAATTACCGTAATAATTGTACTACATTTTCGTTGACTATTTTAAAATAAAAAATAAATAACTCAGGCTTCGTGATAGAGCAGTTAATTCATTGCATTCCGCGTGTTGGCGCGATGACTGATTATGATTAGAGGGACTGGCAATGATGTTTCCTTGCCTCATGTAATTTCATGTAAAGTAATTAGTGATCTACGAATGAATCTCGTATGTTAATTTTAGTAATTAACATGAGAGACTAGAAAGTGAAAGATTCTTTTAATTTCAAGCCCACGTGAAACATTGAGAAGCAGAAGACAGACAAGTGTTTCTCAAAAATCCCATGCATCTGTTCTCGGAAATTTCCATTCCCTCCGCCTCTGCCCCTCAAAAATAGATGAAAAAAAAAACCACAACTGAGTGAAGCGTGCCGCGTCAACTTCCACCATTTTTCTTCTTTCTATTTCCGTAGTAATAACCCTGAAGAAGCCTTAAAATGGCTGTTAGACAGTCACGTACTTTATCAAAAGGCTAAATACTAGAAGTGACTCTCTTCCAGATTTAAAAAAAACTCGCATCTGTCAACTGAGAATTTGAAGAATTCGATGTTTTCATCCAGCGACACCTTGCAGCATCTTTCTCTTAATTCTTTATTTTCCCAAAGAAGAATCATAAAGAGACTGGACAAAAAAAAACTAAAGAATTCCATTAATTTATTTACAGTAAAACTGTCGTTTTTAGTGAAAGGAAATTTCCATTTCCAGTATTAAAAGCTGTAAAACTCTCCAGAGTTGACAGTTCAAAAATAATAACTCGTGGTATATGTCCAATGGGTTTTGTGAAATTTTTTTTTTCTTTATTTCAATTTTATTCTTGCGTCGAGAGAATCGCCGGTGCATACAACCAGGGTGGACAGGAGGAGGAGCAGTGAGGATAATGTTTTTCACAACTCTTTAATTTTTTTTTCTCCTCTTCCTCAATCTTAGCCCAGAGAAAACGGTTTTTCGGATGAATCCGTTCTCGTATAGCTATAAAGTGGTACCCAAACCAATGTGATTTACGGCCATGGATGAATCATGCCAACAGCCCAAAAGGACAGCCATGTGTCGATGCCAGGAAGATTACCAAGATCCGTGCCTGATACAACCACACACCATTTTGAGATTGGGTTGGCTGGAGTGTACCGGGTTAAAACCTTTTGTGTACGTGTAGGTGTATGTAGTGGGCTGTGTCCGCGAGAGTTGGTCCTCTGCTTGTGCACTCTCGTGGTGAAGAACTTGCCAATGGTAGGATTCGAGAAAGGCCGAATGGTCCTCTTCTTATTCTATGCTCTTTCCTTCCTTTGCCTTTTATTTTTTATTTATTTATTTTCTTCCTCTCCTCGCTGAATTTGCTGGGTAATTTTTTTTTTTCATTTTATTCGTTTTATTTTTCTCTTTCTTGAAGAACTCAATGCTGTGGAGAAAGCGAATGGCTTATACCGAAGGTGTATACACAACGCGTGAAAGCCAAAACCACTTTGGTACTTTAACACGAGAATACACCCGCGCCAACCTAATGATCTACTGAGGCTGTACTGATCAAGTTGAGAACGATCGATCTACGTCATGATGAATGTGGTAGGGATAACTCTTTAGTTCAATTACATTGGTGAGAAATTTCGATGGGAACTGTTAGAAGATTGATTTTTTTCTATAAATTTTTAAGGGAATGTGAGCGAGAATAGAGCGGAGAAATTCCGGAATTTTACAGGATTTTTCCAAAATAAACCCGATTTTTTTCAGAATGAAGACTTTCATGAAAGAATTTGAAAAAAAATCCTCAATCATAAAAATATATTGATGCATCGTTCAAATTTTTTCGTGACGATTTCCACTGCGGAAGAAAATCCGGTCCAATTTGCCTTGCAGGTCCATTTACCCTCATCTCTTATGATTCATTCAAATTCATTCTATTTATTACGGTAAATTGAAGGAGGAAGACGTTTTTTCATCGATTCCACATGACAAAAAAATGCGAGTGTTTTTTTTGAGTCTCTAGTTATCTAGATGAAAAAATGGACGGAAGTGGGGAGACAAAATCTGGAGAAATAGTTAATGTAAAAAAGACGAGGAGAAAAAAAGGTTTACGGATATTGAGACACTTTTTTATTAGGAAATGAGATGGGTTTGAGGGAACCTGCTGGCACATGTTTCGGCTTAAGTTCCTCATCGCGGCACCTGGCGTACAGTCCTTGAAACAACTGAGGGGCAACGGGGAGAAAGCCTTCGTGTCTTCCGGATATCAGAGGGGTCGGGCACTCACACGCACGTGTGAGTGCTCTCTCCCCCGCAATGTGGAAGCACTGGCGTAAGCATTCATTTGAGTTTAATTACTTACCTTTACGATTAAATAATACTGTAATTGTTGAAGCAAAAAATCGAGAATTGATGACAGTAATCGATGAATCTCCAAACTTAGTCTTTCAAACAAATAATGAAAGTATAAAATTTTTAATTGGTGAAAGAAATGACAAAAATAGGTCTACGACACTGAAAGCAGCTTGGGGACTCACTTGGCACGCGCTCACTGAAGAAGCCACTCTGTGAAGGATTTGGAAGCCCGGAATATCCACCACTTTTACAGGACACGTGTCTCAAACAGTCATACAACTGAAGGAAGGCATTAAAACTCAATTCCCTAAATCTCAAAACACTTTAAAACTCAAGTTGTTATTTTTTCCACTCAAGGAGATATAGATAAATTAATCATACTCTTTTGAAACACAATTTATTCTCCACTCGACAGAATTGCTGTCTCGGGAGTAATAAAGTTGAGGAGTCTCGAGGAAGAACCTACAAGGTAAAATTAAATACAATTTTCCTTATTTTCTCTTTCTTCCGCCAATAACTTCCCGTATAGAAAATATATATATATATGCAAGCATATATGGTACATATAGAAAAATCATACGCGATATATGTGTGGGAAAAAATGTAATAATTGACATATGTTCATTGATACATTATACATATGCGCATATATGTGGAATATATTCGATATATTTATTCTTTATATTCATATATATGTGCTCGAACATATATAAATTTTCATCCGAGTCGGTCAACCGGTAATGACTTGATTTTTATCCAAATAATTATTCAATTGAGCCGACGTTCCGAACACAAAATCATCTATTCATCTTCAGGGCTCTTTATTTTCAATTGTCTCCACAAATTTAATATTTACAATGAAATTTTATTATTAGTTATTGCCATCACTCTCCTCGGTATTGATAATGTTAATCAGTCAATTGTTTTCTGCAAGCCATTATTACTCAAATTCTCATTGCACAAGTGTGATTTCAAGTAGTAAAATTATGTGGTTAACCTACAATGATTTCGTCAAAGTAGGAACAATACAAGTATATCATTGATAGGGTCGGGAAGTTCGGTCTCGGTTTCGACCAGATTGAATTAAGCCACATAAAATTATATATATTTTTATGCTGACGCAGCGCAAGTGCGTTACTGGTGCGTGGTAAGTGCATCACACATGTATTTCAGAGGCATGTCATTTCTTCCTCAATATACTAGCAATGATGAAGTAAAACAAGAGAATCTGACGTTCTCCTAAGAATATCGCGGAAATAATTCACATTTTCCAAAAACTCCTCCGAAAATATTTGATTATTCTTTCGACAGGCTTCGACGAAATCTTGAATTTAATAATTCAATAATTTAATCATTTAATTTTTCCACTCACACAAAATTCAAATTTCCTCCTCAAAAATGCGACACGAATTTAGAAATATCACTTTGACATTTCTGAATGGAAACGTATCCCGAGTCGAAAAATAAAGTGTTCTGAGTTGTACGTATAATGTTGTTGTCTTCAAATTCCTTTGTTCTCGCATTTTTTTCATCGATTTCATAAGACAGTCTGTGACTTCAAAGCTGTCACTACTTTTCGGTGAATAGAAAAAATGTGCACACGCTGTTCTCCGTCTTCACAAGGATTGGGACTATTGAGTCAGGTATAAGGGTCAAGGGATAATAACCATAAAAATATTTTATTGCTGCATTACAATTTTTCCGGGTACGTCAAAAGTTGTTCTCGCGTCGTTACGAGATGTTCCCAGTTTGGAACTTAGAAAAATTTTCAATGTGTGGGACTTAGAAGAAAATCTCCACAAAATTCAACAGGAATTTTCGGGTTTTTCCCTTTTTTATTGAGGTGGCAAAAGGAGGGATTGTAGGGTGAAAGGTTAGGAACTTTTAACTGTGCTGTCTAGATGCAAAGGGCAGAAGACATACTAAGCAAGTCAGTCTTTCGTTACTCTTTGAACGGTGCGCGTCGTAGTCAATAATTTATCAATATCGTCAAAAAACAAATTCCGTAATGTCCGCAATCGTGCCTTGGTGAGAAGAGAAGAAGACTAGTATCAGTCTATCGAGTGTTGTCGTGTGTGACATGATGCAGATTGTGTAAAAATTGTGTAACTTATTAGATATATGTGAAAATTATCAAGCAATTTTGTATACTGAAAATTTTCAATTCTAATATTTTTGCGATGAACTTTTCAGGATCGGATAATTGCATAAGGTACATTAGACATAATTGTATAGAGCATATCAAATATTATTGTACATGGATTGTATTACTTATGAGATCGATGAGAAAAATGAGAAAAATATCACTCTCTAAAATATGTAGAATATTCTTTGATAACAAATAAATGAAGATCCTCTATTTCAATTGCGTTTTTTATCGTATATTATAGATTCTCTAAAAGGGAAAAACCCCATCCCTAATCGTACCCCCTCTCCTTTCGACCACCCGCTGTGGGCCCTACCATAAACCCATTAGAAAAGGATGGATGTATCGGACTGCGGTCATAAAAAAGGACAGTTTCTGGCGTAAAAGTTGTCGTACGCCAATTAAGAATCGTAAAATTGAGGACATTTTGAGTCTTCACTTAATGTCATATTCCATTAAGTACAACTCTATCACAGCTCGAAGACAGCTTAAGGAATAGAAAATTTTATTACCCCTATTCAAAATATTTGTCAGTTTCAGAACAGTTTTAACAATTAAATGACAGTTCAGAACACTTTATTTTTCGACTCGGGATATTATTCATGCGGCTAAGTTCAGTTTGGTTAAAACCAATACCAAATTTCTCGGCCCTAATCATTGAATTTCATAATCTAACTTATTTCATTTTCTCTTTTTTTCAATTATTAGTCATTACAATTACATTTTTTTCCGATTTTTCGTGAAGACCTTCCTTCTAAAAGATGTAGAGATTCATTTCAAAACTAAGAATTCTAATAGTTCCAATCATAATAACTTTTTGAATGATAATCTCTTTCGCAAATCACATTTTCAATGAACCTCTCATAGGGAGCTATCAAGGTAATGATCACTGGTGCACATCCATTCTGTTCAGCACTCTGAACAATCCCAAATAATTGATGGTCATAAGTGACAGGTGAACCACTGTCTCCCTAAAAAATAAGACAAAGGAATCAAGAACGGAATTCTACAAATTAATTGAAATGATAGCATTATCATTGCTGAGTACAATAAATCTGGAAACAAAGAGTCTCACAGCGATTGGCTTCACGGGATTCTGTGGATTCCAAATGCAAAGCTGGTTCACGAAAACATGCGAGTAGAATTTAGTGCAAAAATTGTTGCTAGCCATGAGCACAGGTGCCCACCATAGGGACAAATCTATTTTCTTGATGCTTGAACTTTTTTTCACTCTGTAGAAAGCTATCTCACATGGTTGATGAGAAAGGGGTTCCAATAAGATTGATCTTGCAACTGGCTGAACTGTATCATCAAACACCAGATCTTCAAGGAGCTAATAAACAAAATTGACTGAATTAACACTTTCCTCAATAGTATTAATCAATTCCAATCAATAATTTCTTGTCTTGCATGAAAGTTCTCCTTTCTAGAAAAAAAAACACATTGCGAGATTCTATCGAACTGCGATAATCAATATCGAATATATCGAAATCTCGTGAGGCCTAAATTTGATTGATTGACAAATTGCGTGGGTTATTCAAAATATAAACTGTCTGTTGGCAAGAATAATCAGAGCTACCCTCTCGCGCTACATTTGAGGTTCGATTATCTGAGCGCAGACGAATAAAAAATCAATGCTTTGTATTAAAATATCTTGCATAATATGTTACACACAAGTAGGATTACTGTTGAGCAACACACTGCAATGTCAACGAAAATACTTTTGCATGGATTGAATTTCCGATTGGATATGATTAATTTCATGTTGATTATATACGAATGATGTCAAGAACCTGAGGAAGCCTCAGTAAAGCAGGCGAAACATCGTTCATTTGACGAGTATTTGGTATTGTTAAATTAATTTCTTCCAACGTCCCATGATTTGAACATAACAATTATTAAACATGGAAATGAGAAACACAATTGATAACATGTTACATTTCTCATCATTGATAGGAGAACCATTTATGACTTAAGAATAGGAAAATTTCCTTTTTAATTTCGAAAAATGATAAAGCATGAAAACATGCATGAATATTGGTTAGGTTAAAAGCTAAATTCGCAAAATGCATGCGAAGTGCGCATCATAATTTAGTATCGAAAAATCATGAACGAAGAGGTCAAAAATGATGAGTCAACCTTTTGTTTCACTTATTTTCCGAAAATATCCCGAGAACTTCGATGAATAGCACCGTTTTGCTTTCATTCTTCTCTGCAGCTCTTGAAAATCTCTATAAATCTATGTTAACGCGGAATCACGTTATCTCCTGTAGCTTCGGATGTATTGTCTAATGACGTCAGTTTCACCTCTCCACAACTGAATTATCAAACTATAATGATAATGAAGCCACTTGCCTTGATTATCCCAATATCATTCATGGACTGGAACTTTGGTGGATTACTGCTTGTTTTAATCGCTTCATACTCAACAGGTACATAAGTCCTCTGTACCTGATGCCATTTAGTTGAACTTATTACTTGATGTACTCCAACGAGAACTCTAAAATCAACTATTGATAACTTATAGACACAGTGTCCTGCCGTTATAATGTGTCTCTTGCTGATAACAGCCCCACCACATGTGTATAAACCTGCATACCATATGGATGCAACATATTTGAATTGGCCCACGGTAGCTAGAGTTTGAATCTGTCCATACGTTTCATCTGAAAATTACTGATTACAGATGTAGGGATCATGGGATGTTAGAATAGTTGAATTTAACAATACTAAGTAATAGTCAAGTAAAATAGCATTTAAGATACACAATAACACTGCTATTTTAATTAAAATGTTTTTGCATATGTTCAGTTTTCGATTGAATATTATTAGCTTAATGGTGACTACATACTAATGGTGTCAAGAACCTGAAGAAGCCTGAATAAGCGGGCGAAGCGTCGTTCAATTGACAATTACTTAGTATTTTTAAATCCAACTATTCCAACATCCCATGATCCCTACATCTGAATTCATGAACATGGAAATGAACATCTCAATCGATTACTGATTTCATCGATGAAACAGAGAAGAAGAGGCAGCAATTACCGATGGTGATGATTGTGATCACGAGAAGTAAAAACAATGAATTCAGCATGACTGACACTATTCTAAATAGAATTATTTTGAGAAATTTATTATGAAATATCGGAATTTTAACTGCACTGTTGGATATCTGTCGTCTTACTGCCTATACTTCTGATAAGAATTCGGAACTCTGAATAAATGGATTTGGGAAGAAGTGGGAATAATCAAAGTCATATTTCTTTTCAATATTCTGAAAAAAAAGATGAAATTCAAGCCAGATACATTCAATATTAGCTTAAGAGGTCCCGGTGGTCTAGCACTCGGCAATTTGAGGTATTCTCGGTTTTTTTTTTGAAGGTCAAAAACATTTACAACGATGTTCAAACTTTTCAGGTATATTATAACGCTCATGCTGCATACAAAAAATATTTTTTGAAATTAAAAAAAAACTAATTATGTGAAAAACATTGCTAAATAAGATCCCCGAAAAAATGGACCTAGGCGGTGTAGTGGATTTTGACTCTTCTATTCATCTGAAAAATGAAAACCAAGAAAATCATTAATCAGTATGAATGCAGTTATGGCCGGCACTAGGAAAGAAAATTGACAGAATGATGCGCTTTTGAAATTTAATTATAGGCTCGAACGGTTGCAGAGTGAACTGAAGTGAATGACCACGTGACGTGTGCTCTAAATCTAGCCAATCACGGCGAGAAATGAATGATGAAGTAGAGTAATTCGAATTTCAATTCTATTCTTCTCTTCAGGATGAATAGATACATAGGATTTTTTACCTATTGCCGAATTACTACAATATCCATCTTTCTCATGAATATTTGTTCTTCGTACTACGAGAGCTTGAAAATTGGATATTTATTAATTTACGATCATAACTTCTATTCCTCCATAAGAGGCCATATATCTTCTGTCAATTTTCAATCATTTTTTACTTTCTTATATGAATGGTTGGTTACCCCGGACTTTCTATAGTAAAATTCTTTAAGGAATAATCTAACTCTAAAAAAAATTTTAAGCCTCGAATCAAAAATTTTTGTCGTGATCATACATTCTTAAGTGACACAAAAATTACGAGAACTCGCCATTTTTCACATAATTAAATTTTTTTTCAAAGTAAAAAAAAATTTTTTGTATGCAGCATGAGCGTTATAATATACCTGAAAAGTTTGAATATCGTTGTACATTTTTTGACCTTCGAAAAAAAATACTAAAGATACCTCAAATTCTCGAGCACTGGACCACAGGGACTCCTTAAGATTACCTAAATTGATTTTCTTTTTGTTTGCATGAAATTTCAATAGAAATTGTTGTTTTTTCATAAAAAGACAATTTGGGGAAACCGGGGCAAAATAATCCAGGATTTTTTTTTGAAATGGAGGCAAGCGATGACAAGATATTCCATAAATCAGCGTTAATTTTCTTGTTAAATGGGAACAAAAAATTTGTAATTGAGACTTTTCTTTCGTGAATTCAACATATATTAAGATTGAACTCATGCAGAAAAATGCAACCCATTCTCGTGCAAACGAATGAGCCTTATCAGATGACTATAAAATGATCATTTTCAGAAAAATTCATAATGAAGGAGCTACGAGAAAAGAGGAAAAAGGTAAATACAAAGGAATTGGTTTTGAATACGTAACTTTAATTATAACCAGAAAAAAATGAAATACACATTAAATTATATATCAGTAAAAACACTTCAAATTTCAAGTAGTTATTTCTTCCACACAAGAAGATATAGATAAATTAACCCCCGGAGTACACACCTCTGAACAGAACTTCAGAGCACACACGGGGTCAAATTGACCCCACTCCATTTTCTGAGTGCTATATCTCGAAAACTATACATTTTTTCGGAATATATGTTATGAGGTTTTTTGTAGATAAAACAATGTACTTTCGAATACAATCATCGTTGGTTCGATTCATTCATTCTTTGATGGTAAAAAAATTAGTCGAAGTTGGACCTCTTTTCTAGAGTCGGCCAATTCGAATGAAAAAGTTTCTAAGCGTCGGAGTCGACTATTTCAGATATTTTCATCCATTTCATCATATTTTAGGGCAAAAAATTTTTTGGGGTCAAAATGACCCCCAGTGTACTCCGAGGGTTAATAAAACTCTTTTGAAATATAATCTATTCTTCACTCAGGATTAATGAAGTTGAGGAGTCTCGTAAATGGACGTGCAGAATAATATGAACCAGAATTTTTTCGTAATATTTCTTCTGCAAGAGTCTTCTTCCGAAGAAAAATGTAAAAAATGTGTTCATAGAAATTACTATTTCAATCAATTTCTCCAAAATTATAATAACTTGAACGGGAACTATACATAAACTCTTCGTTATTCTTTAATTCTACAGCTGCGAAGGCTCCTTTCAAAATTTATGCAGAGCCTAGACTTAAGGGCTCGAAACCATAGAAAAATGGTAGAAAATGATCAGTTCTTCCACTAATGACATCTTCGATGAACCTCACATAGGGAGCTATCAAGGTAACGATCGCTGGTCCATATTGATTCTGTACACCACTCTGAACAATGCCAAACAATTTATGATCATAAGTGACAGGTGAACCACTGTCCCCCTAAAAAATAAAAATAAATTATTAAGAGTAGAATTCCACAAGCTGATTACAATCAATCTAGTAGCAGAGAATCTCTTACACCGACTGGTTTCAAATAATTCTCTGAATTAAAAACGCAAATTTGGTTCGCAAAGACATGTGTGTAGGATGCAACGCAAAAACTGCGACTAGCGATGAGCACAGGTGCCCACCATAGCGACAAATATACTTCCTTGCTACTCGAACTTTTCGCTTCCCGGTAGAATGCCAGCTCACATGGTTGATGAGAAAGAGGATCCACTGAAGTCGATAATCCAATCGGTTGAATTGTAGCATCAAACACGAGTTCTCCAAGGAGCTAATAATTGAAATACAGAATCAACATTCTCCTCAGTAGTATCAATCAATGCCAATCAATATTCTCTCTTCTCGCATAAAAATTCAATAGCAAAGAGATGAAACACGAGAGGTAAAATATGTAGATGAGTCTATTCTTATCATCTATTTGTGCAAATATTAACTCTTTAAATTCTTGTTACCACCACAACCCGAAAAACACGTGAATTTGAATAGCATTTTATGACATTTCAGCACCAAATAACTTACAGTTGGAATTCAAAGGAACTAACAACGGTTTATAGTTGGAATACTGGTGAATGTCTCTGGCGATGTAGATGACTCATTGTCTGGACGATTGGCCTGATGCAGGATGCTGAATCCCAGTAGATGTAATTGAGGATGTTCAACCGATGGTTGCTAGTTCATCATAGAGTGAATCGAACGTTTTTATAGCTCTCGGTACTTTCTAGAAGGTATGTTTTGGGGGCTTCTAAGAAGTCGTCAGTTCCAATAGTTGTATGATAACCTGAGCGAACAGGGTCACTGGTCTCATTCGCACTATGTCAATACTCTGCTCGTTCGATTGTCACTCATCTAGTAATTTCTTCATCCCTTGATGAGCAGGAAATAAAAGTTCCTCTGCAGGCCAAGGCTAAAGACCTCGTGCCTGGAGTCTTATCCAGCTTCCTCTCCCCTGTTGACTCGTAAATTTATTCCACAAATTCATGTGGCTTGCAATCATATATGATTTCCCTGTGCATGGTATGTTTGAGCATTATATGCTCATTATGTATATCAATCAGATTTTTCTACAATAAGTAATTTCTCAGCACCTCCACTATACTCCCTAGGCCGTTCTTGCATATTTTTCTTAAAATGCAGTGAAGTGATGCGTTCACGATCCGTTAATTTATGAAAGAATATTCCGTCATATAATTTCGTAGTTAATTGAACGGCTGGGACTGTAAAATTTTCCATGAATCTATCATCGGGCAAAATCTCATTTTCTCGGTTGGTTTGGGAGACACTATCCAATGTAATCTAACTTATAGTTATGGATTTATTAGAAAAAAATTTTTTTTCTTTATATCCTAAAAAAAAGTTAAAAAATGGACTAGAATGACTTGAATAAAATGAGTAAATTAATACTAAGGTCGTATATACATGACCTTAGCATTAATTTAGTTGTTGAAGTCTGTTTCACCTCTCCACTACTGAATTATCCTGCTACAATGATAAGAGAGCCACTTGCCTTAACGATGCCAATGTCATTTTTGGACTGGTACTTTGGTGGATTAGAGCTCGTTTGAACCACTTCATAATCAAAAGGCACATAAATTCTCCGTACCTGATGCCATTTTGTTGAATTTTTTACTTCAAGAACTCCAACAATAACTCTTAAATCGATTGTAGCTTTATCCTTAATGCAGTGTCCTGCCGTTAGTATGTATCTCTCGTTGAGAATAGCACCACCACATGTGTATGAACCCATAAGCCATATGGATGCAGTATATTTGAATTGGCCCACAGTAGCTGAAGTTCCACTCTGTCCGTACGTCACATCTGAAAATTACTGATTTCATTGATAAACCAAAACAAGCAAGAGCCCAACTACTTGCGCATTATTCGACAATCTCACTATTCATGCGATATTGATTATTCTGCTGATAAGATTCACAGGACGCACTTGGATAAAATTTTATGAATAATCAATTATAATCTACCGTAAAATAAAGAACATTGGAATTTTTCATAAATTTTCATTTATAGTAATCTATAAATTAAAATTGTAGGAAAATTGCCAAAAATTCAAATTGATGGAAAAATAGATTTTTTGATTACTTTTATAGAATAGTTCCATCTTAAAAGCGTGCATCAATTATTCGATAATTCGATTTTTCTCAATAATTATTGGGCTAAATTTTGCTAAGCACTTGGAGCTCACAGAGTGAATATACTGTCAATTTTTCAGACCTCTTAGATAATTTCGAGTGGCATAATGATGAAATTTCAAAATCGAGAAAAATCACGATTACATAGCTTTCATTTGGAAGCAAAAAAAGAGGCACATAATTACCACTGACGATGGCTGTGGTCACAAGAATAGAGAACACTGAATTCAGCATGACTAACTTATTCGTAATAGAATTATTCCGAACAGTTTATTCTCATATATAGTAGTTTTAACTACACAGTTGAATCTCCGTGGTTTTACTGCCTACATATGGCTGATAAGAATTTTGCTTGTTGACTAGATAGATCTGAGCAAAAATGGGAATAATGATAATCGTATTTTTTCAGATATTCTAGGATAGAATAGAAATTTCAAGCCAGAGACATTCAATATTAGTTTGAGATCATCCGAATTTACTTTTTTGCTTGCATAAGATTTCAATAAAAATAGTTTTTTCTCTTTTACATAAAAATATGCTTAGGAGAGACCGGGGAAAAATGATCCAGGACTTTTTTTCGGAGCTAATGACTTTATTCGAGAAATTGAGAAAATTGAAAGGATTCTCCATCATGTTCACATTGTTGAGTACCTTCGTCGGAGAGACCTTCATTCTTGAAAAAAATCCCGGATCATTTGACCTCGCAGATCTATTTTTTCCTAGTGTCTCCTATATGAAAAGCTAAAAACTTTATTGTTACTTAAAAGATTGAGGAATGGATCTATTTTTCAAATTAATTTTGTATGAAAATCTGCTAATCATGTGTCAAATATCGAAGCAAGAGATACATATTAATTGATGATGTGTAATCAGCGTCAATTGGCTTATCAAATGCAAATGAGATATTTGTAGTTAGAAACAATAAAATTGATCTTACATCGTTTGTTCCTTTAGAATTTTAAGAGATAAGTAAGTCAAATTTTCAAAACACGTGGAGCTACTAAGACACATGTAAGCCTACTCTTATCGGGTACATCTAAAGTAATGAATTCTCAAGAAAATCGAATGGAAGGAGTTGACATATCATTGTTTGCATAGAATTAATTCGCTGAATTGATTCCCATTAAATTCAGCTGGTTATCACAAGTTTCTTCTTAATTATTCAGTGTAAAGGTGAGATAAGATAGTGGAACGATTCGGAAATTCTTGTGTTGATTCATTTAATTTTTTTGGATATGAAAAAAAAAGTGAACTATTTATTAATCACTAAAGATATCAACTATAATGTCGAAACGAGTAGTTCTCCATCAGATGCATGATTCACCATTTTTTCGTTTCAATTTTTGCTGATGCATTACCAGTGTGCTTCTGAATATGCCGAGAAAGAAGAATTCTTAATTTTAGATAGTGCAGTGGGTTAATTTAAGAAAGAAAAATTAGAATAGGACGATAGGTTACATATTCATTTTCTTTTAGCCCCGGTCATACATGTGTTACGTATTTGTCATGAAGTCTTTCGTACATGATATAAAGTCATTGATTTGTTTTCTTTACTTCATATGCTTGAACGTCATCATCGAAGATTCGAGTTTTTAATTTCTCGAAAATTTAATGAATCGATTTTGTATTTATGGGCTCCAGACTTATATGTTCAATTTGACCGAATACTGGTTGATCATTCCGGAGGAATAAAGCTGCTACCATTAGCACAGAGTATCGTGAGTCTAATACTTCAATGAACTTGACAGAATCGATTTCAGTGAATTTGGAAGCCAGCGGTGATCAGAATTCTCGGTAATCGTTAAACTGCGTGATGTTCATTCTTCGCCGCTACGCCATAACTGAGAGTCTTCCAAATCTGCGCTCACTAAAGATTTTGAAAGCAAAATTGAGTTGCATCTTAACCCTAGACTGGTCACCTAACGTGCCCCTACGACTTCGGTTCCGTCATGAGGTATTCACCGCCGTGTTATTTTGGCTGCGACGTTACCGAATTCCGTGCGTGTGTGTGTCGGCATTTGATGATTAAGGCCGTGAAGTTCCACGTCTAAAAAATCTGGTCGAGTTGCTAAGCAACCAAAATTTATAAAAATTGTGAAATGGAATAGGTCATTATACAAACGTCAAAACAGGTGCTCTAAAGTTTTCTATTAAGTTGGAGAGATTATGAGCTGCCCGAGATAAAAAGAATCGAGTCTTTCAGTGGTCAAAAGACTCCTGTCTCAGGCTCTGACAGAGTTCCTATTCGCGCCATGTCAGGGACTCTCTAGAGACACCTCGCTGACCTCCTCATGTCTCTCGTACAGGGACTCACAGTCCCAGCTCAGGGAACCAGAGTCCTCAATTGAGAGACTCACAGTCTCTCAAATAAGGATTCCTCCAGTCTTCATCGGAGAGCCATCAGTCTTTCTATTTTTCAAAAAAATATTTATTTTTATACATGTTTTCATTGAAAAATACATTAAACAATATTTTATTGGAAAGAATATGGAGTTGAAATATATCCAGTAATTTGATTAATTTCAAAAAAATTTCATAATATGAACATCGAAACTCAAATATGTCCATTTTACCCCTATGTCCGTTTTACTCTACTTTCCGCTAATATCGAGGATTCGAATTAAAGTTGAATATGAAAAAAATGATAATTCCACACGTTTCAAATATTATAAAAATTGAGAACTTGAAAATTATTAAGTTGAAATGAAAAAAATGATTCATTTCTCGGTCTCTCTCATAAGGACTTATGTCTTTGTAAATCTTTATAAACCTACTGAGAGCCTAGCAAAGTCCTCACGGGAAGGACACACAGAGACACGAGAGACACTGTAGAGTCAGTTGCGGGACTTGCGAGACACTCCAGAGACCCGAAAGTCTTTCTGGGAGTCTTTGAAGACCCTAAAAGACTCTCAAAGACTCAAACATTTTATCTCGGGTGTACTTTCGGGAACAACTTAAGATGAACTTTCAGGGACACTTTGAGGTGTATTCTCAGGGCGAGCTTAAGGTATACTTCCGGGAACATTTTGAGATACACTATCCAAGAAAATCCAAGACAACTTCAGAATTTCCCCAGTACACTTCGAAGTGTCCTTAGAAATACATCTCAAGATGTTCCTAGAGGTGCACCTCAAGGTATCCTCAAAAACATACCTCAAAATCGACCTCCGCCCCAAACTTCATTTTTGACGTTTTTATGATAAAACAGCTTCATTTTCCAATTGAAGACAGATTGGACGACGGATTTTGGTGGCTTAGCAACTATATCAGACTTTTTGAGACGTGGAACTTCACGGCCTTAGTGATAACGCATTTTCCACTTTACTGTAAAACGAGGTTAGCTAGCTATCTGAAAATTTGAAGATATGTTTGCTATGTGTACCCCGAGTGCTCATCGAAATTTTAACTGAATCAGCCCAATAGTTCCTGAGAAAAATGAAAATGTCGACAAATCGTTTTTGCGACTTTTCTCGATGAAAAATTGTATCTTAGCGTCCACTCTCAACGAGCAGATACGTGCCCATGAGATACATCTATAATCCCCAGGGTTAGTGGCACTCCGAATTTTGGTTAATCCAGTATACAGCTTTTGATAAATGTTTTGTAGGAATCTCTTTATCTCAAAGGTTACCAAAGTTTGACATTGAATCTGGACGATTTGATTTGAAATTAATTTAGAAAGAGCTCCATTTGATGATGGCAGCACTCTCCCTACATTTCCAATGTATATATTGCTATAAATGGAAATTTATTGAGAAATTCAATGTTCTTGAGGTTATTGTAGTGAGACAGGCTTCTTTTTTAAATGAATAAATTTTCAATAATTGATCAAATAAAATATTGATCTAATTTTGATTAAATGATTTTAATAATCTTAAGAGACAAAATGCCGAAAATGAAGCCTACACCGAGCGCGGCTGGGGTCAATGGCTGCTTGGGCTCTTCGACTAGTATTTGATTAATTAACAAACCTGAAAAGTTGGGCGCCAATTGATTTTGAGGCGAAATCAATAAACCATTAACGATGATAATTTGTCCAATGTACGTTGATCGGAGCAGAAAAGAAGCGACGAATTTGGGTTCGATGTGGGTGACCCAAAATTGATGAGAAATTGCAGAATTAAGGAGATGAAAAGTATTCACAATTTTACTTACAGTTTATCCAGTAATTTATTAAAGAAAATTGCCAATGGATTGAATGTGAGCTTCAATAGTTTATAATAATGGATCTTAATAATTAATTGGATCACAAATAGTATTTATAATATTTGAATAATTATTGCGTACTGCCGAAATACGCGACAGCCGCAACGACGCACGAACAACGAGATTTACGTAGCTCACCGTTAGCTCACCTGACCTTTTTGATCGACGATTGGGTATATGCGCTCTTGTCATCGTTGACCAGTCAATTGTTCATATCCGCGCGAGATGTCGAGGCAGCCTATTTGCCAAAATCTCGGACCTCTGTCTCAGTAGACTATCATTGATCAGTTACAAAACTCCATTCGGAAGCATTGTGCCAATCTTATTGGCAGAATAATGGAGCGGAGTTGTCAAATTACGCATAAGTTGTAGGGCTTCTGCTTGTTTCCGTGAATTTAACGGAGATCGAGATGAAATTCAACGCATTACCATTCTTAAATGGTCATTTGAGCCTTATCAAATGGCCATAAAATGATCGTTCATAGAAAAATTCATAAAGAATGAGCTACGAGGTGGAAAGTGAAGGTAAATGAAAAAAAATTAATTTTGAATATGCAGCTTTAATCATAACAAGGAAAAAATGAAGTATATATTAAATTATTCATCATTAAAACATTTCAAAAGGCGAGCTGTTATTTTTTCTACGCAAGGGGAGATAGATGAATTAATTGAACTTTTTAGAAATACAATTTAATCTTCACTTGACAAAGCTGCTTTCTGAGGAGCAATATAGTTGAGAAATCTTGAAAATGGACCTGCAAAAATATAAACCGGATTTTTTTCCTAATTTTTTTCCTGCAAAAGCCTTCGTTCAATGAAAAATGCAGAAAATATGTTCATGAAAATGAATATTTTATTCCATTTTTTCACATTATAATAACTTGAATGAAAACTGTCCACAAATTCTTCGTTATTTTTCAATGCCGAGATGCAAGATTCATTTCAAAGTTTATTCAGGGCCTCCGAAGCATAAAAAAGTTATAGCGAATTATCAAGTGTTCCACTGATTACATTTCGAATAAACCTCTCATAGGGAGCAATCAAGGTAATGATCACTGGTCCATATTGATCCCGTACAGCACTCTGAACAATGCCAAATAGTTTATGGTCATAAGCGACAGGTGAACCGCTGTCTCCCTGAAAAATGAATCAAAATAATGAAAAACGGAATTTCACAAGCTGATTGCAATAATAGCATTATTATCGCTGACTGCAATGAATCTGGTAACAAAGAGTCTTACACCAACTGGTTTCAAATGATTCTCTGGATTAAAAACACAAATTTGGTGCGGGAAGATATGTGAGTAGGATCCGACGCAAAAACCGCGACTCGCGATGAGTACAGGTGCCCACCATAGCGACACATATACTTTCCTGATGCACAAATTTCCCTCTTCTCTGTAGAAAGCCAACTTACATGGTTGGTGAGAAACAGGATCCACTAAGGCCGATAATCCAATTGGTTGAATTGTCGCATCGAACACTAGATCGTCAAGGAGCTAATAATTAAAATACAGAATTAGTACTCTTCTCAGTAGTGTCAGTCAATGCCAATCAATATTCTCTCTTCTTGCATGAAAATTGTATCGAAAGTTCAGTTGCGGAGAGGTAAATCGTGGGGATGATTCGATTTTTTTCTATCATTCATTTTTGAGAATAACTTGGAAACTCAGGGAAATAGCGCAATTTTGCTCCTATTCTGTTCTTACAGTCCTTGAAATTTTCTATGAATCTATTCTACAACGAAATCACGCTATTTCGTTTGGTTTTGGAGATATCATCCAATGTAGTCAGTTTTACCTCTCCACTACTGAATTATCCTGCTATAATGATAAGAAAGCTATTTGCCTTGAGAATGCCAATGTCATTTTTGGATTGGTACCTTGGTGGATTAGAGCTCGTTTGAACCACTTCGTAATCAGAATGAACATGAGTGCTCTGTACCTGATGCCATTTTGAGGAATTTGTTACTTGAATAACTCCAACAACAACTCTCAAATCGATTGCTCCTATACCCTTAATACAATGTCCGGCTGTTAGTATGTATCTCTCATTGAGAATAGCACCGCCACATTTGTATGATCCCCTCAGCCATATGGATGCTACGTATTTGAATTGGCCCACAGTAGCTGAAGTTTCACTCTGTCCATGCGTCACATCTGAAAATCACGGATTTCAGTGATGAACGAAAACAAGCAGAAGGCCAACTACTTGTGGATAATCTGACAACTCCACGATTCATGCAATATTTAATATTCTGCCAATAAGGTTGGCAGAAAGCTTCTGAATGGAGTTTCATAAATAATGAATTATAGTCTCAAATAAAGTAATGAACATTGAAATTCTTCCCAAATTGTCATTTATAGTAACGTATGAATTAGAATTGTAGGAAATTTGCTCACATCATCAAAAAAAATTCTTTCTAAATCGATTTTCGCAATCCCACGATAAAATCTTACAATCAGAGGTTGTATCTCTGCATATATGAAAAATTGTCTATTTTCAAATAATGAACTCAAAAATATTGATCTTCACAGGAAGCAGTCGAGAAAAATCCAAATATATGAAAAATTTGATTTTTTGAATACTTTCATTGAGCCAAACTGGGATCGATTAAAAAGTCGGTTTCTTAAAGATAGTTCTACGCAAAGATCTCAAAGACTATGGGATCGATTTCGCCCAGATTCAAGATCAAATTTCACGATCATAAGATATACAAACTCATTAAATTTGAAGTCTTCAGTTCAATTCTTGATCAAGTTATCGTGGTAACAAAATTTTTACAAAAAATCACATTGAAGTTGTACGGTGAACAAACCGAAAATGAGAGAACTCAGCACCCAGGGGGTAAAATATGCATCTTTAAGCAGGCATCCGAGTGGAAATTGTGAATCTATCTCTCGCCGAGGAAACTCGAAGAAAAAAAAACAATTTTTTGACAATTCCATTTTTCTCAAGAACTATTGGGCGAATTCAGCTGAAATTCCATTAAAACCTGGGACTCATAACGTGAATATACTGTCAAAACTTCAGATCAAATTTCAGATCATTTGGAATGATATTACAATGAAATCACAAAATCGAAGAAAATCACAATTACAAAAGTTTTCATTCGAAAGACAAAAAAGGCAGATAATTACCGCTAATAATGGCTGTGATCACTAAAATGGAGAACAATGAATTGCACATGACTGACATATTCTCAATGGAACTATTCTGAGGAGTTCATTCTTATGTATCGAAATTTGATCCTCGCAGTTAAATGTCTGTCGTTTTACTGCCTACATACTGCTGATAAGGATGTTACGTGTTGACTCGATAGATCAGAGCAGGAGTGAGAATAATGATAATCGTTTTTTTTTTATATTCTAGGTTAAAAATAGAAGTTCAACCTTCAGAGGTGAATCCGTCTTTCCCCTCTCTCTCGTACATGCATTACGATTGGCCTTCCCGACTCTGACGTCTGACGGACGTTTTCGGGGGGTATTCACCTCAGAGCGCTAAGATAGTTGCCCTCCCAGCAGTCCAGTTAAAAAGTTTCGGCTCTGAGCCCTTATCTTACGTATTGATAATTTACTAGCTTAAACGTATATATATTTTTGACTTGACTGTATAGACACACACTAGTATTCTCTATATGAATACACACAGCTGTAAAATATTCTCCTCCATTGTTCTCCCATGGCCGTTCTGATACTCCTTCCACTGATAATACTCGTTAAAATACGGTTTTATCTCTAATTGTTCACCGAAACTATGTCGTGAAAGATCTCCATTTTCTTGAGAAGAATTCTAGATGTATAGTTATGATAGGTATTATGGTAAATTGATAATTGGCAGACGCATCATGAAATAGTGCTACAATTCCGTTCCCTCATGTAAATTCATAAAAATTCGGTATGTTCTGATAGCTCAGAGGATCGGTCGCATAATTTCAAGGCTGAAAAAAAGAATCCTCATTAATTTTTTTTGAAATTCACAACGCACTTTTTCCTGGGAAGTTTAACCCATTTGATCGAGGAAAAACCAAATTCAGCCTACGAAATGAGATTATCACCACGTTTTGCATGATCCGAGGTCACGACGGGGACGTAGTGATGCATAGGCCTCAAAAAGGAACCTATCACGACCAGTCCTGCTAACGACACTCGGGATTTTGTTGAAGAATTTTATTGACTAACCCTCCGCCCACATTCATTGGGCATGAAAAATTTCTTTCATAATGTCACGAAAACAAGTACATTCTGCACATAGGACTTATAAAATGCACTCTATTTCCATCATTATTTGTCAATAACTCGAATGCTTCGCTTGGAACAAATCAACTCAAATTTTATCGTGCTGTGAAAAAATTTACGAGAGAAAAAAAATTCAAGAAGAAACCTTTAGAAATTCAATACGGATTAATGGAATTCCGATAATACTCATCTTGAATTGACGATCAGATGGTATTTACTTGAGACGCAATACTTTTTCACAAAATTTTCACTGTCTAATTGTAACACAGTAGACCACCAGAGAACACACTGGTCAGGAGAAGGCTCAAGTGGTTGTTATGCCTTATTCCTTGACTCTTGGTCTCTGTCTTTTTTTTGTGTTCATCATCAACTGTCCTTGTTATTCAAAAATATCGATTTCCTTATTTTCCAACACATCTATCATCAAGATCCCCTCTCTTCGTTCAAGTCAAAACACCGGATTTTCTCAACTTTTGTCTCTATAATTTTATTTGAAAATTTTCATAAATTTATCGATTTGACTCTCAATTTATACTCATTGGGAGCCAAATATTCTAAAAAAATGGAGAAAACAATAATAGGAACAGAATTATAACGTTCTTTATGAAGTGTCTCTATAGTATCAATTTACCTCAATATTAGCTGAAGATTATCTGAATTTAGTTATTTTTGTTTGCATTAAATTTGAATGGGAACCGTTTTTTTTCACGAGAAGATGATTGAGAAGAGCAAAATGAATGTCCAGGGCCAAATAATCCCGGATTTTTTTGAAAGTGAAGGACTTCATGGCAAAATCTGGAAAAAATTGAGAGACTGCTCTCACGTGTCTACATTTTCGAGTAGTTTTTTATGAAAATTTCGGAGGAAGCCTGAACTCTCAAAAAAATTCCGAATAATTTTCCTCCAGTTTCTTCTATTGCAATGGAATAAACCCCTGATTCGTAGTGTTAGAATTTCTCTTCGAGTTCAAGGAGATCATTTTTCCACGATTTTTCTAATTTGGTGAGAATTCAAATTTCCAAATGTGAATGCAGAATCAAATAATATATAGAATCCAATTTTTCATTAATTAAATTTTCTGGATCAACTGTCTCCTAAATTTCTAAAAATTGCCTAAATTTTTTTTACTTACAGAATAATTCACCTCAAATTTTTACAAAAAAATCTTAGTTTGATAGAAATATCAACAAAGCGTTGAATTTAGAATCTACATCGACTTTTAGATAATAATTCTCAAACAAGATATGTCATAAATCATCGTTGATTTTCTTATTGAATTAGAACAAAAAATTTGTAATTGAGACATTCTTTCGTGAATTTAGAGATTTAATTCACGCGTGGAAATTTTCATGCGGAAGGCTGAGCCTTATCAGATAACCATAAAATGATAATTCTTAGAAAAATTGAGAATGGAGGAGTTACGAGGTAAAAATTGAAGGTAAGTACGAAGGTGAATTTTGAATACGTAACTTCAATTATAACCAGAAAAAAATGGAAAATGCCATTAATTTATTCTTTAACAGCTTGAGGAATATTTCGAATTATTCGCTAATGTTAAATTCTATAGAAGCAGATAACTTTTTTAGAATTAAAAATTCAAAGGAAATTTCATTATAAGAATATTTTACGAAAATTTCAATGAACATTATCAACTAGATCCTGAACGAATGCGTGATGAGAAGCCACCAAGACTATCTCTGCCGGAGCATTCAGCTCAGCTCCTTGCAGTGCGCCAAATAATTCTCCATCACAAACGACAGGCGAACCGCTGTCTCCCTAATCACCAAAACAAAGTCATTAAGAGCCTGACCTCACAAATTAATTGAAATCACAGGGGGGGGGGGGGGCCGGTTCAAAATGGACCTCAGTGTCGAAATGACCCCGAAATTTTTTGCAAAGAAGCGGATTTCGGAGAAAAATCTGAAAAATAGAGAGAATGCTCCAATATGTCGACATGGCTACGTAATTTGTTCCAAATTTTTTCGTAGACGCACGACTAATAGAACCAGAGATATACACAGGAAACCGAGATCTGTTCAGAATGGATAGGTTTAGAATCCCATTTTTCGGGTGGAAGAGTCAAAGTATAAAAGGAAAACAACAGAACTTTCGTCCGGCGGAATTTCTCTCAGTTTTCCAATGAAATTGTCAAAAAAATTCTATTTCAAATGCTTTGAGATAGATTTGATTGTCATTATTTTAACCGAATTTTTCCCATTCAGGGCAATCAATTTTCCTCGCCATTTTCCCCGTTATTTTAATTTCGACAGACGCTAATTCAGAATAGGTAGTTTTTCACGTTCATGGTACTATTAATATTTTTGAGGAATTCGATTCACTCTTAAGTGCATAGAAACTTAGTTGGTCCACTTAACCCCCCCTCTCCTCCTTTTTGCTTCCGAATGAAAGCATTGTAAAGGTCGGATTTTTCGATTTCGAGTTTTCATCGGAATATGACTCTAAATGATCCAAAACGTCGAGAAATCATATTTTTAAAGCATGTCTGTATGCGTGTGTGTGTGGTTGTGTGTCTGAGTGCATTGACATGTATCGTCATTTTCTCTGGAACGCCTATACTTAGCGCTCTCAAAATTTGAAGGTATTTTTCCTCTGTGTGCAAAATGTTGTCAGCAAAATTTCAGCGGAATCGGTTGAATAGTTTTCAAGAAAATTAGAATTTTCAAAAAAGCGTTTTTTTTAATTTTCTCCATGGAAAATTAATTCGTAGCCCTCAGTCTGGGCTATGATAATCATCTCATTAAAACTCACATTTTTCACTCGGGGTAAATTTTTCTCTGATTTTTCGTTTTGGAAATTATTTCAATTTTAGTGATTTTCAGTTCAGAGTTTAGCGGAACGATAACTCGATAAGTATTCGAGTTAGATACTTCAAATTTTGTTAGTTCGTATATCTGATGAAGGTACAGTATTGAATCTAGGCGAAATTCGTCCAGTAGTTTCTGAGATATTTGCAAAAAATGATTTTTTTTCAAAGGCGTATTTCTCAAAAACTACTGGACTGATTTACACCAATTTGTACTCAAAAAATTCACTATGATGAAGGGAATGAACTCTATAGATTTCCAATTTATTGGTGAAATATTTCTTTTTGTTATGAAAAAAATTACCTTTCTTAGAAAAAATCAAGAATTTAAATTTTTCTCGATTTTTTCCTGAGAACACATATAGTTTTTATTTCATGATAATGAAATATATGATTTTCCGCATAAAATGAGATCATTTTCATCCTGAAATGATGATTAAAACCTTGAAAAGTCGAATCATCAAATTCAGAAATTAATTAATTCATTATTTTGGATCGATTCTTGGAAGTTCAATAGATGAATAATAATGCTTTTGTTTATATGAAGAATACCAATCAAGGAGAATCAAATCAATAAAAGTCGCAATGCTCGAACTAGAGCTCAGAAATTTCGTTCGGAATCATACTGTCAATTGCATTGGCAGAATATTAAATCTGAGAATTCAAACGACGCATAAGGGGTGAACGTTCGCTCGTTCCTCATCTCATCAGCAATTAAGAGTCGGGTTCTTTCCACGAATATAGTGAAAATTAGAATTATTTATCATATACACTTCTAATTCTGAACAGTTTGAATTTGAATTTAATTGGTCGATCGATCTAGGAGAAAATTTAACTCATAGTCTTAAGCCTCATGAAAACATCTATAACCACGCACGAAATGCGCGTTGAATCCCTACTATATTAATTATAATATCAAAAAATAAAACTACCTTTTTATATTACAAATTCGAAATGATCCAACAACAATAGCATAAATTTCACTACAAGAATTAATAAATCCAAACTCAAATTAACTAAGAATCCTCAAGATAATAAAAACGAAATTTATCCACAATATAAAATAATAATCTCCACAATTTGTAATTATAATTCTTCAATTATCTGAGACTCGTGACCCTAAATGATCTGCATCGATTGTCGTTGGAGTCCCACAATCGATTACGATCTCTGATGGTAACTGTGTAGATTACCTATCCCCGAAAGGGATACGACATAACAGGCAAGGTTGATCGCCTTTTGAAGAAGAAAGAAAAATGATATGAGACAGAGAGAATGAAGGAGAAATAAAAATCTAGAAAATATAACCAGAAACAACATCTCAGCTTAATCTAAAATTTAAAGAGAAACCCCTTTGACTTGACCTGGCATCCAATGGGGTCTTGGGAAACTAGGAAGTGTCCCAACTATATTCTCCATTTATTTTAGTAAATTCTTCCTATTATTTTTTTATTTTTTTTCACGTGGCACATAAGGTTGCGAGGATATAAGGATGTACTCGTTGTGTGAAGACTTTTTTCAGGTATTATCCAACATGACTGGATGCTCTAAAGAATAGCGTGAATAGTATAAAAAGTTTCAGAAATAAAGAGAAAATAAAAATAGTTGTATAAGCAATCTGACAACATTTTCCTGTGGGCTGGATTATTTCCCCCCTGATGAAGCCAAGTTTTAGTACAAGCCAAAGAGGCTCAGTTATCCACCGACAACGTGAACGTAAACTGGTGTGGATTATTGTCGTTTTATGTTCTCGGATCGTGGCGATCATGGGCTCAGGCTGCTTATTGTCGTATTCACACTACTAAGGTGGTCGTATGTATAGCTTTAAATGAGAGGAAAGAGGATAGTTGTATTTGTTGTATTTATACGTAATAACGTCTTGCCTATGCCATGTCCAGTTGGAGATCCACACTCTAGACTATACCCTTACTAATACAGTAATGTTTTTATGGAAAATTCCATGTAACACCATCATGGTTGTACACTAAATCTCTTATCTGAAGCTGTTACATAGAGTCGTTTCGAAACGAACCTTTTTCCTACAATTGAATATATATCGCACTGATCTATGATTGAATGCTACTTTATGGTTTCACTTATCGCTTATTTGATATTAGTGATTGGGTACGATTTATCATCGGAATATTCATACAGGTGGAGAGGCTGATCTTCTTCTATATTTTAGGCATAAATTTAATTTCAATAAATGTTTTGAAAAATCTTATTTTTCCGTTAATTGTACTGGTAAAATTCAAAGTAAATATTGAAGTAGATGATTGGCCTTGCAGTCATTATGACCGCAAGGCCAATCATCTACTTCAATATTAAATTTGAACGGTCAAAAAAACATAATTTTACTAAAGTAAATCCCAAAAGTACATATTTTACTGTTTTATACGAAAACTTGATTTGAAAAGATAATGAATTACTAATATAAAATGAAAATCGTTACAAACCTAAAATAATCGAGTAACGGGAACTTTTGATACAAATGAGTCTAGGCCTTATCCCTGCATTGAAATCACCTCGTAAAATTCATACTGAGGAACGATAGAGATATCCCCCATCTTCACCTTGAAAAGTAACGAGGCACTATTGGATTAGTGGTAAAATGTTTAATGCTGAATAGAGCCGGTTTCTAAGTACCCTTGTAGTTCAACACGAGAATAATTCACCACAGAGTATTCAGAACTATGAGAGAGAATGAGCCATTCTCATGTGCAACTAATATAGTTCACAGTGATGATTGCATCAGCTTCAGATTGCTTACTTCTAACGATTAAAATATTAGGTCCAACGGATTCTCACCTCTATCTCATGATTTCTTTATTCTTGAGAGAATTATTCTGTTTCTACCTCAACAATGTGTTAGCACGATCATCAAGGTAACTACCATTCTATGAGGTAAACAGTGTCAGATAAAAAATAGAAAATGAGTGAAAAAAAAATTGAGGAATTCAAGATTGTACATGCTGGAGAGTCCGAGTTTAGTGGCCATCGTAAACCGGTATGTATCTCAACCACAAAACGCCCACACGTTACCAAAGGAGAGCGTTACCTATCCCCTGTAGCGATCTGCCTATCAACTCAGGTGTTAAAAAATTTTCCCCCTCAGATATACACACACACACACAAACACACATTTATTCTTTGGCTAAGCAAAACTCTTCGGGCCTTGATACTGTAGAATGAAGAACTTTACCAGCATGAACCAACACAATCATGTGCTAGTTCAATGGATTATATACTCTCTTTGGATGATGTTGAAGAAGTGCAGGACTGTGGTGGCAGCCCCGATTAAAACGCAACTCGATAAAAGCCAACACTTGTGACTTACACTGTGGTGAGAATGGATCTATAAATCTAACTGAAAATACCAGAATGCATGTGTGGTACTTTTCTTGAATAAAGTGTTGGTAATAAAAATTATCTTGGATATCATACTGTAGGAACTTACTTGAAATCATGTGTACTACCTTTTATCGATGTACTTTTGGAATGATAAATTTTCACTAGTATTAAATTATCAGAAAATACCATGAATTATCATAGAATGAATTATCATGGAATTTTTTCAGAGTAAGGAACTTGATGAAAAAATCTGCAAAAAAATTGAGAAAATGCTCCAGCATGTCTACATTATTGCCTAATTTTTTCAAATTTTTTCCATAAATACCCTCACTCCTAAAAGAACTCCGGTCTTTTTCTTCGATCTCTCCTATTTGTTTTCGAAATATTCCTGAATTTCTAGTGTTTGCTTTTCCGCGCTGGTAAACTTGATGGATTCCATTATCACTAGAAGGAAAGAATATTGAATTGTGAGAATTGAATTGGAATAAAATTAGCATAGTTTTCGAGGAAGACATCAAAGAAGAAAGTTCCGTAATTCAAAAAAATGGCTTTCTATATATTACAAGAGTAGCTTTGTTGAACTAAACCAGGTATAGGTGAAAAAATTAACGCCCACTCGTTGGCACAGAAGAGGACATTTAGGAAGTAAATACACAACGTATTGCTCACCTGTGGCAGGAACACCGGATGCCCCCATTGACCATTGTCCTGTTTTTGGGTGGGCAGTTGATGACACGCTGGGAAATACCGTCTCAATGAAACTGCAAAATCTCACCATCACTAAAACCTATCTATAATGTAATGTAATTGTCGTTGAACAGTGTCAAACAAGGTTCATGACAATGCTTCTTTTTTTAAGAGGAAAAATAAAGAAGCCATGGGAAAGGTACATGTCCTTGGTAACAGGATTTTCCGTGAAATCTTTGTTGCAGAAATATGGCCCCTTTCCGGTATTTGGCTAGAGTCCGTGAGAGTTTAGATTTTGACTTTTCCACAGGATTTTTTTAGAATTATTTGAGTCGGAAGTCAGGGCTTTGTGATGTAAAAGAATTTCCTTCATTCAGCTATGAATGAGAAAATGTCATTTTTTGTCAATACACAACCGTTGACTGTCCCCACTACGGTGATTCGAAAAACAAGTAGTGAGCCCAAGCCTCACTGTCTGTATGGAACTTGATACTCTGTCAGTCTACGCGGTTTTATCAGAATCTTCCGAATGAAGTATTGTGATCAGTGAATAATAATCTTTAACGAAATTGAGGGAAATTGAAATTTATTATTCTTTATGTTCAAAAAGGAAAATATGGTTTTCTAATGAAATATCCCATGTAGGGTTTCCCGACATCCACAGGGTGGCGGATGTTCGGGCCAAATTATTTTATACGACTTTGGGCAAGTCAATCAAAGGCCAAAGTACGAAACAATATCGGGACGTGGATATTGGCTGTGCGAATAAGCCCGATATTCTTCCCAACGTCAAGCCCCGTATATTGGGATGGTGAGTTAGTATCGTCACTCGATTCTATATCGAGTAGCCGAATATCGGGAGCCCTGTATCTATCCGAAATTCGGACCGAAGTCATGACACCCTCATCCGCACAACTAATTCGAAACGATTATCGAACGTAATTCGCGTAACCGAAGTTCGACTGCTCTGCTTTTAACAAAAATATTTCCAACATCGCTCCCCCCAATTCCGCGGTACGAATTCCAATGGATATCAGCCTTGAAATCGCCCAATCATTTTTTACAATCGTTTATTTTTTGATAATTTTTCTTTTTGATTAATTTTAAAATTTTTTTATTTTGCAACATAACGATTGAAAAATCACGCCATAATTAATTTTCCTTCAATTATTTTTCTTACTAGAGCCTTCAAAGGCCATATAACAATCAAAAATATACATGGTTTCAATAATTGACTGGATTTTTAAAAAAAATGAAAGAAGACTTATTGAGAAAAATGAAAATGACTTCATAACAATAAACCTTATCGACAAAAATGAAGAAAGTGGGCAAGGGCTGTATGTTTCGGTGAAATAGATGTTGATCCAAACAATCAGTCATCTTCATACACATACAAATACTTATAGATACATTACAGCACCAATTATCCAGAATTCTTATACATAGTATCGATCATAAGGCTTTTGTATATATTCGACAAGTACGTGGCACTACCCGTTGGAATTTTTGAATCACTCTCGATGAAAAATTCGGTGTGTTCAGAGTCCATCGAGACGGGCGTCTTCGTTTCTCGTCTTGAACAAAGCCGAATAAATCCTGCGATACCACAGAGCGTCAACGAAGACTCTAAGAAAAGTTGAAATTTCATCTCAGGAAATCTCAACAATACTTTCACAATCAATAAATAACAGTACCAATAAATAATATCGTCGCCTTAGAGTGAAAGGGGCGTAAGTGCCAAAAACACGAAATTCCGGAGTGAAAGGGGCGTATGTCCACTTATCACTCCAAAATGTTTTTTATGGCCTCTGGAACATTATTTGGATAATTGAAAATTAAAATAACAAAGTGGCGTAACTACCAATTTTAAAGTGAAAGGGACGTATCTCCACACTTACGCCCCTTTGTTATTTCCTTTTTGAACGCTATATAATTGTTCAATTTAAAGTGAAAAGGACGTATCTCCGCACTTACGCCTCTTTGTTTTTATAATTTTTTTTATCGCATGAGAATTTTTGGAGTTACGCCTTTCTGTTTTTAGTTTTTTTTTTATTTTGGAGTTACGCCCTTTTGTTTTTAGGATTTGTTTTTATTTTGGCACTTACGCCTTTTTGTTTTTAGGAATTTTTTTTTTAACTTTTGGCACTTACGCCTTTTTGTTTTTGGGATTTTTATTTAAACTTTGGCACTTACGCCCCTTTGTTATTAGTCAGTGGTACTTACGCCTTTATGTTATTAATTTTTTTTTTTTCACTAATATTGCGTCAAAGGCCTTGGAAAGCCTATTGGAGCAATAATGGTGGAGATACGCCTTTTTGTTGTTTTGAAAAAAAAAATCGGGAAAAATGGCACTTACGCCCCTTTCACTCTAAGGCGACGATATAATTTACTAGTGACACACCTAAGATTTTCTTTTCGAACCAATTTTTGAAAAATCAGCAAAGGTTTGAAAAAAAAAATCTCATTGTTGACGGAAATTTTCGCCGAAAATCGTTTCCATAAAAAAAAGTTTACGTTCAATCGAAAAAGGCTATGTAGTTCACTAGATAATGTGATTTTGTAGCTACAGTAAAAATTTTAGAGCAATCCATCAAACGGTTTTTCGAGGAGTGATTCCGCCCGAGTTGAAAAAAGTGATTTCGAAAAAAACGCGTTTAAAGATTACAAGTAATTAAATCAGTGAAAATCGCATTTTACCTCTAATCTGCTATGCCTGCACCGTACATTTGGCCATAGGTTGATACTCTGTTTCTAGATGATTTTAACTCCAATCGAGTCTTTTTTGTAGCATCGGTGAGGAATCGCCCAGAAAATTTGATGCAGCGTTCGTCAGTTTCTACATACCAGTTATATCAGTTCGATCCTATTTTTATCCCCAAAATATAATGCATAAAGTGCATGATTTCGGGCATAGGACTAATGAGATATTGTTCTTGAAACCCTAAACTATATTTTGAGCAAAAAAAAAGGATTTTTCGAAAATCCTAGAGTATTGCTATCCTTTAACGATTAATTTCAGATGAATATTCATAATTCTGGAGAAAGACATCCATAATTGGAGAATTTCTATATCCTTGGTTCAACTACCAGAATATTATTGGTCAAATGGAATATCTTCTGTTCAGAAATATTTTTTCCTCCAGGTAATAAGTGTGTAATAAATCAATTGAAATGGAATCAATAGTTTCTAGATAGATTGTATGGTGATGCATAGTCTGTGCTTACCACGAATACTCGTTTGAATACATGATATGTAGTTATTGATGCCTCAAATCTACTTCAAGGGGGATCATCAGGCTGAGAAAAAACAGCTTGCCACAATTTTTTTTCTGCCACTGCCCAAAATTTAGAAACTACTCTAAAATTCTTATAAAATTTCACTCTACCGTCTTTCTTAAACTGATTTCTGAAAATTCATCATTCAGCATAAAGTGTCGAACTTTCAACAGCTCGAATGAACTTCTTAAATCGAAAACTCGTTTACAAACTCATATAGTTCGACTCCGAGATGAAGTATTCGGTGTGTTTAGAGTCTCTAAAGACGTACCTCTCCATCTGTCGTCTTGAAAAGTGTGAGCGTCTGATCTTGAAAACTCTGAGAGATTTGAAAAAATTTCACGGGAAATGTCCGAGGCGCCATGTAGAACCTGCGAGATTACTGAGGACTCTAAGAGGAGTAAAAATTTCATCCGGGGGAACCTCGACAATACTTTCACAATTGATAAATAATAATAATTTGATGAAAAAATGATGATAATGATCATCACAGCAATAATAATAACAATCATATTAGTAGTATGATTAACAACCAAGACAATGAGGGACGTTTCACAATTGTACCAAGAACTTATTCCTTAAAAAATCATGTATGTTCTTGTGAGCATCTTTTCATAGCTTGACTGGATCCCCAATTCGCTAAAGAAAGAATCCGAACAAATTCCGGCAAAGACTATAGGCGATCTCAATCATTGACTAATTTTTTCAAATTTTCCCATAAAAAGCCTTCCCTACTTTTTTCTTAGAGAAATTCACCTGAATAAAAAGAAATTCTATCAGTATGCTATTGTTCCTGAATCTCGAATGCAACTATTCTCATTAATAGCATCTGATTATTCTTCTGAATTTCTCCACAATAACTATCGCATTGACCTTCCACCTCAAGAGCATACGCAAGGCACCTAACACTAATAACGTTCACGGTCCTAACACAATTGGTTCTAGTTGAAGGTGAAGCGCGTGGACCGTCTGTTGGTTACCACAAGAGGGGGTACATTACACGGAATATATTCTTGAATAGTGTAGGGCGCGTGGTCTGTATTTCACGGTTTGCCAAGGGATTAGCTATTAATTTACACCGGCGCAGTGTGTGCACACACACGAACAGATAAAAACAACGTACACCAGCCTGAAGTGGGTGCGCCAGAGGGACCTAATGAATAGCTCCCATGATGATGCGACCACATGGCGTTTTATTCCGATTATATTTCTTTTTTTTTCCATTTCCCAATGAATTAGGGGATGATCCACCTACCCATTACGTGCACCTATTCCTTCAAAAAATTTCCCCGAAAAATTCCGATCTCTTTGATCACCTCTATAATTAAGTATTTGGAGAAGAAATTGAATTAAATAAAATTAATTTTAAATTGAGTAATTTTTCATTCATCAGACAGTGATAATTCGAAAGTAAATCTCGAGAATTTAAAGAAACCGGTAGCTAACTTTCCTCTTCCTTATTTCACTCACTGAGTCAAACACGACATTTTGTACTGTAGGCGGTGATATAATAATAATAGCAAAGTAAAATAAATAAAAAAACGGAAAGCGACAAGTTGGGGAAAATAATCCAGCATCACGATTGTGTGTCGATGGTTTACGATGTTTCCATTGCCGCGTGACGAGGCGTTAAACGCAACCATATATAGGGGAAACCCCCGCAAAATGGACCTCCAGGACAAAATGATACAGAATGTTTTTTCAGAGTGAAAGACTACGTGGAAGGATCTGCAAAAAAATAGGAAAAGATGTGCTAATATGTCGACATTGTTGGGTAATTTTTTTATGAAATTTACGTAAGGCCTTAAATCTAAGAAAAAATACCAAATCATTTTGTCACGCAGGTCCACTTCACCCTGATCACCCCTATCGTGTAAATTTCCACACTGTTGTTTTCATCCCAGTAGAGACCTGCAGATTGTCCCTAACACAACTCTTATAAGTTTCCTCGTAATTATTGATTTTTACGAGGCGTACCTCATATACAGGTGAGATAGAGATCTTCAATGCTTGGTTAGACCACCAACGTCTTCCTTGGTTAGGTTTTGTGGAAGGAAAAGAAGGAGAAAAAAAAAGAAAGAAGAAGAGAATGAGGAGGAATTAAAGAAAAGAGAATTCTAACCCGTCACTGAATGGAATATTGTCTTCTTCATTTTTCTCAAGATGGATAACAACATTCCAACACGAGGGGAGTCCAATAACGTAAATGTGGTAGCTCACATTTATGACCAAGTGCAATCAAATATTTTTTTTATCATCATTCGATGATGAAACATCTGAGATTATTTCTCTTTTCCACGTTTATATTTATTATCATTTTATATCTTCTTCATAATTGTTCATGAGAATAAATACAAGAGAAATGAGAAATTGATTATGTGGAGTTTGAAATTTTTTAATGGTTCGGAATTCTATAGGAGACATCATACAAATATAGCGATAATCTTCCCCGCCTCCTGCCGCTCTCTTCAATGTATGGTTCACGTTTGTTATGCAATGAACCCGAAAAAGCTGAACAATAAAGAGCAGAAATAAAAATAATTCGAGGAAAAATGCAAAGAAAAATAAAAACCCAAGGAAGATGAAAACAAGAGGATGATCCTCGGCGCCGCATATTCTTCTGAGTGGAGTAAGCGTGCACGCGCGTGTGAGAAAACAATAGCTATTGCTATGCTTTGCCATAGTACCGAACAGGATATGGAACTTGAGAAGTGTTAGGTGGGCTTTAAATGTAGCTGGTGTATAGTGGCAGACTTCGGGTGGCAAAACGAGTGGACTTTTCTTATTCTTCTTCTTTTTCTTCTTCTTCTTCTTCTCCTTCTTCTATATATGTAAGTGGATGGGTGAAGATGAGTACCAACTCGTAACAGTGAGATCAGTGGGATGAAATGGCACCGTGGGTGGCCCTACACAAGGCGCCCGTAAAGTGCCAAGCCATCACTGGGTACATCAGGATTTAGCGTAAGTGAGGCAGCTGGATTTGTAGATTATTTCCTGTCAATATCACTATCAGAATTGGAAGAACATGTTCCTCGAGACGATCTGATTAATGGTCATCAGGGCACTCGGATATTTGAAAGTCAAATTTTACGGTTTTTTTTTTCTTGGAGAGATAAAGATAACGGACATTCTAATTCCTGATGCCTGGAAAACAGCCTTTAAAAATAACAGTTCAGTAGCAACGAGGTGAAACAGGATAATATCTCGAAAACTGACTAAAATAGGGTGATTTGGTTCTAATCCTTTTCTGTAGCTCCTGAAATTTTCTGCAGAGAAGAATTCTGCAGAAAGCAAGAAAAATAGACTCATCCAGTTTTACCTCTTTACTCTCAAATTACCTCTTTATCATCTGTATTACAAGAATTAATTTGCAGCATGACGAAATCTTTGGATCTCTTCTTTGGAACTGATGTTATGGGATAATAACCAAAAGGGAAAGAGGAAAAATGAGACATCCTTCAGTCTGAAGATTTGGAGCTCGTTTGGAGATATCTGAGATTGGCTAAATCTTGAATAGTACCTGCCAAGACCAGCGGCGTATAATTAGAGGATATTTAGTGGTGCACCTGTAAGCCCTCTGGTACCTGTACTTTGGTTCTTATGTTTCAACCCTCCTTGTCTCTCTTCCTTTCTCCTCTCTTCTCATCTTTACCGTTCTTCTGTTTGTCTCTTGGACTGCGAAGAAAATACGAAGGGATATCCCTCTCATGAGGAGCAAAGAACAAAATGGCCGATAGAGGCGAGTGTCCGGTTCCCTTTGTGTCCGCTACCTGTCTTTGAGACATCCTCCTTCATTCTTCTCTCTCCTTGTCACTCACCCAGAGACTCTCTGGGACACTCTTGGGTTATATCCATTGAATGTGTTTTGAGAGGCTTGAGAGAGACAGAGAGAGAGAGAGAGAGAGAAGCGATGGAGAAGGAGAGATGGTGAAAAAAGGAAGTGGAGAGGAGTGTATGAGAGAAGCGAAAGGGCCTTTTGCCAGATCTTTTGATAGTACAGCATTCCTGACCATTCGTCAGACATTTGATAGCTTCACGTGTGGGAGAGTCCAGGGAGAATTCAACAGGAGGATTCTCCACTTCGATTTCTTTCATTCCCAACGCATTACGTTTAAACACACACTCACTCATTTATTTTTTTATTCTACTCTCTGAGAATCTTACGCATTTGGTTATATGTACACTGTAAGCGTCAGAAAACATCTACCAAAACGTCGATCCTACGCCGATACATTCGTACATGAGAATCCTTTCTGCAGATATTCAAACAGTCGATGTTTCAGCCATTGAAGACAGTCTCATGCTTTCTGCACTTTTTTTCTACTGTTTATTTAATCGTTTTTTCTTTATCTTCTTTTTTTTTAACCGTCTGGCGAATTAGGATGACCTCAGTGGTATTTCCGGAATTAGCTGAAACAGCTGGACACATGTTGGATTAGCGAAGGAGAGGAAAAAAATTGAAGCCCCAAAACGTGACTTGGTGGACATTCGCTGGTATGAGCAGACGTATACATGTAGAACATGGAGATAATATATTTGTAGATTGTTATGATAAGAGGGTGCTGATGGTGCCGGAGAATTGGTGAGCAGCGCCACCAATGGTTCAGCACAGAGCCACTGACAATAAGGTGAAGAACACCATGTGGTATCAGTATGAGGGGATGACATAGTGCGTTGGGTTAAAAAAATCTAGCATATGGGCACGTGCGTAAGAGATCGCATGATAAGCCCTTCAATTGACGCCAATCAGAGAGGTTAGATTGTTTGACTCGAGTGTCGGTACGCTAGTGCGCATGCACGCTAGGTACTTTAATGAGTTTTTTCCCTGGTTGAATGAAAAATAATGAACTTATCGGATTCTTTTATCAATTGTTGGGGAAAAGAGTTGGGGCCCGGCTCAATTTAATGAGTGACGCTGCATAATTTTTTGGGAGTAACGTAACCTGCAATTGACGTTTTATCGGGTCATCATTGAAGCAATGATTTGTAACGTATTTCGGTAGTTATTGGCTGCTTTTAACAGGGGCTGTATGGACTTCAATTTTTACTGGAATTAGTGAGTCAAGAGATTGCATCATGCCTACCAAATTTTCGTTAATTCGGATTTTTTGAATTCTGGCGAATTTCAATTGGAAATCAATTAAACGGTCAATTGTCCCTGGAGACATGTTACATGTTGTCACACCAGTATTCGATTCAATCGATTTGGTCACCCAATATGGTGCGCATGCTGGGGCCAAACACAGCAGGACCGGCTGCCGAATTCCTCTGTAATTCCTTTTTTTTTGTTTTTACAAATTAATCGAGTGCACATCGTTGAACTGACCCGTATCGCGCCAGCAGTGTACGGCTTCTTCGTTAATTATTTCTTTTCATCTAAAATTCATGAAATTATTTGAGTCAGATGGCCCGAGGTAGAACATGCTGGACAATCAGAATTTACAGTTTATGCTAATTCCGCAAATTACAGGAACAAAAGTAATTAATATCAATCCAATAAACGTCTGTTTTATCGTTCATCTCCTTAAAAGAAAACCATTGTGCAGTCAATATTATTGATAGAAAAATCTTTTTCACAGCAATGAAAAATGTGAATAGATCAAACATCTCAGCTCATAGGACTCGTTCAATTCACAATGAGAATAATGAAAATAAATAGAGACCACACTAAACATGCAACTGGTCGCTCTAGGCGACATCATTCATCGTTCACTGGAATGCTATTGAAAATAAATAAAAAAAATTTCATCCACATAATAGACATCTCCATATTTTCCCAACAACTTCCAAAATACACTCAAACAAGAATCGAATTGAGTTGGCGCCGTAGGACATTGGTAAAGTAATATTGGACAGAGAAAAAAATGAAAAAAAAGGAATGAAAAGTAGAAGAGTGGATGAAGTTGAGAAAGAAGTGAAAAATCCCACAGTCCAAGGATCAGGCCAAGAAAACAGGGACAAAGCACCTTGCATTGTGAACTTGTCAAACCTCACCAGGCAGGGGGTATTTGGGATCTATACGAATCGAATAACGTAACGAGATTATTGTAGGCGTTGAGCCATGTAGAATGCCCAAGAATCTCAACAAAGAAGAATCCAAGAACAGATCTATCTTAAAATTCAATGCTGTTGCCAAACTTATATTCTTTATTTTTCTTTTTCTCTCAAATATTTCTTGCTCACTCGATTCTCCCGGATTTTTTGCTGCCAACGGCTGTCAAAGCACCGGAAGGCGTGCAAACAGCAGGTACATTCCTCCGTGGTTCTCTCAACAAAAAAAATCAGAAAAAAAAGAACTAAGAATAAACACACATCCTGCATTTTTCTCGTGAAATTTGTCTCCCCAAACAAATTAATCAAAAACACATTTCTGCTGACGTAGAGTCACCTTGGAGGCTTCTTTTTTTTATGTACTTGTCCAATTAGTTGAATGAATGAATCAGCCCCCAAAAACTCTGGTTAGTTTAATACGCAACATTTTAATGATGCGTCGAGTCAATGCCAGATGACTCTCGATTGCTATCTACCCTCTTTGCCACCAGGCGTGTGCGTTCATCACGCGTCTCTTTTTGTCTTCTTTATTCCCTCTTTTTTTTATTCTTTTTTCATTCCACCAAATCCCCCCACCTCTTTCCCCCCTGCGAGTGTCGTCAATTGCGAGCACGTGCCACGCATATAATGCCACATGTGACGGAATATACACGACAGCTCGTTATACTCATTACCAATTTCGTGTTTTTTCCTCTCTCTCTCTCTCGCTTTCTCGCTCGTTTCGTTCTGCAGGTTTGCACTTTACACAAACGTTTCGTATAAAGAATCATAAATATTCATTTGATAAACTCACTGGCCATGAAAATAAAAGAATATAAAATACAAATTACAGGAATAATTCAAGTAGATAAGAAAATGAGGAATTAAAAATAAAAAGTATAAAAATATATTTTTTTTTTAAACAAAAATTATTTCCATAATCATTCTTTAAGGCACACATCCACTACCCTTTTCCGGTTATCTCGTAAGCAACTATTATCGATAGATTTATGATCACTGTGAATTATCCTCGCTCGTTTTGTGCAAGTATGTGTCTTCCGCCAAACGGCGGCACCCTTTACCAGTGACATTTTTCGTTTTTCTTTTATCATTTCTTGATTTTTTCATTGAGCAAAAAATGAAAAAAAAAAAAACACCACCCAATGGTTATACTTGTAAGCGTTTCAAACGGTTCGAGTCACGTGAAATGCTTTTCCACGTGGTTCTCTCAAACCGCACAGTGTACACAAACAACACGGAGTCCACATTACCAAGAGGTCGCTCCGTGGTGGCACGACGTCGGTTAAAGAAGTTTTGTCGTCCACAGATAATTGAGAATGACGAACGTTCTACGGACACAGTGGTGTGTCGGCCACCTTGATCTTAACCTCTCCAATTTCTTCTTTTTTTTCTTCATTCATTCATTTTTTTCCAAAATAAATGTTTATTTCCTCTTCTTTACTCTATTTGTTATCCACACATTTGTAACTCTCTCTTCCTCTTTACACGTGCTGTACTAGCTTCTCTCCGTAAAATATCGGTGGGCGTTCTCTGTGGTAAAGCGTAAAATGCAAAATGCTTTTAAAATCTAACGTACAACATAAACACAAAGCTGTCAGAATTATGGAGAACACGTGGGTAGATTTTTTCAATTTTTTTTTAATTTCTCCAATTGCGCATGCGCAAGAGACACTAACACATTATGAACAGGTTACCAAAGCGCACAATAAATTGACGCGAATTACCCCTCGGAAGACACGCACAATTTGATGCTTCGAAGCTTTCTTTTTTTCAAATCAAATTTCCCTCTTATCACTGTTAAACACTTGCAAGTTATTGCAAAACAATTCAAGTGGAACTTGTGTTGTACATAATTACATTTATCCTCTTGTATCCACACACAAGTTTGAATTTCATACTCTCTCGTGTTATAGACAGGATGTTATAATGCGAGAGCATTACTTCTTTTTTTTCTTCTTTTTCTTCCTTCTTTCATTCATTATCATCATTATTATTATTCTTTTCTTTAATTTTATTTGTGTGTATGGAAGACAGGAGACTAAGGCGGGCCCATAATGCGCCTGCAAGCCAGAGCCCTCGGCTCATATACACTCGTTGATGCCCACGCGGAGTCGATTGCTTTATGTGAAATGTTAGGTTATAGACACGTTTACATTGACGTGTGGAGGAAGATGAGTGAATTTTCAGTTGAAATGGTGAAAAAAAAATTGATTAAACACCGTTGTACAGAGTACATTAAGTAACAGGATAAAAATAATGACTTTTTTTTTCTTCCTTCTTTCAAAATTCACCTTGTCTTCCTCTTCTTTATCATGAATAGCTGCAAAGTGAAAGCATCCTTTTCTCCCCCAAGGCACTAGAAATACCGAGAATCCTGATAATTGATCCATGCCAAGAAACGTACTATTCAAGCATCCAAGCCAATGGAAGATCTGACCGATTTGAATCGCCTTAATTAACCATTTGAATGCAGAGAATGAAAAAGAAAAATAAAAGGGGCAAGAGGAAAAATAAACGAAAGGAAAATGAGAAGTAAAGAATCTATATGTGTGGTGAAATAAAAAAGGAAAAAAAATTCACATTGGATGAGGATGTATCAACACAATCGGATGGTTGGAGTACACACAAGTACAACTTCGTGTGTCTCGTAAACGTTCTAATCTTCCATGAGCTCCATGAGGCTGTACTAGTCTCGCGCCCCGCTCGTGCGCCTGATCCACAAATTATTCTACGTGTTTACAGGCATGTAGAAGGAAACGAGAGCCCTCACCGGTCTCTCACTCTTCTCCTCCATTTTTCGTCCCGTTCTTCTGTGCATATGTGTGTGTGTCTCGTGCACCGAGTTCCGAGAAAATTCTCTCCACCAGCAGAATCCTTCTATCTCTACTTCTTCTTCTGGAGTGTCTCGTCCTGTATGCCACGATCTAAAACGTGGCGAATGCCGCTAGGTACTTGCATACATGTATATACGTATACAGTAACTGTGGAAAAACGAGACTCTGCATTTTTTTCTCTCTCTCTCTCACACTCTTTCTCTCTTTATTGTATGGGTTAACAACGTAAGAAATCGAGCACGTGTTTCTTCGTTCACCTCCATCGTTGGAATGGACGAACGCGACAAGAAGCCCAAAGCTCTACAATTGGATGCGAATGAGGAGAAACAAGAAAGAGAGAGAGCGAGAGAGCAATGGTTTTTAAAATAAGTTGGGGGATAAGGGGTCAACTGTGGATTCCAGTTAAGGGGCACTCTCGTTTGTTCCTCGTTTCGAGTCACATTGGAGTCCACCAGAGAAACGAGGAGGTCGTGCCTTCGTACCAGTACCTTTTCTATATTACTATCTTCAATCTTTCACCCGTCCACCTGTATTCTTGGTATTGTCACGTTCGACAGCATTTATTTTCTTCTCTTCATTTTATGTTTATTTTTCCTTCTTTCTCATTTAACCATCATTACATCTCTTTGAGATGACAGTGAATTCTTCCAGTAAAGTTGCAGCCACCAGGTTCCTTATTGGCTGCCTGACTCAAATTTTTTAGAGGGCCTATCACCATGAAGTTTAGAAATACCGACTTTCAAATGCACTTTTGGACATATTTTAACATTCTGCTTATTGAACTTGCGCATAGGAGAATATACCACTGTGCAATGAACAATGCAGGGGAGAAGGCTCTGCGTAAGGAGTAGGAATAAGAACGAAATGGAACTTTGAAGGTATTCTCAAGAAAATTCGTTCTCTTACCATCTTTTCTAAAATTTGTATATACGTATCTATTAGTGTCTTTCATACGTAGGAAAATTTTAATAGTCCTTGAGCACTAAATTCACAAATATTGGCTACTTGAATTTGAATTTTTAACATACAAATCCTATCCTGATCTATGTTAGAATGAATGTTTTATTATATAACAATGGTAGTTTCCTTGGAACTGGTCTGGAAAACTGAAGATCATTAGTTGAAATAATAACGAATATTTTTCTGTGAAGAAAATTATAACAAGCGGTATTCGTTTTTTCCATAAATTGTGCATAAAAATGTTGGGAGCTCATTTTTATGGTTTTCAGTTTTTCTGTCATAGCTTGACTTCTCTCGATACGAAAAAAACGACGCAATCACATGATTTTCATATTTCTGCGCAGGTGGGAACGAGTGAAAGAGGGTACTGTACTACAACTATTCTTCATTATGTATATAGTAGTTTACATAGGAGGAATCTCCCGGAAAATTGAGGACCACCGCTCCGTGGGAACGTCCTTAAATACGAAGATCCTAGATGTATAGACGTGTAAAGGAGTCCGCGGTGGTTCAGTCGACAGGGCGATCAATTATGATCAGTTTTCCACAGGTTCTTGACCACGTAATCATCGATTCATATAATGCCATTTCAGTCTTAAGACAAACAATGAAAATCCTCCATAACCAATGCAAATATCATACCAAACGTACAAACTATTCTACTACGGAGCCACTAAGTATGCATAATATGAATTGCATTGCATATGCCTTATGAATAAATTAAGTTAAGAAAAATACTGTTTTCTATTGTGGCAAACTGTACAAATTCTGGATTGAATAAACATTTTCGAAAAAATTGGCAAGACGAGAGATTTGTAAGCCTAAAGTTCTGGGTTCAAATCTTGTACTGAGAAAAGAAAGTGGTAGAAACTATCATTCAGGCCATAGCAAATATTTTTCTGGAATAATTAAAAAAGCAGTTGAATTCACTGAATATAGCCAATTTAACGAGTTAATCTGTTTGAATCAACTAAATTCTGAAAATTCAACAACTGTCTTAATTAGTTCAGAAAAATATATTTGCTAAGGACCAATGGTATCAATATTTGATAGGTTTTACCACTTTTTTTTCCTCAGTGTGGTCTTCACCGATTGAGACAACCACCACTGTAATTTACTACAGATAATCATGAGAAATTGTGGCACTTGCCCCTCTCAGAGGCTATAGCCAGTTTAGAATAACAACAACAACGGATGTGTAAACTTTAATGGAAGTCCCCTGTAATCCCAATCTGATTCCTATCGTTTGTGAATTTTAGTGAATGAGTATCTCCCTCTGTTCTTAACCTCTCGTTGAAAGAGTTTAACAAAGGAAAAACTCAAGTGGAGAGGCAAAAAGGGGACACGCCATTTGCTGGACACGTTTTGACTTGATGAGAGTCAACCCACGGCATGAAAAGCGATTATGATGCTCTCTCCAAGCAATGGTGACTTCGTGATGCCCCTGCTCTCCTATCTCTCCAAAGGAAGGAAATGAAAAATTCTGGTTGGTTAAGAGGAACTAAATAACACAGGGCAATGGTTCTTTGTTGAAGAAATGAATTTAATATTTTCAACTTCTTCTGCATATTTCAGCCTCAACAATTTTCTTGGTAATCTCTCGTTGAGCATTAATGCTGTAGTTTAACCAAAAAGTTTTTGGTCGCGTGCAGGAATAATTCAAGTATTTTTCTTCAGCATCACCAGTTGCATAAAAAAATTGATACACTGGGGCGCTTGGAAAAACGGGTGTAAATAAAAATAAGTTAAATAATATACCTCCAGTATTTATCAGTGAGGAAGAGACCGACCGCGCCCATGTTAACGTGCGACAGCCCGTTAAGCCCACTCCGCCCTCAGTAAGTTTGAGATATCATCAACAAATGCAAAACAGAAGTAAAAAAGAACACAAGTACTATACGGTTATATATAAGTCGAACATACCACACCACTGGTGATTCATTTTTTATTTATTTTCCAAACGTTTATACCTTCAGGGGGCCCTCTCTCCCTTACTCTTTGAAGCTTCTTCTGTTTTTATTTATTTCTTCCCGTGTGCCTGTGCTCTTTTATCTCCGGGGAAAAAAAAAGCTTTTTGGTTTTGCATGTGTGCATGGTGTGTGCTCCTGTTGCTCCTGGAGGCTGGCCACATGATACGATACGCGGGCAAATGGTGAGTTTACTGACAATGAATATAATGGGAGAGACTGGGAGAAAATGGACCTCTGTGCCAAAATGATCGAAGATTTTTTTTCGAAGTGAAAGACGGTGAAAAAATCTGAAAAAATTGAGACGATGCTCCAACATGTCTCCATTATCAGTGAATGTTTTCAAATTTTTCTGCACAGGCCTTCACTCAAAAAAAAAATTTCAAATCATTTTGCTGCATATGTTCATTTTGTTCCAGTTTCCCCCCTTGGACTTGGACTCTCCACTTTCGAAATCAACTAACCGAATAAAACTGATTTTTTCACTCATTCTCCAGTTGTTTATTTTAACACTGCACTTGAGAATCGATTGAGATAGAGTTGCAGGAAGTTGCTGTCGATTTATGACATCGTGAGGTTCCGTAGGCACGTGTGGGTCGCGTTTCACTTCTCCATTGGTAACGTTCAGACAGCTTCTGACTGTAGAGACTTATCCAACGAGATCTGGCCCCCTGCCTACTAGTCCACTCTTCTGCTCCATCTGTAACTGATCACGTACCTAACATTAGGAGAAAATTCACTGTAACTCTCCACTTCATCTTTTGTCTTTTCATCTTCTTCTTCTTTTTACCTTCAATTTAATCAAACCAAGATATGATTTTGATTTTCGAAACACTGGCGTGCTTGGACTACCCACTGGGTGCAGGTTACCACGAGATTATCCTATGCATTTCTCAGTTGTGTCTTGTAGCTCTCAATCATGTAGATTTATGAGAAATTTAACATCGAACATCATCTTTTTCTCTCTTGATATGGAGGAGAAAATAAAAAAAAATTCGATCATAGTAACATGCTGTATGACTAGTAGTCGAGTTTAATAAATCCTCGACTCCTCAGGTTTTGTATATCTCTCTAGCATGTCTTCGAGTTTCTCATTTGTGATATGTCTTGTATTTGACCTTCACTTTGGTGTTCACACGCCATCGATATCCCTGAACTAATGACAAATTGTTCAGCTACATTTAGGTTTCTTGGGATACATGACGCTATACGCGCGCTGTTGGGAATAAGTATGAGGCAAGAAGGTGCTTATCTTTTTTTTTCGAGTCATGAAAGACCGAATAAAAGCAAAGCTGGTAAATTCTCTTATGATAGCGATTGAATATTAATCGTATTTCTGACTCTAACATTTTTTATTTAAAATTGGGAAAATCCTTCAGTATGTCCAAAATATTGCCTAATTTTTTCGAATTTCCCCTCAGAAGTCTTCCCTGCCAAAAGAAATTCTGATGCTATTTATTCTTCAGAAAAGAATTTCCTGCATAAAATGAGAATGTCAGGAACAAGTGCTTGTCTCATTTCCTTTGAACTTGTCGATCCGTTCATGAACTTTGCGCATCAATAAAAAAAAAAGTGGTATTTCGAGTTTCATTAGTTTATGGTGTCTTCGTCTCGCCACCTGCAGATCTATTTTTGTAGTGCCTGAATGTGGGTGTCAGGGACCGGTGATAAAATAAAAAAGATCATGGTTGAAAAATGAAGGAACAAAAAAAAAGTAAAGAATTGTGTATTCTTTGTTGGCGAACCTTCGTAGCCGGTTTATTCTCGTAGGCGGTGACGCAGGTCGTGTGCGCCCAGTTCTTCTTGCTGAGGCGATTTCAGCTCTTGTACATTTTATTCTTTTTTCATTATTTTTATTTCATAAAATAAAAAGTTGTGAAATACTTTTTTCCTCGTTTTCTTCATTTTTCAAAGTATTTCCTACCAATTCTTCTCATCACATCTCCATTATTTCCTCTTTATTTACGTTTTTGCTTGAAATAATCACTGAATTAAATATTCCATCACTTATACCAAGAACTTAACCCTACATCCTCTTGCTGACGAGCTCAGTTTTCCGGCTCGTGTTCGCTCGTCCGACACTACCGTATTGCGTAGCATAAAGATGGTGATGATCGTCAATCTCTTTCTGATTGTGTAGATGCCATGGCCAAATGATTATGACGACGATCACAATGCACAGGTAAATAATAAGTGTACAAGTTGGCTGGTTATAATGGGCAAGTCAGGAAACGAGGGCACTCGAGGATGTCATAGTTGGATACTTATTAATCGGAGGTAGAAGAGTGTAAAGGGAGAGGGAGAGTCTTTACAATCCAGACACACTGTCACGCCAGGTTGATCAGAAAATGTCAGTCGATATATTATGACAACGCCCAGGCGACTTTGATCATATCCATGTTACTCATTTCGATTTAGCCAGTGTAACCGTATTAACGCACCTTATATTGTCTTATAAACTTACATGTGAATTAATTCCATGTCAATAAGTCTTAGTCATAGGTTGTTGATGGAAGAATAGGAAAAATCTGTTTAATTATTTGAATTAGTCATGTAGGAAAATGGATTTTTGAGAATCATAGATTTTGTTTGAGAATATCGCCAAAAGTACGCGAGATATGACAATTCCACCTTTAAGGATGTTCTCGAGAAAATCGGTTTCCTTACAATTTTTTTGGCAATTCGTATATACATATTCATTAGTGTCCTTTATACTGCCACGTATTCTTTCGAGCACGGAATAGGAGAATTCCATGAAATTCAAAATGATCTTCAAATTTCTCGATAAACAATAAAAACCAACGATGTTGGGCACCAGAACAACAAATTGTCCAATGAACAATTTTCAAAATCAAAAACAGAATCACCAAACAATCTGCCGACTAGTCTGAACGAACGAAACAATTTCAATTGTCCACAGAGGCGGCTGGGTTTGGAAATCCACCTGACAAGAAATGCAGAGAACTTGAAAAAAAATCAAATTAATTTTAACGAGTGAATTTTATATAGGATAAGCGATAGTTTTCCAAAATTTTTAATTTTTAAATGAAATTATACCCTGAGATCAATTTTCTTCACTCAAATTGAAATACCCATTATTATCAGCAGAATTACAAAAGGAGATCATTAACCCTCGGAGTACACTGGGGGTCATTTTGACCCCAAAAAATTTTTTGCCCTAAAATATGATGAAATGGATGAAAATATCTGAAATAGTCGACTCCGACGCTTAGAAACTTTTTCATTCAAATTGGCCGACTCTAGAAAAGAGGTCCAACTTCGACTAATTTTTTTACCATCAAAGAATGAATGAATCGAACCAACGATCATTGTATTCGGAAGTACATTGTTTTATCTACAAAAAACCTCATAACATATATTCCGAAAAAATGTATAGTTTTCGAGATATAGCACTCAGAAAATGGAGTGGGGTCAATTTGACCCCGTGTGTGCTCTGAAGTTCTGTTCAGAGGTGTGTACTCCGGGGGTTAAATATTCGATACAATAAAAAAATTAAATAACAAAATGTGATTAATCAACTATCAAATAAATAAGTTCCGGAATCGATTTAAAAATGCGATTACGAAATACAAACTCTATAAAACAAATAAGAACAACAATGAAATAAATTATGATGTCGTCAAAATAAACTAATCAATTATCGAAATTAAGTCGTTTACTTTGAATCAATTCCGAAAAACTGGGTGAAGACACCTCAAAACGCCAGTGGTTTTCATACACGTCATAATTTGGCTGACGCTATTTATTATTCATTTTATATTTCATTAGAAAAAAAATTGAAATTAAAAAAAAATGAGTCCAAAAAATATAATACTGAAATTTGAATCAGACAATGCTGTGTCGTTGAACAAATGAAATTGACTGAAATGAAGCATCGAGAAGCCAATTCAATTGCCCTCCCCCCCCCCCCCCCCCCCTAAAAAAAAGAAATCAATCAATCTATTACAAATCTTTATATTTCTGGCCACAATATTTCCGAGATAATTAATTCAATTTACGAAAAATGAGAGTCGAGAAACTCGACTAAATCGCATCGATAACAAAGAAAATTTTTAGAAAATCAATAACGTCATGAAAAATCTGCCAGTGGCATTCAACGGCGTCAGTTGAACGATATTGAACAAAATTTTCACTTAGCCAAAAATTAATTCACACGCTTACCGGAATTCTCAAAATTCTAGCCGCAGAATCCTTTGCCAAAGTTCTTTCTAATCAGCTCTAATACAGCCCCCAATGAATTAATCAATTCTTCAATGATTTTGGAAAATGAAATCTCAATAAAAACATATGTCCAATTTAGAATCGCAACGAAATTATGTTGCAAAAATATCATAACGACAAACATGTTGAAGGTTCTACCCCGAAATAAAAAGTGAGCTGGAGACGCCAGTTTGCGCCAAATTTGGCCATCAGTGGCTTTGTTTCACTGATGTGATCGGCTTATTAATTAATGACCAATCTCATCACAAACATTTTTTTAGACGCCGGTAATAATTGATTTCTTACCATAAAATTACTACGTTGAAAGAATTCACAATTGATAAAAATAATGTCAGAAACCACAATTATCAAATCATCAATACGAACCTAGAAATATATCGTTACTCTAGAATTAAAGCAGCGTAAGTACTATTACTGCTTATTGTTGTCGAATTTTTCAACATTTCAAAGACACACCCAAAGTTTTCGCTAACTAATGTTTCAAGCTGGAGTCTCTCTTGATAGCACCATTTGTTCGACTCTTTTGCTGACGTCAAAACATCTCGAATAAAATAGCTAATCCAGTATCAATTCATTCGAAAATTAGAAGAATTGTCTGGTAGAGATGTGTTTGAACTGAAAAGCCCTCGATTTATTAATCATGAATCAAGCCAGTAGCTGAATATCGAATTTCAGGGTGTGCCCTCATTGACTGATATCCTGTTATTGCAAGACACCTCTCACCAGGGCACTATACGTACGAAGCTTTAATGATTTATTACACTAACAATTACCACACACATTTAAACTCTAATTTTTCGTCCTCAATTGCTGAATAACCTCATCCAACATGCTCTCCCACTGAAGTTGTAAATTTAATGATTCTTTTGAAGTAACATTTTCATCAAAGTAGGATGATTTAAGTGATAAAGGGCAATAAGGAAATATAATTATGTTAATTTCCGTAATTCTGTTGGAAGTATTAAGAACGCGCGGAGGTGGAATTTTTCTGGTTTCAGTCCATTCAAGAGTTGGAAAAATATTCAAGCGAGCGATCCAAAAATACTTCATCAATTATCTCGGCATGGAGGAGAAAGGGAAGAAGTGGTTGTTAGAATGAAGAAAAATTCCTTTGAAAAGATATTGAAGTTAATTAAAAATGAAAATGACTAAATTGCCTCGGAATGTCTCGGAAATTAAGCGAGATAACTTCTTTCTATCTTGATTCTTTTTTGTGCAGAATTTCAAGGGCTACAAAAGAGGATTAGTACAAAATCGGCGTATATCCATTACCTTCGAAGATATTCTTGAAAATAGTCTTATTCGATGTCACCTCTTCGCTACTGGAACATTTTTTATAGTCTACAGGGTATCCCATTTGAAACAGAGTAGCAAAATAACTTATAAAGCAAAGGCGCACTCGAAAAAAGTTTTTTGAATAAGTTATAGGGTATGCCAGGAAACGACTCATGCATCACAAACTGAGAGCATAACTGTTTATGTTTTCATGCTGTGAGCTATGAGCAGGGTCCGGAACTTCGTACATCTAAAAGTACTGCCAGCTGTAGCTGATACCTTGGTTACAAGAATAAACAAACTTTGAAAAATGTCCATTTCAGTGCGAATTTCATTCAAATTTGTATTGCACGATACAAGATTTTCTAATTGATAAGACTAGTGATATGTGTGCATATATGACTTGGTGCTGGTGAGTAAAATGATGCAGTGAGTGGCAGAGGATAATAAATTCGAGGAAGCTCCATAAATTATTAAGAAAATGTAGCCAAAACACATGAAGAGGAGAAGAAAACTAATAATGAAGAACTGAGGTAGAAAAAAAATCTCTTCTCCATTACGTCCCATGTAGGAAATTTAAGTAGGCCGCAGTTCGGGGCAATATCAAACTGCCGAGTTTCGATATAGGGGAACTATATTGGTGCGAACTTCGAGCCAATAATGGCATGTCACAGCCGCGCGAAGTCGAAAACTAAATAGGGCGTATATCGCATCCGATTTCGACCCGATATAGGATTTCGAGTTCGGCCCGAACGTCGGGCTAAATTCAATGTGACGAATTTCGACTTAGCGCTTCGATATACGCCCAATATCGAATCCCATATCGAACTCGACAGACGCTCAATAATATAAAAACAATTTTTAAACATAAAATAAAAAGAAAATTATCATTTTTTTTTCTGAGATTCCGTAATTTTATATTTTTATTATTTATATTTCAATTTTAATCATTTTAAAGTCATTTTAGAAATTACAAATTTTAGTTCCCACAGGCGGTTTTGAACCCTCGATCGTCGGATGATGATACTTGCACGCTGCCGACTGGACCATCACTCTATTTGACTTTGACAGAATCGTACTGTCTATATGAATCTAAAACACATTTGATCTCAAATTCATATCGATATTTATATTGTTTATATGGATATCCTTATTGACAGGAATATAATAACAAAAGTGAAGTAAGAACCAAGAAACAAAACTACATATTTCTCACAATGGAATATTCATTTTTTTACACAAAATTCTTCTATTTTTGAAAATTAAAGTTTTTATTTGAGTATTATTTCTTCCTCTATTGATAATCGAATCATTTGATGGCAGAAAGGGAAGATTTTTTTCTTGATCAATTTTTATATCTATTCTATTTTACATTTATTTATTATTTTTATATTTTTTTAAATTTAGTTCATGAATTAATCATTAGTAAGAAGAATAATTGAAGAAAAATCAATTATGGCGTGACTCTTCAATCGTTATGTTAGAGTATAAAAAAATATAAAAATTAATCAAAAAGAAAAATTATTAAAAAATAAACGATTGTAAAAAATTATTGGTCAATTTCAAGGTTGATATCGATCGGAATTCGTACTGCGGAATTGGGGGGAGCGATGTTGGAAATATGTTTGTCAAAAGTAGAGCAGCCGAACTTCGGTTACGCGAATTACGTGCGATAATCGTTTCGAATTGGTTGTGCCGATATGGGTGTCATGACTTCGGTCCGAATTTCGGATAGATATAGGGTTGCCGATATTCGGCTACTCGATATAGAATCGAGTTACGATACTAACTCACCATCCCTATATACAGGGCTCGATGTTGGGAAGAATATCGGACTTATTCGCAAAACCAATATCCACGCCCCGATATTGTTTCGTACTTTGGCCTTTGATCGACTTCCCTAAAATCGTATAAAATAATTCGGCCCGAACATCGGCCACCCCGTGGATGTCGGGAAACCCTACATGGGGTCTCTCGCAATCTTCCCCATGTCTTTCTGAAATCTTCTCCAAGTGTTTTTTGAATCTTCCCCATGTCTTTTTAAAATCTTCCACGAGTGTTTTTCGAATTTTCTCCAAGTCTTTTTTAGAGTATTCCTCAAGTCGTATTTGAATCTCCTCCCTTCCAGACTGGGTCATCAGCTCAGATATGCGTGGTGGAGCTGTGCTTGCGATTAACGCAATGCGTGGATGGCAAGCATGACAATTGGAAAAAGACTCTAAAATTGAATAAAAATGAAAAAATACAAATAGAGGTATGGAGAAAACGAAAACTAAAATAACCTGGAATGAAAAAAAATGTAAAAAAACATATTCAAGTGTGAAAATGGAATGAAATAATCTGCTATTAAGTGTTTGATGTTTAATTCAATTTATCCTTAATTTGTATACAATGTCATTCATTCACTTCAGTTTTTTAATAGATATAAACTTGAATAATATTATTCCAATGCCAAGATTAACCTCTAAAATTCAACATTCGAATGAAGTTGGGGAAGAGTCAAAAAACACTTGCGTAAGATTTAACAAAGACAGTGGCAAAATTCAAAAAACCCTTGGAGACGATTAAAAGAAAACTTGATGGAGGAGAGGTTTTTTTCATCTCAGGTCTTCATTATTATTTTTTTTTCCTCTTCATGTGTCTTGGCTACATTTTCTTAATAATTTATGGAGCTTCCTTGAATTTATTTTTTTCTGCCACTCACTGCATCATTTTACTCACGAGTAACGAGTCATATATGTACTTATATCACTAGTTTTATCAATTAGAAAATCTCGTATCGTGCAATACAAATTTGAATGAAATTCGCACTAAAATTGACATTTTTCAAAGCTTGTTTACTCTCGTAACCAAGGTATCAGCTACGGCTGGCAATAATGTACGAAGTTCCGGGCCCTGGCTATGAGTCAATTTTTTCGAATGGCAATTGTAGTTTCCACAAGTATGAAAGTTGTTCGGTTTGATGAAACGAATTCAGCTATATGGTATTTTTTGTCAATCGAGCCTCTTTATGTAAGAAAATTTTCTCCAAAATTCAATTGAATGTCAATATTTTTGATTCAGATTTTCTCAGCGTAATTTAATACTCAGATGTCATCTATTTGTCAACATGTTCAGTCTAAACGTAAACAGAAGCTAGCCATCATAACAATGAACAATAATTCTCTTGATCTCTCTTCATTCATCCTCGCATTTCAGTAAGATTATCAACTTTGTGATATTCAAATGTTCTTTCTTGTAAATAATACGCAATAGTTTGGTCAACTAGTAAATGTGATGATATTTTATTGATTGTAGGTGAACTAAGCAAAGTTGAATTTCCCTGCACTGCATCAGTAGAATTTCCCTTAACTGTTGATTGCAACTACAGTGGACTCTCAATAAGTGTTCGCTCTCCGGTAAGCGGTGGTTGTCTCTTCCGAGAAAAAGAGACTCACATCGAGTCGCTACTTCGTACACCATTTCTAAGAATATTGAAGAAAAATTTCATAATTCGGGAAAAAAGCGTGGATGGAACTCGAATCAAAACCAGAAAATAAGAAAAGTACAGTGCTCGAGTGGGGGTCAGGTAGGTTCTTAAAAAAATAGTGCCAATTATAAATATTCCAAGAAAGCGGACACTTATCCAGTGGACACTTACCAAGAATCATCTGTAGTGAAATTAAGACTCTATAAGTTGAAGAAACCGTGACTAATGACCTAAAAACCATTGTTTTAATTGATGAGTTTCAGAAACTGATGACACCTTATAACGTCTAATTATTATTATTGCACATAATTCTTGTTCAATGACCCCGTCACTTTCGACAATCGCGAATTTCCCAGAACTTTTCAGCGGCAAAATCATAATTCATCCAAGACACCATTCTCCGATAATTGCCTTCACAGATATGTTAAATCATGACCGATGACAGCGCTGTCGGCAGTCGACAAAAGAAGCTAAAAACAAAAGAGAGAGAAGCCCCAACCATACAAAGCTTATAGATCATAACGTGAATCCTTCTATATATATGTATAGATATATATATATACATACGTGATTTAGCTAAAAGGAGAATGGGTACTGGAAACGCGGGCGCAGGTTTACCCGATCGGTTGCGGTCCTCCTCCATACACCGACGACACACAGTGCGCTTTCAGGGTGGTCCCGTCGCCTTGCGCCGTTTTCTTCTGGCGCACCGCGGACAAACGGCGACACACACACACACACACACACACACACACACGAGGAGGAGGGAGGGGGGTAGGCAGGCGTGCTTCCCGCAATCATATAGCCAACTACGTCATAACCCGGCTTAACAAATGGCTGACAGATGAGAGTTAGAAACTGTCTCTGTATGTGTTTGTCCCTTTCACATACAGAGACAACTTTGGAGGCCTCCATCCATAAGGACATAGCTTGATTCAAGCATGGATCAAATGGTAGTCCCGAGACTTGTGGAATATCCATAAGTGAAACTGGATCTAACTGCGATGGTAATAGCCAACAGTCATTCGGTTGTGTGTCGACTACCCCACCCACACTCTACAATGGCATCTAGATAACTGGGCAATAATTCAAAGCAACTTCATGATACAAAATGGCAGGAGCAGAGGGTGTATACCACTGGCCACATTGTAAGATTAGTCACGGCGGAAACTATAACCAGTGTCTCTCTTTGGTGGAACATTTCCGATGGCACGATATATTATGGACGATATATCGTTTAACGATCAACGTTTTTTTCAAGGAGCACAAACTAGCTTTGCTGTGTGGCGCCAACTCAGAGAAATTGATAATGCTAAATTGCTGTGGCACGTTTCAATAACTAAAATCTCTTGGTCTTATTCAATTCTTTAATAGCTTTTTGATGAAGCGAAACAGGAAAAAAAAGGAGGATTCTAATGGGATTGGAGAGTTGGAGAGAGAAATGGGCAGATTGGTGAGATTTTTTCCCAAGTGTAACGCCGATTCAGTAGCTCAATAAGATCAAATTGCTGTGGCACGTTTCAACGATAAAACCGAGAGCTGGATATAATTCTGCTGGTTAAATTAAAATGACAGTCTTTCTATGGACTTTTTGCTGTTCATTGTTAATTTTTAACTTTGTTGGTCAACAAGTGCAACTTTCTAGGGTTAAATTGTGAATTTACAAAAGAGAATGATACAAGTGAAAAAAAAAAATAAGTAATAAAGGAACAATGAATTATGGGTGTAATTGTTTGTTCTCACAACAGTTGAGAGTAGATTATGTAAGTTAAATCTCAAGTGACTTTCATTTGTATTTAAACTTGGCCAGATATAATGCGCATTTAAACTTTCATTTGTGTGTTATGCCGGTATCCTATGAAGTCTGTTTCAACTTAACATTACCATATCAACTTTCCATTTAACGCACATTTTTCGATTAAACTTCAGCAATAAGTCAATCATCCTGATAATATTTCAAGCTTGAACTAGGAAAATAAAAAGAATTTTCATTCATTAAAATGTGTTTTTTTTTTCACAATTAAATCTGATGATCATTGATTGCAAGTGCTTGCATAGACCACCCTGACGTGACTTTATTTAATAAAAAAAAAAAGTAATGAAAATAAAAGTAAAAGCACCGACAAAAGTAATTAAGTGTTGGCAGAAATCGTTCGACTGGCGTGACTGGTGATCATCAAGGCATTTGGCTTCTTGACTTCCTGCTGATCTCAAAGATCTCCACCACCATGAATCGATTTAATGTTATCCATACGACATACTTGATTTTATCAAATGTAAAACATTCGCAAAAATCCTCATTTAAACTCTGAAAAAAAGTAAAAGAAAAAAAATAAATTAAAGCTATATAAATTTTCTGAAAAAACTGAAATTTAATTAATCTCATCATTGATCTTCTTGACTACCTGCTGCTCTTAATTTTCACGAGTACAAGCATCCAACGACATGAACTGAAGGGATAAAAAACCTGCAACATAAAAGACATGAAGCACGTTTAAATAAATAACGAAAAAAGAAAAAAAAACTGAAGAATAATATAAATCAATAAGACATCAATTGAATCGAGTTGACTGTTTATAAAGAAGACAAGAAACGTTCTCCCTGGGATTTAAAGTATTCAAGTAACTCAGGCGTGCGTGCCAGTTACTATCGCGTGCGACAACGAGAAAAGAACACGAGAAGTTGCGCGTGGTGCATCCACTCTATTTGCAAGCAGGTTGCTTATATACACTGGAAATTTTATGCACCAAGGCATTGGTATGCCGCGCCTTTTTTCCACTGCTCACAACCCAGTGTGCTTCACTTGGTAAATACATTTGCTTCATTTTATTTTTAATTTTCCTTTTGCTCTCATTATTTTCAGTTCACATTGCCTTTCATCCCCCTTCGGTACTTCTCTATCCAGTTTCCTTGGGTATTGCAATTCTTCTTGTTTCTTGTAACATTATATTCTTGTGTACGTGTGTGTGTGTGCAGCGGTGGTGACGATCGAGAGATAGGAAAGGACGAGTATCCTTTGCAAACAACGATTTATGTCAACGCCATTGGCAAAGCCAAACGATTCGCCTTCAGACCTGTCTACACGTCTTTCTCTCTTTCTCTTTCTCTCCTTCTCTACCATTGGACTAATTTCCTCGTTCAAGTATACAAGCAAAAGTGGTATAAACATTGCGAGCAACAGTATAAAATCCCATTGGCGAGCAAATACGTGTCTGCAAACGTCCAATGTTACCAGAGAGGGTTAAAAGAAGCTTTATGGCCCAAGTCGTACAAGAGTGACCGCGTTCAGTTTGCTGACTTCATTCTATACATTTTTTTTCTTCTTCTCTTTTCTTCATTTCTCTCTTCTTTTACACTCTCATACAAACAAAATTACCATTACATTCTCCGGTGAATAAAGACTCGTGCATATATATTACAAAGTTTTAGTGCGGAATGCTGAGGACATCGGGATTATATGAAATTTAATGACTTGTTGAAGAATATTTAACAAAATAAAATCAATTGGTGATTTTATATTTATCTGATGTGTTAATGTGTAATGATATGAAAATTCTTACCAGTGTAAGCAGTACATCTGCAATGCAGTCGGTGGTCATTTGTGTAATTGGTGTTATTAGTTAAATTGGAATTTTGATTGGAATGAGATTATCTATTAATGCGAAGTGAGTTAATTTTTTTCCTACAGCAATTCCTGATTCATTTGAATATCAGTATTTTTTTATGCATGGTTAAAGATCATGAGGTTTTTATTATTATTATTATCATTTTTTTTAATGTAAAATTTTAATTTTTTTTTACATTATTTTGAATAATATTGTAATTTGTATGTGAAAATTTATTTTTTAAATACTTGAATGTGATATTTTCACACACATTATCGCTATCGTGAATATGATCAAATTGAAATATCAAAGTGTTCTTATCATTTCTCATATTTTTCAAATTTTATGGATTTTTAGGATATTATGGAATGCAGACAGAATTTGAAAATTGCAAACTATTGATAAATCATTTTAAGATTTAATCTAGATTGTGAGAAAATCGTTAAATGCTGACTTCACTGCGTGTGAAAATTTTGCTTAACTGAAAAAAAAAAAGTGATAAAGAATTAACGAGAGGAAATAATATTTTTGATTTGAATTTTCTCGAGGATGTTAAGCGAGTACAAGTCAATCAATATATTTTTTCTGCAATCGAAGTCTTGAATTCGTGAGAAATAATACAGTAGCGAAGCGTTGAAACGAGATAAATGTTTACAGCATTAATTTTTTCAAAAATATCTCAGAAATTAACTGAGATAGCGATATTTTACCAGGATCCTTTTTTCAGCTCTTGAAATTCTTTACAGAAAGGATGAGGACAAATGGGGCGTATCTCCATTAGTATTCAAAATATTGAATTGGGAATGATCACAAGAATAAGTCGATTTATCCTGTTTTCTCTTATTCTTTTACTGAACTTGAAGGAGTAATTTTTCTCAAAAATTGCATCAGCGGAACGGGAAAACTGGATGAATTTTAAAGGATATTGAGGCTTTTTTTTGTATTAACGGAATTTTGGTGAAGAGGTACTTTCACTCTGCCAAATTACGAAAACTATATTGCATCTGAGCTCTACTCCTGAATCAAAATAGACAACTAAATTTTCTTGAAAACAACCTATGATCAACAAATATATAACCAGAAACGAAAACTAGAAAATGCATCACTTTTAGATCAACCCAAGGCCACGAACTAGGACGCGGTAGTGCGATGGCCCTAAAAGAAGCGTGTAGCATCATTAACCTAGCAATTGAGTAGTTGCAGATGAATTTGCTCTGAATAAGACTTCTTCCGCTCACCTTCCTTGAGCAATATTAAAAATTATAAAAATAGCCACCTGAGAAACAAAGTGGCGTAAGTGCTAGGCATAACATTTGAGCCACTTTGTTTCTAATGCGGCGGAATATAATAATCTACTTCTACCACTTTGCATTCATATTTGTAGCATACACATGTACTGACGAGTATATTGTGAAAATTTTGAGGCTTCTTTTTTGTATTAACGAAGTTGTTATACGTAATATCATGTATAAAAGTATCGCTTCTAGAATCTTCTCAAAATTTGCCTCAATTTTTCATAATTTTCTCTATTCGCTCGACTTAAATTTCATATTCATTGGTTATTTACTCACATAACTGACATTAGTAATACCCCTTTGGGGCAACTGTTCGACAAGTTTGTAAGAGGTTATCCCGGATGATGATTCTCCCTCATTTCTTAGTCTCATATACAAGCTTATATTTATTCAGTATCTCAACACGTTTGCCATCTCTGATTTATGAGTCCTACAAACCAAACACATTCTAAACTACACTCTATGCATTCCAGTAATCTCAATCTATTCGATAAAACTCCAGAATATAAGTATAAGTATCTTTAACACAAGATCGCGCGTAAAACCGGCGCCACCATGCGGCGTACTAATGATCAACATGGCGCCATAATGTTTCGTTTAATAATTGTCTCAGGTAATTTTGCGTGTTAAATTCTCAAAGCCATTCAACGTCCATATTTATTCTGCCACTGATCCCTCCTCTTTTCTCCATAAAAAATAAGCGTTCCACCACTTATGATGAAGATGCCGGCATTAAAAATGCTCCCTCGAAACATAAATACAAAAGAGTGGGTCAGTCCGTACGAATCCACACTTGTTTTCAACATCTTAACATTGAAAAAAAAAAAAACAAGCAAAAAGGAAGAACAAAAAAAAACATAATACAAGCTTGTACTGTTCGAAGCTTTATTTTTTCAATGCCCCAACAGCACTTTGAAGATGGACGCTAAAAAAAAGTAATGCCATAAAAATCGTAACTTTATTAAGGAAATTTTTCTTTTCGAATGTTTACTTAAACAAACTTCCTGGAACGTAACGTACAAAGAGAGGAAAAAAAAACTACATACCAGAAATTATACGAAAAGATTGCCCTCTCCTCTCTGTACGCAAAGACACCACGTTGTTGCACACTCTAAAATATCCAAAGCTGTCTGTATTCACTTTATGTATGTGTGTATGTAAACGTACTTTATCGATTCTACCCCGATTTATCTTTTGCCGCACTCGGATTTCTCCATCTTCCTGCTACTTCTCATGCCGCGTTTTGCACTCGCATCTCCTTTTCTCTCAATTCTTATCGCCTCTCCCACCCTTTTTGCCTTTATTCTTTATTCACCTGATTTTGTTTTATTTCAAAATGTTATTTTCTCTCTTCATTCTCCTTCTTTTACCAATGGAGGCAACAGAATCTCATGAATATTCAACATACAAGTTTGTCCCGTGAACCGTTGGCTCATGGGCACTCTCTGGGTGACGTATACCCTTGTTGATCATAAGTGGGTTTGTTTCGCTGATTGTTGTCGCATCGAGTGAAATGAGGAAGGGGGGAGGGGGTGGTAGAAAGCACTCGCTAGTGATCATTGGCTATATCTATATGCAAGTGGCAAATCGCCTAATCGTTGCATATTCATCGGCGGGTTCCTACTGCTGAGGACTTTGCCACTTTGCATACCGTCGTTGATACGATTGCGCGTTAACTTCGAGACGATTCTATAATTTGCTGTTTGCTTGGAACTGATAATAAAGGGATAGATTCTCCTTGACAGAGTCTGTTCAGATCCATGTGGATTAGTTGCGAATTGTTGAGAGAAGTCGAACGAATTTAGCTTCGAGCTGAGACTAATTAATTTACGTTGAGGACAATTGAAGATTGTTGTCTGGGATTGTGGTACAATTTTATATAACAGATGGCTCTTGTGCTTTGTGAATTGCCAATGGTTTTTTTTAAAGGTTTATCTTGATAAAAAGGAATTTTTTGATCATTCACGCCCATATATTTCTCTCGCGGGTCTCTCGATCTTCTGTTGAAATTGATTTTTTTTTTTTTTTTGGTTGGGCGTGAAACAATTCATAAATCATGTTTAGTCATGTGTAATTTCTTCTCAGGGAAAAGATTTTTAGCGATGTGTGCTGGATTTTGGAGAGGGAGGTGCTAGATTGAGACATTGAGTGATTGGCTCATTTCTATCGATTAGAATGGATGACGAGACGTAATACTGATACTGTTAGGAATTTGGCGGAAATTTTAGTCGTTATCGGGAGTGATCACTTGAGAGGTTATTTCAAGGAAATAATATTTGATAGTTTTTTGATTGAAACACTACAACTTCATGAAAATGGAGATAGAAAAATCAGTATTATCAAATTTATGAAACATTTCTTTTTTTTATATAATCCTGATTATAAGGATAAGATTCAGAATTCTTTCATAGAATCAACTGTCTTGGACTTTTGTTGAAAATCTGAGGAAATTTCCGGTGAAAAACATGTGTCGGAATTCATTTTCTGCATTTTTTCAGAAATGCTACTGCTTGGGAGCTGAATGGAAGGTGAACCCCTTCGCATTTTTGAAAATAATCTTTTTCATCATATCATTTTAATAATATACAATTTTTTCTCGAAACCATACAAATTAATGGCAAATGATCTCACGTTTCATTCAAGGTCGATCTCAAGTCATATCCTCAGAAAAGTGGAAATTTTCAATTTCTTAAGGGTTTAAAGCTTCTATTTTTGGTTCAACAAGGCGCAATTCCCAAAACGTCCTCAAAGAAGAATTTTACCATATTTTATCTAACCGGAATTTCCTCAGCTTTTCAATGAAATCATCCGAAAAAATCTATCCCAAATATTTTTCCTATATATCTTACTGACATGAGATATGATTCTAATCGGATTCCTACTTATCCCTTGCCCTATTTCTTAACCCTCAAAATCGTTAACTATATAGTGAAATTTCGGCACTCAGAGTCCATCAGCGCCTTCATTCCCTGAAATTTCACCCAGCACAGTGACCCACAAATCGTTCTGGATCTCTCCCTCACTTTCATCCTCGAAAAAAAAATGACAGTCATTCAAAATTACAGTTGTCAATGTTATAACCCATATGATCAATGTTTGAGTACTGGCAGTTACGTCTATGTACTTTGAGTAAAGTTTAAAACTCAGCGGTTTGTACAGAGAGGGCCACAACTACTCGTTTGATCGTGTCTGGTACGTCCGCGAGAAGGATTGATTTATCACATGCCAGAAGACAGATTGCCGGTGTGTGAGCATCGCGAGAGTGCCGCGCGTCCTATCCGCATATATATGTGTTTATATAGAAAGGGGGGGAGAGAGAAGATGAGGAAGGTTGACTCGTAGTTAAAGTGGAGAGCAACGAGTGGAGAACGAAGAAAAGTTGGTGGTAGAGAGTTAGACATATGGGATTTACTGTGTACTGTACTCTAGAACGTCTCCACACCCAACTGAGTTACTTATCTCTGTCCCTCGGGTGTCTCACTGGTTTATTCAGATTCTATTTTTCTTTTGAAACATCCAGTGAAACGAACGTACGGATAGACCGACACTGATAAACCTCGATAATTTTTAACAGTGAAGTTTCATAAATTATTGCACGAGTACGTGAAAATTTGCAGCTCTAAGAAAATCAATTCAATTATTTATTCATAATTAGAACTGGCGGCACGATTTTATTGACTACCTGACATTTGGATTGTGAAATAATAGATTGAAACAATCGACAAATGGAATTGGTAGTGAAGAAGTGAAACAGGATAACTTTTTCATGTTACTGATATTTTTTCGAAAATGTCTCGAAAACTAACCGAAATCGGGCGATTTTGCTCAATTCTTTCTAGAGAATTCCAACAGCTAAAAAGAAGCTTTCTACAAAATTTTCACGATCTTGCTTAGTTTTCGAAATATTCTCAAAAAATGATCAAATTATCATGTTTTACCCCTTCATTACTAAAATAAATAATGAATGATTTTCAATTCAAAAAGACCAAATGAAATCCTCACAGAATCTCTACGAATTCTCACTTCCATTCAAACAACGCCTCTACACAATTCTCCAGCTCCGTCCCACAATTTAAATGTCAACTCCGACGTGAGCGAACAAATTTCTGTACCAACAATTGCTCAGCAGCCTAACCTCCACATTAATAAAACAAACGATTCTATCGAGCTGCAAAGGAGTTTACAAGACTCGAGGAATTTTCTACTATTGCCACTAGTCAGAATGCAGAACGCCCTCTACCCATCAGCCATCAACTTCATTCTTCTCTTGCGCAATAAAAACCTAATCCCTCACTCCGAAGAATCCACGTGGAATCTATACCTCCATTCTCCATGAAAAAAATCACGAGAGTTGAAGGACCTGTACAGCATCACCTACCTGAATTAAAACACCGTGATACTATACTTTTAACTACGGTCATCATCAAACATAGCAAGATCAGCTGATCAAAACTACCAAGTATAGAAACTAACACGTCGAGCGTTAGCTGCACGGGTGGTACCAACTTAAGCCACACCATTGAATCGTGAAGAAAGAGAGACAGAGACACTGGAATGAGCAGAAGGTAACGTGTCCAGTTTGTTTATTTTTATTTTCAAAATGCCAGATAACAACTTGATAATGAATCCGTTGACCTAGGGGGCCTCAAAGTGAGCGCAGAAAATCTCACTGTTGCCATTCGCCACTTGCAAAAGCTGTTATTTACCAAGGTGAGTGGATGGCGCTTGTGTATTTTGCTCCTTGTCACACACCAAGAGAAAGAAGAGGGAGAAATACATGCAGAGTTGAATACAGGTAGTTGTGAATTATATTGGTTAGAGAGAGGGCATATATACACCACTGTAAGAGCGCAGACGCGCTGGATCATTATAGTGATTAATGCCGATCGTAGAGTACGATAGGCGCTGATTTATCGATGTCACCAGTGGTACGTGATTTTGGCCCGTAGGGTGACGAGATAAATTGTTATAAAGTAATTCACATATTCTTGTAACATTGATCATTTTTGAATTTTCATATTTCTGTGTAATTGTTTGGCAAAAAAGAGACTGAGACATAAATCCAACTGAATCCACATTCACCAGAAGATAAACATCGTGTTCAAATGAGCTGTTGTGTTACAATTTCCCCTCGGGGTCTTTGCATTGTTCATTAGAATGTGCAAAAAAATTTGTAGAATTTCACTGAGTTATCTTTATCCGCACTCCTGTATCAATTCAACACACTCCAAGACATCAACATACTAGAGTTTATCCAAGTGTAGCTGGCACCGTTAGTACCATATAGTACAGTTCAACTCGACAGTATGGAAAATGTGTGGCTGTATTTGTAACCTCATCACGGCGTGGGCTGATGTATTCTATTCGATTAAACAAACACACGGTAACTCTTCGGTAAGAATAGAGGGAGACGGAAATGGCGCGAAGGAGCTTCAGGGCACCGCATAACATTGGTTATAACATAAACACCAAACGGTAGGTGCTGCTGTTTGGTAGGGCATCACAGTATTGTACCAATGTGGTTAGGACCATTGGTGGTTATAATGCACACAAAGGCCTCCCACCTAGTTCACGAAAGATTGAATGGCTTCCTCGTGATTTTATTATAAATTTTTCTTACTCTAAATTCTAGCTTGTGAAGAACATATTGCGGACAGCGTGTTTATACAATAAACAATGTATAAACAACGTATAAAAAGTTCACTCAGCACCATTGGGAAATCTCACCTCGTATCACTGTACTTATAATACATGAAACCCACCATGGGAGAAGCTGAAGAGCGAATGAAAATGTCTGGCTCACGATTTTATGGACGATCGTAAAAGTTTGTTGGGCGCATTTTCTACGGTACCAATTCTACCCTCTCGGGTTATTATTGTGTTTTTTCTTTCACGAGTATTCATTCATTTACGGGTTTTATTTTTGTTTGTAGGGGAAATCAACGATTCTACTTGAGAACGTCAATGGGAGTGGAAGAATTTTATTTTAATTTTATTTTATTTAGCGTCGCCTTATTTTTGTTAAGGGATATGCTAATCAGCGATGGGGGTCCATGATGTGTTTCTGGATCAATCACGTGTATGAATATTACAGTGGTTGTTGTATTAATATGCACAAACCAGCTTTTAAACCCAGAGCCTTGGAATTACAAATCTGTCGCCCTGCCAATTGAGCCATCGCAGACTCTTAGTGGAGGTCTTGATTCTTTATTTTGAAAAAGAGTGTTCATGAATTCATTTACAATTACTGAAATAATAAAAATTTATTGTGGAGTGAAGAAGTAAGAGTGAGCGAACCAAATTATCTTTGGAATGATTTTTGGTGGAATATCTCGAAAATTACTGGGGATACGCTTTTTTTGCCCTGATCCTTTTTCACTGAGGATTTCGAAAGCTACAAAAAAGGATCAGGCTATCTCGTTTAGTTTCTGAGATATTCACAGAAAAATACAATTATCCTGATTGACCTCATTGTAACGAAATTTTTATGATGAGTATCATCAGTTCAAAAATGGTCAAATTCACGTTCAGATCAACGAAATAGCAGAAAATTATTAAAACTCGTTATAATCATTATGACCTTTTACGTTTAATGCACGAAAAATTTTCATCTAATTAATCTCATTGGAATTGCGTTAAATGAAATCCGTTTTCAGAAATACTAGATCACATTCGATTATGTTAACGAGATACACTCACAGTTATGATACCTAAAAAAAAACCCAAAATTTCGAGCTCATTGAAATGATTGATTGATTGTCTTCGGGCAACTGCCAAATTGTAGCTCGTAATAATTTAAAAAAAGCAATTTCTTTTGATTCCAATTCACGATAAATTACATTTCTTCAACTGTCGAAATTTTTTTGAAGCCATTACAGCAGAAGGTTAAGAAGCCAAATCCTTGATGCAGTTTATTAGTATTAAACTAGTTTTATTTCAGCAAGTGATGAAAAATAATGATTATTGAGGATTACGTGAAACTACGTTGATGGATAACCCGAGGTGATCCATTGTGAGTGAAATCGTTTAATCTCCCAACAATCAGAGATTCCGAAAAATAATAAATCGTAAGGAGCTATATACACTTTTCTTCAGCTGTTTAAAAATGAATTTCACGAGAATTTTATTTATGATCAGAATGACGATATAAATCAACGCAACTTGAGGATTGAAATGACCTCAATAATCCAATTTTTTTTTTAATTTCACCTTGTAGGTAGTATCTACTTAACCAAAATAATAATTCAGCACTCATCTCGCATCATCAAATTTTTTTATCTCTTTCTCTCAGAACACTGTAACAGAATTGTAAGATTATTTCGTTAAATCCATAAAATTCAGTACTACAATATTAATGTCATCATAAAAATTTCGAAAAACCAGGAAGTAACTAATTTGTATCTTTTCAAAATTTTATCGTTAAAATATCAATGAATTAAAAATAAAATTACCTCAAATAAGTGACTCAGATAAGCAATTTGAGTGGCAATCGATACATAAAAAACATATTCGTAACTTGTTTGAAAAAAATGAATTGGCGATGAAACCAAAGAGAAGAAAAAAAAGAAAAGAAGGAAATTCGAGATTCCTTTTGGTAATCATTGCAAGCCAGAGGTTATTTTGAAGAATCCATAAATGTTCGTTAAACTCACTTCTCCACTCGCGCTAAGGAAGAATCTCCATTTTTGTACGACACTTATGTTAACGCTCGTTTCTTTTTTTTCCCTCTTTCTCTCATTTTCCTTCTTCACTCTAAAGTGAAAGAAATGTGGCGCTTAAGTAACCAGTGAAGATGAGATGAGGACGATGGAATTTTTCTTTCTCTCTCCCTTTTTTTTTCGCCGAAAGTGATTACATTTGTGCGCGCATAAGTAAGATCTTTGGATTTTATGCCGTTACCTCACACGAAGCCAACAGCTTCGGGTCATCGGGGCCATTAAAGAGTGCCAGTATTATGAACATATATATATATATATATATATTTATATATACATATATATGTATATATATAGATGAAAAAGATTTGTGAATTCGTAGGTGGTCAATGTGTGACTAAAGAGACATTTAAACGATGAACCTGCTAACGCAGGTGTCTATTGATTGGCTCATCCGCTTAATTTACATTTGAAAAACCTACGCAACAATGAAGAATATCTTCCTCAATTCAAACAAACCATCTGAATGAAGAGGTCATCTCGAATATGGAAATTTTATGAAATTCCAAGAATCTGATGAATCAAATCTTCATTATGTTTCTGATAATTGATGAATAATTTCAGAATAAATCAACACCTGTGTGGTTACTTGACATTGGCACTACTCAAGTACATAAACAATTTCGAGCCTGTGGATATTCACAGTAAAGTAAAGCCATAAGTAGAATATATTGTGAATGAAGTATATGGTTGAGTTAACTCGTGGGCTAGCTGAGGTTTATGACCGAGTAATTGAACACCCATGCTTCCTCGAGAGGTTTTCTACAAACCAGGCTGATTTAAGCCACCATAATGCTGAAGATCAGACCGGTACCATTCGTGGGCAACGAGATACCTGTTTATTTTTTTATTTTTTTTATCAATTTTTTTTTTATTACTTCTTATTCATTCTTGCGGAACTCTTTCTTGCGCCGATATTTGCCGATGGACGCCATTAAGAGTGCACATTGGCCATTACTTGTTGTCCTAACGATAAAGACTTTTCGCAGGAGTTTTTTTTATTGTCATTGTCATCACGACACATTGCTGCAATTAACAAAAAAATTAATGGCTAAAATTTATTATCAAAAAGTTAAGATCACTCAAACTACACCAGGATGTTTTAGTACTTGGTTTATGTTTGCATAGATAATCCATACCTGATACAGAAGAGGATGTGGGTGGGAGCAGGCTCATATGCCTTGAGTAACACGTGTGATTAAGCGATGCTATCACAAAAACGTCATGGGGGCCTTTCTCCTCTCATTCAAATCGGCAAGCACCTGTAAGTCCCTCCAAGTCTATCCGCCCTCATTGTCTTCACCAATTTTTCTTTGCCCTTCGACTACGAACCTGTTCAACAGTCCAATCAGATGATCTGAAGATTTAGCCCACTTGTCGATGAATGAATCTCCTTGAAATTATAATCTATCATAATATTATTGATATATAGTGCCAAGAGCCGCCTGGCCTCTGGAAGTAGTATGTTTATGAATCAAATTCAAAGATTAGAATATAGAATTAGATTTAAATGAGAGTCTATATAAATCTGAGCATTGTAATTAAATTCCGAGTAAATTGAGCGTTTTGGTCCAAAATAACGAAATAGTGATACAAGAGTGGCTCATGGGGCAATGTAAGGTTTTAGAATTGCAGATAAAGGAGGCTGCATATCTCAATATTGCGCGACAAAATATTACGGCAAAAAACTTACATCAAAATATTATCGAAATTAAAACAGTAATATTAATGCACAATAATATTCGAACGTGCTACCTGAATACACTGTCAAACAGCATACTATTATTTAAATAATAATTGACGAATAATCAATATGATTCATTAATTTTTCTTCCAATTCGCTTTTAATGTCAGGAAGAAGGTTTTCAATAAATAATGATTATTTTTTTTTTATTCATTAATGCATCTCAAACCGTTAGGTTTATTCTGCTGAATATATACATATTATACACTTTTACAATAATGATTATTAGGCGTTTATTTCTTTTTATTCTTTCTAGACACTCACGGACTCAGCTGTCTTTTCACCATACTACTCTAAATCACTTAAAATAATAATTCAATACACATAACCCAGATATATACATACAATAACTCGAAAATCCATAAAGAATTGTTGAAAACCTTAAGAAGAATGATTCAAAGCACATTCTCCCTTTTACAAGCAAAATCCCACATGTAGAACTCCATCTCTTAGCATTTAAAAGACAAGATAAAATTTCTTATTTTACCTAATTTGATACACTTCCTTGATCTTAAATCTCAACAAACCAAAATTTTTACACAATTTTAAAGATACACATGCACAAAGTCCATTTAACTTCCTTGATCGTAGATCTCTCGAATAGGGAATAACTCTGCGACGATTCCGAATCACTTAACATCTTATCAAGTCTCTTCTCTTTATGGAGCGAGAGCACGGGAAAATTTATTAAACAAATGTCTCTATCTCATCGCCAATGACTTTTTCATTCATCCCAATGAACAAGACTAAATTCCCTTTTTGCCATAACACAAAAAGAAGAATTAATCGAAGAACCTGATATCGATTTAATTAATTTTACATTAGCGTCGAATGGAGACTAGAGCTATAAAAATCCATTGGTTTATCGTCCAATGGTTTTACCAAGTACAGAGTGAGAGAGAAAAGAGACCACGAATCATCGGCTATGGGCTCACTTCTCTCTCGCACTCTTGGTTCAAAGGATTTTCGCCGGCTGCATGAAGGTGGCGGATGCAGCCGAGTTAAATTAAGAGACGGCCACGCGAGACTTTCATGCCGCTCTGTGTGCACAGGTACACACTAAACTTCAGTGTGTGTTTTCTTCACAACCATATGTTCTCGTTAGTTATCGCTTTGAGGGGGGCTTTTGGTACCTATACGGTTTTGTAATGCCTATACAGAATTTTCCCTATACATTCAACTACAGAATTTCCGGTGAGCATCAACTTTGTGTTTTCTGTTTCAAAGCCATGTATACAATATACATAAGTGTGCTTCTTAGCTGGTGAAGAAGAAACGCGAGAAAAGAGCAGAGAGAAGGAGAGAGAGAGAGAGAGGAAAGATAGAGTAGAATGGTGATTCAGTAGCCCACATGCCGGCTTTTACCCTATAACCAAGTAAATGCAGTACTCGTGTACCAGAGATACCTATGAACACAATTCGCAGGACTAACGTAATGTCTCTTAAATACACAAAAACACATTTATATTTTTTTATGATTAAAAACAAAATCTTTTCACTCATTTACCAATTCATGGGGGCCCAAAGTATGGATGAGGGAGGAAAAATTGAATAAATAAAAGGAATCAGCCAAAAAAGGTAAATGAAATGAGCACTGGAAGGTGGAATACGATGGCAAAAACACGAGCTTCACATTCCATGGTTAAGTGAATTCCAGGTGAGTTCAGAATTATCTTTTTCTTAACAAAACCAACCTGACCATTTCTTTCACTCTCTTGTGCGTTTGTCGATGGGTAAAAGAAAACAAAAAAACGGAGCCCGCAAGTTTACGGTTTACCGCAAGCAGCAAGTACGCAAAAGTTGGATGCAATATATATATATGAACATTTTAGTAAGCCCATTCATGGTGCTGGCAGGTTTACTCTCTTTGGGTCAATTCAACACTCACCCATAACTCGTAAAAGGGATGGTATATCCTGGTAGTTTGGTACACAGAATTACACTTAGTCTATAGGTTTCGATTGCGAGGGTGCAATATAAGATACAAAATTCTACTGCACACGTGCGGCCTTTTTGTAATAACACTTTCAACGTTATCTATGACCATTGTGAATGAACGATAAATTTTTTTGGCTTTGTGCGTTGTCAAGGTCGGAGAATCTGGCAGCCTTTTGTGAAGGATTTTTCATGTGAATTGCATCGAATAGCCCAAGAGCCCAGGGTTCATGGAAAACTCTGGCAATAGTTGATATGAAATGGTAATAATATTTTTTTTAACATATTAAACGATCAGGTATAATATTTTAATGTTTTAGATTAACAATTTAGTGGAAACGTAAAACAGGATAAATTAATTTATCTTGGTGATCATACTAATATCTCGAAAATTAATGGAGATACGTCCCTTTTGGCCTGATCCTCTTTGAAGAGAATTTCAAGGGCTACAAAAAAAAAGATGAGGACAAAAAGGGCGTATTTCCATCAGTTTCCGGGATATTCATGAAGAAAGGCGTCAACAACAAAAAACGATTTATCCTGTTTTAGACAAAGTTCATAGCTTTAAACAAGGTCCATTCGTATCGAAATGTTCTTATTTGATATAGCGTGTCTGCTCAAAGAAAAAAATTAGATTTTATACTACAGTGTAGGTCTGGGGGCCCTGGCCTCTTACTCTAAAAGAAAAGGTTACGCAATACTCAGGAAGTGTTGGTAAATAAGTTTGTTGAAATTCGCTCGATTAGCATTAGCTAGTTTCATTTGTTGAAGCTAGTTACTGTAGCATCATAATAGCAGATCATTCAGTGAAAAGAACTCATAATAACCACTTGTCATTGATCAATTGGCTAACGAGACTGGGATAGTTGCTTCAGCGAAGCTATGCCGTTTGGAAAAACCAACCAGCATTTCTAGCGCACATGAAGGCGTCTGATTAGCGAGGCAATCAATTTGGTACGCGGTAACTCAGTTGTACCTCGTGCACCTCCATCGGCTAATGAAACACATACAGTTGGACAGTATAACCTGAGTTGATTCAGCCAACTGCTCTCATGAGTAACTACTAACAGAAGAGGTAAGTGTCCAATGATCTCGGGCTTGTTTGAGAATCAGAAAATTTAAACAAGCATTTCATCATCTCACTTGCACTTGTGCAGAAAAATGCACAAGTTGTAACGCCTGTGCGCTTTTCAAGATGTTTCGTGTAGGATGATGATGATGAAGAAGACCTCTAATTCAGTTAGATCTGAATGGTAGAAGGTCCAGGCAGGAGGTAAAGAATATTGTGCACCACTTGTATAGCGCAATGCACCTTGTGTATTAGTATGTGTGTGTGTGTGTGTATATATATATATATATATATATATATATATATATGAAAGGCGGTGAAGATGAGGGCGGCCCTCTCGTGTCCGCTTAATATTCACGGCGTGGCGCCGTGGACTTAATTAATTCGACTTAAAGGCGCGCACAAGTGGAAAGAAGCAATCCAAGAGGGAGAAAAAAATAAACGATACATTGGAAAGAAGAGGAAAAAAAATAAAGAGGAATGAAACGAAGAAGAAATGGCACGTGCTTATACCTTCATTGAGTTTCGTATTCACACTCTACAGATCCTCATTAACGAAATACCAGAGGCAGCTAATGTCCAATCAAAGGATAAAGTCAACATTTTCAGCATTGCTAAAGAAAGACAGAAAATTCTGTCGATACTTCCAATCCTGTGTATTTTTTTTTCATTTTCAATTGATAATATAATGCTACTGCATTAGTTTTCATTAAATAACTCCACCGACAATCGCCCGTTCAACCGTTTCTCATCGAGACATGCGCAGTGGCAATACTGTGCAGTAGATCTGCGCAATGTACAAAAGAAAATATTTCGATATTGATGGGAAACGATTGAGCATGTTTTTCAAGAAACTTCGGTATCGTGATTCTCATACCCTGCGTTTTTCATTTTAATCGTTATATACAGATATACGTGGGCGCGATCCATGGGTTTCCGGGCAAAAGTTATGATACAGAATTGATCTACGTACAACAATTAAGCTCACCATTATAAATATCAGAGGAGATGAAAAGAAGGGAAAGAGAGTGAGACAGAGACAGAAACAGAGAGGGGGGAAGGAGGGGGAAAAGATGCCTGCAGTGGTGATCGGAGCGAGTCTGCTTGTTTCGTACGTTCGTAAAGCATAACTCCTTGAACGCGGGGGCCCCCTCAATGCGCGTGCCCAGGGGCCATCCTGGCGCCTGAAAGGTGTGCGTGCACGTATCTTATCCGATATATGTCCTCTCCATAGGATTTCACCTACGCCATGTATACTGCGACAGAGACGTGACGTTGCACATTTCGTATATTGATTCATCACAGTTAATGTTAATTACACAATTCAACTGACGTTAATTACTTCAATGCACTTACAAAGAAAAAAACCGTATACAATTGAATAGAATTGAAGATAGAGAAAATGAGAAAAAAAAACATTATTGAATCAATAATAAGCAGAAGTTGATAAGTGAAAATTTATAGCGCTATTATATACCATTATCAATTTATTACAAAATCAAGCGTGTCTATTTTCGTCAATTGTTACTCGTGACTATCATAGCTTGGCAGGTCAATTCTTTGGGCACAGGTTACTATGATTTATTCCGCACATATCCTTGCGGCAAAAGTATAAAAGAGATACCTCCTTCTCTTGGCTTATGGAGAGAATATGAAAATAACCTAGGTATTCATCTAATACAATTACCCAAGGAAAATCACAGTAAATTTATGATATGTTAGAAGAATATTTTGTACATTGATATGAGAATACCGTCGTGTGCCGATGCCAGTGTCGGCTAAAAGGGGTATAAAAGAGTACTACGTGAGTAGATACTTTGGTGGGGTGAGGCAAATATTTTTATTCCTGGGGGCGATTTTACGTGATGGTGCACGTAGTACGTTGAACGTGTGGCATGATCGAGAACGCATAATGCGAGGTGTTGAGGCAGGTCCGGGTGGACCGGTATGATCCAGCTAATGATCACAGCGTGGGTGAGAATTAAACGTTTGCAAGGGCGCGGACGCGCACCTTCATAGGCACTAGTATCCTGTGAGTTTGAACCAGCGCCGACGTCAGCTGTGTCCGTTGATGGGACGGATTTTACGAGGTACGTCGTAACTGATACATACACACACACACACACACATACTGGCATGTGACTAACATCCGATCGTCTAATTACGGCTACGCTGTTACCCACTAGCTCGTTAATGATTTTAAGAGAACAGGCATCCTCGAGGATACCTCTCTTTGAAGTCGTGGCTTTCAGAGTTCCTCTGATTGCAGAGAGTCGTTTGCTCCAGGTCGTGTTTCAACGTCACGTACTTGTGAATTTCTTTCAGTTCCTTGTCCTAAGCTGATTGTACATTATGATGATCTTATTTGTCATGAAAAAAAAAAAAAAACTCTGTCACTGAACAGTTTGTTATGTTGAACCCAGCAAATATCTCATCCAAACTCTCAATTCAGGTCAATCCTCTTATCGATTGAATCTGCCAATTGTCCAGGTGGAATTTGTTTCTGTACCGTTACCAAAATCCATCGAACTCGATACAATTCACTTGGAATTTGAAGCATACTCTCTCAATTGGTTAAACTCTGCATCAATAAATCATAGACAATGAAAAGTGTCATCGACTGTGTCACTATTGGAGCCTTGAATACCGTAGTTTGTGATCTGGTTGGAGATTTCCATTTTAACGGTACCAAAGCCTTTGCGCGTCACACTGATAGCAGTCTGTTCTCGATGATCTATGGATCGCTCGGGTGTTCCTGACGACAGCAATATCGATTTGACAACTAATTTTTAAATGAAAGAAGGCATCTAGCTGAAATGAATATTTTGGAATATCAGAAATGGATTTTGAATAAATCATGAGAAATTGAGGATTTTAATGTAGCAGTAGATAATTTATCAACCTGCCTTCAATCGAGGTAATCATTGACCAATGATTGAAAAAATAAGGTAATGAGAGAAACGAGCAAGGTGTCTCAAATTCCTCGGAATCACGTTATCCTTCTCACACTTTATGTCATTATTATTCTCATCTCTCTTACACTCTCATTCAACCAGTATCAAATTGAAATTCAGGGGTGCCCCCCTAATTGAGTGTCCTCGCCCTGGGTGTCCAATGTTGTCCAGGCGTTGTCGCCAGCTACCTGAGGAGACAGAGAAGAGAAAGAGAGGAAGCGGGGGGAGAGGAGCTAAGAATACGTGGGCGTAGTCCCCCTTGATATGAGTTACGGGTCCGTCGTATTACACGCAGACGGGACCTAACTTGACCACCTTGGTGGTCCCCCGAATGGGAAAATGTCCCTCCAGTACAACACCATCATCAGGCCATTTATAGAAACTCAGCAGCCGTATCGGTGGCATTTTACCAGCTTCAACCTGTCTAATCCTATTCGAGATAATCCCGTCCTGATGATGATTCCACCCATAAACGTTATGCTAACACTGTTTAGACTATTTAGAATAAAAGGTTCCATTATTGACATTATATTTCATCGTTTATTTCATTAATTCTTTTTGCTAATAACAGCAATAAGGATTTTCATAATCCCATTTTTCACATTTTATCAGTTTATTGTATCTAAATAAAACAAGACAAATTGACTTATTTTTGGAATCATTCTCAATGGAATATCTCAAAAATGACTGAAGATACGTCGTCTTTGACCTCATTCCTTATCTTGTAGAGAATTTCAAGAATTACAAACAAAAATTCAAGTATGATTGAGCTATCTTGCTCAGTTTCCGAGATATTTTCAACAAAATAGATTAAATAAGTAGGGGAGATCGTGCCAAAATGAACCTCCAGTGCAAAATGATCTAGGAATTTATTTTGGAATGGAGAAATTGCTGAGAAAATCTGGAAAAATTGAGAAGATGCCCCAAGATGTCTACATTGTTGGTGAATTCTTTCAAATGTTTTTACAGAGGCGTTCACTCTAAAAAAAATTCCGGATAACTTTGCCTGGCAGGTCCATCTTGTCGCGGCTTCCCCTAATAGAGAATATTACATAACTAAAAATATTGATAGAGATGACGCAGATGAAGAATATATTATATTGGTGTTAAATGTCTCGAAAAATAAAACGTTGAGCTCATTCTTTACAATGTCAATAGTGGAGCATTTCACCTTCATACAATAAATTTGATTCCTGGAATTTGCTGAAGTATGGCAAAAAGTTTGACATTAATGATCCCGATAACCGTCTGTTCCAACTTCATCGGATTTATATTCTTTACTCGTCATCAATGAGAGGTTTCACCTTTACACGAAGAAATGATGTCTTTTATCACGATACATCAAAGTTTATTTTATTCACTATTTTTTCCAATTTCTCTCAATGTTGATTTTATGATCTCCAGTCTTTTTCTCACAAGAATAGAGCAACGATAGATCAATAGTATAAGTATTTGCTCCAGGTGTATAGAATGTGTATTCTCCCTTAGATGCACTTAATAACCAATAATTTATTAATACTGCATAAGAGAGCGGTGTATTTAAAATCACAAGAAAGTAAATCAATAGCCTCCATTCTCCTGTTTTTACGGCGTGCATTCATTACCGTACAGGTTGCACTTGCTCGTATATCTCCAGTGTATTCTTACTCAAGATACCTCCATACGTACATTACAAATATAATATAAGAGGGTGAAGTTCGAAAAATATAACATTTCGTGAATATTGCACCTTAAGGTAGTATCTCAGAGTACACTCGATAAAACAGAAAAAAATGAGGATTTGTAGGTCAATTTCCAATTAATTGCTGATAATTCGGGCAAATGTGCTTTAATTTACCTGAAGAAGTGATTGAACTATTCGAACGTCATATCTCTAGCTTGTGAATATAACTTTTTTTTGGTTCTCAATTTTTTTTCACATTACTAATCTTCTATCATATGCATGAGATAGAGAGAGAGGCAAATAGTTACGACTGTTTTTTAGATAAAATTTCGATATCTCATAAACTACACGAACCAATAGTATAAAAAATTCTGAAAAATGTAAAAAAGTATCATCTTTGATACGGCATCGAAAAAATAAGTGGTTAACTACACTCGAGTTCACTGAGATACTACCTTAAGGGGTAACGGAAAGCCTCATATGTAGTGCATTTCTATGCCAATTGTTTAAAAAAATTTATTAATATTTTTGTCATAGAAAAATGTTAATGACTGATAAAAGGAATTATAGAGTCAGTGCTTCCGTTATTTCATGGAAGAAATCATAATTATTGCTAAACAACGAATTCGAAAATTTCAAAATTTAATGAGTCCTTTTTTACCCCTCAAGTTGAATTCTTTTCCTCCGTTTTTCTCTCCTCCACCACAAATTTATGACTACTCCATTTGCAATATTGTTGAACTCCTCTTCCAAGTTATTTCTCCAGTTTTGTCTTTCATTATTTTTATTTCACTGTAATATTAAATTTTTTCACTCTAACCTGACAACTTTGAAAGTGCCCCTAGGGGCAAAGTACCAAATCAAAAATACTGTACACTGTGCTCACATTGTTAGTTGGTTTTACGAGGCACGAAGAACGCGGTTTACGTCTATCTTGAGTCTCAACTACAGGCATTTACGATCACAATGTACATAAGATACACTATGGTTATTCATACACAACGATTTAGCGACAACTCCAGTGTCTCCACCACCTTGAACCTTCAAGTTAACTGATACTTTGTATATCAATGTACTTCACTATGTTTCTTTCCCTCAATGGAGAGCCAAAGTTTACCATAACGCTGTCAATTTTGTGCATTCAGAATTTTACCAAGAGGATGACTCCTCTAGCTTGATGACCTCGCACGATACTCTTCTTGCTTATGCAAAATTTATCGTCTTGGATAGGACGAGCGAGTGATTTTTCAAGGATAAAAGAATTTTTTGTGTTTAATGGTGAATTTGTGGTGGTTCAACAGGAGGCCTCGTAATAACGAGGATGATACTGCCACCTGCGACGTTAATGGTCCAGCAGGATACAATACTTTTGGTATTTAGTAGCTGCTGGAGATGCTTTTCACAACATTTTTTGAATCAGTCATTGTGTTCAGGCAGGTACATAAATTTATCAGGAAATTATTGACTAAAAGAGATGAGGAAACTTAGCATCTGCCCTTGGACCCCAAAGGAATATTTTTCCAATGAACAAGCGCTGAAGTGGTCGAAGATAATGATTTAATTATTCGTACTTTCAATTTCATCAGAGACTTGGATTTATGCTCTTGTTGCCCAGGTAAACCGAGAATATTCATTTTTCCTCGCCCAAATCTAATTCAACCCACATTTTATGAGGATTTTTAAAAATCCTTTTTATTATCTATCTAGAGACAAAAGAAAAGACCGGAAGACTTTTACAACATAAGATACGATGTCGTCCCCTCAGCTAAACATGAAAGGAAAGAAAAGTCAGGCCAAGTCCGTTCTGGAATAAGACGAAGTGCCGTTTGGATTTGTAACTAAGGCCCACGAGAAGTTAATTAAGAGGATCCAGTTGTTGACGGACGTGGGCATTGTGTGTTGCCCGCACCCTCACTCGCACATTTCTCCCTTTATTCAATCTCACTTCTTTCTACATTTTTTTTTTATCTCATTCTCCTCTTCATTCTCTCATTCCACCAGCTACAAAACATTTTATGCGTACACCTATGTTCAAAGCTGAATGCCATTTAAGGGCGTGGACATTGGGTAAAGTAGTTGTCTCCATAACATAAAATTCTGTTTTATGTCTCTCATCTGATGAAGAGAAAAAGAGAGAGAGAGAGAAGTGAAATGAACTGAAGAAAAATATCGTATAAATTACTGAGACAATCATAAAAGCGATCATGATTTTTACCAGAGCCACTTGACCATTGAATATCGTCACGTGTATCATGTGGAAGGTGCGGGATCACCAACGCGATATTGCTATGCTAATTCTCTTAATGTCGCATGAGTTATGGATCCACCAAGGTATTCTTCTTCCTCATTTTTTTTTCTTCTTTTTCTCTGTATTTCGTAGGTGCGGCGATTGCTCACGGAGGCGGAAGAGTGCCTCGACAACTTCGTGTGTTTTGTACAGTATGGAATAATAATACAAACCAGAACAACTCTCTTCTCGACAACGAATGAATAAATGAATTTAAAAAAAGAAAAGGGTAAATTTTTTTTTCTGTTCTTACGGAATCACTCCTTTTTTTGCATATCTTAAGTCCCTCGATAAATCCAACGAGGCCGCGTCCAACCGTAAGCTCCTTATCTTCAGCCTTTTTTCCAGGCAGGTCCTCTCTGCAGTATGCGAACAAAGTCAAGGGCAAATTCACTGAATCACTTGGTAAAAACTGAAAGAAAAAAAAAATAGAAAGTAATACAATAAGAATGAAGAATCTTAATCTGCAATTTATATTTGATAACAATTAAATATTGCATTGAAATTGAAGAAAATCATTTCAGTCATGTTAGTCAACTTCAATCAGAAATGATTACAGTGAAATTGGCCTCATCGAGTATTGTGATATGAGCCGTGTCTAATTACACAGGATCATTGCGCCCACCCTCCTGTCCAATCAAAACCACCTTCCTGTCTCACTGGCATTCATCATCTCATCCATCTACTCCAAAGGTAATGGTAATCATGATAAATAATGAAAAATAAGTAACAAAAGTCTAGCCAGGTAGATTGGAATATTAAAGTGATATGGATAATAAAAATTTGTGAATAATCATAAGCAAATGGTCGTTAATTTTAGATGCCAACAACTGCAGATACTACTTCCTGGCGCTACATTTATTTAAATCCAATGTTAAATCATTTGGCGCTACATTACTCAGTAATTAATTAACTATAGATACAAATTTGTGATTTAAAATAAGGACTTGCCTCTCTTCCATTGCATCAGTGATTCACTACGAGAGGATGATTGTGAGGTTCACGAGGCAAAATGATGCAGGATTTTTTTTTTGAGTGAAAGATTCTATTTAAAAAACTGAAAAAAATTGAGCAGTTGCTGCAACATGCCTCCATTGTTGGTGAATTATTTCAATTTTTTTGGAAAGGGCCTTCATTCTTAAAAAAAATTCTGGATCATTTTGCCTGGCAGGTCCAATTCACCCTGATCACCTCTAGTTCAACGTCGAATTCATGAAACCGACACGCTCATAATCCACAACGATAAAACCAAATGAATAAATTTCATGGTTATAATAGTGTTGGAGATCTGTTAAACGTTCTAACTATCGTATTAAAAAAATAAAAAGTAAAAAAAAAGAAGTTTTTCGAGGTTTTTAATATGTGAAATTGTATTTGCAATTTAAGTCCCAATGAAATAGAAGTTAGAACCAGTTTATCAACGCCTGTACCTGTACACAAATCCTGTGGCACATAATTTTTTTTTTTTTTTTTTTCATTTATTTTGTCGCTTCACAGTGGCCAATACTAACTCCTGAGTATTATAAATCTTTGGATTCGTTGTAAATCCGACTAATTATTATACGTTATTCGTATAACCAGTTTTACAAACGTTATCAGAAGATTTTACTCTGTGACTTCGTACCAGGAAATAAATTGATGAAGCACAAACACATTGGTGAATCTTTAATTCAATAATTTCTTCTTTCATTTGTAATATATGCATAAACTTTCGGTGTTTGTTTAATTTTTAAAGTGCTCTAGGTTTTTCATTTCTGCTTAAAGAGCAAATGTAATTTGTTGACATGTGAATTGCGAATAGTCATGTATGGATCATGTTAAAATTGAATCGGTTGGGCTCACCAGGGTGCGTTTCAAACTTCTCATACTACTATATGAACATACAGAACTCGCTTTGGCAAAAACTGCGCTATCTCCTTGGGTGGTAGGCAGAAAGATTCGCTGTTGGTTGTGTGCATCCAATGTGTTTGATTTAATAAATTTATTACATTTCATCTGGGTCATTTATACTGCACAGTTAGCTCACTCACTTTGGCGATTAATTAAAAATATAATTAATTTTAAAATAAAGAAAATGAAGTGATTATTTATTGATTGTGCGGCTTTTTTCCTATCATTGATGATGGTGGAATTTTTGTGCGAAGTGGAATGACCACCGCAGGAAGTCGGAGAATCGTTGAAATTATAGGCAACAATGGGCACATGAATTTCCGCTTGAATTTGGAGGTTGGAAGGAACAGTGAATGGGGAGATTACGTCTTTTTTTCAATCGAGTTTCTTGAAAATTGGAGCCGGATGCATTTTGTTGGTAATCCAGTTTATACGAGAGGGTGTATGCACTTTTGGTTGATCTGAAAATGAACAGGAAGTGTGACTGAGGGTTATGTGGGAGGTTTAGAGTGTCGAACAGGGCACCTGGGTCATCGATCTCTTCTGCAGGTTGAATCGATATTATATTCTTTCGGATTTTTTTTCAATTTTCACAAAAAAAAATATTTAAACGTTCAGTCACTATTTACTTTTTTAAGAAAAATAGGAAATAGTAGAATAGGATGTAATTCTTTGCAAGTTTTTTTATTATGTGGGAATTGAAATATCAGAGAATTTCCGCGAGTCTCAAAAACTAATTGTTAATTATTATTTTTAAAAAAACTAGTCAATTTTTTTTATATTGTGATGCAAATAATCTTTTCATTTCGATCATTTGCTCTTCGATTTCAATAATCGAGAGATTCATTATTGAATTAATTCCAGTAGCGAAATGATGAAGGAGGATAATTTGATTTTTATGGCCAATCTATTTTGGTCATCATCTTGGAAACTAAACGATATGCTGCAATTTTGTCTAACTCGTTTTTGTATAAAATTTTAAGGGTTTCAAAAAAAAAGTGTAATGCGAAATTGCGCTATCTTGCTTATTTTTCGAGATGATTTCAAAAAATTCTTCTAATAGACAAAAATCAAATTATTCTGTTTCATTTTTCTGCTCATCAATTCGATACACGATAATATTTCCAAAAACAATTTCATTACAAATTTTCATTTTTTTGAAAAAATTTTGAAAATCAAATCACTCTCCATCTCTTGTTCTTCATAAGAAAGAACAATTGTACATGGAATAAAATTAAATCTCCCACAATAAACTCCAAGAAACATTAAAAAATCACTTGAATCAAGTGAAGCCCATAGAATCTCATTAACATGACGCCATAACTGCAGGTTTCTCATCTAACATTTCACGAGTATCCTCCCAGTGACACCCACGTGAATATGTTAAAATGAAAAAGAACCAGGCATTGAGTATGACAAAAAGATCAGCAGGTGAAAAAAAACGAATTATAAAACCGCAAAACTTCAAGGCAGAAGAAAACAAACCAAAAAAAAAGTAAATAAAGAAACGCATCGTATGCTGAATGCGGATAAAAAGAGCGAGGAAGAGCGAACTGCTAATTAGGCAGTGCGCGCGAACCAAACCGTAGACCGCTTGTGGTATACCGTATCGGGATATCGTGATTATGGTTAAAAGGGGGATAGGGTTAAAGTGTATACGTGGAATATATTCATGTGTATGTGTGTGTGTGTGTGTACAGCTATGCTGCAGTTGGAATTATATAGGTACGGACCTTCATTACCGGGTCCGTGTTAATTAGTCGACGATAACCGATCAAAAACCAATGGAAGAATTGTCCAGACTGAAACTAAAACTTTTGCTATCATTTTCATTTTCACTGTCTACGTGTGTATTTGAATGTTTCATTTTAGAATTTATCCTGATAAATGAGTAAAGTGATTAATATTAATTAGCTGACATCTTGATCAGCATTTGTCCTCATGATTATTCAGATAATTTAAAAGGTGAAATTCAAATTATCAAAGTACCTCAGAAGAAGCAAAAGAGAAAAAAGAACTTCATATTAAAGCAAAATTCGTGATGAATTATTGTTCGGGATTACCACGTAAAGCTGAAAAAAAGGCTCCACATAAGAGATGTCTAAAGAACTGGGCGCGAGATGCAAGCTGAAAGTATATAAAACTACGGGAATTAACAGCACGTGGGAGACACGCCTACCCAACACACAAAACTCTTATTCACTTGGTTTTTCTCTCACTTCCACCTTCATCCCCCTTCTCCCATTTGGAAACACAGAAACAGCAATGCTTTATATAGTACACATACACAGACACAGAGACCTGACCAACCCTCCTGAGTTGCTGGCAATTAACATTGGCAAAGAGAAAAGAGCACGAGAGAGTGAGAAAGAATGAGTTCAACGTTAATTAACGAAACGTTAAAATGTTCTACTGTGTGTGAGTCTCACTGCCAACATTGGGCCTGAAGTGGCCCCGGTGTACTGCAGCTCAAGGAGATAGAAGTAATCCCAGCATCAACTGAATGGCTAAAGGAAGCTCTGAGCCATCGTAGAGTTGAAGAGACGTGAAGGGAAAATGGCAATGAGAAAAGAATCGGGCCACGGCGGCGCCTTTCGTCTTTCTAAGTACAAACTACTCTCTTGTCGATTCCAAATGTCTTTATCCTTTTTTCACATCTTGAATTCATTGCTTCTTTTTTTAACTTCAGCTACTTGCAGTAGACTTTCAATAAAGTTACGATCATTGAGGTGGTATGGTCATGAATCGAATTTTAAGAATAAAATATGAAATTAATTTTGGATGTTAAATTCAGCAAAATATTAAAATTTGGAAAATGTCAAAAAAAGGGCAAAAAAACCAAAATTGACGATTTATTGAATTGTGAAAATTATTGAGATAATACACTAATTCTCTTTCGGAATTCGCTTTTAATGCCAGGAAAAAGGTTTTCAATGATAAATAATCATTTTTGGGCGTATTTTTCTTTTTTTCCTTTCTCGGCACTCGATGACTTGGTAACATGTCTCGGCAGCTCAACATCAGTTCAACACACAAATCCAACAAATACCCGATTCATTTGAAAATACTACAACACAAAATAAAATTCAGCAATATATAATTCATAATACTGTGATGACACCTAATACCAATACCATTGATATAAATTAGTCAATACACTGATTCCTGGGTGCTTCAGTGTGAACTTCGAAACAAGCGTATACAGAGGCAATTCCAAAGAAATTTAATGGAATTCGAATGGAAAGGTATGAATTGTCATTTTTTTCAGAAATTGTAATCATACGTGCTAAATCATTTGTGATTGTACATGAAAAAAAATTTAAAAAAAATGGTTGAAATAAACTTCAATTGAACAAAATTATGTTGAACTGGTGTGATGAGTTATGTCTGTGTTGAATTGACGTTGTGCGGTTTAGACGTAACACTTTTTGACCATACTCCTTTGAATTTCCTCTCTCATTAAAGTTCCCAAGATTTTTCCTTCAATGTTGCTTATTAACGCACTTTAGTTTTTAGGCGTACCAATTAGAATTGGAAGCGCATTTCAACTGTCTTTTTTGACATATTTAAACATTCTATGCATTGAACTACGCATAGGTTTGGTACTTGCCACTCTCATAGGGGATATAACCATACAGAAATTGAAGAATTCCGCATGGGAGGATGCCTTACATGAAAAGTACGGATAAGGATCGAACGATAACTTTAGCGAGAGGTCCTGAACAGATGTGTAAACTTATTTGAAAGTATTCCTCTTCGCTAATTGCTCAAGACCGCTTAGTTATGGAAAACACCCAATGATTTCCTGGCATTTGTGCTGTTGCCCCAGGAAATTTATGCTTTTTATATTCTTGTGATATTATTTATGTGATTTGTGGGCTTGAGAAAATTACAATGTTCATTTCGTTTAAACGGTGAGTTCAACTGGGCTGGCAGATGATTATGAGATGTGCCGGAAGAATATAGGAATATGTTTCTCGGGAGTTAAATATATAATATTGGACTTCTGGTGGATATTTTTAACGCGTTACACAAGGAAGTAGCTGTCAAAAGCCGTTGCAACAAGTACAGTCATGTCATGTTACAAACGTGTCTCCCTTTTCGTTATATACAGCCATTGTCGTATCATAGACTTGTTCAGGGATTGTAATGCTCAGCTTCAATGGTGAAAGATGTCTTCGTTCTTTGAACCTCCAAGACGGATCATGGACAATGGCAGGTTCCAACGGTTACCTGAATGCGAGTAAATGACCCACCATTCAATGAGGAGCTTCCCTCGCCCACTAGTCTTTAAGGAAGAGAAAAATCCTCGTGAACCATACCATGTGAGTGAGGTAACACGAATGGCCAACACCTTCTTCACTTTCATACTGTAATTCAGTGTATTCAGTGATTCAAAAGTCCTAAAGAACTTTTTTTTCACCTTTATTTCTTGGTGGATTGGAATTCTTTGGTGATCTGGTATAATTTTTTTTGGAAATAAACGAATTAATGTTTGTTTCTTACTAGAGGTGCTGATGATATTGAGAAATTCTTCAAATTTGATCAGCACCCAATAACTTTGGAGATGAACAGAAAACGAGTCATTCGAAGATTTTTCAATGAATTTTCTAAGACTATTTTGTTCATATAAAAATCTGACAAAATTATGCGATTTTCCTTCTCGAGGAGAAATAAAAAAAAGCCTTAAGATCCTTTCGTAAGAATGACCATTAAAATTCTTCTCACCAAAATCGATAAAAATTGTTCTATTTTCAAAGAATTTATTTAAATTTTGGAAATCCATCAACTTCATCTGTTCCAAGAAAGAAAAAATTCTGGATATTTCCAGGCAGAGTGTCGAACATTTGAATAACTGCATACGTTGCTGCATTCACTTGATTATAAATTCCGCAACAATCTCCGTAGCTCATTTCTCGGGCAAATCATCATTCTCATGCACTATACATGACACTCTCATCCAACTTGTGTGGTCCTTCACCTTCACAATGGAAAATACTGTATTCAAACACATTGCAGGTCAATATGCCATTCTATCCAAGTTATCATCAGGAGGAAATGAGCAGGAATGACTGTGTAATATTATTTTTTCACTTATGAAAATTCTTTATTCTTGCAACACCTGCCTCAATTGTATCTAGAGGAGATGGGGATGGGAGCGGAAATTATGGTGACATGCGGAGAGCACGTGTCTTCGTGATCCTGGAAATAGACATCTTGAGGTTTTTCATTTCTTTATCAAGAATTAATGGAAAAGAACTGCTGATTCACTCTACTTCAATTCCATCAGGAAGCACTATGCCCTTTTAACAACGTTAATTTTTTTTTTCACTGAAAGCGAATTTCCTGAATGAAAAAATTGTCATTGATAAATTAGTCGAAATTAAATTTTATTCTATTTTGAATGAATAAATAATTGCATTCAGTTGAGGCAGATTAATGTCTCAATTGGACCACTCCAGGAATTTCTGAAATAGATGCATAACCACAGAAAACAAAGCCGAGGGTGAAAACCCAACATTAAATGGCTATTAAGGATGAGCCCAATAATTTGAGCAAATTTTCGAAAAACACCGAAAAATATTTTGAGACCCTCCAGAGAGTGACAGGTGGGCTACTGGGGCTTGAGTGGCCCTTTTTATTTTGTTCGAGACTCTAGGACCTAGAGAGATACTGTCCCAAGGGGGCTAACTACACCCCTCAAAGGTCGATTTATTCTCTACAAGGTGGCGGATATAGACAAACTCATTTTCCATTGGGGTCTCACTAAAATGGAGAACCCCAATGGCACACGCCATGTGCTATTCGACACCCCCAATGATGAATCGCACGTCCAAACTTTTCTCTCCCCTCATCTCAAAATAGACTGGACACGAGAAAAAAAATACCCTGAAAGAAGAAGATGAGGTATGTACCGTGAAAATTGAACTGAAAATATATACCTGCTGTTTCGTGATCGATTTTTCGAGGATAATTCAGGGGGTGTAATTAAAATTTATGAAATATGTGATCAAAGAAAATTCTACGTTGAAATGAAAAAATTCCAGAATTCCACTTTTTTTTATCTTCCAAAAAAACTTTAAATATCTTGAAAACCAATAAATATTGATAATGGGTTTCCTATTATTCAAAACTTTATTTAATTACACAAGGATGAAACAGAGATTGCACATGACGAATAGCCCTCAGTTCCTTCTCCATATAGAATTATTGTTCATATTTATATATATTGGCCTCTTTGACTCACTCCACGTCGATCCCTTTCTGAACTCATATTTTTTATTTGAATAAATAATAATCCAATTATAAAGATATGAAATTATTTTCTTGGAATATTTTCAGTAGCTCTTCTTTTGCTCTACAATTCCATTTCGAGATATTCCCCAAAAATATTCCAATTACTTTTTCCCTAATCGAGGAATAAAATTATGAAGAACTCATCCCTGTAATTAATAATTTAATGAAAAAATGACAGAGGAATACAAAGTGCGTGACAACCACCTATGGCGCTTACTTCCGTATTAGTTATGGTGAGTCAACAGTTGTGGTTCGAAAATTAAGAGTTTCAGTGGCCCTGGTATTGAGCTCTGAGAGGGTGTGCTAGGTGCAGGTTACCACATGGTGCAATTAAAAAAAAAACAGAGTGAAGAAGAAAAAAGAAGCGCCGCCGATGCACTTTGTGCCACGCGTCTACCCTTGGACCGATGCCATATGTCGAGTGGAGGATAGTCGGCATTCTTTTAAGGTGTTTTTCCTTAAATTCTACTATTTTCGAGTGGCACGTGAGGAGAGAGATAAAGTTAGCTCTAATCTTAAGTGGCAACTGACAGTTTAATGATAAGAATTTTCATCTCAATAGATTCGGGGCCTTGAAATTTCTGTCTAACACACTGAAACATTATTTCAAAGAGAAACAAAAAATAATTAGAGATTATTCGTTGAAGACAATTCAATTTTTATTGAAAAAATTTACAAAAAATACAAAATATTTTTGAAAAAATTTTCTTCCATTTTTCCCATGCAATCTCAGTCAATGTCTACCTACTCACGGCCAAACGAGAAAGGTAAGAAAGAATTTCGAGAAAAAACATTCAATGAATGAAGGGAAAAAAAACCAGAGCGAATAAAAAGAGAATAAGAGAAGAGAAAAAGCTTTTCCAGAATTCGGTTAAAACTCCTGTGGGAAAGGACTGAATGAACGAGGGTGTCCTGTGGTGCTCCAGTATTATGTCCAATTGACAATAGAATAGACCGTGTCCTCTTGAGAAACGGGTGATGAGAAGAAATACACGAAATCAAATAAAAAAAAGTAGATGAACTGAGGAGGAAAAAAAGGAAATATTCCCACCCCTTTTTATAATCTTTAAATGTGTTACAAGATCAGAGGACAAACAAAGTTTTCTCCACTCAGATAGAAAGAAGAGTGACATGTCAACGGACTGACGTAATTCTGAATGAACTCAACTGGATTCTACGATTTTTCTAAGCAAGTGAAAAAAAGTCATGTAAATCCACATTTTTCTACCTTTTTTTTTCAACTTTTTTTCTCCACGATTGTGAGAATAATTTCTACTTAAATTGAATTCCTTTCTTTCATCAGTGCCGCTATCGATTTTACCAGCCAATACCTTAAACTCATGTAGAAAGAGATCAGATACACATTGAAGTGATGGCAAGTGAGAGTCAGGTGTGTCGACATTTCGTCCTTTTTTTTTCCTTCTTTTCAGGAAAGATTTTTTTTTTACCATTTCAATTTTCTTTTTTTCTTCACTCTCTTTTCTTGAATGGAACAAAGGACCCGAATCCGCGTAAAAGCGAGAAACTTGTCGCACCGCCGATAGACGAGGTGTCTCCCAAGGGCGGCGTAACTTCAGAGGAAAAAAGAAACCTCGGGACGCAAAAGGAACGTTAAAAAAATGAAAATGAAAATAATTCGACAAAATGCTGATAAAAAATACTCGAAAAAGTTCGAGAATATAGAAACTCATAAAAAAATTCGAATTTAATCATTTCTGGTGATTTATAGGGGGAATAAAAACAGATATGATTTTTTCTCGAGTGTTGGTGATTTTTTTAGTGACCCGTAAATGTTGAATGCCAAAAATTTCTCGCTTTCTCTGTGTTCGCACGTCTCAACACAAAATCCAAATCCATAAATCAACAAGGAGAATTCTCTAAATTCCTGGGTCATTGTGTCTCTGGTATAACACTTGTTTCCCCGGATATGTCTCATTCTTACCGTCACCATTCATGGCAAAAGGACAAATGACAATGCCACCTTACGTTTTTCGCCTGAAAATAGTTTTGTCGATTCCATTGATCAATTCCATGGGATCGTTTTCTGAATTTAAGAAAGGAAACACCCCCAGTAGGTCTATGAAAATGGTCACATTTTCATGGGTTTAGGTAAGAAGTTGTCGGTTTCCTCTCCATTCTTTGGGCTCTTTCTTTTTTTATTCTCCTTTTCGTATTAAAACTTGTTGATTTTATCGTGTTTACATTTCGGTGAAATATTGTCAAGGTACATATGAAGGATAAATCTCAAGTGGGTATTGAAGATTGTGGGTTTTTATTCAACCGTTCACGTGATTCAATAGTGAAAATTCGAGGTTTTTTTTTCTTCATCAATTGCAATAGACTTCCAAATGAATTTACACATATAGAATGTTAAAATATGTGTTAAAGTACATTTAGAATGCTTAGCATGGGTGGAGTCAACAAGGAACTTCAATAAAAAAATCCTGGGAACTTTGACGAGAGAATAACTTTAATGGATATAACTCTATTATTGGAAGTCTACTGGAAATAAATTGAACTCACATCCCATGTAGGGTTTCCCGACATCCACGGGGTGGCCGATGTTCGGGCCGAATTATTTTATACGATTTTAGGGAAGTCGATCAAAGGCCAAAGTACGAAACAATATCGGGGCGTGGATATTGGTTTTGCGAATAAGTCCGATATTCTTCCCAACGTCGAGCCCTGTATATAGGGATGGTGAGTTAGTATCGTAACTCGATTCTATATCGAGTAGCCGAATATCGGCAACCCTATATCTATCCGAAATTCGGACCGAAGTCATGACACCCATATCGGCACAACCAATTCGAAACGATTATCGCACGTAATTCGCGTAACCGAAGTTCGGCTGCTCTACTTTTGACAAACATATTTCCAACATCGCTCCCCCCAATTCCGCAGTACGAATTCCGATCGATATCAACCTTGAAATTGACCAATAATTTTTTACAATCGTTTATTTTTTAATAATTTTTCTTTTTGATTAATTTTTATATTTTTTTATACTCTAACATAACGATTGAAGAGTCACGCCATAATTGATTTTTCTTCAATTATTCTTCTTACTAATGATTAATTCGTGAACTAAATTTAAAAAAATATAAAAATAATAAATAAATGTAAAATAGAATAGATATAAAAATTGATCAAGAAAAAATCTTCCCTTTCTGCCATTAAATGATTCGATTATCAATAGAGAAAGAAATAATACTCAAATAAAAACTTTAATTTTCAAAAATAGAAGAATTTTGTGTAAAAAAATGCATATTCCATTGTGAGAAATATGTAGTTTTGTTTCTTGGTTCTTACTTCACTTTTGTTATTATATTCCTGTCAATAAGGATATCCATATAAACAATATAAATATCGATATGAATTTGAGATCAAATGACTTTTAGATTCATATAGACAGTACGATTCTGTCAAAGTCAAATAGAGTGATGGTCCAGTCGGCAGCGTGCAAGTATCATCATCCGACGATCGAGGGTTCAAAACCGCCTGTGGGAACTAAAATTTGTAATTTCTAAAATGACTTTAAAATGATTAAAATTGAAATATAAATAATAAAAATATAAAATTACGGAATCTCAGAAAAAAAAATGATAATTTTCTTTTTATTTTATGTTTAAAAATTGTTTTTATATTATTGAGCGTCTGTCGAGTTCGATATGGGATTCGATATTGGGCGTATATCGAAGCGCTAAGTCGAAATTCGTCACATTGAATTTAGCCCGACGTTCGGGCCGAACTCGAAATCCTATATCGGGTCGAAATCGGATGCGATATACGCCCTATTTAGTTTTCGACTTCGCGCGGCTGTGACATGCCATTATTGGCTCGAAGTTCGCACCAATATAGTTCTCCTATATCGAAACTCGGCAGTTCGATATTGCCCCGAACTGCGGCCTACTTAAATTTCCTACATGGGATATGAACATTTTCCTAGATATGTTTTCAGCTATAATATTTTTCTCTTCATTTTCATCAATTTTACTTATTCTCTTTCAATCTGTTAGTCAAGATTTTTATTATTATAGCCTCTTCTTTCTCCAATAAAATGATTATACAAAATTATAGCAAAATTTCTACAAATAGGAATCTATTGAACATTCAGTGACGTATTGCATTTCTTTTTCATTTTCATCGGTTAGAATTGAACGAATTTAAATCATCAAAAGAAAACATCAGAAAAATTAGTATATGAGGCATTCCACGATATTTCACTCATTCTTTGAACTTTTTTCTCAATTTTGTTAATTTTTGGATATGTTGTTCGAACGACTTAGAAAAGTCGTCTACCGTGGAAACACAAAATTTTTTTTTTTTCAAAAATTATGACCATTTAAAATTTTGAAAACACCGTGAAGATGCCCACTTCACTCCAACTTCGAATACTTTCAATATATATATTATGAAACGTTTATACAGTCATTATTTCATTATTAAGAACATTTCAACGGGTAAAGATTTCCTTCAATTTTCAGGATTAATATTTGATAGTTCTTCGGAGAATATTCAAAAAGGCTCAGAGGGCAGCAGCTGCTCAGACCCACTTCTCTATTTCCAATTACAATCATTTTTGCTTTGAAAAATATTAGAGTTATTGCTCTTGAAATTTTTTTGTCCATGTTTCGTTATCAGCGTACTCTTTTTAGTAAATACAGTCTGTCAATATTTCATTCACGTCAGAACAAATGTTTGATTCACCTCGATAGAGTACAGGTTTATGATTTTAATTTTGTTTTATTACTCAAAATTATTCTTTGCATAGCACTAACAATGAATTTTGACGAAGAAAATCCACGAAAAAGGATGAGTTTGAAGTAATGAATTAAATTGAAGGGCTGATGGAAGAAAATGCGATTTGATTGATTTGATTGATTAATTCAATTGAAGAACTGATGAATTTAAAATTTTACAAAATTGTCGGTGACACGTTTCTATTATCTGTGAGCTTTCATGGTCAGGTCTAATGGAGGGGAGGTAGTAAACTAACGCCACTGCTGTTTCTAAATATTCAGAAAAACTAAATTTTCGAATAAATAAAGTGGAATAAAAGTTGGATGGATTATCTATTCAATGGAGAGGGGATAAACGACATTGATAATTGGTATATAAAGCCTAATCCAACTTCAAAGATATGAATCTCGTTGAAATTCACTATCAAAATGAAAAAGTTCGTCATTCTCCTGTGTTTTGTGTCAGTTCTGGTAGCAAGTGCAGTACATGTAAGTTCATCAAGTTATTTTTTCTTGCATTTATTTATTATCTGTGATATCACTTTTGGTGATGAGTTTCAAGCAGAGAAAAAATGATGAAAAATCGATGGAACTGGATCGATTATTTCTCAAAATTTTTGAGGAATTATATGCTAAAATTCATTTTTGAGAAGTTTTGAAAAATTCCATTCTTTTAGCCAAAAGTCAGGACTCTAACCCTTTATGAAACTGAAGGAATAGTTTCCTTCTGTAATAGGGTTTTCTTTTTAAATTAATTCTTTTCTCTTATGAAATTTCTTCCATTCAAACAATAAAGACAGTATAAGCGCTGAAATCTTACTGTCATTATGTGTTGAAGCCTTCGGACTGTCGCCATAGTCATAGTTTTAGATATGAGCTTTGTCAATAATTATATATAGTGGTTACGATATATGTGAATGAACACTTGAAAATATGAAAAAGGTTCACACAATGGAGAAGTTCTATTTTTTTGAGGACATCTCTGGTTCTATTGGTCGTAGCGATTCGGGACCGCTCTTCAATCAAAGGCGAGATCATCTGTCACCAATTTACGTGGCTTGAAAAAAAATTATTTTTCGAGATAACATGATAAAGGAACTGTTTTTGAGGTTAAACATGATGATTGCAAGATGACACTCAGATCAAGAATTTTTCATATTTTTAACCATAGTTCATCACCTTCTCATCAAGAATGAGGTGAATAATCATGATTGATTTATATAAATAGACAATAGATAATAATGACTGCATAAACATTTTTGTTAAAAATTCTTTCTCTTGAAAATTATAGTTCAAATAAACATCGTACCCTGATGAGGACTCCACATGAGAGTCGAAACGTTGGTACACAATTAAATATCTTCAATCAATTTATTTCAACTTCTGCAGTGACTTACATGGCTACCTCTATTGAATTATTAAATTAATCTAATCCAGGTCAACAAAACCAATTAGATTAAGGAACTGATTCTTCATAAAATGAGTTATAAGTCACTCAAAAATCGGTTAAAACAAACTCTTAAAACCATATGAATCTATGAAAAATGATCTCGCTTTTTATATAAGATCGGGTTCAGGTCACTACGACTAACATAGCTGGGGATATTCTTGGAAAATTACGAATTTTAAAAATTGGAAAGAGTTTGCCTCCTCCCCTCCCCCGATTCGTCTCAAAAATGTGAAATTTTCAAAAAAATCACAAAAATCAACAGTGAGACATGTTTTGCCGAAAATTTTCTCAGGTTATCAATGGAATCGTTTAAGAAAACTCCATCTCAAGCCACTCCGTGGAAATGTCCACTTTAGCTCACTTTCTCCTATTTAATCCAGATGAATATTTCATTCCCCATACGTAATGAATATCAAGTTCTTTTGATGATAAATATTTGTCATTGTGATAGGCTTCCCACCTCGGAATGGCCGGCAGAAGCCGAGAGAAAAGAAGTTGGTTCAATGATTTCACGACTCAGTTCGTCAATTCACCATTCGTCAATTCCGTGATGGAAAAGACCCATCACATCAGCGAGAGTATCCGGCATAGGTATAACAATATGACTGACGTAAGTGATTTTTTTTCAAGACTAAAAAATTACGTCTTCATTATTTCCGTTGTCCAATCGAGGCTCTAATTAATCACTTGAAATTAATATTAATTAAGTTTTCTTTAACTCAACAGACATTGTCCAAAATGGATTGGAGTTACCACCCAAGGGTCTTCATAACCGAGAACAATGTCACTAGTGCTGTGCTGACATAAATGGAAAATGCAGCAGACTTCCAATAAAGTTTCGCCGACTGAAATTCCTCTTTTGCTAAAGTGCTCATTTTTCCATGAAAGTTCCTCGTTGACTTCCCCACTCTCATTTTGTCGTAAGCCAATCAGAATTGAGTTTAGAAGCGCGGCATTCCAAATATATTTTCGGACATATTTTAACATTCTACGCATTGAACTGCACATAAGAGAATACTCTACGTAAAAGTAAGAAATTGAACTTCAACGAGAGGTCCTAGACGGACAGAGGAATTTATTTGGAAGTCTACTGTAATGAAATTTCAATTATCAGTTCTAATTTATCCAAAAAGACTAGAAATGATTGACATCTCCTAAAAACCACTCGGAACGAAATAATCAGCAGAATTTGAACGGATTTTTAATGCAACAGATTATGAGAGGCTTTAATCTCCGAAAGCCTCACACAAATGTAGAAAAAGAATAAATAAAAGCATCAAAAACAAGGTCACAAAGTGGGTGGCAAGTTATTTTTCCCTGGACTACTAGTCTCTAGCTATAAACACGACAAAATAGGATCAAAAATCGTGTGTCGTGATAATGGATGGAGACCCCGAATCTAAAGTGGGTGTGGAGGATACCATAGCACATAATGGAGATTCAAGTTATTTTTTTCTTCTTCTTTCAAACAACACGGACAAAGAAGTGAGAGTCGCCACGTGCGTTTGTACGTGTTCCTATGTCTCGTCACATCATATATATATATTTATAAACTCTTCTCTGCCTCTGTATTTCATTCCAATAAATCTCTTCACTGTTTTCGTGGCTGCTCGTTCAACCGTGTACTGGCCAAGTCTCTCGGATTCTACAATTGGATTTCACAGTGAAAAAAAATGTAGGTGTAAGAAGCCATCGAGTGACCTTTTACGACTGGTGTGTCCATAACCTAGCTTCTTTTTTTTACACTCAATTCTTTTTCATTCTTATGTGCTCTCTGAGATTCATCTTTCTTTCTAACTTTTCTTCACTTCAAAGTTCCATTTTCTGTGTCAAATATTCTTTTTTGTTCGGATCCTTGAATCAGATGATCTCGTTCCAGTTCACGAATTCCACAAATGGATTCAGCTTCATTCTTTCGTTTTTTTTCATATATAGATATAAATCCTAATATACGCCCACTTGCCTCGGACATTTATTAATTTTTCTCACGTTATAGGGACAATGTAGTATTGTAGGAAAATTCAACTTAGCAGTATTTCTTTGAAAATAACTCAATATTTTGATGGTGAAAAAATGGCATTCATTTTTTTCACCCAACAATTTTGACCTCTCTATTCATTAGTTTTTGTTGACTTCAAATAATTTTTAAATAATTTTTTTTTGTGACAAAAATTAGGGATGTTTTGGGTAAAATTATCCAGGATTTTCTTTCAGAGTGAAGGGCTCTGCGAAAAAATCTGAGAGAAATTGAAAAAATTGCTTCAACGTATCTCCTCTGTTCGGTATTTTTCTTTTTTTTCCAATTTTGGAGAGGTTTTTATTCTGAAAAAAAACTATTTGAAATATTTAATTCATTTAAAAAATTTAATATTATCATTTCATTCAATTCAAATACTATGTACACACACTCAATCGATACCTCAATGATTCCACTTTCTCCATTAAATTCTCACTGAATGAATGAACTTTCATATGAAACTCAATTATTTCTCAACTTCGTTATGAAATGAAGATCTCAGAGTAATGAATTGTAGATAAAAAATAGAACTGAATTGAGACAGTGTTTAATAGCTCGAGGGCACTAATCACAAAGGCGTGCAATCGATTCAATCGAATTCCCGAGGGTTAAGTTTAGGATCTAACAGGTCATACTGTATCTATGAGAGGTCAAAAAAAAACTATAGTTGAATGTGTCATTGGTGTAGTTTTAGTTGTAAGTATCCGTTGTAATACTTGGATTCATGATTATTTCTCAAATCATGATTGCACGATTCTTATCTCCACCTGTGCCCGATATCTTTTTGTCTCATTTCAGCTATTGCTCTCTATTCTCACGATACTTTGGACCTCACAGTGCCATTTTTAGATAAAGAAAAAATCAATGAACCTTGCGGAGTCATAAGAGTGAATAGCTATTTTATTTCTTCGTTCGGTAAATAATGACAAAAATCGATCAAAATAAATACAAGAGAGTAAGAAAAACGGAAGAATTTTTAAAAAATAGATTCTAAAGTCAGATGAATTCTGAAGTCACATTGCAGTACTTTCATGCAAACATCATCAAATGGCGAGATGATTCAGTAGCGAAGAAATAAACCAGGACAATGCGATTTTTCTTACCAATACCGTAAATTTTCAATAATATTCCGCCTATCGAAATTCCTTTCCCGTTAAAGTTCTCAGGATTCTTCCTTTGAAGTTTTTCATTGACTCCCCCACCCTGTTGCTCCTGTGGGCCAATCACAATTGAATTTAGAAGCGCGGCATTTGAATTGTACTTTTGAACATGATAATGAAATTAGAACACAAGTGATCATTTTTAGGATTTTATTTGGTCAAATAAATTATTATAGAAGAATATTCAGAAGATTCGCATTTGCAGTTTCTTGAATCGTCTGCATGGGCATATTTTTTTTTTTAAATGAATTATCTGTTGATAGGAGGAAAAATCTAAAAACTGTCAAAAGTCTGCTATTTTCAGTGTCATTTTTGAATATATTTCAACATTCTGCGCATCAAGCTGCATTGAATATCCCACCGTGCAATCAACTGCGCAGAGGAGTAGAACACGAAACTTGAATGAGAGCTTTTAGACGCACAGGGATACTTATCTGGAAGTCTACTGTAAATGATTGAATATTCAGTAGTGGAGAGCTAAACAAAGATAATTTGATTTTTTTTTGCCAATAGCTTTTCGAGAATCTCTCGGACACTAAGCTAGGTAGCACGATCCTGGCTTAATACTTTTTGTTCTTTTCTTAATCCAAAAAATGATTTTAAGAAAGTCGACGCATCCACTCTTAACTTTTCGCAATCGAGTTAGTCATTCACTATAAATCCTATTATAATATTTCCTTTGTCATTCCACTCGTGTTTCTCTTGTAAAAAGGGAAATATAATTTTTTTGGCAATAAATATAGTAGAAAAAGAACCTTAATAATGAAGAATAGTTTAATTAGGTAAAAATTTCCTTAAATATACTAACAACATCAGTCTCCTACAAAAATCTGTTTCAATTAGTAGGGAACGACAGAAACCTCGTGTTTATGTTTGAGGTTATGATTGATAATTGTTAACTTGTCAATATTGAAATGAAACCATTTTATTAGACTCTGAGTTTTTTAACTTATTAATGTCAGACGTAATAACTTTATTTGAGACTATGTGTTCGTACATTATTTCAAGGTATATTTATTCATGTTCATTTATAATTACTTATTGTAATTGGTATGAATTTTAAATTATATATCTGTTTGTAAACTCATAGGTTGCCTGATGATGTCAGAATAACACTGACGAAACGTCGCATGTTTGAAAATAAAATGTTTTAAAAGAACACAATTCATTTTAGTCTACAACATCCTGAACATTCATTTAGTTATATTGAATTTAGACGTGAATAAATTGAGATGAAGAAAATATATTTTCTTCTAAATTGGGGAATTTTCAAAATACTTTTGCAAAGCTAATTATAGAAATTTCAATTTATATATCCCTCTGAATTTCTCTCAAAAATGAAAATAGTTCTCTATCATATCCAACGTTAGAAGCATAATTCGAAAGGCTTCAATCCAATGAAAAAGACCAAAAAAAACTTAATACTTTCGCTAGGAGAATGAAAAAAGAATGCAATTACGAAAGATTTTTCAGCTGAGAAAAAAAAATCCAAGAGTGCCTGATTCAGAGATAAAGTGTTCAGTAGACAACTACCTTGGTGCGTTGTTGTGCACCAAGTTTGTAGTTAGTTACAGAGGCAATGGTAATGACACCTGATACTTGAGGGTGAACGCGTGACCCGGAAACCGAGACGTCGAGAATTTTTCGTCGTACACCACAGGAGGAGCAGTTGCGGATCTAGATTTCACGAGTCTCTCTCGTTTCGTCTCTTCAAAACTCTTTTATTTTTTATTCTTTCAATTCTTTTTCTTTCTTTCATTTGCTTCTTAAGTTTCTCTCTATCTCACTTCCTCAGCTTGTTTCATTGTGTCCAGTCGAGTGAATTTTTTTGCTCATCCGAATGAGTGTTGATGTGTTCTGCTCGTGTATTGGTTTAAGAAGAACGCGAGAAAGGCAAGAAAAAAATAATAAAAATAAACACATTCGTGGGTACATACATATCCACACAAGAAAGAACTCAAGAGAGATTAGAGGTATGAGATGGCGTCTCTCGTTCCTCCAGTCGTCCTGTCTTGGACTCTTAAGGTCAACTTGCTTTGGGGCATCGTGTTCATCGTGCCAACTGCGACTCTGAGTGGACTGCACTTCTTCTGGATCTTTTTACCCGGAAATAAGGTGCACTCTGTTCTTTTCTGTCCTGTTATTTCATTTCTACTTTTGTTTCATTCTTTTTTCTTCAACTTTACATTCGTCAAAACAAATAATTTTTATCCCACATTAGCATTTTCCGTTTTCATTTTGCTTTTAAGGCTTTTGTGAATTGCACCACTTTTAGGGAAGGAAAATTCTAGAAAATTCTTCTGGAAATTCAAAGTGAAATAATATAGTAAAATGCATTTTTATTTCAGATAAACAGGACAAATCGAATTACCCTTATGATTTTTTTCAATAAACATCTTGGAAACTCATGAAGATATGACTTTTTCCCCTTAATCCTTTTTTGTAGAGAATTTTAAATGTAACATAACAAGCTGAATGTGAAATCGCTGTCTTCAGCTTAGTTTCCGAGATGTTCACCAGAAAACTAAATCACAACAAAAAAACCCACATCCTCTATAACCCTGAAAAGGTAACGATTCCCAATAAAATTAATTACTCCACGTAATTACCCCTTTCCTGTCAAGATCAAGTCTCCGTAAGAAACCGCACCTCCAATTGCACCAAAATGACTCAGTAGATATCAAAGTAATCACAATTCCCCTCCTCCTCTCAATAAAAAAATTCCACCGATTAATAAGTGAGGATGTCCACACCCTCATCGGCTTCTCGGATATGCGCTTCACCGACCGAAGTACAAGGTATTAAGAGAACACGCTGAAAAAAAAGTGAAGCTCCCTCTTCAAGAATCCAACACGTCGTGTCTTCCACGCGTGACCGGGCCACCTTCGTTCCTTTATTTGCTCCTCCATCAGCATTGCCCCGATGAAAAAAAAGCCAGTGTGTAACCTCATTAGTCCACTGATGTCTTTCTTAATTGCCATCACCTACTCCATTCGCCCCCCCCCCCTCTCACTCCCTCAATTTAAACTTCAAACCAAATGAAATCTTCCAATAGCAAATACTTGGTAACTTGTTTTGGCTTGATCGTTTTTTCGGCGCCCACTGAGCTTTACCGATCCCGATCTCCCCCTGCCTCACCTTGTTAAATTAATTAATTCCTTGCCACAGCACACTGGAGAGACACTAACGTGCCTTTGATTTGAATTAACAAAGATAGTGAAGACCGGTAAAAAATAGACCGGCAAAATGAACCGGGATTTTTTTTTAAAGGAATGGCTTACACGTAAAAATGTGAAAAAAAAATTACTCAACAATACAGACACGCTGAAGCATTTTCTCAAATTTTTTTACATTTTTCCACGAAATCCGTCACTATTAAAAAAATTTTGGAATCATTTTCCTCCAGGGGTCCATTTAGCCCCGGTTTCTCTTGAAGCATGAGAGAAAAAAAATAAAATGAAACGACAGATAAACTACCATTCTCTCTTGTTTATACTATATTTCCGATTGATTTTGATCGATTCCATTTAACAGGTTTACTTCATTAAGTAACAAATTGCTCAATGATCATCTCAAAAGCGTGATTAATTAACTGCATTCCCACGGATTTTACATGTAACAAAAAGTCATTTAGGGTCACCACAATCCAAGACACACATCGATCAACAAGATTTCATTCTCACGGTATTCCCGAAGTAACTTTGACGATGAATAATAATAATGTGTTATATTTAATTGAACTGGCAAAAACAGTCTGAATTCATATATCAAATTCTTTTTAAAAAATCGATGGAAACCGGACGCTTCGGGCAATTAATTATGAGAAGAGGAGAAGAAATGCCGCTTTTACGACCCACGTCTTCCGGTTATGGGCGAATATGTCGATCGATTGATCGATACTCTCACACGATAAACCGAGGCTAAGGGGAGAGGACAAGAGAAAAGTACCGAAATAGGGTTGGGCAAGTACAAGAATCACAAAAACTTTGAACCACCGTTCGTCAACGTACACTGACGATATTTATATACAACTTGGTGCATTGTTATAAACCCATGGGATGATTTAAATGCTTTGGCATGAACATGAGACTCCCGCTGTCAGGCGAAACAACGACGTTCCCACTTTAGAACGATACACACAATCGTCCTCATTGTTAAATTTTTCATTGTCTCTTTAATATTTTTCATTTTCTCTTTTTTTTCAAGCTACAACAGTGAATTTTCAATTGTCTCTGATATAGCAAACTTCCAAATAAGTTTACATGTTCGTTCAGGACCTCTCGTTAAAGTTACCCATTTGCCTCAAAAAATGTGCTAGATTTTCTTTAAAAATTAGTCTAAGGCAAATGCCAGACGTGAGACAAGCTAAGATACCAGGCTTACATCTAGTCTGGACTTGTGTTTCATTCCAAGTTTAATCCATGCTGACTTTCCAGCTTGGTCCAAGCTGAGTATCAGGCATGAGACCATGTGAAATGCCAGACTTGTTCAAGTCTAGATCAGTGTTTCATGCCGAGGCTGGCCCAGACCTGGATATCAAGCTTGGACCATCCTGGTTCGTGCTTGGTCCAGACTTGTGCCAAGGCTGGGCCATTTGTTTATTCCTACCTGGGTGGAAGTCTACTGCAGCATTTTATCCTTATCCCTACTTCTAACGAGAAGCATTCTCCTCTGTACAGTGTAGTGCAGTTGATTGCGCGCGGGTAGTGTTGTCTTATGTGCAGTTCGATGCACAGAATGTTAAAATATGTCAAAAAGTACATTTGAAATGTCGCTTTCCTAAACTTAATTCTAATGGACCCAACGAAGAATTAGAGTGGGGGAGCCAAGGAGGAACTGTAATGGCAAAATCCTGAGAATTTTAACGAGAGTGTAACTTTAATGGGTGTAACTTTATTGAAAGAAGAAAAAAAAATGAAATTGAAAATGAATGAAGACGTGTCTGTATTACATATTTTATCACACATGGTGTAACCACGGTTTTCTACAAACAACTTGTTGAATATCTTCTTTCGTATGTAACCGTATATCCATAAATAAATTTATATCAAAAGAATCGATCGAGGAAGATGCCGAGCATCCCCAGGGGTGCAACAGCAGTTTGTTAAGTTTTATATTATAAAAAAAGTGGTCGAGGATAGTCATGTACAGGCCGGGTGCAATTTTAAACACAAGTGAGACGCCTCCACTTGGATAACAATATTCCAATAATATTGTTCTACAAATACGTAAGCACGCGTCGAATCTTGTAACCCTAAATTCTTCACTACATTCCTCTTGTTCGTTGAGTTTATTCATTCTTTTTTTGTTTTTTTTTTGTTTTCAAAACTTATTTCTTCGTGTTTTTCGCTGATTTTTTTCACTCTCTGTTTGAGGACACCACGTGTGTATTGAATATCGCGTGGCATCAATGCACAGTAAAAATAAGACAAAAGAGGAAGAGAGAGGGATGAATGAAATATAAGAGGAGGAAGAGAATGAGAAGAGGGAACGAAAAGAAATGTGTGCGCCCGCACTCCTCTGAGTTATGGACACATTCGGGATTTCTTCGGGTTGTTGCCGCTGTCGCCGGGGCACCGTGGAAAAGGGCGCCCCGTTTGCTTTATTGAATTGGGTTACATGATTTACGATACCGCCTACCGAACTCGCGCGCTCTCTTGCAATGAAAAATCCATCGCGATACGAATTTAAGACGCTGAACATGACGTTGATTGAAGCTGGGCTTTGATAAGTAATTCTTCAAAGTTTTTGAAAATGTAGAAATTTTTTGATTTTTTTTATGGGAGAAATTGATGCATTCTGAGGCTGGTACGATTAAATATTTTGCATTAATTGAATATTCCGAATTATTCAAATATTTCAGGCTTTTTTTCGATTATTCAAACATTCATTCGCACATATTTAGATCATTCTTCACGCAATCAAAATTCAGTGAAGCAGTTGAAGTCTTAATATTCTGCGAACTTCACTGCGATGCTCCTTCAATTCTCCCTGAAAGCCCCCTCTAAACTTTAACTCTTCTTCTTCTTCTCTTTGATGGCTCTGACCATTAGGTGATCCGGCCATTCTAAACTTGATACTCCTATGATTCGAAATCATTCATTATGATTTTTAATCAATGACATGTGTCAAAAACATCGAAACAATTCAAACGATTGCCTAGCAGCCATACCGGGCAGAATAACGAATAATTTGTCGTCTTAACATCTTCTACGAAACCTTCTGGAGAAAAAGCTACAGAAATTTTCGCAGAGAAACTAACAAAATCCATTTTGACCCAATGACTCCCGAAATAAAGAAAAATGAAAAATTAATGAGATATTTCTGTTCCTCGCATCATCTCAGCAACTATCCAAATGATTGCCTCAGAATTTCCTCAATTCCCCATTTAAATTACTGCAATCCAAAGAAATTCATCGTCATTGAACCTCGAAAAAAAGACCTCCACCCACTTTTTTCCCCGTAAACTTCATTTGAGCAAATACAATGTGTATAGCTCTGTATCACGAGAATCAATGGCACTATATCAATCGACTTATTGGCTCGTTACAGTACGTATGGGGGGCACTGTCGAGGCAATATAGTATCGTGGTGTGTGACTCCCCGGAGGAGAAAAAATTTCTTTTTTTTTCTGTAAATTCACAACTTGACCGCGACCACACGTGCGGGTCGAAGAGAAGGGGCCATGAGTTGTCCATTTCTTCGACCTCCAACTATTCTCAAACATACACATGTACCTACCACAATGGCCGATTAAATCGATTTGTGAGTTGGTACTTGTGTGGTAAAGTCTGTCCCTTTAAACAATTTAATAATTACGATGATTTAGTATTTAGTAAATCTAGCTACCCGGTGATACAAATTTACTTCCTTATGCTGATGGCAAAAGCATTTTACAGAGTGAAAACTATTTCTTACTGGCGTAAAATGGACCTGCATTACAAAATGTGCTGAGTTTTTTTTTTCCAATAAAGTGCTTTACGAATAAATTCGAAAAAAACAGCCAACAATGTAGACATATTGAAGAATTTTCTCGATTTTTTGTCATATTTTTTCACGAAATCCGTCACACCGAAAAAATTCCCAGATCATTTTGCCCTGAAGGCCCATTCCACCCCGATCTCCCCTATTACTGAATAAAGAAAAGGCATTAATAGTAGCTTACCTACGCTCAATCACAAAATTCAATCGTAATTATACCCCACTTGAATTGTATCAATACAATTCTTATAAAAATAATTTTATATAAATTCATTTAATAATAAAAAAAAATATTACATATGTGAGTGAAATTATGACGTGTTACACATCGATGGTAATTATAGATTGTGTCTCTGCAGGAGTGAGACCCCTTTGGCACTCTCAAACTCCCATAGAATCTTATCCGATGTCTTATTTCTTTTACCTCATTTCATTTTATTCTAAACGTCATAAAAATACGTGTGATCGTAATTATTGCAGCGTCTATAACGGATTTAACCGTCCAACTTAACGTCCGCCCCTGGCACGATCAATACTCAGCATCGATCGATTAATTTTCAAATACTTATATATATATAGATATATATATATATATATATGATTCATAGTTGAGTGAGAGCCATCTACTTTGATACCGAAAAAGGATAGAATGAGTAACCACGACGAATCGAGACCGCAAAAGATGCTAAAGAAATCGATGGAGATAGGAAGAAATGATCGAGGAGCCAGGAGATTATATACACTTACATATACATGTATAAAGTTTATTCACAAATGGTGTATAGACTGTAGACCGAATTAAATCGAGCATAACGCGCAAGTTTTATAGACGAAACCGCAGGCCTTGATACATCCTCCTTTATCACGATCTATTTTAATTTTTCTATTTTCATTTATAAATCTTGTTTTCAATATAATATTGAAGAAGTATTCCGAGGCTTTCGATTTCAGTTGATCTCTCATTTGCGATATCATCTCAAAAATATTTTATTTTTATTTTCTGATTTTTTCCCCGCATAATCGCGCAAGGTATGAATAATTAAATTCATAAAACAGTAGAGATTGAAGAATCGGAATAATAATAAGAATAATACTAGAAAGTCTAGTAAAGTTTCAATTTTCAAACCCATTGTGTAGCAACAATTATGATTCGCACCATTCGATTGTATCATCCCTCTTTTTCCCAACACTCACACACACTTTCCGTTCATAACACTTGTGTCCTCAAAAATACTCCATCAAAAATACTCAAGTCATTACAGAAACATTTATTCATATGATTTATTCTCCCCAAGATTAGGAATTACACGTATCGTCTCTCCTACTCACCAAATGTGTCAAACCTAAACGTCAAATACACGTGGATTATAGCTGTTGTAGAATTCAAAATTGGACCGTTACCTAGTAACTTTCGCGGGACAAATTAATAAATTAATCAATTTTCAAAGCACCAACGTTTCGTCTGCTGTGCGCAGATCTCATCAGGGTGCATGTATTTATTCTAAGAAACAAAATCACTCAAAACATCCATTATACAATTTTTTTCGGATTTTTCTATGAAACAGAGTATACAATAATTAATACATCGTTACTGACATTTTATAAGATTATACTAGTCATTGTTAATAAACTTCTCTGACCAAGAGACTTCTTCTCTTGTGTCATCATCAAGTACACTCGCTTCAACTGACATATTAACTTTAAAAAATCATGGTTATGTTATTTTATTTCTGTGTTTTTACCGCCAATTTTTTGACATTATTGCATCGCTCTGTAATATGTCGCGCCATCTTTGTGAGGACCAAATTTGAATATATTGAATTTTGAATAAATTAACATTCAGACCATTGGCTCTCGGTAGTATGACCAGAGCAAAACGTTCTTTTATAATTTTTGATAATTCTGTTCAAGTAAAATAAAAATTATTAATAATTATCTCGTCTACCCTCTATCTTTTGCACAATTGCACACAATCAACCTAACATCTTCCCTCCGTTGCGGACAGTTTTCTATCATAGAAATCTGAATAAATATCGTCAAACAATTAGTTTGAGAATTGAATAAGCATGTAAGACTTTCCATTACCCCTTAATACACACGAGAAATATGAAATAATTATTTTTTATAAATTCACAATCAAGTTAGAGCGCCATCTGGGTGGTCTGGACCATCAAAACATCGACTAACTGGCAACACGACAGGCCTGCCATAACCGATTTGACTCCCCGCAACGGTTCGATTGCACTCGACAGTGGACAAATTAATGTTTGTGCTCCATAAGACGCATCTGGATCGTGTATATCCTCACCTTATTTCTTTCCACCAAACAACTATCCTGTCTCTCTCTTTCTCCCATCCACCCGACATTCCCGTGGTGTCTGTACTCCACCGATTCTCGAACCTTTATATTGTCTCTAAAACGTCAGTAATTTATTACTGCAACGTGAACACGATTGCAAACTTGAAAAAAGCAAAACTAAACAGCTCGAGCCTTTTATTAAACGCAAAAACAGACCCAATTCACTTCATTTAATAGATAAACTCGTAACGCTTTTTTCCCCCCGTATTTTTTCTCCTGATAAAGCAAGAAGTACTTGAACCAGCCTCGAGTGCATAAAACTCTTATTTCTAAGTAGCCATCCAATGGAGTAGTTGATATAAAACACGTAAGTTGCTCTCATATCCACGATAAGAAGCACGCGCACGCGCGCCTTTTTTTTCCCCCCAAACGATTCCATAAATGAGATAGGCCTGCACTGGACTAATTAAGAGATAATCCAAAAGACTCTAACCACTTCGAGTGACAGTGAAAACCGTTCTGATACCAAGCAAACTATCAGATACTTAAGATAGCCGAGCACATTATCCTAACCTCAATTAATAACTACGTTACATAACCTCAAAATAACATTGCAAAATCAATCGGCAATTTTAGCAGAACAGTAAAAAAATATGGTTGTTTTTTCAACAAGTCTATTCTGATCGTTTGACCAACGATGGCAAAAGAACATCGTCACGCATGTACCTAAGCCTAGTTAACCAGCCTCACCGAGTGTCCTGGAGTTATAGTTATCGCAGTGTTAGAGCATAAAAATGAAGCGAAACAGGCGCAGTAAGATGAGGCTGCTAGAGGTGGAGGGAGAATAAAAAAAATACTGAAGAAGGAAAATATACAGGGAATGTGTGCACCGGTGCGTGCTTGGACTGGATGCCAAGTTAGTTGGTGTCCAATGGTATAATGTAGAGATATAGAAGCCACATTGGTGTATATACCATGGAGGATTGTAAGAACTTGGGCGACCAGCCAGGCAGGTAGTCCACCGGTATATCTGTACCAGACTGGTTGTATTTGCGGACAGGGTCGTAGCCAGAAGTTGATCCACGGTTATGGCCGCACCGCGCTCTTGTTCGTCCGATTCTCCACCGATAACGCCCGCACTCTTCTTACCAACTACACTACTCCTCCCGCTTCTTTCTCTCTCAAGCACGCTTGCAAATGTGGATGAAGCAACATTGAATCGTTTTCAGTGTCTCCAATATACCTCCCCTCTGATAGTCCTCTCTTTCCACTGTTTACTTTGGTGAAATAAAGTTTCAAATGGAAATGAAGGAAAAAAAAAGAAATGAGTAAAAATACAACAAAAGACTTCGTTACATTTACTTTTTTTCAGGGCACTCTGGCAGTGGATGACCCGCTGTGAGCCACAAAATTTTCTGGCTCTGGGGTCATGGAGAATAAAAATATTACGTGGGACATTGCTAAAATTTCTCTTTTGAGTTATTTCAAGTGATTCTTTTGTTAGTCTAGTCGACACAGATTTTAATGGGTAAAATCCTCAGGGTTACAAAGGAAAAATTGTAAATACTGTAATTACACACGACACGAGACTCCACCAATGATCAAAACTACTCGTATAATCTTGAAAAATAGATCAGCAATTTTCACCTCTCCGTTTACTCCCACAGCAGTTAAATGCCAGAGGTAACAGATTAACACGCATTAAAGTCACCCAATAATATTTTTTACATATGAATTTAACAGCTCATTCAACTTTCTACGAAGTCAATACAAAATGCAATGGAAAATTTACAGCTATGCAATAAAGATTAGAATATTATTGTCAAATATCACGGTTGTGAATAAAGTTTTAGTTTGAAATGTTTGAAAATCATGATGGCGCCTGAGGGTTGCTGAGACAGTATATATTATCTACCACCTTATTTTTCCCCTCCTAGTATTCAAAAGGAGTCTGGTTTACACTCAAAGTGAGAGTGAAGCGTTGGCGTACGTTCGCCTTGCAGGTTGCTGACTAGGAAGGTACTGGTGGTACCCTCCCCTCCTCCACCAATGGAATCCTCGTGTTTGTTATATCTCCACTCGAGAAATAGTGTTATATTCACTATCATGAAAACACCCACGCGTGGAGCACCACAGTGCAGGTGTGTCCTTCTGTTCATATTTCTCTTATTTTTTTCCCTCTCATTTATATCTTTTGTTTATTTTTTATATTTCTTTTTTTTTCATTCAATTTCATACGTTTGGACAAACTGGGGAGACCGTGTCGTGTCCAATAGGAATGCCAACGCCACTTTCTTCGGCTGTTTATGGAAACACGAGAACTGTTGCAGTTAGAATGAAAACACGTAAAGCCAGCGGGTTCACGAGCCGATCGCACCTGCACGATTCCACCCGCGCTCTTGCGCATTCGCGCATTACAAATTCTAAGTTGTTACTGATTTTACACAATTATATTGTAGTGTCACTGTATCAAGCGCACCTGATCGTATTCACTTATATTGTCTGAATGTATTCAATTATTCTAAATAGCAATTTTTATCAACGACTTTAGTTGGTTGATGAGGGAATCCCCAGCGTGTTATTTTGGCTGCAGCGTTGCCGAATCCACTCTAGACTATCTGAGCGCGTTCGACGAGTTTTTGGCAACGTTGCTCATTGCATAACTTTATTGAGCATGAAAGAAAAATCCCCAGCTATTAGAATTTATTTTATTCTTTCATCAACTTCACAAGATAAAGACAATTTTTTCGCGATAAAGAATTTCACGCTCAACCAATCGATCGTAAAAATTAAAAATAGCGAAACACTGGGAGTTCCCCACAGGATCATCAGTATAAGACAAAAAAAAGTCCTAATCAAAATTTCTACATTTGCCTTCGACTTCCAGATATTTTACATCATTAATAGCACAACAAAGAAGTTCATTGACCACTTCAAATAAGAAAGAATAAAATCCACACAGATTATCTGCAAACTGTTAAAACTAGACCAAATCAATTACAAAGATAGTGCACAAGTGATTGAACTTTCCAATTTTTCCATTCGCTGCTTGAAGCTATAAAAAGCCTTGAAATTTTAAACTTTTATTTTCAATAAAAAAGAAATGGAAAAATCATGACACATTCATAACTTGGCCTATTCGTATGACGTTTGGAAGTGTTAAAGCCAGAGCAGTAAAGCCAATCGAATGGTTGGAGTCAACGCTTCTCTGCCGATCGTGTACCGATGGTGGGCGTCAAGAAACGAGCATAAATACTGTGAGGTCCGGGATATGGATTGAAGTTGAAAAACTTATTTCTTTTACTTTATTTAACTTATCTCATATAATGAAAAAAAAGTGCAAAAAGTCACTACTACGAGTGACCTCCATGTTTTCATGAGTTTACGATGTTGACTGATAGATTATTGAGTTGTTAAATGTTTCAGAACTAATTTCTGTGGTGATATAAATGTTAAATTCCACTTCGATAATCCAGTCAATCGATTACACAAATTGTTCTACATTGCAAACAAATTAGTCGCAATTTGGCACATCTATATTACGCGAATATAATAGAACAAACAGTTGAATTACGAGAAAATTGCCATCATCGAAATATTGAAGAATGTGGGAAATAATAATAAATAATAATTCAAGTGTGAAACCACTGCGTTTTCACGATTTGACCCGGTGCATGACCTGGTTGATCGTAAATTTACCAACACTCCAGTTGTCACCGTTGTGTGGCTCTTTACGGGCAAACGAAAGTACACTCGTATTCTCCCTCAAACAAAATAAACCGTCAATATATGTATGTGTGTATAGACAAGATGCCACAGGCTCGATCGAGCATCACGAGACATACTTATCCCCAGGTGTTCCTCAGTGAATTGACATCGTTCGATCTTCATTTTAACGCATACTCGACAAATACACGGTTTATCTCAAATATAACTGCTTCATACAAGGACTTCATTTTTGTGATGCAGTTATAGATGAATAATGGCTGATTGTTTCCATCGTTGATTTTTTTCATCTTTCCATTTATTAAAGATTTTTTCCTCAGTTTTTTGAGGATAATAATCATTTATCAGGATTACTTCTCTGGCAACCTCCATGAAAAATAAGAAAGATTTAGTTTAAAATAGGGGAAAAATTCTCTCAATGCTATTATACCCCGGGTCAACATTGTCAACTGGTTGATTTTAAGCGCGTAGGCAGAGGTTTTCTTGATAGTTGACAGTGGCGCCACGTTGTCGCGACAATTGCCCGTTGTTACACGCTACTCAAATGTTATATACCCACAACTCTTCTCACTGGTATCACCCTGGTAATCGTTGTGAAACACTTTAATGTATGAGATGATTATTTTAAATAATTTTTACTTATTTCATTTCATTCATTCAACTCTTCTATATAAGTGTGTATATCTGAAGGTCACATTGAAAAAACTTACAATATTTTCAGAAATTTCAAGAAATATGTTTTTTTTTTATTTTTATTCAACGTCACACTATCTGTGCTGAGAGATATGCGAAGCAGCGACGAGAATTCATGGTGTGGCTGTAGACGAAGAACATGTAAAAATAGTACAGTAGAATTCCTTCAAGTGGAATCCCCTATATCTGACTGAAGCTTTGCCGTAACTTGGACAATCCTGACTCCGCTCCGATTTATTATGGCAACCAGGATGACCGATTTGAAAATAGTGTATTGCATACCTATGACGGGAAGAAGTTAACTTCGCTTCACTTGGAAGCCAAATTTTCGTCGACTTTCTGTTTGAGTCCATTGTGAATTAAGGGGTTACATACATCCAGCGGCGCCAGAAACGTGCTAAAAGAAAAACTGCTTTTAGAAGGGATAGCAATAGAAATTAGTGAAAAGAATTTTTGCGCATTGTTAATTAGTATTTAAATTTTATAAAAAAAATTATTTCATTTTTTTTCCAAAAATTACAATATAAAAAATCATGTCCCCCGAAGCACTCTGAACAAAAAGTTGCTCCACGGTCGGCATCATTTCTCCTCGAAATGTCGATGGATATGCAAAATGTGAAAAATTTCTTGTACTACGACGTTGTAGTTATAGTCTATCGAGCCAGATTTTTGAAAGTCGAAAAATACAGCAGTTTGAAAAAAATGGGCAGTTTGCCTCATTAATTTCACACTTTAATTATTTTTATAAAATTTCTCAATCACAACAGCAAAAATCCGGCTCGATAGACTATATAGAAAACAATGAAGGAAATGAAAACTATAGAGGAAACACAAGGCCGGTTGGCTAATTAAACGCCCGAGTTGAGCCATTTTCGCGAAGCGTTGTAAGACGGAAAGGACAAATTAGCCGAATGAACTTTTGGGAATAGTTGTATGTATATTTGAACTAGAAAAAAAATTTTGTAGAATTTCCAACAATGAACTATAAACCGAGTTATAAATTGATTCGTAGAGTGTCTCGCCACTGAAGTGTTCAGTTAATGTATAAGATACAGTTCGCAATTTTTGTCTGAAAGGACCCACAAAGGAAATTCTCAATTCTGATGTCATTTTCTCCTATGTGAACTAAAAACATTTCGAAAAACACTTAAAATTCGAATTTTTCATGGAAGAACTGAAAGAAAAGTGATATTTAAAAAAAAAATCACTACTACTAGGTACAGAAGTCGCCCAAAAAAACTTTTTCCATGTTTTTTTCCGTTCATAAAGAAGAGAAAACGACACTGAAGATAAAATCGCTTTGAATAAAATCGATGGGTCGATCAATTTTTAGTGATCGTGTACACGGAGAGAAAAATCAATGAATTTTTGCCGTGAAAATCCGAGAAAATTACGGTGCTTTCCGGTAAGCGAGGCGCAAAATGACACCATACTAAAAAATACGGATGGCACCGTAAAATTTGTTATGCTCCACTGAAATTTTTCTGGAAGTCCCAGAAAATTTTTTGGTTTAAATTAATTTTTACATTGCTCATTAATGATTTTTTTTTATTTATTTGAATAGATAAAGGGGGAATTTCAAATTGATTGAACAAATGAATTTTGTGATGAGAGTTTATTATTATTCAACATTACAAATATGAGTTTCAATATAAAATCAAAAAAGTCGCATTATAACCTGTTCTTAACAATAGATGTGGCACCATTAGAGGCTGGAATTAACTGTGTTACACAGCAACTGAATAGTTCTTCAGAATCTATGATTTGTCAACACGGCTCACTGCACCATAAAATTTCAAGATACTCCGCCCGTCTGTCATTTTTCTCAATATCACATGGATGGGCCACATGAAAATATTGAACATTATAAACATCAAATGAGAGTAAATTAAAGGTGAATAAATTATTGACACTTGCATTGGCAATAATTTCAAGCCTTTGAAAATGTCTTCGGCGTTCCTCCTGTGTAGAAATTATGATAGCATCAAGAAATTGTTGATCGAAGGAAATAAAAATCCTTATATTTTATAATCCAGGAAGTTTTTTGATTTTCTGGATCCATAAAGTATTGGAAGAAAATTATAATCCATGCACTCATCACTCACCATTTCTCCTGGAAAAAAAGGAAATGGTAAATAATCTTTGGAATCTCACATTTGTGCCAATCTCTAACAATTCGAGGGCAGAGGGAAATGGGTTAAGTCAGACCAATCACTAACGTTACTTCTTTATTAATTAAACGTATCATTTTATTGAAGTAAATTAATACTCTACATTTTGCATGTATTTTCACAAATATTAAAAAAAAATCAATACTGACACAATTTCGGTAGAATTTTTTTCCTTTTCTAATTCGCCTGTTAATGTGATTGTGCACAACATCACAAGCAAGTGAATGTGTTCAATTCCCATCAGTTCCGAAAAATCTTCTTCTTTGCTATGGCTCCAACCATTAGGTCATCCGGCCGTGTTCCAAAAAATCATTGAAAACATTTGGAAGAAAAATTAAAAAAAGAAGGAAAATTCTTTGACAGCACCGTAAAGTTTTTTCACTGACCCGCATGAAGTAAGAATCATTTATCATTTTTTTTCGAACGCCTCTCCAAAATTCAAGAAAGCGAGAATTTTACCGATTCTTCTCCGTAAAAAGCACCGGTGTGAGATGTTTGCACCTCGTTTACAGTGCTGAGCACCGTAATTTTTCTCGAACTTTTCTCTCCGTGTACATAAATGAGATGAGCCATTTTGGCTCTGAGGCCACGATCAAACGAGCAGCTGATTCTTATACTCAGTTACTCCTTTGAGCTTTTATTAGTTTCATTGAATCTTAAAAATCACAGCTTTCTTGAATTTCGAAGAAGAAAATCATGTAAAATTACAATTTCATGTATGCATGGAAAAGCAGTGGTGAGAAAAGCGAAATACCAGCTTCTTAAAAAAAAAGCTGGGTAAATTTGATGAAAAATCGTCCGTGAAAACTTGAAACAGAATGTCGCATGAAATTTTTATTTATTAATCGAAATTCAATGTCGAAATCAGGGGATTGTTCTTTCGTTATCGATTGAGCATTCGAAAAATACTCCAAGGTGTAAAATAAATGTTTCTTTTTCTTCTCAATAGGTTTTGAAGAGTACCGTTCAATGTATCATTGCTTAGTCGCGCGTTTCGTGGGTAAAACGAGGGTGATGCGATCGTGATCGATGTAGATTGTTCCACCGATCTATCGGACGATCCCAACTTGGATATATACCGGTGTGTTTGTTACCCACCGTTAGTTTTCTCTCCTTTTCGCTCGTATTTCCGGGTCACGCCATGGCAGGTTGACGCCAACGGTGCTATATGGTAACCCGTATCGATCCATTGTCTCGATTGTCGATCTTTTTAACCTAGCACTGGAATCGATTAACATTGATTTGTGATAGAACGTGATTCACCGGGATATTTCAATGGTGTTCATAATTCCCTACGTTGCTTGTTCTCTGAGCTTCAGAATGCAAGTAAAGAATTATGAATTATATATTTTAAAATAAATGACATTGAGTGATAAGAGAGTTTTGAAGTATGAGGGTTAAATGATGCATGAAGTGCACTTGATCTCCTTCCAGGTGAATCCGGCTTTAACGATCCACCTTCGAATGGATTAACATACAAGGTGGGGTTCTTTCGGTCCTTGAGTACTTGTCATGCACTAACTCGTAACGTATATGAAAATATGACGGAAGTCATCATTCGATATTCACGTTCAACGATAATCCCTCGTGATGCAACACAAAATTACTGCATCATGATCAATGTCAGAATTGCAATCGGCTTTTAGTGAATAAAAAAAGTATGAACATTTTTTTCTAAAGATGAAGTGACGGAAATTCAGTAAAAATCTTCAATCATTAGACTTTTGGATGTTCGATTATTTAACTTTATTGTTTTTTTTGAATCTACATGTAATCATGAAAGATGTTACCAACAATTGGATTACCATAGTCGATCAATGAATTCACTTTATCGATAGCAGATAGCTTACCATCGGTCGACTCTCTTAACATCGGGTCGTACGATAAACGTATTATTTGCAGTCGGTAACGAAGTGAATGAGCTCGGTATGAAATATTTCTGCACCTGGGTAAGTGTATTACAAGCCACTCGGATGAGCAGTTTCAACAGGAAAAAAAGCGATCAAATATTCTTCAATACAATAATTATGCTTTTGCAGAACAGAAGTCAATAAACACTTTTTCATTGAAATAGAATCAGTTTTCTCATTTTTTCCCCTTTTTCTAAGATTCTTCTTATGATCCTGGTGAAACATTAGGTGACGAAAATTCCAAGGTCAAAAAATCTTCACTTAGAATCTCAGATGACAAATCCAACCCTTAAGTCACGAATTTTGTAATAGTCAATTGGGGAGAGAAGAAGAAGGATAAGATCAACAAGTGCACATTATTCTCGTTGAATAATATTTATCCAGAAATATAGTGCGACAAATGGTAAGCCGAAATTTCATTCTGAAATATTCGCTAAAAGAAAGTAGCTGTGTTCACTCAAGCTGGTGAAGTTTGTAAAAAAAATCGATAATTTGTGTGTTGTTTATCAAGAAAATGTTATCTTATTCCCTCGAACAACAACGCACTAAGTTTACAATGTCTCATAGATAAAAAAACCAGTAAAAATACGTACGTGGACATGAAAAACTGTTATCAATTGTTTTTTTTAAATCGAAAACACCTCGCTTCGCCTTGGAAATAGGGAACTTAACTGAACTGAATATTTTTTCAAATTCAATGCTAACAGTTTCAAAGAATGGAGGATAAAGTGAATGAATAATTTAATGAACTCATTGATTTTGACTGATGCATCTTTATTGATATTAGATTCATTCTGAATATCAATCTTCATTTGATGAAAGACCATCATCCTAAACTTCCCGTGACGTACAGTTTTGTGGTATCACGCCGAAATCCAGTTCCGCCAGTGGAGTTGAACTTCTATGAACCCTGATGATTGCGTGTACGAAGAATTTTTTGCAATTCGTATCAATGTCTGTATTCTGCATGTCTACTTTCACAACTCCTGGGACAGGAGTGTGATATTGCTAAATAAATTGATAAAATTAAATAACAGAGGGCTAAATAGTAAGAAATGAGCAGCAGATATTTTTACTAATTATACACTTGTGAGTTTATTACCTCTGCTATGGGACAGTTTGATTCCTCTATAGCAAATACCTTCCTTACTGCTTCAGCAATAGACCCACCTTCAGTCCCTACATCATCTCCACAGAAGGATGCATTTTCACCAGAATTTAGGGTTGTTCCGGCTTTTGTATGTGCTTTATAGTCTATCTGTTTCGTTAAAACCGGATGAAAGAGAAAAATCACTTAATCACTTGCCCATGCTGATTTATTTCCTCCTATTAAAATTCTCATCTTACCGAGATCTGATCCTCTTCAGTTATGACCTTCTTCACTCTCAATTCTCTGATAGACGGTGAATATGGTATTACTAGATAGAAGAATTGATTGTATTTCAGGGTGTCAATGTTTTCTAATATAAAAACCGCTGGATAATCTAAACCCTGTATTGAGTCATTGAAATTTCAATTGAGAAATGTGAATAATTCAGCAGGCAAGAGTTGAGACAGGATGAGTCAATTTTTTCTTTCAAAATTTTTTCGAGAATATCTGGAGAACTAATCGAAAAACGCCCTGTTTGTTTTTATAATCTTCTGCAGCTCTTGAAATTCTCTACAAAAATGGAACAGGGCAGAAAGACGTATTTTCATTAGTTTCCGAGATATTCTACCGCAAAAATGATGCAAAGAAAGGTGATTTACCCTGTCTTTAGGAGAAAAAAAAATTAGTTATATTTCCCAATCCTTAAGAATCCTCGAGAATCCTTAGAAATCGTTGAGCACCCTTGAGAATCCTTGGGAATTCCTGAGCATCCAATACTGAGGATCCTTAGGGATTTCGTAGCAAAAAATTGCCTTTTAACAAAGTTTTTTTTTCACAATTTTTATATCTACACTCAGCAGAAAAATTGAGGAAACAGTAAATTTTGTCAGTTTTTTTCGTGAATTTCGAATGGCTGTAACTTTGTCAAAAATCATCGGATCAGAATTTGAAGAAATGGTTGGAAAGCTTGAAGTCTCTACTTTTGAAATCTCGAGATAGAGAATTTTTTTGAACATCCGTTATGACGAGATAAGAGCGTTGGAAGCGGACAAATTTTTTTTTCGTTTTTTTTTTCCTTTTTTCAAATTACTCCACGGACTTCAGAAATTTTTTTTCGTCTCGACTCTCATCAGGATCGTGTAGCCTGGCCCTTCAGATTCAAATTGTTTTTTTGCTTCCGAATGGAAGCTTCGGAATCGTAATTTTTTTCGAGTTTGAGATTTCATCATAATATGACTGCTACCCGGGATGAAAAAATTCGAGTCTTTCAGTGGTCGAAAGACTCCTGTCCCGGTCTCTGACAGAGTCCCTATTCGCGCCATGGCAGGGACTTTCTAGAGACACCTTCCTGTCTCTCCGAACGGGACACGTGTCTCTCTTACAGGGACTCTCAGTCCCTGCTCAACGAACCAGAGTCCTTACTTGAGAGACTCACAGTCTCTCAAATAAGAACTCCTCCAGTCTTTCTTCGAGAGCCATCAGTCTCTCAAATAAGGAGTCCTCCAGTCTTGCTTCGGGAGCCATCAGTCTTTCTTTTTTTCAAAAAAATATTTATTTTTATCCATATTTTTTTTTGTCAAAAAATACATTAATCAATATTTTAGATGATAATAGATTGTTGAATGCGACTTAGTTTTTAATAATCCTCAATATAGATCGATTCCAGTTTTAATTAACACAACTGCATGTTTTTCTTTAAATTTTCATAACTTTCTGCACGTCACCTATAAAAACTATTGAAACGTAAAGAAATCTTAGATGACGTTATTTTAAGGTTTTAGTGAAGTAGTCATTTCCAGCAATTGAATAAAAGAAAAGAGAACAATGTCAAATTTCAAAAAAGATTGATAATATAAACATCAAAACTCAAATATATCCATTTTACCCCTATGTCCGTTTCACTCCTCTTTCCGCTAATATTGAGAATTTCAATTAAAGTCAAATATGAAAAAAATGATAATTCCACGCTTTGCAAAAATTATAAAAATTGAAAACTTAGAAATTATTAAGTTGAAATAAAATTAAAAAAATGTCTCGGTCTCTCTCATAAGGACTTATGTCTTTGCAAAGATTTATGAATCTAATGAGAGCCCAGTAAAGATAGAAGTCCATACGGGAGAGACACGCGAAGATAGAAGTCTTTACGGGAGAGACCAGCAAAGATAAAAGTCTTCACGGGAGAGACCCGAGAGACACTGTAGAGACAGTTGCGGGACTTGCGAGACACTCTAGAGACTGAAAAGTCTTTCTGGGAGTCTTTGAAGACCGTAAAAGACTCTCCAAAGACTCAAAAATTTTATCCCGGGTAATGACTCAAAACGTCAAGAACCGTCGTTTTAAAAAATGTCTGTGTGTATGTATGTGGGTGTCTGTGTGTGTGTGTGTGTGATAACGCATTTTCCGCTTTAATCTCAAATGGAGCTAGCTAGCGATCTGAAAATTTTACCATAAGTTTGCCATGCATGGCCCAAGCTCTCAAAAAAATTTCAGCTAAGTCGGTCGGATAGTTCTTGACAAAAATGAAAATGTCAAAATATAGTTTTTTCAACTTTTCTCGATGAAAAATGGAATCACAGCGTCCACTCTCAGTGAAGAGATGCGCGTCCAAGAGCTGCATCTTTGACCCCTGGGGTGGTGGAAGCTCAGATTTTTAGTTTATCCAGTATAAAACTTTTGAGAAATTTTTCGTAAAAATCTTCATTCCACAATAACTTAATAAATAATCGAGCTACACTGCAAAAAAATTTCATCAAAAATTACTGTGCCTTCCCAGTAAAAAGTGGGACTGCCGAAAAATTACTATACCTGCGGAGTAAAAATTACTGTTGGCACAGTAAAAATTGATGGGACTCTCATTAATTTTACTAAGAGGTTCAGTAATTTTTACTCCGTAGGTATTGTAATTTTTCTGCAATACCCTTCTTGGTCCCACGTTTATTGGATGGTACAGTAATTTTTGATGGAATTTTTTTGCAGTGTAGAGACCTCAAATTTTGTGAGGTTATACATCTGATGAGCACAAAGTTTGGTATTGAAACTGAGCGGAATCAGTCCAGTAGTTTCTTAGATATTAGCATAGAAACATCCGAAAAAGCAAACTATATCTTTAAAACTATCCAATTGATTATATTTCGGACGAACTTAACCCTCTGAGGCTTATTTTGGTTCCCGCACTCCACGCAAAGATCAACGGTGGTAGATTCGAAATTAAACAATCCATTCGGAAGCTCTCTGCCAATTGCATTGGCAGAATATCAAGTGTACGGTGTTTGAATTACGCACAAGTAGTGGGACTCCTGCTTGTTTTTCTTACGACCATTTGTTGCTGAGATATCGTCAATTGAATAAAAAAATAACCCTTTTGTCTTTAATCGTCGATATCTCAGGAACTACTGATCGCACAGCGAGCGGATGATGAGATTCGTAAACTTGGATAAATTTCCTGTAAATTTCTTGCATTGCTCCATTGAAAAAAAATTTTCTTCCACTTTTAAGATTGGTTCGAAAAAGTACCAAAAAATGAAGTTTTTTTTTTTTGAAAATTGCCCTGGATTTCACGAATTTTGTAAAAACTGCGAATGCTCCAACGTTTTCCTTCAGTTTACTGTGTGCTGAAATACTCCCTAAATATTCAACCCAATCGGCTGCACCGTTTGTTTCCCGAACAAGAAAGGTCAGGAAACAAGTGGATAATAGTATTGCTTTCTAACTGATATAGCTTTTTCTGCTAATACTTTAGCAATATGCTTCCGAATGGAAGTTATTCATTCAATTTGTCAACAATTATCGTGTAATTCTCAATGGATGTTTCCATCTGATTTTTCAGATATTCTTTAATTGTCTTTTTCGTATTTATCCATTTTTTCACTAATCAATAATCAGATGTTATTCGAATTGGTTGAAGTTATTCGTTTCTTCCTGCTCTCTATTTTCAGAGATCATTTGTTTATGACGAATCGTTTATTACAACTATGACTTTTCATTGATACCCAGATGATATAATGTATCATTACTCAAGTATTATGATATAACTAGCGATAGATAGATTTGGCTTATGAATTCGTCATCCATTAAAGTATAGAACTCAATAATGGCTGAAAACAGGAATTTCTCAGGTGGATGTATTTCATGCATTTTTTTCTCATCCAGTGATCTGGCAGAACTATTAATGATTTTAATCAATGCAGCATTCTCTTCTCTATCCACTCAGAGCCTTAATACCTTCAAAAGCACTGATATAATTTTTTCGAAACCATCATAAAAATATCAAATTTTGACAAATTGACTAAAACAGCAATAACTCGAGAACTAATTATGCAAATAAGCTCAAATTTGACAGGTATCTCACTGATACGACTCTTGAAATAATAAATGAGTATAAATCAAATCAGTTGGATAGCTTCCAGAAATTCCAATAAAAACTGATTTTCGAAAATGGGACATATCTCAAAAAGTACTGATCCGATTCTCTTCAAATAAAGCTCAAAAAATAGAGTTCGTCGAGAGGAAGTTTTCCACAAAATATGAAATTTTTCTATCAAACCGTTTTACTGTAGTTGAGACTTTTATGCACATACAGACACACACACACACACACATACACACACACACACAAACATGAGCTAAAAATATCATTTTTTTTCTCTTTAGACCATTTTAAGTATCTACTATTAAAAAAATTAGAATCGAAAATTCTTATGATTACATAGCTTCCATTCGGAAGCAAAATGGAAGGAACACTTTTTTGTTCCTTAAGGTATTCCCCTTACGAGGGATCGTAGCTCTGTAGGGGTCCAAGTGGGGTCAATTTTAAATTAGAATAAAAACTCGATTGAAGATGTTATCATTCCAAAATTAATATGAAAATGATTATTTGGAGTTATAAATGTTTTCTTTAGACTCATTTATTTGTTTAATGGAATTAAAAATCATTGTTTTACCGGGCGCCCATTACTGATTGAACCCGAAATTTCATTTGTCCCTGGCTAAAATACTTCAGTTTTGTATGCATGAAATCGCACTAGAGAGCGTGGCAACCTCGACGTATACGTATATGAGTGCGCACACATATAAATATGTGTACCCATCGAGCCACAGTCCAGTCGGCTGCTACGTCATCGCGAGACAATGTTGCCACAGTTGTATCAGATGTTTATTCACTATCATTTTCACTTAATCTTTGACTCAATAAATGTTTGTTACTAATCAGACAATTATCCCGAAATTTCTGGCAGATGTTCATAACATAGTTACTTGTACTGTGCAGTATTTTTAGGAGTTTTGCTCGAGGCGTTCATTCGCTATAAGGAAAATAGTGGGAAATCATACGAGTTTTTGCGCGTATTTCCTATACCTCTGTATATTTTTCCTCATATTCAAGTATATCAAACTCAACTACTAAACATATGAAAATTCTAAAAAAATTCACGCATGTCGGTTGATTATTTATTTGCGAACTGTATAAAATTCAGGACTTTCTGTCAAGAAGGGGTCCATGAGGGGGGTACCTTAAACACCAATTAATGATGATTAGGGCCGGAAATATTTTTTCTCCATTATTTCTTCGTGATTTTTTGTTCAAAATTTGTTGAATTTCATCGGAACAAAAACAATGAAAAAAAATAGAAAACAATGAAAAAATTGAAATTTTGTTTTTTTAAATCAATAAAAAATTCGAATTTTTTTTTTGAAAATCAGTAAAAAAATGGAAAAATAGAGAAAAAAAATTAACTTAGAGAGATAGTGACTTAGAATTTCCTTTTAAACAGAAAAGGTTTTTTTTCGATTCTTTTTCGATCAAAAAAAAATTTATTTTTCATTTTTTAATTGTTTCTTTTTAATTGTTTTTTAAATTTACTGTTCCCTTAATTTTTTTGCTGAGTGTATATGGGGTATTCCATACCAAATCGACCACTTCTGACCCTGACCCCTTTCGATTTGGCTGGCAATTTTTTATCAGTTTCTACCCTATGAGAAACGGTTCTTCGAATTTTTTCAAATTTTTTAACCCAACCCGAAAAAAGTTATGAATTTTTCAAGAAAATGGTTTTTTTATTTTTAAATAGCTATAACTTCCTTAAAAATCAACTTATAGGGACGTTTTTTTCTCGAAATTCTTGTTTTGAAATCGACTTTTCAGAAAAAAATGCAAAAAAAATGAGAAATGAGAAATTCAATGACATTCTTGCCCTCTTTGAGGAAAACCGTTATTTTCTCCAAGTTCGACATATTTGATTTTTTTTTATTTTCTGAAAAAAAAACTTCAATCAATCCTGCGATTATTCCCACAATCCCAGAGTAGGCCGACATTTCTTTCTATTTTTTTGATTTGATTGAAAAAAAAAAAATCATTAAATTTTTTTTTATTTGATTGAAAAGAAAAATTCATTAAAATTTTTTTTATTTGATTGAAAAAAAAAATTCATTAAAATTTTTTTTATTTTTATTTTTTCTAAAGTTTTGTTTATACGATGGAATAAATGCAATGAAATGATTTCACAGCATTATAGACTCAATTCATAGTTTCATTCTACAACTATAATGGCTACGAATAAAATTTAGTTCACTCAGCAAAAAAATTAAGGGAACGGAAAATTTTCTCATTTTTTTGAGTGATTTTCAAATGGCTGTAACTTTGCGAAAAATGATCGGATCGAAATAAAGAAAAACTATTTCAAAAGCTTGAAGTCTCTAGTTTCGGAATCTTAAGACGAAAATTTTCGACTCAATCTTTATCGGAGTCGTCTAGCCTAATCCTCTAGCTTTGATTACATTTTTATGTATCTCTCTACGAGGATTTGTTATCGAGATATCGGCAGCTGAATGGGAAAAGACACTCTGGTCTTTGAACAACGATATCTCGTGAACTACAGAACGCACAAGGAACCGATGGTTGGTTTCATAAACTTGAATGAGTATTCTGCATGTTCTTATGTTGCTTTGTCAAGAATATTTTTTTTTTCATTTTTAGAATCGGTCTTAAAAAATACCAAAAAATTACGTTTTGTCATTTTTTTAAAATTGAGGTGGATTTTGTAAATATTACAAAAAGTACTGATGTTTCAGCGGTTTTTCCTCGTTCAATATGTACCTCAACATCCTGTGAATTTCAAAACCGATCGGTTGGACCGTTTTCCTTCCCAGAAGGTCAAAGTAGTAGCAAAAATTGAAGGGATTCTCTTCTGTTCCTTCAACATCAATTAATGATGGTTAAGACCAGAAAAATTTATTTTCTTTATTTTTTCGTGATTCTTTATGTGTGGATGCTGTGGATGGGGTGAGTGTGTGGGTGAGGAAGTGGAAGTGAGCATGTGAAATCCAACGAGTGTTCTATAGGAAATCAGGAAAAAATAACGAAAAAAAAAATCTCTGGTCTTAATCAATTAAAAAAAATAGAAAGAAACGTCGGCCCACTCTGGGATTGTGGGAGTAATCGCAGGATTGATTGAAGTTTTTCTTGAGAAAATAAAAAAAAAAAAAAAATGTCGAACTTGGAGAAAATAACGATTTTCCTCAAAAAGGGCAAAAATGTCATTGAATTTATCATTTTTCTTTTTTTTCACTTTTTTCTGAAAATTCGATGTTAAAACAAGAATTTTGCAACAAAACCCGATTAGTTGATTTTTAAGGAAGTTATAGCTATTTAAAAATAAAAAAACCATTTTTTCGAAAAATTCATAACTTTTTTTGGGCTGGGTGAAAAAATTTGAAAAAATTCTAAGAACCGTTTTTTATAGGGTAGAAACTGATACAAATTTGCCAGCCAAATTGAAAGGGGTCAGGGTCAGAAGTGGTCGATTTGGTATGGAATACCCCATATATATTGAAATTCTCCGGAGTGAAGCAAATTTTCTCCAACTAAACAAATTTTGTTACAACAAAAACTTTTCTCCCAGTGTACATTAATTACCTCTTTACTACTGAATCAATTCAGGAGTGGATTGTTTCACTTACTGAAATATGTGCTAAGCAGCCGAATGAAATTAGGACCAGCAGCTTCATGCTTTTCGGGATACTGTTCTCCTTTGAATATAAATTCTATGAATGGAATATATTGGATGAAGTTCTGTAAATTTCATATGGGCACTACAGAAATGGTGAAAGGAAATTGTTTTTTATCGAAATAAATTATCGATAAGGATTGGCTATCATTTCAGTAGTTATCCTTGAATTTGTTTATGCAATAAAAAACGCAGTAGGCTCTACTAGAATAATGAATTGTGAGCTTCCTTCTCCGAGAATTCAAATGTATTCGGGAACTTATCCTACCATTCGGTCCACCCTACATAAATATCAGGAAATTGGATTGATGGAAAAATTGCAGTTAATGACTTATGTAATTGGCACAATTTGTCCACCAATACTTGTGGTGATCAGAGAGCCTGTATCTCAAGATGCATCTGGATCAATGTCATACATGTTTATTGAAAATGATGTGTGATCATCATCATCTTCATTGCGTTACAGAATGATTTGATCTATTTGAAAAAACCGGGCGTGCCATGTGCATTTTTACCAATAGTGGAAAAACAAAGCTATTTTCTTACGTAGAAAGGCCTATCTTTCCGTCTTCCCTGCTGCAATTATAGATAGATAAGTAGAATTGAAAATTTCTCCTTGCCTCCTTTATATTTTTCCCTGTCATTGGATTTTATTACCATTCTTTTGCGGAATATTTTTTGAATCTTTGATTTGCCACCTCATTTTTCTGCTCATTCATCTATTATTTGCACAGCCAACCCTGATTCAGTTTTTGGCCTGCCAAACAACACGTTTTAAACGTGCACATGGCTCTTTTTTTTAATTTTTAATAATTTGTCGGTCCTAATATTGACAATCACCGGACTTACAACCGAGAAATTGTAAAGGAATCAAATTTCTGAAAAAAATAAGAAATGCCCAAGAGAGGTCTGAACTGATGGCCTTTAGATGACCGGTTTGATGCTGTACCAGTTGAGCTATCAAGAGCCTTCGAATCAGCCTTCTACAATTTTTTGGCCAAAATGAAAATTTCCAAGAATTGGAATTGATCCGAACTATATCGATAATATTTTATTGTGTTTTCCTGTACACGACTCGAAATTTGCTCCAGATGAGAACTTTTTGAGATACAGATGCACTATATCTATCCACTTCCATATGAAATTTTCCACTCTTTCTCAACATAATGGAAATTAGCTCAAGATAATATTTACAAAGATATCACGCCAAGGCCTCATCTAAACCTGCCCAAAAGGATTTTTAAATGTGAATTCGGAAAAAAATGATTAGGGATCCTCGAAAATGATCATCAAATTTTCCTCAAGTCATTACAAATAATATCTTTAGCCTTCATCTTAAGAACTATTCATCTGAGCCGAATTTAGATCAGCACATGCGACAGTGCGGAATAGATGCTATTGATATGACTAGATTTTTTTTTTATTTTCAGGCACATGCTCAAAATGATCATAATGCTTCTTTAGTGCAGTCGTAATTGGAGCAGTATGCCTTACTGCTGATTGTTGGTGACAAACCCTTCTATATAAGAATCGGCTAGTCGCCCCTATATATATCTCATCATTTTTTTTCCATTGGCAAACAAACGAAATCTTGTTTGAACAATTCATTCATTTTCACTCTTAAACAGAGAGCGAGAGAAATTTTTTGAAGAACGATTCATTCATTCAAATTCAGTTGTGAAGAGTGAAAACAGAGTACAGAATTTGATATTGTCGGCCGTTTAGATTATTTTTATTATTTCGTGAAATCACTTTAACGGCAGTTTAGATCATATATAGGCGTTTGTTCATGAGAATTTCATCTGAACTTAAATGGAGAGAAGGCCCAAAGTCTTTGAGTATTTAAACTTCTAACCTATTCAGGTTATAATAGTTGAAAACTCATATTATCGCGTGAAGATGGAAATTAAATTGTTAGATCAATCAATGAAACTAAAGTATTGAATCAATTGAATTAATTAAAACGCACAAATTTCTAAAAAAATTCTGGAGGTTGTGACGGTTTTTACCGTCACAGAATTAAGGAAATTCTGGAAATTTGATTATTTTTAGTAATATCGCGATAATGGCCGCAATTTGCGGTACCCGGTGAGAATGGGGCTCATTTTGAGTCAAGTCAGCATATGTCCAGAGTGAGGTCAGCAAAAGCTAATGACCTCACTAATTATTTTTGTTTATTTTTGCTCAATCTTCCTCCTAAATTTGGAGGAAAGTACGAGAGTAGGACTGGAAAGGATTTTTCCCAGTCCCACAAACAAAGTAGCAGAATCAAGGACGATCTGGAGGAGCCTGGACCGGAGCAGCATCCAGGGAGCTGGTCCAACACCAGCCAGCACTGATGGATGTTGGCCAACAGCGAGAGAAACCGGAGATCGTCGAGGACAACGTGGGAAGCAGTGAAGAAAAAGACTATTTATCAGTGAAAATGAAAGATTAAAGTTTTGCGTTTATGATTTTCGGGAAAAATATTGTCTGAATTATTATGATTATTTGTGTGTATTAGTTGAAATTATTTGAGAGTGAGAATTGCCGCGAGATTCTCAGAATGGAGGTAAACTAAGTGACGTTGAGGAAAGTAGTGGGGGACTCGCGCGTTAATTGGTTGAGTTGGGCCTCGGCTCTACCGGAATCGAGCGGGAATAGCCGAGTGCATCCAACGCTAACGCATGGGAGAGAAGACTCGTTCTTCTTCTCCCGGGACACCGTGGCGGTCACATCGTGTAGAGACAATTCAGAAAAATTAAAGAAAAGTAATGTGACGTGTGTAGTAACACACGTCGAGATATCCCACTATCTTGTTTGTTGTGTGGTCGAACAGGTATTTTCTTAGGAGATAATAATGGGTGTAGATATCATCCGCCAGAAGATTAAGCATTTGCACGGAGTAATAGGAGATGCCCAGTTCTCTAAGAGCTGCTTGGCTTGAAAAAAATACCAACGGCAGTCTTTTGCATTGAAAAGACTGTCCCAACCGTGGGAATGCTTAATCAGCAGTTTAAGGGTGACGAGCAGAAAGAAGAGTGAACTTGCAGGCACTCTTCGAATTGGCTCCGAACTGCCAACATCAAAAAAGATCTTAGACTCGCGTACGGACTTAAAACTCTCAGAAGTGTTTCACATGGTTTTAAATATTATATAAACGAAGTAAAATATAGACTCGCGTGTGTTCATTTGAGAATTACCCTCTGCATGTCCTTTGGATCCTTCCCGTCACGAGTGAACCCACCCGTGAACTCTATCGAACGAGCTAGATAAGGGCAAATCTCCGAATCCAGGCAAATTACCTGAAGCAGCGTTGAACGAGAGGATTGAGGTAAGGCGAAACGTAACAGTAAAGAGAAAATTGTAGAGAAATTCAAGTAATTAGAAGGAAAGTTAAGAGAGGCCAAGACGGATAGAAGAAGCGCACGGAGTAAGGTACGCGAGTCCCCAGATAATAGACAATTTGAGTTAACATCATTGACATTCATTTATAAAAAGAGTAAAATTGAAAAGACGCCGGTTAGCGTCTGTTTGGGGTGTATCCACCCAAGCAAAGTTAAAGTTATTTTTGTTTATTCTGAGTTACGTTCAAGATTAATAATTAAAGTGAAATAATCATCACATTATTCCTAAAAATTCCTGTTCTCTCTGATTTAAATGTACACATATTATTTTTTTTGAATATATCTAATTTTTTGTTATTTAAACCGAAATTTTCAGGAGTTTGTGTAAAGTTTTTTCGTTTGTCCGAATACCCAAAGGGAGGGTATCGTCCCCTCTACCCCTTGAGACAATATAGGAGTCTCACGTGAGAAAGCGGGTTGAATTAGAGTCTTTTTGGGATTTTTGCTATCCATTGAAATTAAAGAAAACTTGGGGATTTGTCGTTTTCCCCCAAATTTGCAAGATTTCGCTAAAACGACTGGCGCCCATTTTTTAAGAGGCAAATTACTTGGGGAAATAATTGGGTCAAATGTTGGAGCATTAAATTGGGTCGAATTTAGAGAATTTTTTTTGTGCCTTTAGGTGCTCGGAATCGAACTCGGGTGAATATTAAGCTCCATTTAAGTTCACGAAGTGAACTCCAAGAGCTACAATGAACAATGAGGGTGAAAAAAGCGTATCTCAATTATTTTCCAAAATATTTATAAGAACGAAAAAAAAATAGCAATGTCCGTAAGATATTTTTTTCAACAATATTTTTTTTAGAATATCTCGATAGACTGAAGATAGATAGGATCATTCCACTTGAATCCTTTTTGCTTCCGAATGGAAGCTTTGTTTTCGCAATTTTTTTCGAAATGCCAATTTCCATTGGAAACGACTCAAAATGATGCAAAACGTCGAGAAATCATAATGAAAAAAAAAGTAGACATGTATGTATGTGTGTCTGTATGTACGACTTTACGACTCTCTATTACTCGAGAACGGTGAGAGATAAAAATCTGAAATTTTGGCAAGATATCAGTTTTGATGAAGTGTATGTCCCATAAAAATTTCAGCGAGATCGGTCCAATGGTTTCTGAGATATATCAATTTTTTAAAAATCGTATCTTTCGAAATTTCTCAATTTGTGTGAGACGAATTCCGTTCAAAACTTTACTCAAGATTCGCAACCATAATATCTAACTTTTGGCGAATTTTTATGAATTTAATCCCATTATTCTATTAGTTATTAGTTTTTTTGTGCTTTTTTTCAAAAACTCGGTTTTACGACCATAGCTCAATGAATAATTGACTTGAAGACTTCAAATTTTTTCTATATATGTAGTTTCTGATAAAGATGGTTGGGATTGAATCTGAGGCATATTGGCTGAACGGTTCTCGAGATAGTTTGAATCGAAGGTTTTCCGAAAATCAGCTGTATCTTCCAAACTACTCATCCGATTCCATAGGGACGGAGCTCAAAAGATTCGTGTTCATGAGCTGAACAAACTCTCAATTTTTCGAATTTTTAGATAAAGTTCTCCGCTTATTATATTGAAAAATGTATTTTTTTCTCAATATTTCCAAAAAAAATCCGAAAAATGCCATTTTTCTCGATTTTTTTAAATTGGACACCCCTATTTTTTATTTGGTTTTCTGAAAGAACACATTTTTCTCTTTCAAATGAGCCTCTACTCACCTTCGTAGGTCAATCAGAAACTGTACCCAAAAGGGAACATTAAAAGTGAAAAAGTGATTTTTTATGTAAAATTTAGCATATATGATTTTTTTTCGAGAGAGATGATAGAAAAAATTCAAGAAGAACCATTCGGAAGCATCCTGCTAATTCATTAGCAGAAATTGAAAGGAAGAAATAGCGATTTAAAGGATAACGTAGAAAAAATGACAGCCAACTCAGCGAGGAACGCCTGCTTGTTTTATAAAAAAACTTCAAAAGCTACAAAGAAGGATCAGGGTACAGAAAGACTATTAGTCTCTGAAATGATCTCAAAAAAAATTATGAAGAATAGAATTTTTGTGTTTTACCTCTCCACTACTGAATTTTCATTCTTCTTTGAGAAATAGCCCGGAAACTATTGAAGATATACCCTTTTTACCTGAAGTTGTTTTTGTAGCTCTTGAAATTCTCTATCAAAAGAATGAAAGTGACAGGGGCGTTTGTTAAGTTTTTTATGAGGTACAAGTTAGCAGTCAATTCCCCCAGAAAGTGCTTTAGCAAGGCATATCTTGGCAAGAAATTGTATGATTTCAAAAAAGTGATTTTTTTTTGTGTTCGGCATGAAACAATTGAGCTCGGGTACTTTTTTTTTCTTTAGAAATTATGAATTTCCGGAGGATTAATTCAAAAAATCTGAACTAGAAGAATATTTGACACGGCATATTGCTCATAAAAATTATCCAATCAGAAAAAAAGTCACAGCTTCTGAGCTTGCTGAACTCCAACTAGGGTATAAATTTATTTTTTTCTTCCTCGTCTCATTAAAGTCATAAAAAATAATTTACAATAAATCTTTAACATGGAATAACTTCCGTATGAATAGTGATAATGAGAAAGTCCAAAACTGAAAAATTCAGCTTGAATTTTTCTTGATGGGATATTTTTTTTTCCTTATCAAATCAATCTGAATTCCATGTTCGATCCGTTATTTATAGATAATTTGCAAAAATATATATATTTACTCAATAGATATATCTACAATATATATATTTACATTATTTAGATTTTAGAAATTATTTTCATAACTGATGGCACTATTTGCAATATATTATTACTGTTGGATTCATTATTTACAACGGAAAAAGTAGTTATTCATACCGTTTTTTAAAATACAAATCATTTACACTGGATCATTCATTGCTCATTTGAAGTGAGCCATTTGGAGCACAGGAGCCAACTGAAAACGAAATAATCGTCTTTCATTTTTCTGATTGTGCGTTTCAAATATTTTACACATTTGAACTTGGCCCATCTGTGGCATGTGCTGCATAAAAACCAAGCCGTTTTGCGTTTTTTCTTGGACCCCTTAGATCCGCAGTACAAACAGATTTCGGAAACATCGCATGCTCTACTGAGAATTAAGTGTTTTATCTCTTCTTCCTTCTCTTGAGGATTTAAATTATCAATTGATGAAATTTTTCCACGCAATGGTCCATGAAATGGATCACAATAAATACCACAATTGAACGTGTCTTCTTGGCGTAGGTATTGGCACGATTTCTGTTCATTTCCTCATGGATCCAGGGTAATATCTATAAGGAAGGGAAAAACACTATTAATTCCTGGCTGTAGATATCTCAAATTCCACCAGAAATAGGAGGTGATGCAAATTTATTTTCTATAAATTGAGAAATAAACACTGCGCATTTCCTAAGTTGATAATTTTTTTTTAAAGTGGTTGAAAAATTTGTAACGGGATTCGTCCAATCCCGTCACACTTCCGGCCATCCCTTTCCGCACACACGGTTCGATAGCGTGGGCGCCAGTTTATTCTTTACCGGAGGAATAAACAAAACTCACTGTGTGCTGGTTTTCCCTGGGCTCACCACGCTTAACCTCTTAGGGCGGTTTCGGGCTGACCTGCTGAACCTTCGGTAGTAATTATTCGAGGAATTGATAACCCCAATGGATGGCATGGGCAATCCATTCCCGGTAACCCAGTGTGCTGGTTATGGTAGAGGGGCGTGGGTCTAGTCACAGTCCTCCTAGCGAGAACAAGTCGGAATTAGATATTCCACGATAACCTCTGGATGAGCCCGTCCGCAGTATTCCTCTGATCTATCGTCACCCAGAAAATACCGGACGTCTCCATCCACACGAGAAACGCCACGTAGCCACGCTACGGGCAACCAACGGTAACTCTCGCCGAAGCGAGCGGTAGAGGTTCCAGGGACTACTCCCGATCCTCTCGAGTCTGCCGCCCAAGGCAGACTAACTGCTCACCATGTCGTTGGGTCTATTTATATCGGCTGAGGCTGCTTCTCCTCGTCTAGAGGTCTCTCCGCGTGCCTGCGTGGTTCTTCTTCTCACACCACTGCCAGGCCCGGAAATAACTCTGACATCTTTAGTGGAGTGCCAGCATTTCAGCTGGGCTTCTGCCTTATCCTCAGCGGCGTATAAATCCCACTGACGTGACAGTTAGTTTACGGTAACTTTCAGGTGTCATCTTACGCAGATGGCACCACGGTATGATTTGTCTAGCTGTTCATGTGTGAGTCTCCTCGAGCTCTACACTTGAATAGCTTCACCCGAAGGTGGCATAAGCCGATGCAATAGCTGTAACGAGAAACCTCGTTACAAATTCCTTTGCAGCTTATAGTCTTCAAATTTGGAGCGAAGCTTTAGGAAATCATATCAAGAGTTCGAAATGAAGTACAAGACTGAAATTGAAGAAACGAAAGTATTGGAAAGATTTTACCGGAAATTCCGTTTTTTTAAACTTCGGTTAATTCTACATTGTCGCCCAGTTTTCGTCAATTTTCTAAATCCTTCAAAAAAAAATTATCCTGAATTCAATTTAAATATACAATGAGCTTATACAGTTTCTTCTATATCATTTTCTCATAAAACTGTATGAAATTGATTGCAGAAGTTTCATTAGAAGCACTGTTCTCTTCTGTTTTTCTCTTCTTTATAGATTCGTCTTTTCTCTTGACATTATGCGCTGAATCAAAGTAATAAATAACAGCGTCAGTTGATATTCACATAAATCATCGCCCAGTGATTCCCTCTAATTAGACAAGGCAGGAAAATTTATTTTCTATCATTTAGAATTATTATCGTTGAATTGTAGAAATCAGCAGATAAATAGTCACCATGTAAATGTATTTACTCCTTTCACAAGTAATGTATGCCACTTCATTTTCTCGTTCCAGTGAACCAATTGAAGTATACATCCGATGATCAATCACAAAATTTGTGAGCCACTGTGAATTGAAAAGAGTGTCGTAATCTTCGGACATGAGGCGCGTATTTCTTTTATCAACGTTGATGGCAACAATATGCGCCCGGGGTGAATTTTCAAGGAAATAATAATTTGAGTCGTCGATGGTGTGATTAGAACTGATTCGGAGTATTTTTCGCACGATTTCCGTAGCAATCTTCTTAAAATTCTTACCCTTTTGCTACGAATAGCCATTCTTCTGTCTCTTCCTAGCTGGGCCTCTCCGATGTAGAGTTTGCTCATGTTCGCCAACACGACCGATGATCGGGCTTATATTTTGAAGTCAAAGTTGACATGCCAAGATTGGGCTGAGCATCGAGCTTAAGTTCATAAACCGACATATGATGTGCCGAGATTGGACTCATAATTGTCTCTGTTTTTGCTTCCGAATGGAAGCTTAATAATCGTAATTTTTTTCGATTTTGAGATTTTATCATGATATGACTGCAAATGATCCAAAACGTCGAGAACCGCGGTTTTCAAAAAATGTCTGTATGTATGTGGGTGTGTGTGTATGATGACGCATTTTCCGCTTTCCTCTGAAACAGGGCTAGCTAGCAAGCTGAATCAGCCGGATAGTTCTTGAGAAAAATGAAAATGTCGAAATATCGTTTTTTCGACTTTTCTCGATGGAAAATGAAATTACAGCGTCCACTCTCAGCGAGGAGATGCGCGTTTATGAGCTGCATCTTTGACCCCTGGGGTGGTGGGAGCTCAGATTTTTAGTTTATCCAGTATAAAACTTTTTGAGAAATTTTTCGTAAAAATCTTGATTCCTATATAACTTAATAAATGATTGAGCTAGAGACCTCGAATTTTCTGAGGTTATGCACCTCATGAGCACAAAGTTTGGTATTGAAACTGAGCGGAATTGGTCTAGTAGTTTCTTAGATATTAGCATACAAACATCCGAAAAAGCAAGCTATATCTTCAAAACTATTCAATTGATTATATTTGGGATGAGCTTAACCCTCTGAGGCCTATTTTGGTTTCCCCACTCCATGCACAGATTAATAATGGTAAATTTAAAATTTAAAAATTAATTTGGAAGCTTTCTCTCAATCGCATTGGCAGAATATTCAGTGTACGACGTTCAAATTACGCACAAGTAGTGTGGCTCCTGCTTGTTTCACTAATAATTTGATGATTCACTCTCGTTTAATCACGGTTGTGATTCGGTTGTGTTTTTCAAAAACTTGAAAAATCAATTGTAAGTGAACGGTGCATTTTTTTGCATGCATTCAAAACTCCGTATTGAAGGAAATTATTAAATCTATTATCAGATTTTTTTTTCCCCCGAAAATTGCAAAAATTTTGAATAATCAATAATTAAAGTGAATTTTCGATTGTTCACCTTCGTTTTGAATTAATTATAATTTTTCCGATCCACCCCCAGCGGAAACATTTTGATATGATAATCAGGGGATTTTTCCCTACACGCTGATATATTTTTCATCCCCTGAAGCCCAGCTCCCTATAACACATATAAATAAATCTAGCTTCACTGTACTACATAGCAATCATTACTATGTCAACATAGTAATCATTACTATGTTGGCATAGTGTTAAAATTAATTACTTTACTGGCGCGAAATCCTCATGGAAACGTGACTTTATTTCTACGTAGTGGGGGAAAGGGAGAAGAAGGGAAGACTGAAAAGAACATGTCGGAAATGTGAATGCTCGTCTGTAGTAAGAAAAATAGTAATCCATCGAGATTAAGTTTTATGGAAGCAATCGTTAGTCAGTATAAATGCGAAAGGAAAGATGGAAGGTTGATAAGAAAATTAGATTGTATTGACAGGATTAAAGGCGCCTTTTTTTCCCATGGCTTTTTTTTCATAGTTTTCTTTTCCATGGGCTTTTTTTCTATGGCGTTTGTTTTCCATAGTGACTTTTTCCATAGTGATCCTTCCCATGGTGATCCTTTCCATGGCGTTTCTCTCCATTGCATTTTCTCCATGGCAGAATTCGTCAATGCAAAATTTGCTATGGAGAAATTTGCTATAGCCATAAATTCATGAAAGGCATGAAAAATTTATGGAAAAGTCATGAAAAGAATCATCATGGGAAGAAATGCCGTGTAAAAATATGCCTTGGATAGAATCACCATGGAACAATTGCCATGGGAAAGAACTTCATAGAAAGCGGCAAATTTGTGATGGCGGCCACCATGGCAGCGGCCATGGCGCCCGCCATGGCCAGCGCCATGACCACCGCCATGGCCCGCGCCGCCATCAGAATTTTTCTACGTGTTAACAGACTCCCCACTGAGACACACCGTATACGACTCAAATACTTTATCGACTGTATACACAGCTAATATCGCGTTTCGCTTTCGTTAATGTGCGTCTCAGTACGCCGTACATTTTGTGTACAGGGTGTGGTGGATATTTTGCGTATACGGTGCGCTGTATATCTGGGGATTACGGCATACCGTATATAGGAGATTTTGCGTATACGACGTGGCACAGATTTTTGTAAATTTGGTGCACGGAAAGAAATTATCAGTAAAAAGTCCCGAAAGGTCTTGCTAAAAATTACCGAATTTCCGGAATCGTGGGACATTTCGTGATGTGTACAAAATATTGGAAAAATTCCATGACAATTTTTCACATGAGTACATCAAAAAGTCACATCTGAACATCAAAAATAGCGCTGTTGGTGCGTTAAAAATTAACGAACATGGTTCAGTAATTTTTGACGCGCTAACACCGCCATTTTTGATGTTCAGATGTGACTTTTCGATGTACTCCTGTGAAAAATTGCCATGGAATCTTTGCAATATTTTGTACATATCATGAAATGTCCCACAATTCCGGAATGGTTCGGTACTTTTCACTCAGATCTTTCATTTTATTTTCGTTAGAATTTCTCTCCGTGTGAGCCGAAAATTTCGTGTTCACCGTTGCGCCGTAGACTTTGCGTATACGGCGTGGCGCAGATTCTTGTGTATACGGTATGCCATAAATTTTGTGTATATGGCGTAACGTGGCTAGTAGATTTCGCGTATACGGCACAGCGCACCGTATACAGATTTTTGTGCATACGGACACAGAATTTAGAAAAACTTTAGAAAACGTCTTGACCATGTCGTTTTACGATATCAATCAAATTTTAGATGGTTGTTATCTCTATTTATTAGAATATCAAGAAAAGATAATTGATTATTTCACTTCAACTCCAAGAGTGAACTTTAGTCGTGTATGTTTACTATTGAAAGAAGTGACTACTTTTTGTATTTTCTCATTAGGAACACATAGTATTATGTCATCAACATATCTGAAGTAAAAAGGTATCACAAAATATAGTTCATCAAGACATTCTTTTTCTAAGATCATCATGAGTAGATCAGCATAAATTGGTGCCAATGGTGAACCCCTTGGTAAACCAAATATTTGTTTGTATACTCTATTGTTGAATGTGAAGTATGTCTTGTTCATCACCACATCAATAGCCCGAATTATTTGTTCATATGGTAATTTTGACTTCAGATTGTCTTTCAATTTGCTGATTGCTGAATCCACTTTTTCTATTGAGACGTTGGTGTATAAAGATACCACATAAGAGACATTAATACATAATTATCAGGAATGAATTTATCTTTAACCGTTTCAATGAATTCAAAACTATTTTTCACATGTGAAAAGTGTTTTTCTGTAAGTGGAGACAATAAATTATGCATAAATCTTCCAAGTTTATGTAATGGACCATTTATTGATGACACTATTGGGCGAAAGCATGAATTAGGTTTATAAATTTTTGTAAGGAGATAGAGTTTCGGAATAATGCTGGTTGTCATAGTAAGATATTCTGCAGTCGCTTTTGTTATGGAATCTTTATAAGTGTTGTAGAAAAAGAAGTTTTCAACTGCTCGACCCGTGCATATATTAGAAAGCATTGCAATCATAAGATCGTTACCAATGAGAAATAGAATATCAAAAAATGAATTAATTCATTTTTTCTCAATTTTTGAAAATTAGAATAAAGATAGCGATGATCATTTTCGTAAATTTACTATCATTTACGTAAAAGATAATGACTATGATTATTGAAAATTAGTTGATTATCTTGATTCTTATCAACTCATCCAATTGATAATCAAAAATATTCAAAAAGAAAATTTCGAAATTGTCCATATTCCAAATCATTTTGATTGTGCATACTTTGTGTATATTTTATTTCACGTTTTTGTATTTCCACATCGAAGGTGTGACTTCATTTCTAGCTCGTGACACACATGTATTTTTTCCTGTGATTATTTCTAGAGTTTGTAAAGTGTGCATTTGAAAAAAGCAGGAGTCTTTTCCACGTGGATCACGAATTCGAAATAAAGTGAAAAATAAAATTGTAATTGTTCATCAGTAATGTGGAAAAAAAAATTCCACTGCTCAATACGTGGATGTATTTGAGAGCATCCAATCATAAAACCGTTACAAATAAGGAGAATAAAATGCTTGGAAATTTACCAGACAATGAATAATTTTTCGAATCTAGTCAGTATGCTTCTGCCCAATATAATAAAAAGGAGCGAAATCACCCTACCTTGCTTATTTTCTGAGATAAGTTCAAAAAATAAATGGGAAAAAAATAGACTCATCTTAATTAATTGATTCTATTTCTCTTATTTCTCTTTTTGACGAATATCTCAAAAAAAAATCTACATAGGGCGATTTTGTCTTGATTTTTTTGTAGAGAATTTGCAGAGCTATGAAAGTGTTTCAGACCACAATCATCGTCTCTGGCTCAGCTCCCAAAATATTTTCAAAAAATAACACAAAAATCAACTGATCTCGATACACCCGAACAATTTTTTTAATTTCACATTTTTGCAAAATGTTTCAGACACTAAGCAGAATAGAGCGATTTTATTCTATTCCTTCCCTGCAGAGAATCGCAAGAGCTCCAATGGAGAATGATGGCAACATGATCCTATCTCCCTTATTTTTGAGATATTCTCAAAAAATCGTTGACCTAAAAAATTTCATACTCCTATTTCCACCAGAAAACGTCTGTTCAAACAATTCTAATCAATATATCGTTAAGAATGATAATTGACCCCTCAAATACGGGGTCCATCCGTCGTATCGACCCACTTTCTTGTCCTATCGGCTGGGGTAGGCTCTTCTCTGACATTAAAAAATAATTTTCTCAAATACTATCACAGATGTAGAAATTTAAAAATCGACTTGGGTAGATAATGGAACTGACTTCGGAGTGGTGAATTTTTTTTCGGAATATTTTTACCACTTTGTTTTGATAAACCGAAGTTGTGGGCTGAAATTCCACGCTTGATATATTCAATCATCTCGTTTATCGGAAAAATTTCATTGAAAATTCCGAAATTTTTACTCAAATTACTCTGAAGGTTCGTCTATCAAATGGCGCAATGCAAATTTCAATCGGATTGATAATTTGTTTATCATAAATCGATTGAGCGTGCAAGACTAGTTCAGCTACTAATCATCTGATAGGATTAGAATTAGGCTCAGAAATTCACTAAATATTTCTATAACGCAAAATCTGAGAGAAATTGATATTTCTATAGTATTTCTATGGAAAACCAATGCAATCAATGGAAGTTTTTCCATGATTTTTGGATGAAGCGTTCACGAGACGTTGCCCATTGAACAGCGTAGTCTGATCGTCAGATAGCTCCCGGCCGATGGAACAGGCCACAGCGTATGGGTCCCGTACTTGAAGGGTTAAGGGGTTACATACGTCCAGCGGCGCCGAAAACGCGCTAAAAGAGAAACTCCTTTTAGAAGGGACAGGAATGGAAATTTGTGAAAATAATGTTTGCACATTGTTAATTGGTCTTTAAACTTTATAAAAAAATTTATTTAATTTTTTTTTTTTTTTAATTACTATGTAAAAAATAACGTCCCCCGAAGCATCGTGAAAAAAAAATTGCTCCACGGTCGGCATCATTTCTCCTTGAAATGTTGATGGATCTGCGAAATGTAAAAAGTTTCTTGTGAAAGAAGGTTGTAGTTATAGTCTATGGGGCCGGATTTTTGATATTGTAATTGAACAATTTTTAAAAAATTATTAAAGTGTGAAATTTATGACGCAAAACGCAAACTTTTTTTTAAACTGCTGTAGATTGCTGAATTTTCCAAAATTAAAAAATCCGGCCCCGTAGACTATAACTACAACTTTCTTTTACAAGAAACTTTTTACATTTTGCAGATCCATCAACATTTTAAAGAGAAATGATGCCGACCGTGGAGCAATTTTTTTTTTACAGTGCTTCGGGGAACGTTATTTTTTACATACTAATTTAAAAAAAAAAAATTAAGTAAATTTTTTTATAAAGTTTAAAGACCAATTAACAATGTGCAAACATTATTTTTACGAATTTTCATTCCTATCCCTTTTAAAAGGAGTTTCTCTTTTAGCGCGTTTTCGGCGCCGCTGGACGTATGTAACCCCTTAATAGGAAATTATTACGAGGACATAGTGCGAAATAGCGTTTTCCAGTGATATGATTCCCACAGCTTCCCTACTGCTCCACACAACTAGTTTTCTTTTTTTCTTTTCTAATAAAAAATTCATTTTCACGCTGGCAACTAAATTCGAACATGAATTCCTTGCATCAATACCTCGGTTTCTCTATAAAAAAATCATCTGACGGATTTCGCGATTCAATTCTATATTTTCTTGTACCAACACCGCTGCCACATATCTTATCGCGCCATTTTTTATTGTTCACAACATTATCATTCTTTTACATCCTGAAACTCTAACATCTTAGAATGCAATAAATTTTCCCTGGGGTCTCCTATACCTACATTATCGACAATTCCCCATTTTAGCCGCCATTGTGTCTCAAAATGAGACCCCTTTTGGGGTCTCAAAAGTGTCTACAAAATGAGACAGTTGGGGTGTTAAACCCCTGGATTTGTAGTGTGGGGTAAGTATCGAAGCTCACACCTTTCTACTTTCCGGGCAGCTGCTTGACCATTAAGCTACCGAGAAACCTCACACCTTTAAATTTCGAAAACTTTTGCATATCATCACTATTATGCCATTTATATATAACTGCTATAACCTGAATAGGTTAGAAGTATAAATACTCAAGCACTTTGAGCCTTCTCTCCATTTTAAGTTCAGATGAAATTCTCATGAACGAACGCCTATATATGACCGAAATTGCCGTTAGAAGTGATGTCACGAAATAATAAGAAGAGAAAAAACTCATTCTCTTCTACTTCATCGTTATCAAATTTTGACATTTTTTTCGTCAATATTTTGATTAATAATAAAAATACGGTCTCACTACTCCAGATCGGTTTTGTAGGGGATTTCAAGAGTTATAAAGAAGAATAAGCTCAATTACGCTATCTCGCTTAGTTTCTGATCACTTAAAAATTTCTTCAATTCATACGGCATAACACTGAATTTATATAAAAAGTTTCTGAATACAAGAGTTATATTGAAAAATGCTTCTCCTATATTGATACAACTATTCTCGAGGAAATACATACGTGAAATAATGCACATTGGCTTACATGGTTTGTCACCGAAAATCAGCACGTAGAAAAATTTTAATAGTAGCCGCCAAGCCACCATCACAAATTTGCCGCTTTCCATGGAGTTCTTTCCCCTGGCAATTTTTTCATGATGATTCTTTGCATTGCGTTTTTTTGCATGGCGATTCTTTTCATGACTTTTTCATAAATTTTTCATGATTTTCATAAATTTCTGGTTATAGCAAATTTCTCCATAGCAAATTTCGCATTGACAAATTCCACCGTGAAGAAAATGCAATGGAAAAAAATGCAATGAAAAGGAACGGTATGGGAAGAATCGCCATAGAAAGAATCACCATGGAAAACAAACGCCGTAGGAAAAAAACGCTATAGAAAGGAAAGCTATAGAACAAAAAGCCATGGAGAAAAGATGGAAAGAATCACCATGGGAAGAATTGCCATGATAAAGAACTCCATGGAAAGCGGCAAATTTGTAATAGCGACGCCATGATGGCCACCATCAGAATTTTTCTACGTGAGTACTTACAAATTATACTTCATTGTATAATTGGGAGGGGACCAGCTTATGGCTTCAGGTAAAAGGAGCGTTAATGATCAATAAGTCAATATACAAACACGATTGACGTAAGTCACGACGAATTGACGTGTGTTGATAATACCTCTATAAAAGAGACGAAGTGAAATACATTGCGCATAGTCAATCCGAACGTAAAGAGAAACAGCCTTAGATTGAACATGTTGAAGGAACAGTTTTTGATATTATTTCTTACGTTCAAAATTCCAAACTTTTTTTGGCACCTTCCACTGGTAGCAGGTAATAAACTGATCTTTAAGAACAAATTGAGCAAATGGCACCAGTTTACTGAGTTTTGCATTTTATATGAACCTGTGTGTGTCGTACATGTACTTAGAGTAAATGTACAAGTGGGGTAAATGCAAAAGAGTAGACTCTCAGAGAATGATTTACAATATTGTGGAATTTCTAGAATATATATGGAGCATTCCATGTCAAATCACTAGATTTTAAAAATTGTATTTTTTGATTCAGTTTGATTTTTTATATGTTGTGATACGTATCAAAATATGCCTAAATCCAAATTTTGAACCCTTACTTTTCAAGCCTCGGTCATATGCATTTTTAAATATCGCAAAAAATAACAAAATGTAATTTTCAAATCTTTATATCTCCTGATTGAATTATCGTAACCACATTTTACAGGTGGCTAATTTCTTTGTTTTGAAATGTAGTTTAAAAAAAAAATATAGAAACCAATTTTTTTTCACAGTTTTTTCTTAATTTTTAACTTAAATTTCGCTTTTTTTTGAAGAACGACATTGCTGATTTAGAAAAAAATGTTACACTAGTCGATACAACGAATTTTTTGAGATCTTAATAAAAGTGGGATTCAAATGTCTTCGATTTTTTAAGCCACTTTTTTGCATTTTTCTAATGGTAAATTCGCATTTTCTTAGAATTTTTTGATTATTCACGAAAATTGTATTGTGAATACGGTCAACTGAAATTTTCCTACTGCACCAAAAAGTAAATTGGAAATTTTGTGAAATATAATTTGACAAAAAATTTTTTTTTACTTATTTTATTCTTTCAAGTTTTTTGTCGCAATATATTAAAGAATATTTTGCCAATTCACTTATTTGGCATAGTAGAAAAATATTATTTGACCATATTTACCTTGAAATTTTTATAAAAAATGAAAAAAATTTCAAAAAATGTGAATTCATGATTAAAAAAATGCGAAAAAGTAGCTTCAAAAATTGAAGATATTTGAATCCCGCTTCCATCGAGAGCTCAAAAAATTCGTTTTATAGCCTATTATAACATATATTGCTTTCAAAAAACTCAAAAATGTCGCTCTTCAAAAAAAGACAAAATTTAAGTTAAAAATTAAGAAGAAAAGGTGAAGAAAGAAATGGTTTTCATATTTTTTTCCGAAAACTACATTTCAAAACAAAGAAAATAGCAACCTGTGAAATGTGGTTACGATAATATAATCAGCAAATATGAATATTTGAAAATTACCATATTGTCATTTTTTTGCGATTTTCAAAAATTCATATGTCCGAGGCTTTTGAAATTTGGGTTCTTTGGGCCTTTTAAAGGCTCAAAATTTGGGTTCAGGCATATTTTGATACGTATCAAAACATATAAGAAATCCAAATGAATCAAAAAATATCATTTTCAAAATCTGGTGATTTGACCTGGAATGTCACCAAAGGCACGAAATAAATTCGGAAATTGACCCAAACTAATTCTATAAACTTTTTCCCCAAATGACTTTATATCAATTTCCCTTGGTTGATTTAGGCGCCAGTCGTTTTTATCAATATTCTTACCTATTTGAGGGGAAAACGACGAATTCCCATTTTTGATTCATAGAAAATAAATCATAAAACCCCAAAAACTTGAATTTTACCCACTGCGATGAAAGCCAATAATTTCGTTGGGGTAGAAGCCCCTAAAAACAATTTCCATTCGTTTGGGGAAAGAATTTCCCATTCGAATACTCGCGGGCATTGTAAGGCCGATTCTCGTGCCGCTCTGTTACTGAGCGACAACAACAGAGCACGCACGAATCGCCTTCACTGGACACGCCGCCATGTTTTCCTACATGACGACGTGAAACCAGTTGCGTCCGGCGCTTTATGAAGCGGAAAATGCGTAATCACGCACACACACACACACATACACAAACGCACACATACACACAGACATTTTTTAAAAACGGAGTTTCTTAACGTTTTGAGTCATTCGCTATCATATTATGATGGAATCTAAAACTCGAAAAAAATTACGATTATAAAGCTTCCATTCGGAAGCAAGAAGACGCGTTGTACAAGTGGAGTTTTGTTGGAGCTGCCCCAGGAGTTCTCCAGCAACCCCAGAGCTGCCCTAACAACGCCGAGCGGGTGAGAAACAAGAGCCAAGGGTAGCCACTCCGAATCACCGGCACGAGGGGAAAACCCCAAAAGTGAGTCGTTTTTCTTTTAATGGCCACGCGATCGTCATAATCGAGTCTTTTGCTTCTTTGGGAAAATAGTTATTCTCTCGCGCGTCAATTAATTAATTCTCGAGTAACGGTGGTACATCATCAGTGTATCGAGAGACAAAAAGATGTAACTATTGTAAAAAAAGAAGGCCACACGAAATACACCTGTTCAGCACTACTAGTGGAGAAGAAGTCATGCTTCAGGTGTGGTACTCCAGGCCACATGGCTAACCGTTGTCCAGAGAAGCCATCCCAGGTGAACAACGTGGACGACAACGCGTCAGTGGACGAAGATGAGTATTTTAGAAAAATTTTGTCTACGATGACTAGGGGAAACGGGATTGACAAAGTTGTAAAATTAGGATCATTGTTGGACTCGGGAGGCCCGGTCAGTTTTATCAAACTTCAGTACGTACCGAGTGAGTTTATTGAACCTGCGGATGAATTAAGAGATAAATGATGGCGGATTGAATAAAAGTAGTTTAGTGGTTCTAGGTGTAGTACATGCGGAAATTGGACTCGAGAATAAATCTTCTAAAAAGTCAAACTTGTTTGTCGTACCAGGTAATACAATGAGATCACCAGTAGTATTGGGTATGGATAATTTGAAAAAACTTGGCCTTGGTTTGAAGGAGATATCGGTTGTGCAGGATAGTCATATTTCTGAGATAATGAATATCGACTGAAGACGAGGCAGACTCATTAATAATAAATACCGCGATTCTATTTGACACTCGAAAACGAACGAGAGAATTATTTCATGAAAAGTATTTGCAGCCTGAACGTCCCGTGAATCCCGATATTAGTGCCGAGATATAGTCAACTTGTTCTCTTACTTTAGAAAATTCATTGGGGATTTTTCTGTTTTGGCAAAGCCTTTATCAGATCTCACGAGGAAGAACGTTTCGTTTCATCTCACAGAAAAGGAACTCGAAGCTTTTGAGAAGCTCAAGCTGGAACTGACTGATTCACCAATTCTGTCCATCTATAGCCTTCATGATGAAACGTAACTTCACTGTGACAAAAGCTCGAAGGGGTTTGGTGCCGTGTTAATGCAGAAGAAATTAGATCATAAATTCCATCCAGTGATTCATTTTTCTAAGAGCGCATCTGATGCTGAGAGTAGACGCCAGAGCTTCATGCTAGAGACACTGTCAATTATTTATGCTTTGCGCAGATTCAGAGTCTATCTTCAGGGGATTAAGTTCAAGCTCGTGACGGACTGTTAATCTTTGAAGATGACGCTGAACAAGGGAGAAGCTAACTCAAAAATTGCACTATGGGTACTTGAACTGCAGAATTCTGATTACGAGGTCGAGCCTAGGTTAGGCAATCGTATGCAACATGTCGATGCTTTGAGTCATGCAGACGATGTCCTGGTGAGTGAGGACAATCCATTTGAGCTTAACCTCTCCCTCAGCCAAGATTGAGATGCAACAATCAAAGAATTGCGTGAGATGCTTGGAAAATCAGAACAGCGTTTGTTTAAAATGAGGAATGGTCTCGTGCATCGGTAGAAAAAAGGAAAATTATTGTTCGTTGTTCCGCAGAATATGGTCACACACGTGATACGAAAATGCCATGACGAGATGGGGCATCTCTCAGTTGAAAAGACGTGTGGTGCAATTAAGAATACGTATTGGTTTCCGAAGATCCAAGGAACACTAAAAAGCTATATCGATGATTGTTTAGAATGTATTGAATATAATCCAGTTTCTGGAAAATCCGGAGGGTATTTACACAGCATTCTGAAAGGAAATGTACCGTTCTCCACGATTCACATCGATCATTATGGTGAAATTGAAAAGGCTCGACTGACGAAGAAGCACATTCTTGTCGTGGTAGATTCGTTTACCAAGTTCACGAAATTGTATGCTGTTGAGACAACTTCCTCAGAGGAAGCTATCCAATGCCTCCAGAAATCTTTCGTGGACTATAGTCGTCCCAAGTGCATTGTGTATGACCACGGGTCTTGGTTTATCTCGGAAACGTTTCATGATTTTCTGGAAGAGAACAATGTTAAACATGTACTGATTGCGACAGGTTCTCCAAAGGCTAATGGTCAGATCAAGCGGATTAACAGGGTTCTTGGTCCAGTTCTGGAAAAGTTGATTGAAAATATTTTCGGCAAGTATTGGTCAAGGTTCTCGGAGCTGTAGAATACGCTCTCAATGATTCGGTTCACAAATTAACTAGTGAAACGCCAGCAAAGCTCTTCTTTGGAATCAATCAGCAAGGTAAAATTCCTGATGAAGTCAAAGATTCCCTCGAAGAAAATGTCGTCATCAGTACACGTGATCTCAAGTCAATTCGCGAAAAACTGTGAAAAGCATCGGAAAAGCTCAAGAGTACGATCAAAGGTATTTTGATAAAAAGAGGAAAGAATCGTATAAGTACGAAGTCAATGTTTATGTGATGATCAAAAATTTTAAGAGCACTCCAGGGGCCCCTCTAAACTTAATTCTGCGATTCAAAGGCCCGTACTTAGAAACGATCGATATGTTGTTGGAGATGTAGAAAATCACCAAGTCACTCAGAGACCGTATTGTGCTGTCTGGGAAGCTCAGAACATGAGAGCTTGGTGTGCTGCCGAAGAAGAAAATGTGTTGGTGAGTGATGAGAAAAAGAATGAGGATATTGACAAGGAAAATGAGTGAAAGTCAAAACTGACAGAGAATACGGTGAATGTGTATGATTTGTGAAGTCTGAGAACGAACTAGCGGTCAGGAAGGCCGAACAGTGATGTCCAATAGAATTTTCAAGAATTATCGCTGTACGAGTATGATAGAATGAGTGATAGTGACGACACCTGTAGGTAATAAGCCATTGAGAGGGCAGTCCGACAAGCGCCGTTGTGCAAATCACACGACTCAATGTACTTTGCAAAATTCTATTAATTATTTTAAAAAATCATTTTCGATAACTCAGTTTTTATTTCAATTTTATATCCATTCAGTTCAGAAATTCCTGACTCCTTACAGAACGAACAACAATAAATTCAATATTACCCGGGTGGACTCACCCGGAACAGATGCCAACACGACGTTTGCTTCGATTTTACTCTCTACTCAAAACTCTTGATTTCAACTCAAAATAGTAGTTTTTTGAGGACTCGCGTGCTTTACTTTCTATGCGTTCCTTCCATCCGTTTCAGCCTCTTTTAATTTCTCTTCACTTTCCCAACTTTCCATAAATTTTTTCTACTTTTCTCTGCGTTTATCTGAATTTTCTGTACTCGATGTGACCGCCAGTGTCCCGGGAGAAAAAGAACGAGTCTTCTCTCCCATAAGTTGGCGTAGGGTTCACTCGGCTGTTTCCGTTTTATTTCGGCAGAGTCGAGGTCCAACTTGACCAACCCACAGTGCGAGTCTCCCACTACTTGGTTCAACGTCACTGAGTTTTCCTAAATTCTACGAATTTCACGTGAATTCTCACTCTTAAATTCTCCAAATATTACACTGAAATAATCATAATAATTTGGTCAGTGCTTGTCTGAAAATTGTGAACGGAAAAGTTCTGTCTTTCATTTCACTCGGATAACTTTAGTCTTTTCTTGGTAAATATGCAGAATAGCGCCTACAAAATTTAAATAATTATCAAAGTCAAATCTTCGGAAAAAAATATGAAATGTGCAAGCGAGGTTTGAACTCACAACCATCTGATTACATGTCAGGTGCTCTACCAATTGAGCTATTGCGAGTTCCTATATTTCTCTTCGAATTTTTGACCAAGATATATTACGCACTTTTGCCGCCCCTTCCCGAGGCATTTTTTGAATTACATTAAATTAATTTTATAGTGGGCTCTATTATACATATTTACCTATTGTGGGCGCTATTCTGCATATTTACCCTTTCCTTCGCACTATTTCCAACGCTGGTTCTCGACGTTCTCCGGGTTCTTAGCTCTTCTGGCCAACGTTGGACCCGCTCTCCGGATGCTGCTTTTTCCCAAATTTCTCTTGGATGTCCTTGGTGCCGATAATTCCATCTTTGGGACTGGGGAAACTCCTCTCCAGTCCTACCTCTCGACTTTTCCTCCGTTCTCTCAGAGTTAATTTAAACAAAAGGAACAAAAAATAATCAGTGAGGTTGTGACGAGTGTCCAAGCACTCGTCAACGCGATCACGTGACGGTAAGGGGCAGTGAGAGTCGGGAGAAAAAAGAAAGGGCAGAGAGTCAGTGTGAGGGAATATAGGGCAGTCGTCACTTGTAATTAGTCGAAGAAAAAGCGCAATGATTGAGTAGAAAAGAGAGTGAAGAAGGTAGTAGCGGAGTCGAGAGTGGCTGGTGAAAAAGTTAATCAGTGAGCTATCCAGTAGCGTCCTGAGGAAAGTCCTCGTCGAGTGGTGGTCGTCGTCTCGTAGCCTTCATCGTCGTGAAATCCTGTCAAGAAGACGTCGAGTCTGGTGTCATCGAGGATGCCGTTAGGGAAGTCGAGGGTCAGCCAGGTTACCGTAGGGAGAAGTCAAGTCACGTACCGTCACGTCATCATCATTTAAGGTCAGCTGCAGACTCTCATCGCCCTTCAGGCCCGGTCACGCGTTAACAACAATTGCGTTGATTTCTGTATTCAATATCGTTGCTTAAAGTTTAATGAACCGAATATTTTTTGAGTCATTGTTGCCACCTCACCCGAATTTCAGTATAGTACAGGACGCAAGGAGTTTCCTCCTCCTTCCCCCCTGAGGGTAGAATTCACCACATTGTTCGCCATTTGGTGAATCCAGAGATCCAGACCAACTGGCGCTCAACAGCATCAAGCTTCGTTTTGTTTCCACTCAATTATCGTGAAGTTAATCATTTAATTTCTTTGGTGAATCGCGTCAATCGTCACAAGGTCACGAAATGAGTTGACCTCACTCAGGACATGTGCTGTCTCGACTCAAATGGAGTCCTATCCTCACCGGGTACCGCGAAGTTATTATATTTCAATTCAAAAGAAAATTAATCATTCGGATTTTTAAGAATCCCGTGACGGGAAAACCGTCACAAATCCTTAGTACATTCATGGAAGTTTGATCTCCCAAATATTAATTCAGTGATAAAATAGCCGGATTTTTATTAACAGAAATCCAGATACGCGACAGCGTATCGGCCAAGTACATGTTGAAGGGCCGAGCGCTGAGTGTATATATTCCGGACAGAGCTTCCCCCTCCACTGCTCTTTTTTCTTCATTATTTAATTACTCAAAAATGAGGCAAGCTACGGAAAAAGTAGCCTTAGTTACACCACCTAATTCGACATCGAGCATTCGAATGGTGATTTTTTTTTATTTTTATTTTAAGCAAGATTCAATCAAAAACGCCCCATAGCAACGGTCGTAAATCCACTTTTTCGCCTTTTTCATTATCTCAATGATTTTGCCAGATTTGTTTTAGAGGGTTGGCATTACTGTCGTTCACGTTGACAGTCAGTCCATCGATAAAATCGGAGTGAAAACTGAAAGTCGATAAAGAAAATTACCATTCGCTGGTAAGTAATTATTGACTCTCAGGAATTTATTGAAGATACACTAGCGGAAAAATTAATAAAAATTAATAATCAAAAAAAAAATCGCAATTTCTAGCGGTTTTCCAAATGGCCGTATCTTTCTCAAAAATGATCGTATCGGAGTAAAAAAGAACAATTTGAAGCTTGAAGTCGCTAGTTTTGAGATCTTGAGCCAGAATTTTCTTTCAAGTAATGTGCATCGCGCTATCCAAACGAGTACAGTGAAAATTTTTTTTTTTTAATTTTTTGATTTTTTCTTTGTCTACGGACTTAGGAAAAATTTTCCCAGCTCAACCACCATATGGACCGAATAGGTTGTTCATTCAGCTTCAATTTGTTTTTTTTTCACTTTGATTCGACCATTTTTCACTGAGATATTGGACTTTGAATGAAGAAGATCGTTTGGTCTTTGATCATCGATATCTCAGCAACCAACGATCACACAGAAAATTAACGGTGAGTTTTGAAAAGCTGAATAAATTCTCTACAAGAACAAACCATTTTTTTTTCGGGAAAGGTTTTTTTACTTTCTTTACATGAATTTGAAAAAACAAGACAAAAAAGGCTTTTGGTGAATTTTTGCAACATCAAACTTTAAATCAGAAATTTTGAGAGAAACACTCACGTTAAGTGTGCCTTTTACAGTTCAATATACCCACAAAACCCCTACAAAGTTTCAATAGAATATACCCAGCCGTTTTTTTGTTTTATTCGATGGAATTTTTGAAGAAAAATAGAGGATCACGTTTCGTGCACTTAACAGTTCAGAATCTTTCACAAAATGAAAGAAAAGGAATTTCCTCCGATTTTTACACATTTTCATTGCGAACAGCGTGTTAAGAAAGTAGCTAAAATTACCGACTGATCTGATTTACCGCAGGATCAGGAGGTCAATCAAAATGTGTTAACTATCGATATTGACACCAAGGGTAATTTGGGGGATCACAACGGCGTGGTCCCACAAATCCTTCTACTCGTCGCGTGGAACTCAGCAAGTGAAGTTCTACTACTACGGTGGCCGCCAACGGGGCAAAACCTTGGCGTGTGAGACTCATCAAATGAAGATCATCATGATCTTCATCGCTATCGAGCAACTATCGCGGAACTGACGCCTAGTCGATAGATAATAGGAAAGGTTCGATAGAACCGGTCGGATCCGCTGAGTTGAGGATCGAGTCAGTGATCGGCATAACGGTTTAATAACGATTTACGCCCGGTATTAAATGCAGTGTGCAGTGTGAAAAATAATCATGAAAATTAGAGACAATTAAATCATTGAGACAATTATCACAAAGAGACAATATCTAGAATCAGTGCGGTCAAAGTATCAGAAAGTGTATTCTAGTCAAATCATTAAAGAGTTTATATATTTTTATATAATTCACGTGTTAAGCATCATTGAGAAAATCCACCTAAATCCATCCACTGAGAAATATCCTTTATCCTATAAAAGAGTAAGTCATTCAAAAAAAATACAGTCCACTACAACGAGAAAATCAACAGGAAGACCACGGCGAGTTGCATCGGGTTTTCCTCCGTAAGAATCGACCAAAAATTACGTTGATTTTTAACACAGCGTTTAAATTTATGAAAGAGAAAAACCGAATTTTTTATTGTTTTTTTTTCATAAATTTAAACGCTGTTCAGAATGAAAATGTGGAAAAAGCTGAGAAAATTCTCTTCTTTCATTTCGTTAAAGATCCTGAACTGTTAAGTGCGAGAAACGTGATCCTTTAAATTTTCCAAAAATTCAGTCGAATAAAACCAAAAAATGGCTGGGTGGATTGAATTAAAACTTTGTGAGGTTTTTGTGGGAATATTGAACTGTACAAGGCACACTTAACATGAGTCGTTCTCTCAATTTTTCTGATTTGAAGTTTGATGTTTCAAAAATTCGCCAATGGTCTTTTTTGTCTTGTTTTTTCAAATTCATGTCTTAACATGAATTTGAAAAAAAATGTAAAAAATTTTTTTCCGAAAAAAATGGCTTCTTCTTCAAGAGTATTTATTCAGCTTTTCAAAACCCACCGTTAATTGTCTGTGCGATCATTGGTTGCTAAGATATCGATGATCAAAGACAAAACGATCTTTTTTCATTCAAAGTCCGATATCTCAGTGAAAAATGGTCGAATCAAGGTAAAAAAAAACCAATTGAAGCTGAATGAACAACCTATCCGGTCCATATAGTGGTTGAGCTGGGAATATTCTTCCCAAGTCCGTAGACAACAAAGAAAAAAGCAAAAACTTTCGAAAAAGAATTTTCCACTGTACTCGTTAGGATAGCGTGATGCACATTAGTTGGAAAAAATTTTCGTCTTAAGATCTCAAAACTAGAGCCTTCAAGCTTCAAATTGTTTTTTTTTACTCCGATACGATCATTTTTGAGAAAGATACGGCCATTCGAAAAACCACTAAAAATTTGGATTTTTTTTTGATCCTTTAATTTATTCCGCTAGTGTAGATTCCAAAAAATTAAAAAAAACTATGAAATCTGGGAGAAAAAACAGAAACTGATGTTTCTGTAAAAAAACGTGGCCAAGTACATGTTTCTGTGGCACTTGCTCCTCTCGGGGATATGACCAGATAGAATAAGAAGAAGTACATGTTTCTTAGAATCCCTCTCTTTGAAAAAAAAATGAGATAATTCGGGAGAGCCAAGAATTTGAATTATTCCGCGAAGGTTGATGAGAAGGAAAAGAAATGAATACGATTAGATAGAAGATTATTCGGTCGGAAAAATCAGAAACTTGGCCTTTTCGCATCCGAATTCGAATTGAAATCATTGATGGAAATCGAAAAGGCCAAGTTTCTGATTTTTCCTACCGAAAATCTTCTATCTAATCGTATTCATTTCTTTTCCTTCTCATCAACCTTCGCGGAATAATTCAAATTCTTGGCTCTCCCGAATTATCTCATTTTTTTTTCAAGGAGAGGGATTCTAAGAAACATGTACTTCTTCTTATTCTATCTGGTCATATCCCCTAGAGGAGCAAGTGCCACAGAAACATGTACTTGGCCACGTTTTTTTACAGAAACATCAGTTTCTGTTTTTTCTCCCATATACTTTATTTCTTTCACTAGTCAGAATTACAATTAACAATTTAATTCAAATTTAGAGAAAAATAATGCCACAGCTGTGGTCGTCAGAATGGTTGCCGCTCTATAAGTACTTATTTACGACGTCGTTGGTGTTGGGGTTCGCTTTTGTCGCCGGAACTGTCACGCCTCGTGGTGGCAGAAGCTGAAGGCTCAGCCGATACCCCCACATCCACTCCCTCTTCAGTATCCTTTTGGACTCGTTGAGGATGAAAGGAGACGGATTTTCGGTTGTTGGAGTGTGTTTGAGCTGGTTTGTTCATATTTCCGCTATAATGATGCTGCTGGACAGGTTGTTCGTTGTTGTTCGTTGCTGCTGGTGCTGTATCAAATTCCTTGGAGATGTACGCTGGTTTTAAGCGCTCTACATTGATGTTTTTAGCTTGGCCGTTAAAATCAATCTTGAAGAGGCGATCGGTGATTCTCTCCAGTATCTTGAATGGACCCATGTAAAGAGGCTCTAGGGGTTTCTTTATATGGTCACATCTGAGAAAAACGTGGGAGCAAGAATAGAGGTTCTTTAAGATAACATTCTGCTCTTATTATGATGCGCCGTGGGTGTTGGTTTTATTCTTCTCATGTACTCACGATGTTTTTGCACGAAAGTTTCAGGATTAGCCGGGAGATCTTCAGTGATGAAGAACTCGCCTGAAACACGTAGAGTGGTTCCGTACAGCATTTCAGCTGGGGAAGCTTTTAAATCTTCTTTATAGCATGTCCGAAGGCCGAGCATGACGATTGGAAGAAGTTCAATCCAAGGTATATGAGTACTGCACATCATTGCTGCTTTTAAGGAACGGTGCCAGCGTTCTACCAAGCCATTCGCTGGCGGGTGGTATGGTGAAGTGCGTATTTTATTTGCTCCGATCATCTTAGTGAGTGACATGAATAAATTCGACTCAAATTGGGCCCCCTGATCAGTAGTTATCGTACGAGGTGTTCCGTAGTGACTAACCCAATGCTCGATAAATGCTGAAGCAACTGTCTGGGCAGTAATGTCCTTGAGTGGTACTGCCACTGACCAACGAGAGAATCTATCAATTATTGTAAGACAATACTTGAAACCTTTAACATCTGGCAGGTGAATGAGATCCAGGTGAACGTGGTTGAAGCGAGAATCTGGAACGTCAATTTTCTCCGGAGGGGGTCGATTGTGTCTTTGCACTTTTGCTCTCTGGCAAGGAATGCAGTCTCGAACCCACTGAAGAGCATCTTTTTTAATCCCAGGCCAGATGTATTTTTCCTTCAGTGTTTCACAGGTGATTCGACCACTGGGATGTGATAGTCCGTGAACGGAGTCGAAGGCTTTCTTACGTAGACCAATTGGTATGAAGGGTCTTACAGTTCCTGAAGAGACATCACAGTACAGTGAAGTGTCCTTGTCAATTTGAAGACGTTGGAGATCCAACGATGATTGACCATTTATTAAAGTTTCAAGTTCCTCATCAACTTCTTGAGCATCTTGAATATTTTTGGCAGTTAATGACGTTGGCATATTGATCGTACAGATTCTTGGAAGAGCATCAGCAACTGTATTATCATCTCCCTTAACATGGATTATTTCTGTGCTCAATTGCGAGATGTAGTCCAGCTGTCTGAGTTGTCTCTGAGATGCTTTGTCGAGTTTTTTCTGGAAAGCAAACGTGAGAGGTTTGTGATCCGTTTTAATCACAAAATTACGATAATCCAGTAGATGCTGGAAGTGTTTGATGGCAGCAAAGATCGCAAGAAGCTATCTGTTATAGGTACTATAATTACGTTCAGAGCTACTTAGCTTGCGAGAGAAGAATCACACTGGAATCCACGTATTATCGACGAACTGATCTAGAGATGCTCCAATGGCAAAGTCGGAGGCATCTGTAGTGAGCGATAGAGGTGCTGAGGGTGAAAGGAATGTTGTCAGTGCAATATTCGCAAGAACATTCTTACACTCTTCGAAGGCCTTGGTGGATTCAGGTGTCCATTGGATCTTTCTTTTGTCATTTTTTCTTGAGTCCTTGAGATGTTCATTCAGCGGTGCTTGGATGCTTGCAGCACGTGGAATGCAGCTTCGGTAATAGTGTACCATCCCCAGGAATCTTCTCAACTCATTGATAGTCTCCGGTTTCGTGAAATTCAAGATAGCATCAACTTTATCTTTTGGTGGCTTGTAGCCATGCTCATTGATTTCACATCCAAGGTAGTTGACTTCTGATTGACCGAAAGCACATTTGCTCACATTGATGATGAGTCCGTGCTCTTTCAGGTGCTCCAGAACGATACGCAGGTGCTTCAGATGTTCCTCATGAGATTCAGACATGATTAGTATATCATCAATGTAAACAAATACAAAATTCATGTTTCTGAAAATCGAGTCAACGTACCTCTGAAATGTTTGAGTTGAGTTTCGAAGACCAAAAGGCATGACCACGTACTCGAAGAGCCCAAAAGGAGTTATAATGGCTGTCTTTTGAACGTCTTCAGCTGCCATCGGTATTTGGTGGTATGCTTTCGTAAGGTCCAAGGTAGAGAACACCTTTTTACCATGGAGTTGCTGGAAGAGATCTGGGATGTACGGTGGTGGATATTTGTCAGGAACAGTTTGAGCGTTGAGTTTGCAGTAATCCCCGCATGGCCTCCAGCTGCCTGACTTCTTACGCTGCAGATGAAGCGGACTGGCCCATGGGCTTTTCGATGGTCTGATCATGCCTTGTTCTAGCATAATATTTATCTCAGTCTTTGCTGCTTCGAGCTTCTCTCCTGCTAATTTTCTCGGGCGGTCTGCAACAGGTTGTCCCTTGGTGAGTATGCAGTGGGATACTCCAGTATCCTTGACGACATGCAGTTTGACGGGTGGTTTCGTGACATCAATAAACTCCTGAAGAAGTTGTGAATATTTGCTGCTGGGCTCAATTGTAGAAATACCATGAATAGACGTCTGAATCATTTCACCAGCTGAGGAAAGCGAAGTGTCAGAGTCTATCAGGCGTTTGTTACGGAAATCAAGTAGTAACCCGTAATATTGCAGAAAGTCTGCTCCAATTATTGCTGTCTGAACGTCAGCAATAAGGAATAGCCATCTGAATTGTTTTCTGAGTCCCAGGTCAAGTTCAAGAGCTTTTGTGCCAAATGTCTTGATGGTGCTACCGTTTGCCGCATATAACATGAGATTTTTAGATTCCAGTGGTCGCTTGATGAAGGCTGAAGGCATCACAGTGACCACTGATCCAGAATCATTTAAGAATTTCATGTTAGTTACTTTATCGTAGACATGTACTCTGCACTCTTTGATGTTAAGACCTGTATCGCTGCCGCCGACTGTGAGTATCGACGACAGCGCCGCTAGTTTCCCTTATTGGTGTTGAAACTGCAGGGGAGTCAGCAGTGATTGGCTTTGTTACCAAACTTACGATGATAATGGCACATTGATGAATCAGAGTTCTCTCCTGTCGATGATCCTTGTTGTCTTCCACGAGATTGCGATCGACGACGTTGTTGTTGTTGTTTCGTCCACTTATTTGTTAAATCTTTCAAGGCGTTTGTGATGTCAGTGAGCTTTGCCTCCAATTGATTCAACCGTGTTTCCACAGGATTGGATCGGCTGGGTGATGCTGTTGATGGATGATAGCTAGTAGCCATGACTGGTGTCATTCTACATACTTCGAGCAATTGGTCAGCTAGTTCTGCCAGTGCGACTGTTGTTGATGAAGTATTTCCCGCTAGAACGCACTTAATAGTATCTGGCATTAGTTTTAACCAATATGTTCTGATGGCCTCGTCTGTGAAGCAGCCGTCTGCCAGTTGTGTCATTTCTCTTAATAATTGTGTTGGTTTTTTATCACCGAGCTCCAATCCTGTCAATAATTTAATTAATTGTTGTTGTTTAGAATCTGTAAATCACTTTATTAATGCATTTTTTAAAGAATTGTACTTATCATCTGCTGTCGGATTCCTGAGTATGTCGGTGACTTGCTCCAAAACGTCATGCTCCAATGTTGATAGTACATAATGATATTTAGAATTGTCGGACTTTATGTTTCTCGTGGCAGATTGGGCTTCGATCTGGGCGAACCATATATCAGGATGCTTTGACCAAAATGGCGGTAATCTGAGCGTTGTCATTGTTGCGATAGTTTCTCCATCAATCAGGGTGGATACTGATGCCTGTGTCTGAATAGCTGGGTTCAGCGTCTGGCCGGTGATCCCTGGTTGCTGTACAGATGTTTTTGGAAGACCATTCTCGTCAAGGTCTCCGTCTTTCGTCATTTTTATATTTTTCTGTATGGCACGTGTAGGAGTAACCGTTAATTCTGAACCGACTTTTTATCACGTCGGGGTCACCAGTTATGGAAGTTTGATCTCACAAATATTAATTCAGTGATAAAATAGCCGGATTTTTATTAACAGAAATATACTTTATTTCTTTGACTAGTCAGAATTACAATTAACAATTTAATTGAAATTTAGAAAAAAATAATGCCACAGCTGTGGTCGTCAGAATGGTTGCCGCTCTATAAGTACTTGTTTACGACGTCGTTGGTTTTGGGGTTTGCTTTTGTCGCCGGAACTGTCACGCTTCGTGGTGGCAGAGGCTGAAGGCTCAGCCGATACCCCCACACATTTAGATCCATGAGTGAGTTCATTGGCAGGGCCAGCACATGATATCTTGCGTGTTTCATTCTGAAGAAAAATGTTTGAGTCCAAGGCATGAACTTTTTTTTGCACAAAAACATTCAAATACTAAATTTTATCTATTTTAGGTGAATCTTTGGTCGAGCTTGAAATTTTTCACCAACACATGACACAGTACTCATCACCTTGCCCCGATGATTGTGGAAAGATCGTTAATGACAGATCCTGTGACTCACAGCCTTTCCGAGATATGAGTTTCTGTGATGGTCATTCTTATGATTGTGAATGGTTGGGATCGACAACCGCATGTATATCGGTAAGACAATAATAATAATATCAGTGAACAATTGTTATGTTTTCTCGATAATCGTGATTAAATTCATTGAACCAGTGATGGCTAAGGACAGAATTCATAATTCAAAAGTCTAGCTAGTCGAGTAACTATACCAGACCATTATCAATTTCAAAACCGAACTTTGTGCTCATCAGATGTATAACCCCATGAAATTTGAAGTCTCTAGCTCAATTATTCATTAAGTTATAGAGGTATCAAGATTTTTACGAAAAATTTCTCAAAAGTTGTATACTGGATGAACTGAAGATCTGAGCTCCTGCCACCCCAGGGGTCAAAGATGCAGATCATGAGCGCGCATCTCCTTGCTGAGAGTGGATGCTGGGATTTCATTTCTCATCGAGGAAAGTCGAAAAAACGATAATTCGACCTTTTCCTTTTTCTCAGGAGCTATCGAGCCGATCTAGCTAAAAATTTTCTGAGCGCTTGGGACACATATGGCAAACATACCGTGGAATTTTCAGATCGCTAGTTGTACTGCAAATCCAGGGGTCTCATTTTGAGACCCCAAGTGTCTTTTTTTGTAGACACTTTTGAGACCCCGAAAGGGGTCTCATTTTGGGACACAATGGCGACTGAAATGGGGGATTGTCGATAATGCAAGGATAGAAGTCCCCAGGGAGAATTTAATGCATTCCAGGATGTTAGAGTTTCAGGATGTGAAATAATGATTAATGTTGTGAGCAATAAAAAATGACACGCTGCAATATGTGGCAGCGGTGATAGTACAAGAAAATATATAATTGAATTACGAAATCCATCAGATTATTTTTTTCATAGAGAAACCGCGGTATTGATGCAAGGAATTCATGTTCAAATTTAATCGCCAGCGTGAAAATGAATTTTTTATTAGAAACGAAAGAAATAGAACTAGTTGGGTCGAACAGTAGAGAAGCTGTGGGAATCATATCACTGGAAAACACTATTTCGCACTATGCCCTCGTAAGAATTTCCTATTAATCATCATCCTTAACGATATATTGATGGGAATTGTTTGAACAGACGTCTTCTGGGAGAAATAGAAGTATGAAATTTTTTAGGTCCACAATTTTTTGAGAATATCTCGAAAAATAAGGGAAATAGGATCATGTTGCCATCATTCTTCTTTGGAGCTCTTGCAATTCTCTGCAGGGAAGGAATAGGATAAAATCGCTCTATTTCGCTTAGTTTCTGAAACATTTTGCAAAAATGTGAAATTGAAAAAATAGTTCGGGTGGATCGAGATCATTTGATTTTTGTGTCATTTTTTAAAAATATTTTGGAAGCTAAGCAAGATACGATGATTGTGGTCTGAAACACTTTCATAGCTCTGCAAATTCTCTACAAAAAATCAAGACAAAATCGCCCTATGTAGATTCTTCTTCAAGATATTCGTCAAAAAGAAGTATAAGAGAAATAGAATCAATTTATTAAGATAAGTCTATTTTTTGTCATTTGTGTTTTGAAAATATCTCGGAAAGTAAGCAAGCTAGGACGGTTTCGCTCCATTATATTATATTGGGCAGAAGCATACTGACTAATTTTGAAAAATTATTCATTATTTGGTGAATTTCCAAACATTGTAATTGCCATCTCTACTCTAGTTTCCGGAAATATCCTACTTCGAATTAATAATTATTTCATTATTTCATTTCATTTTCGCTCCCGAGTGAAAGCTTTAGAATCGTAATTTCTTTCGAGTTTGAGATTTCATCATAATATGACTGCAAATGACCCTAAAATGACAAAAAATGACTGAAAATGTCCAAATATCGTTTTTTTTCACTTTTCTCGATGAAAAATGAAATTACAGCATCCACTCTCAGCGAGGAGATGCGCGCTCATGAGCTGCATCTCTGACCCCCGGGGTGGTGGGAGCTCAGATTTTTAGTTTATCCAGTATAAAACTTTAAGGAAAAATTCAGAAAAATCTCAATTCCTCTATAACTCAATGAATAATTGAACTGGAGACCTCAAATTTTGTGAGGTTATACATCAGATGAGCACAGAGTCTGGTATTGAAATTGAGCGGAATCGGTCCAGTAGTTTCTTAGATATTAGCATAGAAACATCCGAAAAAGCAAGCTATATTTTCAAAACTATCCAATTGATTATACTTGGGACTAGCTTAACCCTCTGAGGCCTATTTTGGTTTCCCCACTCCACGCACAGATCAATGATGGTAACTTTAAAATTAAAAAATTCATTCGGAAGCTTTCTGTCAATTGCATTGGCAGAGTACTAAATAAACGATGTTCAAATTACGCACAAGTAGTGCTGCTCCTGCTTGTTCTTATTTGTAACGATTTCATGATTGGATGCTCTCAATATGTCTTTGTGTTGAGTAGTAAAAAAAAATTTTTCCTCAACGATTATAAACAATTAAAATTTTATTTTTCATTTCATTTCGAATTCATAATCCACGTGGAAAAGACTCCTGATATTTTTTTTCGAATCCACCCGGGATGAAAAAATTCGAGTCTTTCAGTGGTCGAAAGACTCCTGTCCCGGTCTCTGACAGAGTCCCTATTCGCGCCATGGCAGGGACTTTCTAGAGACACCTTGCTGTCTCTCCGAACGGGACACGTGTCTCTCCTACAGGGACTCTCAGTCCCTGCTCAACGAACCAGAGTCCTTACTTGAGAGACTCACAGTCTCTCAAATAAGGACTCCTTCAGTCTTTCTTTGAGAGCCATCAGTCTCTCAAATAAGGACTCCTCCAGTCTTGCTTCGGGAGCCATCAGTCTTTCTATTTTTCAAAAAAATATTTATTTTTATCCATATTTTTCTTGTCAAAAAATACATTAATCAATATTTTAGATGATAATAGATTGTTGAATGCGACTTAGTTTTTAATAATCCTTAATATAGATCGATTCCAGTTTTAATTAACACAACTGCATACTTTTATTTAAATTTTCATAACTTTCTGCACGTCATCTATAAAAACTATTGAAACGTAAAGAAATCTTAGATGACGTTATTTTAAGGTCTTAGTGAAGTAGTCATTTCCAGCAATTGCATAGAAGAAAACAGAACAATGTCAAATTTCAAAAAAGATTGATAATATAAACATCAAAACTCGAATATATCCATTTTACCCCTATGTCCGTTTCACTCCACTTTCTGCTAATATTGAGAATTTTAATTAAAGTCAAATATGAAAAAAATAATAATTCCACGCTTTGCAAAAATTATAAAAATTGAAAACTTAGAAATTATTAAGTTCGAATAAAAAAAAAATTCATTTCTCGGTCTCCCTCATAAGGACTTATGTCTTTGCAAAGATTTATGAATCTAATGAGAGCCCAGTGAAGATAGAAGTCCTTACGGGAGAGACCAGCAAAGATAAAAGTTTTCACGGGAGAAACCCGAGAGACACTGTAGAGACAGTTGCGGGACTTGCGAGACACTCTAGAGACTGAAAAGTCTTTCTGGGAGTCTTTGAAGACCGTAAAAGACTCTCCAAAGACTCAAAAATTTTATCCCGGGCACACTCTAAAAACTCTAGAAGTAATTACAGGAAAAAATACATGTTTCTTACGAGTGAGAAATGAATTCACACCTTCGATGTGGAAACACAATATTGTGTGTTACGTTTCGGTTTCCTCAGATTGTCCAAAATGTACCCTTGAATCATTCACAAACCTTCAACAGATAAGTTGATGGGGTGTTCGTTGAGCTCCTCCGACTAGCTCACTTTCAGAGGGCTCACGGGTGGATCTACTCAATTTTACTGGATTTTTAGGGATGTTGAAAGGTAACCTCAATAATAATAATCGATATTGGTATAAATCGGTAATATAATGTTGAAAATAATAGATCAATTCCAAGGGTTACTTTAAGTCCGTTCGCGAAGCTAACTCTTTCACGATCTTTCTCCAGTTGACACCCGAAGGTCGAGAAGTCGTAATCCCCGGAGTGACGAGACTCAAGTCTTCAGTCACATCGTCACCCAAAATTGCTGGATAAGCATTCCCACGCTTCGACTGATCTTTTCGATAGAAAAGATGGACGAAGCGGATTCCCACAGCTCTGTCAGAAGGACTGGACTCTCTTCACGACCGAAACTGCTTATCCTGCATATTTCAAAACTTTAAACAATAAAAATCTGAACAAAAAGGTGACGTGTGATTTCTCCACACCTCACATGTGAAGAAAATATGCACAAAGTATGCCCAATCGAAATAATTTGAGATATGAACAATTTCGAAATTCTCTTTTTGAATATTTTTGATTGTCAATTGGATGAGTTAACAAGAATTGAAATAATCAACTAAATTTGGGTAATCATAGTCATTGTCTTGTCAGTTTGTGAAAATTATCATCGCTATCTTTATTTTGATTTTCCAAAATTGAAAAAAATTGAGGAGAAACGAATCAATTCAGTTTTTCGTATTTTATTGCTTATTGGTCACGGTCTTATCATTGGAATGCTCCTAAATATATCCACGGATCGTGCCGTTGGAAATCTTTTTTTCTACAACACTAATGAAACGTTATGATTTCCTCTTTTATTTTATTTCTAATTCGTGATCCATGTGGAAAGGCTACTGATATTTGTTCCGAGTCCCCACTCTAGGAACTCTAGTAATAATCACAGGAAAAAATACATATGTCCCACCAGCTAAAAATGAACTCACACCTTTGATGTGGGAATGCAATAATGCGGAATAAAATATGCTCAATCGAAATAACTTGAAACTTAAAATTTTCGAAATTCTCTTTTTCAATACGATTGATTATCAATCAAATAAGTTGATGAGAATTGAGATAATCAACTAAGTTTGGATAATTGAAGTGATTATCTTGTAAATTTACAAGAATTGTCATCACCTTTCTTATTGTAATTTTCCAAAATTGAGAAAAAATGAATTGGTTCAGTTTTTTATATTTCATTTTTCATTCGTAACGATCTTACGATCGGAATGCTCTCAAATATATCCACGGGTCGAGCAGTTGAAAAGTTCTTCTTCTACAACACTCAGAAAAAATTATGATTTCATTTTTCATTTCATTTCTAATGAAAACGTCTCTCCATCACAGTAAAAAATGTTGAAGTTTGCAGAGCTGTTTTTTTTTTTCATTTTTATCTTCTCTCTGAGAAATGGTAACAGATAGAGATAAAATTCATGAAACCTTTTTCGCAGAGTATTGAATTCTCCACAAAAAAGTCAGCGGTGGTATTCCTCCACCTCTTATTGCCTAAAAATTGGAAGTGTCTGAAAATAAGTCACTCCGAAACGGAACATTTTGAGACACTCTCTGATGCTTCTAACTTTTAGACAAAAAAAGATTGAAAAATATCGTCGCTGACTTTTTTTTGTAGAGGATTCAGTACAAAGGTCTTCGAAAAAGGTTTTATGACTTTTATCTATATCTGTCACCATTTCCTAGAAGGAATCTGAAGATGGTGAAAGAAATCAATTTTGCAAACTCTAACATTTTTTATGAACAAAGCAAACAATTTCTCCCCAATTTCCTTCATGCAAAATGTTTATTGAGTTCCGAAACCACAGTCATATGTTTTTACTTCGACATGTCTTAGAATTAATATCAGCGGGCTTCATAATCTAACTGGACTAATCTTCCACGTGAGTCACGAATTGGGAATGAATCGTCACCTTGTAATGTTAGAAATCAAATGGTGATAACATGTGAAAAATATTCACATAGTTCTTCATTATCTTCGTACAAAAAAAATTATTTCGACCGAAATAATGAGCTCACGAATTTGAAGCTGATTGTGATGATCCATTCTGACGCTAAATTTTTAGATAATTTCTAAGTTTCAAAAATTTGGAAAAACAGAAGTCAGAAAGGTTTTGATGTTCTCGATCTTTTCCAAATATCTGCATCACGTCAAATAGAAAAACATAAATAAAATAAAAAATTAATTGATAGAAAAAAGCATCTGTCAGGAAACAATAGTTGAACAAACGACACATCCCACATGACGTATATATTTATCTACGTTTTGTTGGTTTTTAAGTCTGTACAAAATCGCAATGCGGAAATGTCATCTAATATTAACGCATTGGAGAATAGAACTACCTGAAGAACAAAAATGAATTGCGTCCCCGAAAATGAAATTCATTTTCGTTCTTTGGGTAGTGACGGAAAATACCCGAAGAACAAAAATAAATTTCGTCCGTGAGAACGGAATTCAATTTCATTTTTTGAGTATTTTCGTTTTTGTTTTCCGGTCCCCAGAATAACGCTATTCCGAATTTCGTTCTCCTGAATAACGTTATTCTGAATTTCGCTCCCTAGTTCGTTATTCCGAATAACATTATTCCGAATTTCGTTCTTCTTGATAACATCATTCAGAATTATGTTCGCTATTTCATTCACGTCCTTTTCCGTTTTAGAGAACGAAAATGAAAATAACGCGATCTTTTTCCGTTATGAGAGTTTTCGGTCTCTGCCTATAATGCGGAGTCGATATCCTGAGTGGATCATTAACTTATGATGAGAAGAAAGAAGGATAAATGAAAGATTGTTTCCAACATGATCACTTCTCCATCCATTGAGTGAAATTCTCAAACGATCTATATCCGTTTGGTAGAGTCCCATTCCCAAAGTAATTATTCATTTTTTTTACATAAAAGAAAAGAGGGTAAGATTAAGGATGTATGATCGAGGGAGTGGGGGAAACGGTGGTGGGGATGGGCTCGGGAGGTTGCGGGGCTCTCTTCTGTCTCTCTTATTGGCCGGCTGTGGCGCTCATGAGAGTAGAAAATGGCGAGCATGGCGAGAAAAGAAGCATTAAATGGAATAATTTGAATTTCAATTGGATTTTTCTTCTCAGGATGGATGGATGCATAGTATTTCGAAAATATTGTCAAGTTACTACACTATCCATCTTTCTTATGCATAGTAATTTTTCATACTACGCACACTAGAACATTTAACATTTATTTAATTTATGGCCGCAACCCCTATTTCTCCATAAGAAATCATGTATTTTCTGTCAATTTTCAATCATTTTTTTCTTTCTTATATGCATGGATAGCTACCCCGGACTTCTTACAATAAAATTCTTCGAGGAATAATCTAACTATAAAAAAAATTCGACGCCCCAAATCGAAAACTTTTGTCATGATCATACATCCTTAAGAGTTGTTCCTGACATGAAATCGATTATTCATCCATTTCATGGATTTTGTCATTCAGAGCGAATTACGAATTATCCACCATTGTGTCTCGCAATGAGACCCCTTACGGAGTCTCATAAGTGATTACGAAGTGAAGCACTTGTGTAGTAGCCTGTTTCTCTGATTTTTCACTCAAATCTTGCAAAATACGCATTGAACTGCTCACGTGAAATAGTGAATCAAATGAAGAACATCGAGGAAATAAGGAGAAACTTTGAAAATCATATATTGTTCAAAACAGGAGTCAAAAAATTCTACCATGAATTGGTGATGAATTTTGCATGGAAAATTCGACTGAAGATTGGAGATGAATTTCAGTCAAAATCGAGGAAGTAACCATTAGTGTTGTCGCGATAGACGAGAAAAAGGAAACAAGACTAGAAGATTGGTACGAGACGATATGTCTCATCGAGAGGTTAAAAAAATTAATAGACAAAAAAAATCAAAACTAATTCAAATCGGAACTAATTTTTTTTTGCCCCATCAGGCTTCATTTGCATTATTCCATTTATAATCAAACTTGCCATTAGATGTTCTGCTTTTTATGATATTTTTCAATTGAGTAGTACGACCATCGCTTTCTTAAAGTTAGACCACTGTAACCGCACCAAAAAAATAGTTTTTTCGGCATCTTTTTGAGGGAACAAGAAGGGTAATAAATTTATACCACTCCGGAGACCTATTGGGCATATATTTGAGTTCCCAAATCCAAAATTTCATAGCAAAATATCAAAAAAGGGCGATATGACAGCCTTTTTCTCGGAGCTCGTCAAATTTTCGGCGCTCCATTGCATGCAGTGTAGCCGGTGTGAATTTGGATTGGAAAAGAAAACTGACTCACTCTATACGCCTACAGCTAGCGAAGTACGTGGCTGATTTGGAAAATATTACTGTTTGGGTTTTGATGTTTTACCTTAGATGTTGTAGCCGAAAATTGATGGTTTTAGTGGACTGTATATTTTAATAGATGAAATGCCCCCAAAATAGCACCGACGCTGGTCTGAAAATGGGACAGGTATCGATAGAAGAAAAGAAGCCGGATTTATATAAAAATAGATATAATTTGCACTGTTGTTCTTTGGATAAAATACATATAATAATTAATATGGATATGAACCGTGCCGTTAATTTATAGATAAAGTAACCGATTGATAATTGACCGAACCGAGTCAATAGATAAAGGCCCGTTAGCCATTAATTCACACGCGTTTACATCTTGATTTTCCGTAAGAGATGCCCATGCACACCGTTTGATGGATAAAACCCAAGTCGGAAGCGATGAGAAGTGAGCTCTCGCAGTACAGCCGAATAGCACCGCTGGCCCACGCGAAGATTGACGAGTTGACCCGATGTCACTCAATCCCTTTGATAGAAAACCTCAGACATTTATGCAAAAGTCTGAACAATTACTTTTTCAGTAATCAGCGGGCATTGGAATGAAAACGTTCAATTTTTGACGAAAAGAACGGTCATTTTTCTCAATAAAAAAAGGGGCAAATCATCGCTTTGAAAAAATCCCACGTACTTCACTTCAAAATGTCATTTCGAAAATGCTGTCAAAAATTCAATCCAAGAAAATCAAAATTGTTTGAGTTATGCGGCGTGCAATTTTGAAAAATCGTGTTTCGAGATAAACGCGTCAAAAGTTTTGATACGTGCTATAAATATGAAGGAATGCTGGGGAAAATTTCAAAATTTCATCAGAAAAAATGGGTATCAGGCAATGAACTCCCTCCCTACATCTTTTCGTGGACTGAAACTTTTTTTCGAGCCAAGAAAAAAAAAGAGGGTGCGTGGAACGCCACGCGTTAGAAGTGAAACTTATCCGTCAGAATGCTCAAATTCATGTACGATGTTTGTGAAGAATCAAATCCTATTGATTAATCGTTCCCGACTATTTTGGAAATCATGCACGGAGCTTGTGATACACGTAGAAAAATTCTGATGGCGGCCGCCATGGCGTGGGCCATAGCGGTGGCCATGGCGCTGGTCATGACGGCCGCCATGGCCATCAGAAATTTGCCGCTTTCGATGGAGTTCTTTTCCATGGCGATTCTTCCCACGGCGTTTTTTTGCATAGCGATTCTTTTCATGACTTTTTTATAAATTTTTCATGACTTTCATGAATTCATGGTTATAGCGAATTTCTCCATAAGAAATTTCGCATTGACAAATTCCGCCATGAAGAAAATGCAATGGAAAGAAACGCCATGGAATGAATCACCTTGGAAAAAATGACCATGGAAAACAAACGCCATAAGAAAAAACCCCATGGAAAGGGAAGCTATGAAAAAAAAGCCATGAGGAAAAAGTGGAAAGGATCACCATGAGAACAGATGCCTGCAAAAAAACGCAATGGATAGAATCACCATGAAAAAATTGCCATGGGAAAGAACTCCATTGAAAGCGGCAAATTTGTGATGGCGGTGGCCATGGCGGCCGTCATGACCAGCGCCATGGCCACCGCCATTGCCCGCGCAATGGCGGCCGCCATCAGAATTTTTCTACGTGTAGAATTGTTCGGTCATCAAAAGTCTATTATATTATTTTCAAAATACCATTCAGTCAGCCCGGAATATTTCATTATTAGGCTCGTGAAGTTCGTAGTCTAGTATAATCACTAAGCAGCCAGAGTATATAAATGAGAGTCAAATGGAACTGTTCAACATACAAACGTTGAAACTGACGTTTGAAGTTAGTAATTTGACTAATTTAATTTTCATAAATGAATTGAAAATATGGTCGATGAGTAATAATTTTAATTCGAATATTCTGCTTCAGGAACAAGCAAATTTATTCGGGAACAATAAATTAAGTATAAATTTTTCCTGTTGAATGAAAAACATTTTGAAGTACATTTTCGGGTACATTTTGAAGCACCTGAAAATCTTTCTTGTTCGATGGAAAACTTCGGCTTGATGTCACGCTTCCCCAGTTGTAATCTACCGCCAGTATCAATATAATAATATTTCAAGGCCCCGAGCGCTATATCGGTAAAAAATTTGAAATTATTTAATTTATAATCTAATGACTGCTCGCTACATTCGATCGATTAGTACCTTAAAAAATTCAAAAGTCCAAATTTATAATCCAATGCTAGAGATAATGAAGGAAATATTACTTGAATTATAACTTGAAACAATAAATGATCGCAACGTATGAAATCGCGTTGCGAGAAAATTGCAATCTCTGAAAAACTTCGATAATGTGGAGGGGGAAAAATGGCTAGTGGGGAGTGAGCAGGTAAGTAGAGGGAACGGAGTAGTCGGGTCAAGCGGCGAGAAACGGGGTTCTCAATGGAGCGAAGGAATTAGCAATGAAGAGTTATTTTTTTGAGGATATCGCAGAATATAAGCGAGATAGCACGATTTTCATTCTGGCCTTTATTGTCAAGGAGAATCAGAGCTACAAGAAAGAGCTTCATAAAAATGGCTCTATTCCTCCTAGTTTTCGAAATATTCTCAAAAAACTGGTGAAAAGAATTTGGAAACTACATATTCTTTCTTGCTTTTCGTTAGTTTTTCATGAACATCTTGGTAACTAATAGAAATCCGCGGTTCCACCATCATCCTTCGTTGTAACTCCCAAGATTCTCTATAAAAAAATCAGGTTAAGAAAGATGTATCTCCATTATTGTCGGAAATTTCCACCTGAGGAATCCGACCGAATAAATCAACTTAAAATAGACCTTTAGGGTAGAATGATTGAGGATTTTTTTTGAAGCTGAGGAATTCGCGAAAACATCAGAAAAGATTTGAGAAGATGATGAAATATAGCTCTATTATTGAGGAATTTTTATTTATTTACTAGCTTTTCCCCCCTCACTTCGCTCGGGTCAGATTTTCTAGCAGCTCCTATACTGACTTATAATTATATATAATTCATTAAGGGAAGGTGAGGTAAAACGGACATCCCAATTGAGAAAATCGAGATAGGAATTTTTTGAAAATTCCTTGGAAGGCTGAAGAAGTTTCAAGAACAAAAGATGTGTCAGTATTACTTTTTTCAATTTGAGAAAATTCTTCTTTTTTGCCAAGTTTTGGAAGGATTGCCCCTTTGAAAATCTACAAAAAATTATTTTTTTGGTGATATGCCCGGCTCTATTGGTCATAACAGCCTGGGACTGATCTCAAATAAAAGGTGAACTCATTTCTCCTCAGTCCAGGGGGTTCGAATTTTTTCAAGTCAATTTCTCAAATATTTTCAGGCCATTTTCTGAAGATATGTTTTCGCATTATAAGTGCTTGATAATTGAATAATTTCTTGTTTCAAACTGCGAAATCGATGGAAAATGAGCTCGCCTTTCCTCGGAGATCAATCCCAGATTGCTACAACCGGTAGAACCAGAGAGTTTCTCGAAAAACTAAAAATTTTCAAAATCAGAACGGTTTCACCTTTAAGGAAGTTCATCCGGTATGGGATTTAATAGTACGAAAAATTATCACGACTAGCGTAGTGGTTATACGACTAACGTAGTCGTAACCTGTACAGCTGCTATGTACTAGAAATTCTTGTTCGTAGATCATAATTGTTTTTTTGTAAGAAATCGAATTTATAGAAATAATTTTTTCGAAGATCAAATAGAGAAAGGTCAATTCAGCACATTTTCAACTAGTTTTGTATGATTTAATGTGCAAACATAGCATACATTGCGTTATTCGAAAAGCATTCTTATTGATTTCAAAAAGCGCGCGGTTCTGACGTCACTGTCATGCGAGTAAGACAGAGGTTAACTTCCCGAAAATCAGCATTTTTCAAGACAAATTAATTTATTCTAAAATCACCAAGTATCTAATGCACTTGAGGAAGCTCTTAAAATGTTCTTTACATATTTATTTATCCATTATGAAAGTTTCTCCCCAAAAAACCTGTTAATTGCCATAAATTTCATGTTTATAGACGAAAACCCATAAGGGACCGTGTTAATTGAAAAATCTTTATTTATTAATTTCTCCCAAACAAGATATCGGAAGAGTTTGAAATTTTAACAGGTGACTTTTTAGTTTTTTCAGAAGTATATTCAAATTTTTTCATAATTATTGGTCTATTAATTCAGTTACCGGATGAACTCCCTTAAATCTTGAGCAAAAAAATGGCGTTCTTGAGAAATTGGAAAAAAATGGAATCTGATTTATGATTTTTATAGGAAATTTTTTCAGCTTTTTAATGGGATCAACAGAAAGAATCTATCTCCAATATTTTCCTCAATATTGATTGATTTGGTGGGGAAAGCTGGTGTAAAATAGGCATCCCAATTGAACGGTTCGAGATCGAGATTTTTCAAGAATACCATTGTAAAGCTGAGAAAATTTCAGGGATGTCCATCACTATTATTTTTTGTCAATTCATTATTTATATGATTCTCATGAGAAATTTTCTCAGCTTTTCAATGGGATTATCAGAAAAATCTACCTCCAATATTTCCATCGATATTGATTAATTGACCAAGCCGAGAGTGGGATGAATTGAGCATTCCATTTAAGCCGTCCACGATAGAGCTCTTGTAACCATTTTATTGAAAAGTTGAAAAATTTTTAGGTAGAAAACATGTGTCAGTATTGATTTTTCCCAATTCCCGATGATCTCGAGCTTTCTAGAATATTCTTGAACCTTTGAAGAAATTGTAGAATGTTCTCGAACTTTCTGAAACATTGGAAAATATCCCCCAGCCTTTTGCAACATTCTCGAATCTTCAAGAACACTCTAGAAAGTTTTTGAACTCTCTGAGACAATCCAAAATATTGTCCAATCTTCTGGAACATTTAAAAAAATTCTCGTACCTTGTGGGGCACTGTAGAATGTTTTCGAACTTCCTAGAACATTCTAGAACATTCTAGAACAATTTAGAACATTCTAGAACAATTGGGGATAATTGTGTATGATAGAGCCCACAATAAAATTAATTAATTTAATTTAAATTACCTCAGGAAGGGAGGTGGCGAAAATGATGTGATATATCTTGGTCAAAAATTTGAAGGAAAGTATAGGAACTCGCAATAGCTCAGTGGTCAGAGCACCTGACATGTAATCAGAGGGTCGTGGGTTCAAATTCTGCTTGCGTATTCCATATTTTTTTCCGAAGATTTGACTTTGATAATTATTTAAATTTTATGGGCGCTCTTCTGCACAAATACCCAATTGGGAACAATCTAGAATATTATAGAATATTCTAGAATAATCTAGAACATTCTAGAATTATCTTGAACATTCTAGAACAATCTAGAAGAATCTAGAACATTCCCAGATCTTCTGGAACCTTCTAGAGCATTCCAGAACATTTTCAACTCTTCTAGATCATTCTAGTAAACTTTAGAACGGTCTAGAGCATTATTTCATATCCCCCATCAGGAGGTAATAGGTATAATATTCGCTTTCACCCCCATATCTCAGCAACCAACCCCCATAGCCAAAAACGGAAAACTTCTTCATGGATGGAAGGTGGAGAGCTACCACACCATATTACCCCCATGCGGCTATGGAGGTTGGTTTCTGAGTTTTATGTACACGCACCCAGTAACACACTTTTTTTTAATTATATATAATGATTTATTATTGAAGAAATTACAATTTATTCATTGTTTATCATAAGTAGGTCACTTTATTTCAATCTTTAATCCATACATTTTCAAATTTGGATAGAATTGTAATCATAGTCATAAACATGTTAATGCTAAAAATTTTCAGGCAAAGTCAATAGCCACGTCAACAATGAATAAATTGTAATTTCTTCAATAATAAATAAATAAATAAAAATTCCTCAATAATAAAGATATATTTCATCATCTTCTCAAATTTTTTCGTGAAATCCTCAGCTTCAAAAAAAATCCTCAATCATTCTACCCTAAAGGTCTATTTCAAGTTGATTTATTCGGTCCAATTCCTCAGGTGGAAATTTCCGACAATAATGGAGATACATCTTTCTTAACCTGATTTTTTTATAGAGAATCTTGAGAGTTACAACGAAGGATGATGGTGGAACCGCGTATTTCTATTAGTTACCAAGATGTTCATAAAATACTAACAAAAAACAAGAAAGAATATGTAGTTTCCAAATTCTTTTCACCAGTTTTTTGAGAATATCTCGGAAACTAGGAGGAATAGAGCCATTTTTAAGAAGCTCTTTCTTGTAGCTCTGATTCTCCTTGACAATAAAGACCAGAATGAAAATCGTGCTCCCTCGCTTATATTCCGCGATATCCTCAAAAAAATAACTCTTCATTGCTAATTCCTTTGCTCCATTGAGAACCCCGTTTCTCGCCGCTTGACCAGACTACTCCGTTCCCTCTACTTACCTGCTCACTCCCCACTAGCCATTTTTCCCCCTCCACATTATCGAAGTTTTTCAGAGATTGCAATTTTCTCGCAACGCGATTTCATACGTTGCGATCATTTATTGTTTCAAGTTATAATTCAAGTAATATTTCCTTCATTATCTCTAGCATTGGATTATAAATTTGGCCTTTCGAAATTTTTAAGGTACTAATCGATCGAATGTAGCGAGCAGTCATTAGATTATAAATTAAATAATTTCAAATTTTTTACCGATATAGCGCTCGGGGCCTTAGAATATTATTATATTGATACTGGCGGTAGATTACAACTGGGGAAGCGTGACATCAAGCCAAAACTTCAGCCTCATCTTTTGTTTTTTTTTATAAAATAATATCTTACACTGTTTTATTGTTCTTGGAGCGGAATATCCCAATCGAAACGCTTAATTATTGGCTGTGTTTTTAACATTTTTTATTGATTGATAAAAATTCAAGCATACAAATTTCGAACGTCGAACACTAGTTTGGAGTTTATATGATAAACTGTTCCATTCCACACTAATTTATATACTTTGCCTAGTTAGAAATTTCACTAAAATTTTGTACGATGTGGACCGTCACGGCTGTAGCAGATATTTTAATTCAGAAAATGCCACAAATTCTATCAGCGAAGTATTCGAAATTACGCAATATGCAATACGTCTAACTATGCGTATTGAAAAAGCGAGACAGCGTAATTTCGGCTTCATTCTGTTTGGAAGAGAATTTTTAAGAGCTACAGAAGGAATGTCTAGAAAATTTTCACTATTTCCTTCAGTTTTTAGAATGTTCTCAGAAGAAGATGTACAAGAAAAACAGTTTAAAAGTAAATGGATGATATTTTTTTGTTCATTCTTCTCCAAGAAATATCTCTGCAACGAAACGAGATAGCGCAATTTTCTCCAATTCTTCTTATGGAGGGTTTCAAGAGCTACGAAGAAAGTTTCTATAAAAATTTTGTTATTTTCCATAGTTTCTGAGAAATTGACGAAAAATTATACCAAACAAATTGGCGTTTTGTGGATGTAGCTATACTCGGGCTCTGCATATCATTGGGACTACCGTACTTATGCGCAGGCGCCGCCCCGCTCTCTCACTATCTTGGGTTCTCGCTCTCTCTCCTATACTTACATGCTGGCGTTACCCCCACCACTTCCGTTCGATTTTTCACCGTAACGCAAGTTTGAGCAAATTTCCCATTTACTCCCAACGCAAGAGTGCACCTAAAGAAGTTTCACTTCAAAAACTTTTTAACGGCACAATCCGTGTATATATTTAACCCTCTGCCTCGCAGCCTTACCCCCACTATTGATGAGGATCTGACGTTCGATGTAGGAGGGGATGGGTAACGAGCGCGCGGACAGTACCGTACCACCAACCGTACGTTCGAATACAAGGGTCCCAAATATGGGATTTTCCAAAAAGAAATTATCGGTGAATAGGATAAAACAAATTTAAGAAAGAAATAATCCCATTGCTCCGTGAATGTTATGATAATTATATCCTATATAATTCGTATCGAGAACAATAGATAAACATAAGACAATTATTTCCAGTCATTTTTCTTTCATCTTCATTTCATAACTAAAACTTCACTGAATTCGTATTATTAACATTTCTCCTTTTTTCTCTCTCATTATTCTTTGTTTATTCGACGGAATATCTTCTTCTTTCACGCGAGAATTGGCATAGGGGCCCGATAGCTTTGCAACACGTACGATGGTCCTGATGTGCCAGGAGAAAGGGAATAGTCACGTGACTATTTTTCACTAACATATCGCGCGGCACGCTGTGATTGGGCGGTTTCACACCGATGCGGTTTGCGAGGCAGAGGGTTAAGAGCATTCTAGTGATAAGACCGTTACCAATGAGTAATAAAGTACAAAGAACTGGATTGATTCGTTTCTCCTCAATTTTTTTCAATTTTAGAATATCGAAATAAAGATAGCGATGATAATTTCCACAAATTGACAAGACAATGACTCTGATTATCCGAATTTCGTTGATTATTTCAATTCTTATGAACTCATGCAATGATAATCGAAAATATTCAAAAAGAGAATTTCGAAATTGTTCACATTTCAAATTATTTTGATTGTGCATACTTTGTGCATATTTTATTTCACGTTATTGTATTTCCACATCGAAGGTGTGAATTCATTTCTAACTCGTGAGAAACATGTATTTTTTCCTGTCATTACTTCTAGAGTTTTTAGGCCTGGTAAACGGAGCCAGAATTATCGTTAAATCCATGTTAGGCCCAGTAAGTGGAGGCAAAATTAGCGCTAATTCCGTGTTAGCTTAATTTAATTTTGCGCCTCAAATCACTCATCGCGGGCTAACTTAATTCGAGATTAAAGTTAACAGAGGTGAAAGTATCAGTGTTACAATGCATTTCGTTATAATTCTTAACCCTGATCGCTTCCATTCCTGTTCTCTCTCATTTGCGTTAATCCACCGTTAACGAAATGTGCCCAAAAATCAGAATTAAATTAACACGGAGTTAACGCTAATTCTGGCTCCGTTTACCACGCCTCGACATGAAATGAAAAATGAAATCCTAATTGTATATTAATGTTGAGGGAAATTTTTTTTTACTGCTCAACACATGGATATATTTGAGAGCCTCCAATCATGAAACCGTTACAAATAAGAAAAATGAAATGGAATAATGAAATAATTAGTTTTTCTGAAATGAGGATATTTCCGGAAATTAGAGTAAAGATGGCAATTACAATGTTTGGAAATTTACCACTAATGCACAATAATTAGTGTGTCATTGTATTCCGGTTTATCTGTTTAATTTATTTGTAATCGTGTAGTATTTTCATTATATTGTTTACATCTGTATTTTTTACACGCATTGTTGCAATGAATAAGAGAGAGAAAGACTGCTTGCTGCTCCATGTTATGGAAAATAATTTTAAGTTGACTACACATCAATAATGTCAAGAGCCTGAGGGAGCTGGCATTGTTCAGCGAAACGTTGCAATTTGACAATAATTGATGTTGTTAATTATTTTTCCAGAATCCCTATGGAAACTTCAGTAAACTAACCATTATTTTACATCCTGGAACTCTAAAATCTTAGATGCATTAAATTTTCCTTGGGGACTTTCATACCTGCATTATCGACAATTCCCCATTTGAGCCGCCATTGTGTCTCAAAATGAGACCTCTTTTGGGGTCTAAAAAGTGTCTAGCGAAACATGCGTCATCACACATACACACCCACACGCACACGTACAGACATTCTTCAAAAACGACGGTTCTTGACGTTTTGGGTCATTTGCAGTCATACTATGATAAAATCTCAAATTAAAAAAAAAATACGATTACATAGCTTCCACTTGGAAGCAAAATTCGACAAGTACGCGTTCAAAAGTTCAATTTAGATGGGCTTCACACTAGCCACAAAAGATGTTTCAGAATCAACTGTAGCCTCCAGTACTTAGTATTGTAGAAAAAGGGCAAATGCCTCATCCAGAAGCAATAATGAAAAAATGAATAAAAGCCAAGCCAAAAATTCAAAAAACATACTCGACTGTGTAATCAGTCATCAAGCCATATCATTCATGTATGATTAGAGTTTATATTTCTTCATCATTTTCATCTATCAGTGTATATATTTTTTATGTATAAAATATATACTATTTCCAAGGCAAAGACCTCCTTACAACGCTTCCTCTTTCCTACGAACAGATATTCACCGAAAATATGCTATCTCACTTAATTTCCGAGACATTCTCTAAAAATGAATGACTAAAGAAATAAACTTATCTTATTCAATCTCTCTACTAGACAATCGGAAAACACCAAGTTCTGTGGGCTTCGGGGAGGGATAATTTATTTTACGGGAAAAATCAGCCTTGCCCTGCTGACGAACAATTCAGCGAGATTGGCACGGATCCCGATCCACTTGGTGTTTGTCATTGTACCTGCTTCAAACGTGACTGGGCAATTTATGTTGGTGAATTTCGAAGCAGAGAAGACGAATCTTAGTAAGTTATGACATAATGAATATTTTTTCTTATCTAAGATTCACATTTCATTTCCTTTTTTTTCTAGTATTATTACCACGATGAGGTTCATAATCCACAACAAAGTATTTTACCTCCAGCCAGCCGAAAGACAATTAGGAACCCCAGCTTCTGAGCCTTCTTGGATACCCCTTCCAAGTAATCCATCCGAATTACGCTCGATAACTCCCCAAAATTGTAATTTCTTCCTTGATTCCTTTAGACTGGATGAAAATTATGTTTTAACAGGTAAAGATTTTTTCTCGTTGAAGTGGTCGAGATTACCTGTATTAATTCATAGAATAATTACTTACTGATTGATTCGTCTGATTCTATAATGGACGGCTCAACCCATTACCGGATCGTCGTGAGTCCCTACTCAGCCGCTAGGCACTGAGCGGCGAAAGTGGGGACGGCGCGCTCAGGGCCGTGCTCGTCTTGGTCTGGTTCAAAAATTTTAGGTGGTTAGGTGCAGCTTATAAAAGAATGAGAGGGACTAATCGTTTCGATTATTTTTTTGTTGCGATTTATCTATTTGGTTTGTTTTTGATGAGCCGGGAAAAAGAGGGTTTTGGGTGCATCTACATTTTCAGATTAAAACAAATGGAACACAGCAAATGTTAAAAATCAACTTAATTTTTGGGTCGATTCTTACGGAGGAAAACCCGATGCAGCTCGCCGTGGTCTTCCTGTTGATTTTCTCGTTTTAGTGGACTGTATTTTTTGATGACTTACTCTTTTATAGGATAAAGGATATTCCTCAGTGGATGGATTTATGCGGATTTTCACAATGATACGGAACACGTGAACTATATAAAAATATATAAACTTTTTAATGATTTGACTAGAATACACTCTTTGATACTTTGACCGCACTGATTCTAGATATTGTCTCCTTGTGATAATTGTCTCTGATTTAATTGTCTCTAATTTTCATGATTATTTCAAGACTGCACACTGCATTTAATACAGGGCGTAAATCGTTATTAAACCGTTATGCCGATCACTAACTCGATTCTCAACTCAGCGGATCCGACCAGTTCTATCGAGCTTTTCCTATTATCTATCGACTAGGCGTCAGTTCCGCGATAGTTATGAAGATCATGATGATCTTCACTCGATTAGTTTCACATGCCAAAGTTTTGCCCCGTTGGTGGCCACTGTAGTAGTAGAACTTCACTCGCTGAGTTCCACGTGACGAGTAGAAGGATTTGTGGGACCACGCCGGTGTGATCCCCCAAATTACCCCTGGTGTTGATATTGATAGTTATCTCGTTTTGATTTACTTCCTGATCGCGCGGTGATTCAGATCAGTCAGTAATTTAGCTACTTTTTTAACAGCAAACACGGCCCTGGTGCGTGGTGAGGTGGTAGCTGCACGCACGCACCTAGGGAAGCCGGGTTGGCTCACATCCAACTCGTAGGCAGTGGTGCTCCACACGGCCACTTCCAACATGTGCACGCGTGCGGGAAAATTTCAGGTTTCCACCTTGCCGAACCGTGATAACTGAAATAAATACAATTAGAGCCTATCCATAACCTCTGAACAACCCAATTCAAATGAAAATTGAATTTATTTCAATTATTACGGTGCGAAATGTAGGAATCTGCAATTTCCTTGCACATGTGCTCATGTACACGTGTGTACATGTGCACGCGTGCCCATGTGCTCGAGTGTACATGTGCGGGGAAATTGAGGATTTCTACCTTGCCGCACCATAATAATTGAAATAAATTCAATTTTAATTTGAATTGGACCGTTTAGAGGTTATGGATGTGGCTCTAATTGTATTTACTTCAATTATTCTGGTGCGGCAAGGTAGAAACCTGAAATTTTCCCGCACATGTGTACATGTGCACATGTTGGAAGTGGCAGTGTGGAGCACCACTGCCTACGAGTTGGACGTGAGCCAACCCGGCTTCCGTACGCACCAACACACGGCCACAGCCACACACAGCGTTGTCCCACTCTCTCATTGGTTAGTCCCCCTCTCCGTGCTCACCGATACTTCTCGTGAGCTTCATCCGGCAATGGGTTAATGAAAACTACTCGACGTAATTGCTGTTATTTAAGGATCTTTCCAATCATTCTAAGCCTTGTGTCGAGTGATAGTCAGACGTAGTTTCTCACTTAACGGCAAGTGAACAATGAAACGCGTTCAATACAATCAAAGAAAACAGAATATCCAAACAAAAACCCCTAACGGTTTAGTGGTCATGGTCGAAATAGGGTTGAAATGCGATGATTCTCCGGGAAATCGACGGTCGAAGTTTGGTCTTACTGTGCTGTTTTGACGGTGTATAACTAGTGCACTTGTTTCATTGTTATACTGTAGAAAGAGAGTCAATATCGATTTATTAGATGGTAGTTCTAGGGTCGAAATCAACCGACGGATTGAGCTGTATAATCCGGTAAAAAATCGTCAGATATAATTGCTTGTCGGATCCGTTAATTAGCAACATGTGCATCTTCTGCCATATATGAAAATTGACAAAATTGAACTAAAGAAAAAAAAACGACTGGGTGGAATCGAACCCGGGATCTTCACATTACTAGTCTATTCTCATTGCTGCTTACTTTACTCAAGGAAATGAAATGCAATGAGATTTGTCAGAAGTTATTTCATGGTCAGAAATAATTTCATCAATGAAAAGAACTCTGATTTTTGGATGTCAGATTTTCAACTGCGATATTTTTTCAAGTGAAAAATGACTGATAAATGATATGAAGTGAAATCAGTGTTATAGTCAGTTCGTTATTGTTTCTTCAGCCCATGAGTTTGGCAGCCGAGTTTCTTTAACCATTTTCGTCAGGACGTATCTCAACGTCGGATAGAATCATGATTTGATCCTCTAAATGCGCGACCAATGCGCATTAATTTTTTTCCATCATAATTAGATGATTCTCTAAATGCGCGACCAATGCGCATTAATTTTTTTCCATCATAATTAGATATTCGACTTTCATGAGACGCATGATTGATTTGTGGGGGTTTTAATCCCACGATAAATAAATGAGCTGGTTGAGAGTGGAGTAGATTGTAAAAAATGATCCATTACACTAAATCAGTTGATCGATTAATCGATACATGAAAAGTACATCGAATTTTGAGTTAATCAATGAATTAACCTGTCAGCAGTGGCGCTATGAGACTTCCTCTCACACTTTTTTTGGAGGTATATGAAACTACCTTGAAAAATGAGAGAAAAATCTCGATTCCTCTTGCATTTGGCAAAAAACAATTCTACTTCATTATAGTGATCGCTAAATTTCAAAATTAATTTTTTCTTTTGGAAATAGAAAATTTTTCTTCCCTGCATCGGGCAGCGTGAGACTTTCTCTCACTACGCGCCTAACGTGGTCGGTGGGTAAGCATGGCTCAGTCGCTGTCGATAGCATTGGTGATACCCCTTTCTCATTCTAATACTTTCTTCTGAAAAATTCCTGTCCAAACGGAACTTAATCTACCAAAAAACCGAAAAAATTTCAGATAAATCCATTTAATTTTGCCATCAATTTTTTCTTAATTCCTCGGAAACTAAACGAGATACGGTAGTTTTGCTCTAATCCATTCATGTATAGTATCTCCAGATCTGCAACGATGGATTCGGATAAAATTACATTATCTCGCTTAGTTCTCGAGGTATTCAGGTGTGAGGAAATCTCTCATCACGCGCCTAGAGACCTTTGGCGAGCTAGCGCGCCTGCTGACGGGTTAATGACTTTAGACTTAGGCCACTGATTCTTAATTGTTGGTGCCCTCTTTCTAAAGAATTAAAATGAATTGCGCTCAGACGATGAAAGTAACACATATGTTCAAAATATGACATACAACTTGATTTACTCCTGATTGTTAAGTGGGAATCTTCACTTTAATCTATTTGTTCTGGTCTCTAGGACTTCGACTTGAATATATGGAAGCACGATATCCAAAACCAGTCAAAGGCTTCGGTCTCAATATCCGAGGCGTAGAACGCAGAGCACCTCATGCCTTGAGTTCCAGAAATGTTATGGTTATCAAACCTCGGCCAGATACAGAACGGTAAATGAAGTTGATCCATAAGTAGTTAATAAAATCAACAGAAACAAAGAACCTTTATTTATGTTACGCTTCCAATTTTTCAATTTTTAGAAGTCCATACACGGGACGACAACCGGAGTATCGACGGCTGATTAGCAAAAATAGTGACGAAACTGATGCGTATGTAGCACTTAAAAGATCAAGCCTCGAAGAGGACTATGGACAAAAAACTATACCATCTTTCTTCAATCGGGTACTGCACGACAATTCTTCATTATTAGGAGGGCTTGGAATTGGTATGGTATATCGTATGGGTCAACCAGTCATCACCTTCAAACCCTATCTATTTGTGCCTTAGCAAGTGTTCCATGTTATGCAAACATGAAAATAAGAACGTCAAATAATCAGTGACAAAATAACTAAAGAAAAATCTGATGCCAACATAATACAACAAAGACAAATTAGTATATGATGATAACAATAATATTGCATATGATACAATCTGATATAATATTAAATACTGATGAAAATACGAATATTGAAAAATATTTGGACGGAATAATGTGTATAATTACAATTTAAGATTAACAATGAAGAAAAAAATTTAGAATATCATCGAAATTGAGCAGATTATTTTCGATAATACCACGGCTGTTGCTAAGCAAATGAAAGTTACATTAAAACCAAAGTTTTTCTTCACATATCCCAATCCACTTTATCCCACGAAAATGTCAAATCCGTTTTCCCATTCGTCGAAATTGAAATTTGAAAACTAGTTTCCCGAATACCCCTCATGCTTGGAAATTGAGTATTTCCCTGAAGTTTTGCCGCTCAACAACGTGTGCATTCAGTTCGGGACAAAATCCCTTGCGCAAGCGCTCCAGCATTTACTACTGCCCGACTTCACGCACCTGTTTCAGCCCAACGAAACTCTCGGAAAATACCCGATAATTTTCAAATGCTCGGGCTATTATGAGTGAAAATTGAAGGAATTATTCATTTTGGAGTCATTTTGTCGTAAGTAATTCACTTGATGGGGATCTGTTCGTGAGTGATTATTGAAAGAATAATTTGAACGCAAGTTCTGTTTTTAGGGTATTTTGTCAGTGGTTATTTAAGTGCCCAGGAAAAAATGTTTGGATCTCCTCAGATGCAATTGGATATGATCAGATTCAATTCTATCTGAGTCTCTTAGATCTGGTCAGATACGAAGTTGAGCACGCCCTAACCAGATTTGATTAGATCTGAATATTTTGTCCCGGGTGACTACAATATTACGAGGTATCTGAGCAAGACTAAAGCAAGAATTTGCTGACTGGACCAGGCCCTCATGGAAATCGAGTCGTCAAATTCTATAGAAAAATGACAGAAGCTGCGGAATTCTGTAGGAATTCATAAAAACTGGCTGACAATTCATGTCAGATTTCGTCAGAATTCGGTCAGAATCGGACCATTTATTAATCATATTTGACACTCTCGATCAAAAATTGACGATTTCTATCCGTGAATTAAAACAAGCAGGCCAGATATTGGCATATTTATTCAGAAAAAAAATCTCATAATTCGACAAATTAGGGAAGAATCTGCCATGATCTGTCATAACTCGGGTGGAAATAGGGATGGAAAATTTGTCAAAAAATGTCATATTCTGATCAAATTTCCGAAGAAATTACGCCATGATGTGAAATATTCCCACTGAATCTATCATAAAATGTCATACTTTGACGTTTTTTTGTATATTACTATGGTGTATTGACTTTGGTTGTCAAAATATGGAAATGTTTCACCATCAATTGGGATATCATCATATTTTGTCAAATTTTCCCACAAAAAATTGTATCATAATTTAACACTCCACTAGGGTGGCTAACAATGGGTATTATTCTTTTATGACGTATGGGAAGCACCCATACGGATAATATCAGGAGTGCGGTGATGTTGTTGCCTAACATGATCCTTTCACAATCGAATTTTTGCAGGAAACTCGCCCGCCAATTCGAATTTATGACTTCTAAAATGATAGTGGGCTTGGCGACTAGTTTTATATAATGCGCACTCTAGCGACGCCTTCAGAACTACCAATTCCACTCATAAACATATAATAGTTATTGTTTTCTAGTTTTCCAGTTTTAATATGTAATTGAATTCCAATTCATTTCTTCACCATATTCCTTTCATTCGTTTCTACTTAAGGTATGACTATCACCAGAGGCTTGAAATACGAAAAATCTGAAAAAATTCAGAGATATTCTTCACAGGAAACCCAACAACTTTTCCTCAAGGTGAAAAATTTTCTGACCCGTGGAATCCGAGATATTGAATTTCAAAAAGTGCATTTTTCCCATAAGAAAACAAGTAAATTGAGTCGCGATTCAATCATTATAAATTTAAAGAAAAACGGCATTTACGGGGCTTCTGAAAAAATTGTAGTCCATAGTCACCACTTTTAAGAATTTTTTGAGACCAAAATCAGTTATTTCTGACCCATAGTTTTGGAGAAAAAAAAATAAACGATTAATGGCAGGCCAGCACCGCTGTGTACGTACACGCGGTCGCTCTGTATGTGTGTACAACTACAGGAGTATCCTCTAGTGTGCGCGCATACGTATACGCGCACATTAGTGTGCGTAGGCAGGCCCGTATCAGAATTTTAAAAAATGGTTCTTCGAAAAAAAAATCAAAATATTAGTAGATATAATTATTTTGATTAAATTATGCTTTCATATGAAAGCAAGAAATTATTGAGGCTGAATAGCATTATAGGTTGAACAATTTCTCCCTCCTTTGGTTGTTCCAAATGATTTTTTCCTAACCTCCCTTGCCCCCACGCTTAGTGGTGACGTGAGCGATAGTCTTACCTTAATTTCATTAGTTTTAATTAATTTTGATTATTGATTTATTATTCATAATTTTATAATATATTATGATATTTTGTATTATATTATGACATTAATTTTCCCCTAAGATGATTGTCAAAATTCATCAGAATATGCCTACGCTAACGGTTCAGTGGTCACGGTCGAAATGGGGTCGAAATGTGGTGATTCTGCGTGAAATCAACGGTCGAAATTTGGTCTTACTGTGGTGCTTTGACGGTGTATAGCTAGTGCGCTTGTTACATTGGGTGCATTCGTCTTGGACGCTTACACGCTTTCAGCGCTCACGCTTATAAGCGCCATTTATGAGTGTTCGTTTTGCGTTGCGAACGCTCAGTAAATGCTGTTCATCTTGGACATCGTAAGTACTTGTGAGCGTCAATATGGCGGACATTTGAAAAGTTTTTCAAGCGATTGATATTCTGTTTGATTCAACTAATGATGATATTGATGATGGACTACATGAATTTGACATGATTGAAGGAAGTGATGATGAATTGGAATGGGGAACCTGCCGTGCACATTCATTAAACATTCCTAATAAAAGGAAACTGTTTGCCAAGGCTTTAAAATTATGTGGAAGAGGTTGTCCCACATTACGCTGATAAGGGATTCGAGTCGCATATCAGACAATAACTTGATTAAAATTTATTATAGTATGAAAAACTTTTACTCATTGTTTTCTTATGAAAAGTACAACAATAATGTCACATCTAGCCCAATTTTTTCATTAATACCAATTTTTGGAGAGAACAACTTAGAATATTGATATTTTTATCTTTGTACCAGCATCAAGTAATATAACAATCTCCAATTCATCAAATAATGAATCCCATTTCCATTCATTCAAATGCAATAGGCATTCATTTACTTAGGAAGTAACTCCTATTCTAGTTCTCTCAACCTTGATCATCTTTGAATATAAATCAGTGGTGAAGTGATAAAATAGAATGATTTACTCATTGTTTTCTTCTAAAAACAGAAATAATAATTTACCATCTAGGCTTATTTTTCCATCGATGCTAATTTTAGAAATAAAAACTTAGAATAGTGATATTCTCATCGTCGTACTGGCACCAAGCGATAGAATAGTCTTCAATTTATCAAATAATGAATCTCATTCGCATTCATGGAAATATAAAAATCATTCATTTACTGAGCAAGTAAATTCGATCCTAGTTCTCTCAACCATAATCATCTTTGGATATAAATTAATGATGAAGTGATGAAATAGGATAAAGCGATTTTTCAGTCGTTTTTTTTATTGAGAATATCTCGGTTAATTTCTGAGATATTTTCAAAAAACCATTAAGGATAAAAATCGAGTCATTCCGATCCATCTTTTTGCTATCAGAATAATCTTAAAATTCTAACAGTAAGATTTAGCACTTGAGTTAATTCACAATAGCCTTACTTAGGGGTTTCCTTTATTATTGCGTAACCTTATCTAGGTTCTTATCATAATAAAATCTCGTATTATGTAACCAATCATGTCAATATGGAAATATATATTTTAAAAAATTAACGTTCATCATCAACACTTGAAACACGTTACAGAGTCCGTTATCTAAGAGCCCTAAATCTATTTCTCTAATCTTTGGACTCAAAATTATGATTTTTCAACCAATTTTTTTAGCAATTCTCCAGCTCTTTTCTTCAATTCCCAATTCTCATTTTCATGTTGTTCCCTCAAAAACATGAACTCTTGGAATCTACGATTCTTACTTTCTTCACGGATCCTCGCACTCTGTTGCCGCCCATCCAACACCTCATCAGCTGATGTGAATTTGACTCTTTCTGAAAATATTGATATAACATAAAACATCATTTGCCACGTATTTGTTGGGAACGACTAATAATATACTCATTGGAAGTTATATTCTCCGATTCTTCGATACTCCAGTAACTTGCGCTGCTGTCCTCCGAATTCGATCGTCTTCATTTCTTTCCAGTGGATGAACATATCGCAACCGATCTGATAAAACGCTTATCCTCCAGAAGACCATCCATTAGCTGAGAATGAACTATATGTGAACTTTCATCGTATCTTGATGATTTATTCATTAGATTTCAATCATCATCAACTATAATTACCCCAAAATAAAGCCACGTTTTCCTAGAATTGTCCAATTTGAGATTGTGATCTTTAATATTTTCGTAAGTTTTCTTCATCCCTGTGAAACTTTGATTGACACTGTGGGCCAGTAATTTTGTGTCCATGGCTACCAAGTACGGCACCGATTCTTTCCTATAATTTCTTTTGAGAAATTTCCCCGCTTTTCATGCTGGCTTTATTTGTCCGGTATTTTTCAATTAATAGAAGAATCGCCTTATGAGATCATTTGAACGCTATCAACAGAAATTGATTAATTAAATTAGTCAATGGAAGATGATAAAAATGAGAACTAAAATTAGTTTCAAACCAGCCTGATTCTTTGCATTGAGAATTATCTTGTTCCTCTGGTATGGTCCCAGGTTCGTTTGAATCTGGCTCAGGAGCGAGAGTCGCTACGATTTAAATAATTAATAAATGGGAAAGTAAGGTAGAGTACACGTTTAAACGTTCAAATAATTAATAGATGGGAAAGTAAGGTAGAGTACACGTTTAAACGTTCAAATAATTAATAGATGGGAAAGTAAGGTAGAGTACACGTTTAAACGGCTTTGAGATGGAAATCTTTTGATAATTCTACTGAGAGAAGTAGAAATTTGTAGTAAAGAATATGTATCAGAATTAATTTTTCGGAACATTTGGACAGATCTACTTTTTTTAAAATCGATACAAATGAACTTTTTTGGGCATATCTTTAGTTCTGTTTGTTGTAGTGACCTTCATCCAACTGTAGATCGAAGGTGAGATCATTTTCTATCGATTTCTGTGGTTCTGAATTTTTTTTCCGATTATGAGTGATTTCTAGGTCATTTTTTTGGTTGAAATCAGCTGTTCTATCATATCATGTTCAGAAATCTATATCATCACCTTAGAAACAAAGGGGCGTAAGTACTGTGTATAAGCATAGCACTTACGCCCCTTTGTTTCTATGGCGATGATATAATATTTTTAAGAACCATGTGAATAGATGAGAAATTATCTCACCTTCCATTTAAAATCGATCCCATTTCCCTACCGCCAAAAGAACCGGAGATATACCTCAAAACGGTTTTTTTCAATCATCAAGGATTGGACCCTTGATTTATGTGCAATAAAAAAAATAAAATCTTTACATAATACAAATAAAACAGTCAAATCCGTCCACTTCAACTCTTATGTCCTCTTCACTTGACCTTCTGCTGAAGATAATACTTCTCGATAGATATAATTTTACATGCGAATATAAAGCTTAAATGTAGAAAAAAAACAAACATATCAGCCATAGATCGAGCCAATGCTAAGTTTTTCACCTCTTCCAATTTTTGAGTAACGAAATACTGGTCTGTAATAAAGTAAAAATATTCCACAAGAAGAAAAAGAATAAGAAAAAAATTGAAATTTTTTTGGAATAGAGTAGAAGTACGTAATATTGAGAACCCTTTCTTCTATTAGATCAAAGAATAGAAGTTCAAAATTCTTTTCAACCACAATCAACAGAATGAAGAAGTATTTCAAATTTTTATCTATAAGTAGTTATGATACGGTATTGAATAAACTCACCGGTTCTCACACGTTGAAGTTCATCATAAGTGACTCCAATTGTATAATCTTCATTTGGTTCAGGATCTTTTATTGGGAAAGACACTATTTGTGCTACCTGTATTGCCATGTTTTTTACTGATGTTCATCACTCACCGGCAATTGATGAAAAGTTTGGTTAGTTTACGCTTTCGCAGTGTTCATCTTGGAAGTTAGTCCGATTTGGCGCTCACGCTCACAAACGCTTTTGCTGCCCTACCTCGATGGAGAAAGCGTTTGAGAGCGCGTAATATAGTTTATAAACGCAGCCATAAACGGCAATTTTCAGCGCTCACAGTGTCAAGTCGAACACTCAAAACTGCGCTCGTGAGCGCTTTAAGCGTGTAAGCGTCCAAGACGAATGCACCCATTGTAATACTGTAGTAAGAGAGTCAATATCGAGTTATTAGATGATAGTTCTGCGGTCGAAATCAGCCGACGAATTGAGCTGTATCATCCGGAAAAAAATCATCAGATATGATTGGTTGTCGGATCCATCAATTAGCCACATGTGCATCTTCTGACATTCATAAAAATTGACAAAATTGAGCTTAAAAAAAAAAACGACTGGGTGGGATCGAACCCGGGATCTTCACATTGCTAGTCTGTCATAGACCACTTGCGCCATCGGACGTTTTCATATCTATGACATTAATTTTGATTCTGATATTCTCGTTGCCGCCTACCTCGCTTGAGGAAATGAAATGTAATTAGATTTGTCAGAAGTTATTTCACAGTCAGAAAGAATTTCATGAAAAAAAAAACTCTGATTTATGGATGTCAGATTTTCGACTGCTATATTTTTTCAAGTGAAAAATTACTGATAAATAACGAAGTGTTATAGTTCGTTATCGTTTCTTCAGCCTATGAGTTTGATAGCCGAGTCTCAGTCGAGTTAGAAATTGAATCGACTGCATTTCGACCATAAAACGACGTTTAAACTACCGGATTTTGACCATAAAACGACGTTCAAACTACCGGATTTGAACCATAAAACGACGTTCAAACTACCGGGTTTCGACCATAAAACGACTGCTTAGTCACCATCAATTCACCATATAAAGTTGGTGCGAGAATGAAACAAGCACACCCATTATTGACCGTGAATCGACTCTGCTTTGACTGCAAAAAGAACGTAGATTGACGGTAAAGTAAATCGACTGTGAATTGACAATCTATTCACTGCGACTTCACCGTCACTACGAAACCGCAAGGGTTATCGGAGGAACTGACTTCCTTGCTGTCGAAACCATCCAGTCATTCTCCAAAGGATAACTATTTCACTGATGAAGAATAATTATTGATTGAATCAAATAAACTATTCAGCTGAGGGATAAAATCTTCGTAAAAATTCATTTTATAAAAAATGACTATAAGATTCCATTTTATGAAGACACTAGCGCCGTCAGCAGCCGCAAGTGGCCGCCTCCGTTGATTAATGTAGAATTCTATTTTTCTTTTCAAATTTTTATGATTTTATTCTATTCCGTTTTGGTTACATCCCCTAAACTTTAATGATAAGTGACCATGAAGGATCATGCATTCCTAGCGCCGCAGTCGCCTTCGGCGACGTCGTTGATCCTCTTCTCGTTTTTTAATCAATAATTTTATTTTTCAATGTCTGTAATTATTTTTTTGTAATTAACTTTAATTATTAAAAATAATTTCATCCTACAGTTATTGAATTAATGATAACATAAAATTTTAAAGTTATTTACTTTTTTCATGGAAAAATAATTCAAAAAAATTAGTTTCCATAATGTCCACCAGAATTCACTCTTGTCGATTCGAGTTCGACTATTTTCATTTCGAGCCTTGCCCTTTTTATGAAGAGACTAGCAATTAAAAGCGCGCTGCGCGCGCCTTCATTGATTTTTATTCCACAAATATAATAGCAATTAAATTAAAGGCGCGCTGCACGCGCCTGTGGGATTTTTTCTTGCAACAGCTTCCGATTGTCATTTTTTCACATATTCGATTAATCGCATCTCAATCCGATATATCGCAACTTCCGTAACACCTCTTTTAGTATATAAGGACTAGCAAATAAACGCGCGCTTCGCACGCCAGCATAAACAATGGTTGCTAAAATTTATTATTTAATAATTAAATTTTTTATCAATTTAAGTGATTATAGAATAGAATTACTGAAAATTAACTCATCTCCATTAACATTTTCTAAAGACGATTCACTGTCAAAAATACCTTTCTTTGAAACTTGTTCATTATTGATATAATACCATGATGGATTTATATTGCACCACAAAAATGAACCATTTTTCTTATACCAGTTTCTTTACGTCCGCCAAAGCTTCTTTCAACGTCAATTTTGGTTCATCCAATGTTTCGATGTGGTTCATATTATCCACCAAAAAATTAGACTGATTCTATAAGAGAATAATCAATGTTGGAATTTCACTTGATCATACAATTGATTCATTATAAATGATATTACGATATAAATTTATCAGTCCTGATTGACAATATTTCAGTGATGCGAATACGCTGATCTCTTCCAAACTGAGGATTCTTCTGAAGCTCAACAATTTTAACTTCCAGTTGAACGTTTCCATCAGTCATGATGCCATAATAGTAATTAAGGATTACACCGCTGTAGAATTTTCAATCAATCTATTTTTTTTGCTCCAAAAACTACTTTGAACCTTTCAGAATATGAAAACGAAAAGTTATCACCTGCAACTCATTTTTTCTAATGAAATTTTGAACTTTTTCCCAGGCATTTCTTTATATTCATAGCATAAGTCAGAACTTCAATTGTTTCTCGAAACATGTTTTTTTTTAATCGGCATGCAGCATAACTCCAATAATCTCCATTGTTTTCATTTGAATTTCCCGAGGTATCTTGAAAACAATATTTGGAATAGAAATACGTAGGGGATTTAGAAAAAATTTATTTGCATACTCTTTTATCAATAAAAGATTGCAGGTTTTTTTTGTCATAAATTCAACTTTTTCTTTCAAATGCTCACCAATTACACAGAAAATAATATCTTAGAAATCCTCCACATATTTCTGTAGCTATGTACATCTAGGTGTAGCAAATTTTCTATTTTCCATTGAAATTTGCACCAGTAACACTGCGTGTGGCAGAGTATTTCAAATTCGAGAAGCCTCGTAAGAATGACTCTAGTGTTGTCATTTTTTGAGACGATAGCATCCGCGCGTGCTGCGCACGCGCCTACTCATCTGATTTTCTAAATGAGACCCGTGTCGCATCGGATTCAGTGCTACGCTTACACTGTTTTGAGATATCGAGATATTTCGAAATCGATATCCTTTCTTTTCTATAGTAAGAAGATTTTTTGATTAATTTTTTCTGTGAGACCTGGGTATATGCTCATCACTCAAATATAATTTCACTTCCTCTTTTTCCACCAAACAAAATATCCAAAAAACGCTTTTTCTAAAGGCTTTTACAGTGGTGTAACCCCTTAAGTGATTAGGCCAATCTGTCTACTCAAGTAGTAAACTTTTTCTTCAGCCACACATCCATTTCTGAAATTGTGATATGAGGGAATAGTATTATATGCTTTATGTAATATAACAATTATTCGAAAGCATTATATCTATTGAAAGAATTCGAGAACGAGTTTGCAAGTATCAAAATCCGGAAATTCCTAGAGTGAACAACAATGAACTTTAGTCAATGATTTGAGCATCTTCCCCATTGATTTTTCAAATGAATTTCTTTTTCACCAATCTCTTTAATCGAACTGTTGGATTGAATTGTGCATTCATAACTTCGAGTTCCTTCAATAAAATTAGCATTGACAACTGGTCTATCACAGAAAGGCCATCTAAAAGATACACAATCTGAAGGAATGATTTGGGGATGAGTTCTTAAATTTCTCCTAATTTCAGAAAGACCCTCTGAACAGATGCTTCAGGTGAAAATGCAATAATGATACTTTCTCTTGGTTTTAATGACGATTTCGAAACTAAATCCTTCAATTTAAGATTCAATGTCAATACATACGACTTTGTAATTTTCTGATTGTTTTACTGATTCAGCACTTACTTTGAATTTTTCTTTTTAAATGATGAATTTTCCACGTTAATTGTCTTCGAAGAGGTACAAGGTAACAATGGTTCAGAAGATATTCGTTTCGGAGAATCATTAGAATTAATTTTATGATTTCTCTTATGTTTTTCAATTACGCTATCTCTTTCATCCATTTTGAGAAAAAACTAAAATGTTGGTGGTGATATGATTATAACTGGAGGATAAAAAAGAGAGAAAGTTATATATAATATATGCAATTCGAATTACATCATTTCGAATATATTTTTTTTTCAATTAATCATCAAAATTGTCATTTAAAATTAATCATTGATTGAATATTATCAATCAAAACCATGGGAAGTCAGTATTCATTATTATTATAAATCTGAAAAAGAAGTAATGCAGTTATCCTCATTTTTTAAATTGATCTTCTTTCGATTCTTTCATTCATTTATTCAATTTCATTTCATTTCATTACATTACATCTTTTCAATATTCAATTCAGTCTTAATATTTTCAGTTTCTTTTCCAATTTCAATTTTTCTCCAATCTGCTCTGCATACAACGTCTCAACCCAAACAGCCTGAAACAAATTCAAGAAAAATATTCAGTAATTTCTGGCGACGTACATAGTGTGTCCATGGTTAAACAATTTTAGTGTCAGGGGAGAGATTCCGCGCGTTATAAGCAGTATCCAATTAGCCTTTTTTTTTTTTTAATTTTGAATTATTTATAATTGCACTTACTAAAACGTTAGTATTTTGTTCGCGAGTGATTGTAGTGCTGTTAAAATCGTTTAAGAGTTAATTGGTTAATTGTAATTGAATAAAATATAACACAAAGCTAACGTTTTTACGTTATAACGCAGTACCTTATAACGCGCGGAATCTCTCCCCAGTAGGGGGTTACATGATTCGTTATCATTTTTTTCCATCATTCAAAACAGTGGCCATCCTCGCTGAGAATTTTTTTTCCTCACATAATCATTCAACAAAGAAATATCTGGCAGATATTTTTTTTTGCCCCAGCTACAGCTTTTTATTGTCAATATCGTTTTTCAGAAATAATTGTTCATTTTTTTGAAACACACAAAAAATTCAGCTATCTAAAAAATGCAAGAAAAATGAGGTATATTCTCATGTAAATTGTATTTTTCTCATTGAATTTTTTAGTACACAAGGATTGAACGGAATTTCACTTACTTTTAAAGATCAAAAAATGTGTGGAAAAAAAACAGTATGGCGGTCAGCTGTCAAAATATTTGGTTATTTTTCACACTTTTTTTTCATTAAAATTATTTTCAGAAACGATATCCATCTCTATGATATAAAGAAAATTCGCGATGTTTCTCATTCTTCACAAATAGATCAACAAAAATACTTACTTTGATGAAACAAGAAAATCCCAAGAGCTCAAACACTTAAATCAAACTGGAATAAATATCTCAACAGTTTTTTCAAATAATTATAATACAATTAACAAGAACGACGAATTTTCCAAAGTTTAAAATTCTCCGAAACCTTTTGCAATGCAACAATTCTCTTTTTCACTTCCTTATATGCCAATTTTAATGAATAATACATTAACAGTTTTGATAAATACGATAAAGGCAAATCATGAATTTCGCAAAGGTCAAAATTCACAAACACTTTTTTTCTATAATACAACACCATTATTCTTTCTTTAGTTTTCCATATTTCAAATATCTCAAAATACTCAGAATGATTATTTTTTATATTGCTTTTTCTCTGAGAGCAGGTTATCCTATTAGTTTAACACTTTCACTCTATGATTAATTGAAATGATATTTCCACCTTTTCGATAATTACGATAAAGACAAACGATGATTTTTTCAAATATTAAAATGCACAAACACTTTTCACAATACACTATTACTTTTTCTCGAGTTTTCAATATTTTAAATATCTCAAAATACTCGGAATTATTATTTTTCATATATTTTCATTCCTCTCATTTGAGCAGGTTATCCTGTCAGCTTTTATTTGTTTTTACAATTAAAAAAAAACAATATCCAATCAAATTTCCGGTCGATCAGCAATCGATGCGAGATATCGCATTAGCAATTCGATAGTTCCGTAACACCTCTTTTAGTATATGGGGATTGTCTATAAAGAATGAATTGATAAAATAGTATTCATGAAAAAATACTAATACTATTGTATATCCCTGCTGCAAAAGTTTTATAGAATCTCATAGAATATTATAAATTCCTTGTTCCGTTTATGAGACCGCCGCCGACTCATTGATCATTTCTACGAGAAATAATGAGGACACCGGAAGGTATCTCAAATAACCTATCATGAACGTATAAGAACCTATGAGTTTCTTAAAACAACAAGTATTTACAAGAGGAACCCAACAGTTTTTTTATTAGATTTTATAACAGACGAGATTTTTATGCGATAATATTATTGCTTCCGAATGGAAGCTATGTAATCATGAAAATTTCCGATTGTAATTTTTTTAATAGAAGATACTTAAAATGGTCCAAAAAGAGAGAAAATGATATTTTTAGCGCATGTCTGTGTGTGTGTGTGTGTGTATGTGTGTGTGTTCGTGTGTCTGCATGTGCATAAAAGTCTCAACTACAGCAAAACGGTTCTATAGAAAAAATTCATATTTTGTGGAGAACTTCCTGTGGACGAACTCTATCTCTTAAGCTTTATTTGAAGAGAATCTGATCGGTACTTTTTGAGATATGTCCATTTTTCGAAAATCAGTTATTAATGGAATTTCTGGAAACCATTCAACTGATGTTATTTATACTCATATATTATCTCGGGAGTTGTATCAGTTAGATGCCTGTCAATTTTGAGCTCATTTGCATGAATATTTCTCGAGTTATCGCTGTTTTGGTGAATTTTACAAAATTTGGTATTTTGATGATGGTTTCGAAAAAGTTGTATCAGTGCTTTTGAGGGTATTGAGGCTCTGAGTGAATAGAGAATGGAATGTTACATTGATTAAAATCACTAAAAGTTCTGCCAGATCACTGGATTAGAAAAGAATGCATGAAATACATCCACCTGAGAAACTCCTGTTTTCAGCCATGATTGAGTTCTATACTTTGAATAGATGACGAACTCATGAGCCAAATTTATCTATCGCTAGTATATTATAATACTTGAATAATGATATATTATATCATCTGGGTATCAATGAAAAGTCACAGTTGTAATAAACGAATCGTCATAAACAAATGATCTCTGAAAATAGAGAGCAGGAAGAAACGTATAACTTCAACCAATTCGAATAACATCTGATCATCGATCAGTAAGAAAATGGATAAATACGAAAAAGACAATTGCAGAATATCTGAAAAATCAGATGGAAACATCCATTAAGAATTTTACGATAATTGTTGACAAATTGAATGCATAATTTCCATTCGGAAGCATATTGCTAAAGTATTAGCAGAAAAAGCTATATCAGTTAGAAAGCAATACTATTATCCACTTGTTTCATGATAGACTCAAGAATAGGTTTAAGGAATATCTCTCACTCAAATGTATACGTTTTTCTCTGCATTCACACATTTGATCAGTTATAGGCTTCAACGAGAATACAGTTGTATGATATTCTATAGTTTCAATCTGATTGATACTAAATTTATAAAATGAGTTTATAAGAAATTAGAAGGATTGGCAATGTTTTTTTTTATGAGTAACCTGGAATTGCGTGGCCAAAATCACCCTCATTCCTCATAGACTTTTGAACTTTTATTATCATAACAAATTCTGGGTTTCAATGAGATATTGGTAAAGGGGAAGTAGAGCTCAGCCAACTAAAAGTATTCATTTTGAACATTTAGAATCCGAATTTTTTGATAATTTTTTAGCCATAGCTAGTTTCAACTGTCACATTGATTATAATAATTTAAAAATTTAACTTTATTAAGGTGAAAATATGTTTTTTTGAATATTTTGCTTCGAGTTGAATAGCTCGAAGTAATTTCATTGTTTTCAACAAATCAATGAATAAATTTCAGCATTTTCAAATTTTTACTTCTGAAATATAATGGCATTTTCGATTTGCTGCACTGCACCGGTGTAGTGTAGGGAACTAACCTAATGTGAGCGCCCTCACGCGCGGCTCTTTTAAAATTATTCGGTTCTAGTAAAATAGTCTACATTTTTTTAGTAAAAAATTAAAACAAATTGTCATCAATTGAATGAAGCAATGATTCACGAACTACAGGATTTTTCAGAATCGAGTCATGATTGCGAAGAAAAAACGGTAATATTAATGGAAAATGATTTAACGACATGAGGTCAAGGCACTCTGAACATGAAAGATTTTACTGAAAATATTGTGAGCAATTGTGCAGATGCACAGGTGCGGGTATTAATTATGACTATACTTATTTTTCCATCCGAACAATTTCTAACAATATTTTCAATGAAATCTTTGGTGTTCAGATTGCCTTGACCTCATGTCGTTAAATCATTTTCCATTAATGCTGCCATTTGCTCGTTGTCATCACGACTCGATTCTGAAAAATTCAGTAATCCGTCACTCATTGCTTCATTCAATTGACGGCAATTTATTCTAATTTTTTAACAAAAATAATGTAGACTATTTTATTCAAACCGAACGATTTTAAAAGAGCCGCGCGTGAGGGCGCTCACATTAGGTTAGTTTCCTACACTACACCGGTGCAGTGCAGCAAATCGAAAATGCCATAAGAGGAATAATAATTTAATTTAAATAGAGTAGAGTATCATTGTTTTGATTGAGTAAGGAGAGAGGGAACTTGATGAGAGGTGGAGAGACAATGAAATAATCGATATCTTCCTGACAAAGACAGTTGGTGTGAAAACACAATGATAAACAGAGACCAATGGTCTTAAGAAAACGGTAAATTTGGTAATTCAACCACATGAGCCTTTTCTAGGCCAGTTTGATTTTGGTTGTCTGCAGTGAAACATCAAAAACTGTGTGTTTTGTATTAAAAGTTAGTTGCCACCACTGCGGGTGTTTTTCCTTGGAAAATCCAGATTTCAGATGAGTATTTCGAAGTTTTCATTCAATCCGTATTAAATTTATTAAGTTTTTTCTCTCGCTTTGGTTTTTTTCTTCTCGTTTCAATTTTATGATATTTTTTTTGATTGATATTGTTCCACGCGATGTGTACAAGTTATTGACTAAAGGAAAAGGTACGCATTTTAATGCTCCATGTAATTGTTTTCTTACTAAGTTAAAAATTAAAATTTTTAATGCTCAATGAAGGTGAGCGGTGTTTGAGTCAATAAATTTCTTCATCAAAATCCCGAGTGTCGTATAGGGTAGGTCGTGTTAGGTTTTTTGAGGCCTGTGCACCACTACGTCCCCGTCGTGGCCTTGGGTTGCGCAAAACGTGGTGATAATTTCAATTATAGTCAATGGTTGTTTTTTTCATTCTATTGGTTACCAACTTCCAACAAAAGATACATGTTTTTGAAAAAATTTAATTAGGATTATGTCTCTCAGCCTTGAAATCTTGTGAGCGACCTTTGGTCAATCATAATACACCACATTAAAACAAAAAAACTCAAAAAAATCTGGGGAAATTTAATTTGGTTTGGCAGAGTGAAACTACCCCATTATCCTATCGTGTTCTATGAGGAATTTACCGAAACTAGGCAGTTCATGGAAGAGGATTTTAATGGTTTCAATACGTGTTTGTCTCTATGTCACTCTTACATTATTTATCTATTTTTCCACATACGATTTTTATTCGTTTCAATCATTCTATGCATGTTCCCACGGGTATAATTCTGAATGAGAATTAATGAGCAAAATAACATTCGATATCGCTGAACTCTATGAGGTCCTATTAGTATTTGCATATCAGTGATCGTATTTAATAAATCATTTTTAACGCATTGAAATTTCAACGCACTCCAATACGTATCTAACCCTTTATAAAATAAAAAAAAATATTTTATCATAAATATCTTCTGTTCTATTTATCGTAACGATTGAGACTGGTCTTAGATGGAAGGTTAGATCTTTTGCAATTAATTTAGATGTTTTTCTCCTAATTAACGATTTTAGAGGTATCTCTAGAGCAAGAACTGATTTTCACGGAATGGTCTATAAATATCTCAAAAATCAATTTTTTTTTCTGAACCACATGAATCGATGGCCAATAAACTCAATTTCTATTTAAGGCTGACTCCAAGGAGTTACGATAAAGAGAACTAGAAATATCCTCAAAAAATGAAACAACAATGAAAATGGACAGGCTTCAAAAGTTTCATTTTTCGGAATTTTCGCCTTCATCAACTGGAATATTGATAATAAAACCAAAAATTCCGTGCAAACTTTTTAGTACATCAAATTTGCAACAAAATTGGATGGGTGAGATTTTGGTATTATCAATCGTTAAAAGCTACAGACCTATTAAATCTCATTTTCATGATTTTTCAACTATATTATGAAATATATTGATGATAGACATAAAATATTGTTAACATACACTCAGCAAAAAATTAAGGGAGCAGAAAGTTTTTTTTTTATTGAGCAGAAAGTTTTGCCGAAATTTTGAGCAATTGTCAAGCGGCTGCAACTTTGTGAAAAATGATCGGACCAGAACGAAACAAAAAAGGAATTGAAGCTTGAAGTCTCTACTTTCAGTATCTTTAGGTGAAAATTTTTTTAAGGCATTTCTTATGGCATGAAAAAATCGATAAGTGGGGGAACAAAATCCTTTTTTTTTCAAAATGGTCGACGGGCTCGAAAATTTTTTTTCGACTCAACCAATATCATGATTGTGTAGCCTGATTCACGAATTTGAATTTTTTTTTTCGCTACTACCATTTTTCACTGCGATATCGTCTGTTAAGTACAAAATCACCCTTTTGTCTTCAATCACCAAAATCTCGGGAACTACTGATCGTACAGCAAGCAAGTGGTGTGTTCTGAAAACTTGAATTATTGCTCTGTGAGCTCCTTGCTTTTTTTTATTATTTTTTTTGTCCATTCTCAAAATTCATTTGAAAACGTACCGAAAAATGACGTTTTTTGGTGTTTTCTAAAATCAACCCAAACTTTTGCGAATATTGCGAAAATGACAAATTATTTCATATTTATTATCAACTCAATGTATACCCAAACACCCTGTAAATTTTCAACCCCATCGGCGGGACTGTTTTTGTCCCGACTGGTCAAAGCTGTACCAAAAATTGAAGGAGCATGGTTTTGCTTTTCAAACATCAATTAATGATGATTAAAACGGAAAATTTTAATTAAGCGTTATTTTTCTCGGATCTTGTATGGAATACTCGTCGACTCAAAGGAGAATCATCAAAAATGTTGGAAATTTTTTTAATGATTGCAATTTGTTAAAAAACATTCTTGATGATTCTCTTTTGAGTCGTCAAGTATCCTATACAAAATCCGAGAAAAATAACGCTTAATGAAAATTTCCCGTTTGTTACGATCCCAGCCGTTCAATTTACTACGAAATTATACGACGAGATATTCTTTCATAAATTAATGGATCGTGAACGCATCAGTTAATAGCATTGTAATAAAAATGCGAACAGTGGCCTAAGGAGTACAGTGGAGGTCCAGAAAAATCATTTATTGTAGAAAAATCTGAGTGATATGGGTAATAATCAGACCATGCTGACATCACGCACTCACCAGCAGGGCATATAATCCCAAGCCACATGGATTCGCGGAATAAATCCACGAGTCAACAGGGGAGAGGAAGGTAGATAAATTTCTAGGCGCGAAGTATTTAGCCTTAGCCTGGAGAAGAATTTTTATTACCATCTCATCAAGGGATAAAGAGATTACTAAATGATTGACAATCGCATGACCCGAGTATTGACACAGTGTGGCTAGAGCACGTGACCGTGTTTGCTCTAGTTACCCAATAACTACTGGGATTAGGAACTTCTTGGAAACCACCAGAAAAATACCTCCTAGAAAGTACCGAGAGATATGGATAATTTGGGCGTGGATAGCAACCGTGGATGATACCCAGGCTAATTGACTATAAGAAGGGGTAGGCACATTACCCAACACCATCAGTACCAAGTCTCATCTCCAACGTTACTCTGCTCATCAGACCTTCAGTAGCGAGCATGCAGTCAGTAACGTTGCTCTGTCCGAGTTAACATTTCCAGTAACTAGTCTTTTATCTAGAATGTTACTCTGTTCAAATTCTGATCAATTAACTAAAAGTATTCAAACTTTCGGAGAAAAGTCCAAGTCTTTAGTTTAAAGTAAAGTAGAAGCACTCTTAAATAAAAACGTTCGATCAATTCTACGATGAACCAACAACCATCGTTTGTGCATCTTCAATTACATCTACTGGGATCCAGCATCCTGCATCAAGCCAATTGTCCAACCAAAGAGTCATCTAAATCGCCAGTGACATTCACCAGCATTTCAACAACTGAATTTCAACTATAAACCGTTGTTGATTTCTTTCAATTCCAACTGTAAGTTTAATTTTACGCTGAAGCGATCATAATCTTCTTATATCATATTGACTCATATTAGACGTTTGATTTATCCTCCAATGAATTATTTGGTATTGAATGAAAATATACAAATTATAGCCTTTATTCCTGAATAAACTAATTTTGTCCGACAATATCTATCCTTCAGACATCGGTACACTTCAGTGTTTTACCACGGCAAACCGTTCCCTTATTTTTATTTCGGATACAACCGCAACCGTGACTAGTACGAATAATTGAGTATTTTCTTCATTCAAAGGTTATTAAAAATCACGTGTTTTTCGGGTTGTGGCCGTAACACGTTTTAATCATCATTAATTGATGTTTAAGAAGCAAAACCATGCTCCTTCAATTTTTGGTACAGCTTTGACCAGTCGGGAAAAAAAATGGTCCAGCCGATGGGATCGAAAATTTACAGGGTGTTTGGGCATACATTAAGTTGGGAAAGACCGTAAGAACATCAGTCATTTTCGCAACATTCGCAAAAGTTTGGGTTGATTTTTGAACATACCAAAAAACGTCATTTTTTAGTACCTTTTCAAGTACCGCATCGATTCGAGTTTTCAAAACACACCGCTTGCTTGCTGTACGATCAGTAGTTCCCGTGATATTGGTGATTAAAGACAAAAGGGTGATTTTTTACTTAACAGACGATATCTCAGCGAAAAATGTTCGTAGCAAAAAAAAAACAAATTGACGTTCGAGAATCAGGCTACACGCTTCTGATATTGGTTGACTCGAAAAAGAAATTTTCGAGCCCGTGGACCATTATGAAAAAAAAATGTTTTTTTTTCCCCATTGATCAATTTTTTCGTGCCATGAGAAAAGCCTTGAAAGAATTTGCATCTGAAGATTCTGAAAGTAGAGACTTCATGCTTCAATATCTTTTTTGTTTCGTTCTGATCCGATCATTCTTCACGAAGTTACAGCCGTTTGAAAATTGCTCAAAATTTTGGCAAAACTTTCTGCTCCCTCAATTTTTTTGCTCCGTGTATGTTAACAATATTTTATGTCTATTATCAATATATTTCATAATATAGTTGAAAAATCATCAAAATGAGATTTAATAGGTCTGTACTTTCAACGATTGATAACACCAAATATCTCATTCATCCAATTTTGTTGCAAATTTGATGTACTAACAAGTTTGCACGAAATTTTTTGTTTCATTATCAATATTCCAGTTGATAAAGGCGAAAATTCTGAGAAATGAAACTTCTGAAGCCTGCAACTTTGTTGTTATCAATGACACAAAAAATTCGTGGGGAACTTTTTTATCGAGCGTTAAATAAACTACAAAATTGTCATTCAACTTTTTTTTTATCTCCAAAAGTTTGGCTGTAAAATGCAAAAAACGCGAAATTTCAATTTTTAAGGTTTGTAGGAACTTGAATATCAACGATTGACTTTCGACTCAACGGAATTTTTCGTCAAAAATTTAATACTCAAAAAGAGCTCTCCATTTATATAGTTGAAAAAAGGTCCTTCACAGCATGCCGGACGAAATAATGTTGAAAAACCATATGGAGAACCTCTTAAAATTGGAATTAAGAGCTCCACTTCCAACAGAATTGATGTATGGGCGTATTCCTGTGATATTTTGGGCTGAGAGCAAAAAAAAAGCATTCACGTTTTTTTGGCACACCCTTATATACATACATATATTATTTTACATGTGTAGCGATTTCGCGGCGACACAAAACAAGATCATGCTTTTTTTTTTTATCAGGCTGTTACGCGCGCTTTGCACGTGTATTGCTTGTCTTGCGAGCCAAACAAACATAAATGCATTTTAATTTTTTTTCGTTAAGAAAATTACAATAATGAAAATTGATATGACCTTCAACCTTCAGAATTCTCTTCTTGCCGGTTTTTTTCACAGAAAATAGTTATAAACCTAATTTTTTGAAAAAATATCACTACTTGAAAAACCTAACAATCTTTTACCAGCGTGTATGAACAATCTCACAAGATTTCATTGAAAACACAGCTTTTTTCATATAAAGCTGGCGAAATATTGCAGGAGAACCATGAATTCCTCTCATAACTCATTTCCCCTTACGATCACTAAAGTAACTCATCGCACTCCAAAAAAAATGTATTCCTGTCTGGTATGAATTACATTAATAGCTAATTTTTTTGAAAAACTTCCTAGAATTCATTCTTCATACTTGTCAGTAGTAGTCAATAGTGCCCTCAGAAGTATGTCGACATTATCCGCGAAATACTTGGAATGAGTCTAAAATATACTCAGTTCTGTCGCAAGTATCTAATCTTTACTCGGATCAGCATCATTCCAATACTTACCACAAGTCTAAATGAGCCTCTATACGGAAGGAAAATTCTCGAGAAAATTATGATGCTCAGCTCCATAAAGTAGATGCAAAATACATGCCTGGGGCATCTTATGAGTCTACAAATGGAAAAAATGTCTTTTTGACAGGAATAAGTGCACGGGCCGATTCAGTTCTGAGGAAGGAGTGTTACAATAATTGTCAAGCGGCATCATGAAAATATTAGCCAATGACTTTTTTTATTGAAAATTAAAGAAAAATTCTCCATTCATCCAATGACAAATTGTCCTGAAACTTAGAAATTTTACCTAGCCACTAAGAATCGTTACACGTTTACTTCCGAATTTTCCCCATGCCAGCCTCATAATGTGTTAGAAGAAGGAGCATCGTCGGGTACACTCGGCCTCTTCTAGTACATGAGTCATTAGTCATTTTATACTAGGCTCTAGATTGAAATATCTCGGAAACTATACAAAATTTGTCAAGACATGCTGTGGATGAAATTTAGAGGAAAGATTAACGAATGAAATAAGCAAAACCACGTTTTTCTACGACCAGTAGTTTCCGAGATATCAATTTTTTGATGAGTAATTCAGGAACAACGTACGAGGCCAGAAAGCAAATGAATGAGCGCTCGGGCGTCCTTTCTGAATTATGTTACAAGGCTAAAGGATGAAATGAATGAATAACTTAAAGAACTTATTAATTCGTACTGATCTATCTTTATTGATATTGGATTCTTTCTGAATTCATGCTTGCGAATTCAGTTACCCGCACAGTCTCGTCGTGTGACACTGAAATCCATTTCCGACAGAGGATTTGCAGCTCTATGAACCCTAATCATTGCGTGTACATAGAATCGTTCACAATTCGTATCAATGTCTGTATTCTGCATAGTTACTTCAACATTTCCTGGGGTGAAAGCGTGAGTTTGCTAAAGCGATTGAAACTATTAGATAATGGAAATGTAAATAGTCAGGAATAAGCAGCAGATATTTCTACTATTTATATACTTAGGCATTTATTACCATTGCTATGGGACAGTTGGATTCTTCTATAGCGAATATCTTCCTCACTGCTTCAGCAATGGAGCCACCCTCAGTTCCTGCATCGTCTCCACAGTATGATGCATTCTCACCAGATTTTAGAACTGACCCATCTATTGTCTCTACCCGATAGTCTACCTGTTTCATTAAAACCGGAGAAAAGGGAATTTCCTGAAATCACTTCATCACTTGTCTACAACAATTCTCATTTTCTTCATTAGGATCCTCCTCTTACCGAGATCTGATCCTCTTCAGTTATGACCTTCTTCACTTTCACTTCCCTGATAGCCGGTGGCGCTTCCATATATACATGGAAGAATTTATTGGTCCTCCATATCTGAATTTCGTTCAATGTAAATAGCGCTGGATAATCTAAACCCTGTATTGAGATATTGAAATGTTTCTGAATAGAAAGATGACTAACTTAGGAGCGAAACATTCAAACAGAATGAATCGATTTTTTCTTTCAACAATTTTTCGCGAATATCTCGGAAACTAATGCAGATCCCTCATTATTTTTGCCTTGATCGTTTTTTTCAGCTCTTGAAATCCTCTATAAAAATGGATAAAATGGCGTATCCCCATTATTTTCAGGAATATTTCAAAGAAATATTGGTGTGGCAATTGACTTATTCTGTTTTACCTATTCCCTACTGAATCAATATTAAGAGTGGATTGCTTCACTTACTGAAATACGTGTCAGGCAGGCGAATGAAATTAAGACAATCAGCTTCATGCTTTTCGAGGTGTTGTTTTTCCTTCGATGTAGTTTTATGAACGAAGTTGATTGAATGGAGTTCTGTGAGTTTTATATAGACGCTGCAGAAACAGTGGAAAGGAATTATTTGTCACTGAAAGAAATTATCGATAAAAACTGGATATCAATTCACCGGTTGTCCTTGAATTTGTTTTTGCCATGATAAATGCAGTAGCTTCTACCAAGGAAAAAAGTTTACAATAAATTGTAAGCTCTTTTCTCTAAAAATTTAAATGTGTTTAGGAACTTAGTCTACCACCTGTTTAATACCTACCCCATAGAAATATTAAAAAATGGAATTAATGGAAAATCTCTCAGTTCATGATTTATGTTGTCGGTTTCCTTAGACTGCCAATGCTTGTGGTGGTCAGAGGGCCTGTATTTTCTTCTGTAAAAGCTTCTGGGCCAGTTTGGAAGAAATGTATGTGATAACCTGAAAATAATTCTATCGATATAGGTCGCAAAATTTTCCATTTTCAAACATTTCTATTTTGGCCAAAAAATTAGAGGGAGCCTTCTATAATTTTTAGTCTAAATGAAAATATCTGGAAATTTAAATTTTTCATGTTTATATGGATACTATTTTTTTCGTGCTTCCACATACACTACTCCTAATTCGAGCCAGATAGATTCCTTTCAAGATACAGATATATGATCCAATTTCAACTTTGCCAAAATAGCATCTCTACACTCATTTCTATGACAAATTCGCCAAATATGCTGATGAAAATTACTCCAATTGTTATTCGCAGAGGTACACCCATGTGACCCAATTTCGAATGATTGAAAATAGAATCTCTATACTCATTTCCATGGGAAATTTCCTGCTCTTATCAAATATGTTGTTTAGAGTTAGCACGAGTCGATATCTATAAAGATATCTGTTCGGGGCCACTTTTGAACCAGCCTGAAATGAATTTCTCATACATATTTGGGAAGAAAATGGTTCGGACTTTTGGAGAATAATCATGGAGTTTTTCCCAAGTCATTACAAATAGTAAACTTCGCCTGTATCTCAAGAAGTATTAATCCAGGCTAATTTTGGACCAATGCATGTGAAAGTGCGGATATAATACATTATGCACCTATGGCGGAAAAAGTTAATTTCGGCAACATTTTCCACCCAAGCGAAGCAAGTATGAGATATACTACTCTGAGTCCTTTAAAATTGGAACACATATGAAAGACTATTCGTCCAGGTCAAATTGTAAATAGCGCATAAGGAAACAAAAGAAAAATGCGTAGGAAAAATGGCCATCCTCAGTGTTTCTCATTCTGACTCAAAAATTATAGGATGCTAATTTCTATCATTTTTGGGCCAAAATGAAAATGTCTGAAAATTGCTACTTTTCCGATCGGTATCGATAAAATTTCGCCTACGCTTTCACATGCACTGGTCCAAAATAGAGCCGGGTAAATATTTTGTGGGATTCAAGCAAATGACCTAGTTTTAACAGACCCTCATTAGCATCCCTGTTTTCACCTGAAGGGAAAATTCCGCGCTCCCTCTAAATATGCAAATGAGAATTAACTCGAAGAATCATCAATTCATTTATAACGAGAGAATCCATCGGATATCTCAATAGCATGATTGTCAATATCATTATTATCAGTATCATTGGGGGTCGATAACAGAGGTCTCTACAGTCCTGAGGAATGGTTAAATTCTGGAGTGACCGCTGATCTACTCACTTCTGGCAAGGCAGCTTCCGCAATTCGTCAAATATAATCTACCGACATCAATGCTATTCGAGAGATCACTCTTAAATTAATGGAACTCTAATGTTACCATTGAAGTATTAATCAATCAGAACAATATTCATTGATTAATATTCAGTCTAACAAGTGATTCTATTTACTTATCAACTGACGAGGCGTCCAAAAAATAACTACTTTTGGACAGCGGATCACCTGGAATGGGCAATCATATGATTAGATAATTTTCCCTGTATCCAATTCTCCACTTTCGGGCAACAGTATCTTCAGTCACAAGTACTCAACAGGCAACATTACTCTGCCCGAATTCTTGCACTATCTAGTCTCCAATCTGGAAAGTTACTTTGCTCGGACTGATCATCTTCAGACTCAAATATCAAAATAGAGGAGTTATTCTGTTCGAATCAAGTTAGATTAACTGAAATACTTGGAAGTTCCGCGAAAAGTTCGAGTCTTAGTTTGGAATCAAGTCAAAGCCTCTTTTTGAGTGAAAATCTATCAAGTCAATCAACATCAAGTCAACGGGAATCGTCTGATCTACTCTAATCCATATCTACTGCAGTGCAGCATTTTGTATGGGGCCAGCTTCGCAACGATACCCTTTTTTGTACTCCATCACCAACAACAACCACCAAAATTCCAACGACTCCATTTCAACCGTTGATGGTTTTTTCAGTTCAATTGTAAGTTCAATTTTGAGCAGAAATGATTTTTCATACCTAGGACACGAAAAAACAACTTTCTAACCTCGCTTCGCTCGGTTAGAAACGTCGTTTCTTCGTGTCCTCGGTATAAAAAAATAGTATTTGCACCTCGGCCGTGAAAAAGTCAACTGCGAAAAACATTTGCTACCCTCGTTTCGCTCGGGAAGCAAATTCTTTTCGCGTTTGACTTTTTTTTCGGCCTAGGTACAAAATATACTATTTTCTTCTTTCATTGTGCTGAGTATAATCAGACATTTGATTCATCTTCTGAAAAGTTGATTTCTGTCGGTTGAAAATATACAAACTGTTAGCATAGCTGGAAGCTCGTAAAACTGCAGTGAAAAAGTCGTGAATTGACGGCGAACTGATTTGACCAACAAAATACCGTACATTCATGATCGAATTATATTTTTCTGGCGAATAACTAGTATTCTCGTGCAAATTCAGTACGATGAACTGATGGTTTTTTTTCAACATGTTTATTAAAGCCAGCATTAGTACATATGGATACATTGATATTGTTGTTTATTCATGATACTGGGAAATATAGAAAACAGTATTTTTCTCAAATTAAATAATTCATAAGGTACATACATACTCATTTAGCTTCGCAGGTGAATAGTTTTTTTACATTTTCTGAATTTTTTTTTGAATTAGTCGTATTTTTATTTCATTTCTGTCTGGAAACTGATTTTGCTTCATATTATAGATTTTTATGTGATCAGAAACTGGCAGAAAACTGGTCATTATTATTGACTCTATTCAAAACTAATAATACTCAACGCACTAAATATTTTTTTTTATATATTATTAACAATATTTACACTGTATACATTAGAAACTAGGATTTTCTTAGGTGTCTTCTAGCGAACAGAATCTTTTTTTGTTACGGAATGTAAGCTTTTGATCCCATAAGAGGATTGTGGTGTCGTAGCAAATATCAGGTTTACTCTTTAGGCAGTCTATTTCGTTACTGTATAAAATTTTTTTGTGTTGGCCCTGTTTTCATCATGGATATAGATATCATGATATAGCAGTCGCAACTTTAATCATCATTTTACATTTGACTTTGTTAATCTTGAGTCTAGAAATCACAAGGGAGAAGGAAAACTTCTATTAATAAAATTTTGATAAGACATGAAAATATTCTCCATTATCTCCGTAACTACATATTTCTACATTAGAACGCGAGAGGAAAAAACCATGGCTTGTTTTGAATTGGTATACAAATATTCAATTCATTTTTGGATTTTTGTTGTTAATTAGCTTCGTAATATGGGAAGATCGATTTTTTGACTGATCTTCACATTTCGAGACATTTACAACATTTTCTGATAGCTTTCAAAACCATGCCTATGTGCGCTTACGTTTGTGTGTGTAAACTGGAACTGCTTAGATTTTGATAAAAATCGATCCTACGATTTCTTAGTTTTTTAACAATGCATCATGAAAATTTCCTGAGAAACTCGAGCATAGCGAGTGAGCAACAACAAAACCCCATTCGCGAGTAAGCATAGCGAGCGGGGAACTTCGCTCCTCTAGTTAATTTTAACATCGCTGGGATATATATGAGTCTTGCGGTTGAATTCCCAATAGAATGATTTCTACTGACGTTAAGATCACCTGCGTTATTGACAAAACTGCCTCTCGGTTGAGCACATGACGTCTATGTAACAATACATTTATTATCGAATTATTGAATGAAATAAAATCAATCCCCATTGATGAAGACCATCGTGTTCATTGAATATACATAATCCATGCGCCCACATCCGTTCCAATTGCAAAAAAAAAAATTATTAATTTCCATTGAAAGAATTCATATTATAAATTGAATGAATGTTTGTTTAGATTGATTCAACAAGAAACAATGAACCTTTGGCAACTGATTCTGTTTCTCGGAACCGTTTTTCCTCATTGGACAACAGCAGCCCCAGTCGCAAACGTCACCTACGATTTATTCAACGGAGTTCTGACGAATGTCATATCAACTGCCACCAGCAGCCTCAACCTATCTCACTTAGGAATTGAAACCATCGGTGCTAACTCTTTCGATGACCTAGAGAAAATACAATCATTAGATTTATCAAATAATCCAATTGCCGAACTGCCACCGTTTATTTTCTCAAAATTGGGGAATCTAAAAAATTTATCATTGGCCTGCACCAAAATTTATTCATTCAACAACACTTTCGTTGGTTTGAGTAATCTGGAATTTTTAGACATAACAGGAACTTGGATAACTCATCTAAAAAGAGGAGATTTATTTGGTCTAACCAAAAAAGTCAAGATTATGGTCTCTGGGAAATACACTGATTTTGGTCGGTCTCTTTCAGCTATTTCAACGGGAATTTTCAAAGATCCGTCTATTCCCATAGTTACATCCACTAAGTATTCTGCGAAAAAGGGCACTGTGATATATCCAATTCGTGAAGAGGACAAGCCAACATTGATGTATGCGCTGAAAATCTGCACAACTGATGGCATTGTGGAGTCCGTTGAAGACGCTAAGTGGGGTGATGACGTGGGTAATTGTACTCTGCAGGAAGAAGGAAAATCTGAATGTTGTGGTAGACGACGTGAAATGATGATAGATACCATCGATGGAATCAAGGGATTCAAACCTAAGTGGTACCGTGTAAAAGATTCTTTTTTCAATGCCATCAATCTCCATTTTAATCGAATAGACAATCTTTCACCAGAGCTTCTCAATGATTTACCACCTACAATAACAATGATTAATTTCGCTGGTAATGATCTCACTGCAATTAAAAATAATGGTGTTGAGAATAATAATCCCATTAGCCTACGTTTTACGAATAATAAGATATCAACGATTGAGGATGGTGCTTTGAAAAAATTGAACTTGGTTACTTTGGACTTGCACCTAAATCATCTCATGAGCACGGGTTTTGCTAAGACATTGCCTGTCACAATCAGAACCTTGGTGCTCGAATATAATAAAATTGTTGAAGTTCCCCTTGATTCGTTCCATGGCTTAAAAAATTTGGAATATCTTAATATGAGGTATAATCAAGTGCAGAACATTGAACCAGGAACATTCAGAAATCTGAAGAACCTTACTAACATTGACTTTACAGGAAATGAAATTGGTGAATTAAAATCCGGATTCTTCCAAGGTTTGGATAAATTGCAGACCATTAGTTTAGCCTACAATCAAATTAAAAATATTCCCAGTGATCTGTTCAAGGAATGGAATCCTCCTCCAACAAAGTTCACTTTGGGATTGGATTTCAATATAATAAAGACCATCGAAGATGGTGCCTTTTCTCATATGAATCTGAGCCAACTTTGGCTTCGAGATAACAAATTTGAGGATAATTCAATTAGAGAGGGTGCTTTCAACCAATCTCATATATTTGGAATCTATTTGGGCTCACCTGAACTCACGAAGCTCAATGGGGAATGGTTCAGGGGTATTTCAGGACTTGAGAGAATCGAGTTGAGCTCAAATTCGGTCGAGAAAATTGAGATGGGCTTTGCTAAGTTCATGAAGAATGTAACTAGTCTTACCCTGAAATCGTCTAAGTTGAAAGTCCTTGAAAATGGGGCTTTGTTTGGCCTGTCAACGGAGAAGGATATGGCCATTTCCATAGATATGAAAAATCTTAGAGTAATTGAAGGAGGGCTTTTCGCTGAACCTTGAATCATCGAAATTTTTTTATTGAATTTTACGGTAAATGTTCAATAAATAATGATTTTCCAAGCGAATGCCTTTGTCTACATTCTTCCTTTTCCATTATTCCCTTACTTAGAGTATTATTTATATTCCCTTACTTGGAGTTCTTCGAATTTACCACAGATGGACTGGAACACGGTCAAATACAGTGCAGCAGGGTATTTCCCTTACGCTTTCCCGAACACTCTTTCGTCAGTGAAACAACAAAATCGAGCATTTATTCGAGGCAATTCACCGGAAAACCTCAGTTTTTATTGAAGGTAAGAATATATATTATTATTATCTTTTAAATTTTAATGGGATTTTGAATACGGAGCATGAGTAACGATGCCGAAGGTGGTGGTACCGCTACTTTTCAAAAATTTATAAATGATAACCTCCTATTAGTTCTCTTTCTAAGCGTTCCTTCACAGCGCCATCAACAATTCTGCGATCGTCAGTTATGATATCGCCTTGAGGAATATCCCCTCCGCGTCTTTTTTCTCTCATCTCTGCGATCTCATTTGACATCCAATCAGTTCATCAGGAGCTCCAGGAAGTTCAATGTTATTTGTGTTCATCAATTAAAATCTGTGAAAAATCATCAAACAATTGGAGTGATAATAGCCCGGAGAATTACTCTGAATAAGCTGAAACACATTTTTTTTTTCATTAAACAAAACAATTGGAGAGTCTTTTTATGATTAATTAATAATGCCACTACATCGTTATACACACGCAGTACTTTGCAGAATTCCAAATTCACTCCAAATTAAGGGCGAGGTCTCACTTGATGATGCCAGAGATCAACATGCAGCATTAGCACAATTGTTGCGAGATTTTGACATTGATTTCGTTGAAATGCCAGCTGATGAAGAGTCACCTTATTGTGCATTTGTTGAGGATATTGCTGTTGTTTGTAACGGTGTTGCTTTGATTGCCAGGCCAAATGAACCAACAAGAATCAAAGAGGTAATTATTTTTTTCAATTTATCATTTTTCCTTTTCTCTCTATTATTATTCAAGAGAAATTGGAGGAAAGTTAACATATCAGATATTTTTTGAAATTTGAATATTTTAGGGGATAAAAATTGTTTGGAGGGGATGCAAGTGGCTGGTACCGAAACTTTTTGCCAATCAGAAAAATCGGAAAAAGTTCATTTTCAGATTTTTATGAATTCCACTATCATTTTTTAAAATTTATTGAAAAATTTTATTTTATCCTGAAAATACTCAGTTTATTCATCTCGATTTTCCCGGTTTTTTCATTTATTTTCACACGAATTTCAGCTTCTTTTATGAAAATATATTTTTTTCTCCATTTTTCTCTCGAAAACAGTTTTTTCATGAATTTCCATAAACTTGATAATTTCTAAGATATTCAGGAAATCATTCAACACGTTGAGACAAAAATTCACTCAAATTGCTTATTTGCAGATTGAAACAATCAGAGCAGTGCTGAAGAAAGAACTAGAAATTCCGCTCGTTGAGATTGCTGATAAAAATGCTAGACTTGACGGTGGTGATGTCCTATTTACAGGTTCGTATCTATTGACTTTAAAGTAGAAAATTAAAAATTTATTTGTTCATTCAATTCGAGTATTTACTATTCTCTTTTGCAGGTCGTGAATTCTTCGTTGGACTCTCTCAATTTACCAATGAAGCGGGAGCCCGTGCAGTTGCTGCTGCATTTCCAGAATATCCCTGCGTTCCCATAAAGGTGAGAATAAAAGAATGGCCATTAATTCATTAACGATTAGAATCAATGCATAATTAATAATTAATGTTTTTTCATGAAATTTTGGCATTAGGTGGCTGAGAATAAACGCCTCAAGGGACTAGTTACAATGGCCGGTCCTGATGTGATGTGTGTGGGCGCTGGAAAAGAATCTCAAGAAGTATTAAAGGTGATTGAATGCGAAAAGATTCACATCTTACTTCATTAAAATTCTGTTATTCTGAGCTCACATAGGGTAGAAGTACCGTTTGTGGCCACTTTATATCCAAGTTTGAATATGAATAATTTCAGAAGTACAATGACATCATAAGTTAGATTCGTACAATTATGGAGTTTTCCAAATTTCATAAAAATATTATTCTTATTTAAGAATTTTTTTTATTAACTTGAATTTGAAGTGGCCAAAAAAGATGCAAAGATCGCTAAAACTGGTACTCCTACTCTACTAACATTTTACTATTCATCGTATCTTATTTCCATAATTTATTGATTTGATTAATCCAATTCCAGCGAATAGAGAGAGAAGCAACCTACACTTATTCAACACTAACAGTCCCTGAAGATTCAGCAGCAAATGTCATTTATCTAAATGGTACTCTTATCCATCGTCACGACGATGAAATACCATTATCAAGCAAAGTATTCGATGAAAAAGTTGAATTTCCAACTAAATCACTGCGTATGTCGGAATTAGCAAAGTTCAGTTTAGGTTTATCGTCGTGCTGTCTTTTGGTACGTAAACCAAAACACATTCGCAGTCTCTAAGACACCTGTTAACCACTGACAATCAGCAGAAAACTTTTTTATTACTTCAGAGTCACATAGTGACGCAAAATTTCACAATTTTTCGTATTAATGCACGAAAGAAATCCTTTTAAAAAAAATTCAGAAAATCCATGACCTCAACGTTCATCCCCATAAAATATTGAGAAAAATCTCAAAAAAGAAAAATGGAAAGTAAGATATAAAAATAATGATTGTGAATAATTCGCGCAAATGAATTTGACTATCAAGTCATTTGTTTGGAGTTTCCCATTTTTTGAAAATTCAATTATAGTATTTGAGAGTTTTAATATATTTGATATTTAATATATTATCAATGAAAAAAGAAGTATATACAATGAGAGATTAATATATTGAGTAGCTGTAGACTGATCAAGTGAAGAAGTTTATGCATTTACCAAAATAATTAATATTTTTTTTTCTGCCCTTTGATTTTACCCCAAGAAAATGATTTCATGAGTTTTTTTTTACATGAGAACATATAAGATACTTGCCAAAATGAAGTTTCCGTGATTTTACACACAATTAATGTATTCTTTTTTAAATGTAATCGATTTTAGCTTCTATGACAGCTATTTTAGAATTTTATCTGTAGTATTTTAATTTATTACACAATCTTAACTGCTTCAGCACGGTTTTCACAGAATTCCAGATGAAGAATGATAGAAAGAAATTTGGAATTATTCATTTCTATGTTGATTTACAAGTTAGGTGGTAAAATGAGTTAATTTCATTCTGAAATCCATTTTTATAGAATATTCCGAATGGGATAAAAAAAACGAGAAAAAAAAATATTATTTGTCGGAAAATAATTGAGAATTTGGGCGAGATAGGGCAATTGTGGTAATAACCATCCCTATAACTCAGATTTTCCAACAAAAAAAATAATAATAATCACAAAAATTGAAAATTCCGTGATACGCTGGAATTAACTCATCTCATATCACTCACTTACTGAATTGCATAATTTGAAACATGAGAGAAAATCTTGCCATAGAATATTGTACAACTATTTTTAATTCACATTACTAGCGATGAATTAATTTCAATAATTATCCTCTTTCTGTGAAACACTAGGCACAAATTTAATAAAAAAAATGTATTCAAAGAATCTATTGAAATAATTAATGCAAATCATGTTACAACTTTCATAGTTCAAATCAGAAGAATAAATGTATCACTAGTCTACGAGACTTTGAGGTTCCCATAGAATTTTAGAATATCTGAATAAAAAATATATAATAATTGTTATTATGCCATAAGATGTGCGTGTTACTCTGAGCCATTTTTTTTCTTTCATCAAATTCAGAATAAAATCGTATTGCAAAAATTTTTAAATTGTCAAATTTTTATTTACAATGAAAAATTTGTATACACATAATTTCTAAATTTACACAGAGAAACAAGAATCAGCAGCTTTCGAATTAACTTTACCTAATATAGCCTTCATTATTCCAGATGATGCCATGTCAAATGCCCTAGGAAATTTAACTCCCTGTTCTCTAGAAAATATTTGATGCAATATTTGCTCCCATTTGACTGGTCTATACACTTGTTTCAATAACATTTTCCTGATTGAATGGGGATTTCCGTAAGTTTTTCCAGTAACATTGGAAAATACTGGAATTCGTGGCATACCAACGTCAACTTTATCCAGTGCTTTTTTGAATGATTTTACGGCTGGTTTCATTAATTCCGTATGAAATGCACCAGAGACTGGCAATCTTTGTGGATGACGAAATCCCAATCTTACGTAATTTTTTTCAATATATTGGAGTGCTTGCTCGTGTCCTGCTAAAATTTTTGTTTGTGGATGAAGATAAATAGCAACACTGAAACAGAATGAATATAAATTAATGAAGAAATGTGATAATTTATTAGTCTAATTTTCTAGTCAATCAAGCTGATGTGATTTTTGAATGTTTTTTTTACTTTTATTGGAAATCTAGAAAGATTTGCCTGGAAGAATTATATCATAAAATTGATTCACATCCAATTGTCTTCGAATTTTTGGAAAAAATGGAATAAAATCAGATTTTTGTTCTAAAATTCTAAAAAAAATTGCGACAGACTCTCATAAATATGATTTTTTTTTGAAAATTCACCAGCTTGACTCAGCCCTATTATGTCTCCCTTTTTACTATGGAAATTAAGCCATAAATTATTGAAGATTCATATGAACTCCTCAGAATAAACTTTTCACAATAACTAATATTTATACAACGCTCACGAGCAAAAAAAAGTTTTCAAAAAACACCAATCTCACAATTCTTTGAGAAAAAATAATAATACAATTAGCGCACATATGAGAATTTGTTGATTTTTTTAGACAAATAAATTATTATAAAAGAATACTTTGTAAAATCACACTCATAGTTTTTTGAATGTTCTGCATGCTTATTTCTTTCATTTTTTTAAAGAATAATTTATTCTTTCAAAGGAAAAAAAAATCTAAAAATTGTCAATGGTCTTCTATTTTTAGTATAATAAAGTAAAATTTAAAAAAAACAGCACCGACCTGCATACGGGTTCTGAGACCCCCAGGTCCATAGCAAAATTCTTTGCCTCTTCGCAAGCCTCTTGAACTTTGCTTCCAGCTTTGCAATAAACCGTCAGCATTCCCTGTGCTTCTTTATCCGAGGCAGTTTGCATAGCTGCACCCCTAACAGCAGCCAGTCTGATACCATCCTCCATCGTAATAGCTCCAGTAAAAACAAGTGCAGCAATTTCACCAACACTGTAACCAGCAACTACCTTACAATTCTCAACAGCTCTCGGTCTTTCCTCCCAGAGTCTCTCAATAGCAGCAAGTGACATTGCAAGTGTCGCAGTTTGATTGAACTCCGTTCTATTAAGTGTTTCTTTCGGTCCTTTTTGCAGTATTTTCAGTATATCATAATTGCATATTTCATTTGCAATTTCAAATATCTCCTTGACCCTTGGAAAACGCATATAACTATCAATAACACCAGTTTTTATCATTCCCTGTCCTGGAAATAATACGACTGATACTTCAGTTGGATCTTGCTTGATTCTATCCTCTGTACCAGGTATAACAACACCCCGAGGATAAGGCGATGTATTCCACGATGCATCTCCATGTTCATTAAAACTTGCTGCATCATTTAAAAGCTCTGTCACTTTTTCCATCGACTCTGATCCTTCATTAACATCATTAATCTCATTTTTTTCACTAAAATGCCGAAAAAAAACTAACCGGCTCCAGCCTAATTTCAACGGGGATTCCCTCGTTTTCATTAAAGCTCGATGCCACATTCTGGCCTCAAAAATATCACTAACCTTCCCACTTAACCCAGTTTAATTATTAATTCCAAATCAATTTAATTGTTAAATAAAAAAAAAACAATTATTGTTTGGTTTTGGCGATTGTGTCTTGGGACCACGTGGTTTTTCCACAATTTCACCAGTAGATGGCTACGCTAGTGACACTAGAGACCTCTAGGAAATTTTTCCAATGAACTTCCGGTCTAAATACACGGAGGATAATGTGCGTGTGTGTGTGTGTGTGTGTGCGTGTGTGAAAAATTTGATGGAAATAACGAAAATCAAATTGAAATTGTGATAATCCAAAGTTATTAATTCTTCATTGGTAAATTACTGATTTATTTTGTTTTATTTAGTTTGAAAAATATTAGATTTTTTGGGTGAATTTGATTGGAGAATAAAGTGTGTATATTCAGGGGATTTGTGGGGGGGCTAGGGAGGCAAAATTAAAGCAGTTTGTTGCATTTACAAATGGCGGATTTTATCACACACATCCCGTGAAATGTGTTAATTTTTCGGGATCAACGTGTTTAACCGGTTGTTCAGACTAGTGTTTCATGTAATTTTATGGATAACTTTGTTGTTCATTAGTATTGATTATTAGTTTGAGAAGTAAATGGAATAACTGGGTCAGCAGTGCTGCAGTAGTTTATTGTTATTGATTAATTTTTTGTGGTAAATAATTAATGAATATTACAGGTGTTTTTTTTTTGTTGGATTGAAGCGAGGCATTTTACGCTGTTATAACCTAGAAATATGGATCAAGAGACGAGGCGGAAGGGCCCGAGAAGCCCAAGCGCTGATTCTGATGAATCCTCACATCGTAGGAGATCGAGAAAATATGATAGAGATAGATCACCATCGCCGAGAAGATCGAGATACAGAAGATCGAGATCGAGAGAGAGGAGATCTGGCTCGAGAGAGAGGAGAAGGAAAGAAAGTAGTAGGAATCAGGATTGGAATAAACCGGCACCCCAGGCACCAGCTTCAACTACTACAACGAATACTGGAAATAATGCCTACGTGCCACCTGTTCACAATCAGTATCAGGTAATTTTGATTGTGTGAAATTTTTTTTCTGGGATCCAGTGATCAGTGATGCATCTCAAGATAATTCATTCTTTATAGACACTCTTTTTTAGGTCAGAAAATATTCTACAAAAAATATCTGTCGGCAATTTATTTGCGAAAAGGACTGCAAATTTTTTTTTCCTCCCCTTTCCATCAAATTCTTAAATATTTCGAAACAATATTGTAATTAAAAGATAAAACCAGATAAGTTGTTTTTTTTGTCCTAAAATTTTTTGAAAATATTTCGGAAATTAAGTGAGATAGAATTTGGCCTTAATCTTTTTTTTGTAGAGACTTCCAAGAGCTACCAAAATGAATCTGGTCATAATCGCCTTATCCTCCTTAGTTTCCGAGATATGTTCAAAAAATATTGGGTAGAAAAAAATTGACTCATCCGGTTTTTTTAATTCTCAGAGAATTTCTAATTTTAGAAAATATGGAATCCCAAAACAATAGAATTTTTATCACATTTGCATTAATTTCAGGCACCGCCGCCTCCAAATACAGCTCAGCCCCCACCGCCAATTCCACCGTACAATCAGAGCTATGCCAATTACAACTACAATTACAATCAGGGCTATGACTACACTTATCAACAGGCACCTGGTTATCGTAGTGTAAGTCTAAAAATAAAGCACAAAAAAGAAACTCAAATTTCATCCGATAAGTTTTTCCATCAAAATGTAAACAATATACGTGGCATCACGGGTGAACAAAAAAATCTCCATTAAATAGTAATTGCGTAAACGCCAACGAACGTTAGAGAGCCACGTTACACAGATAGTTTCAACTCTTCCTGATTGCATTATACCATGATTTAAAAAACAGTGAAATAGAGAGAAAAAAAAGAAGGGTAAAATCACATTGCCATACATTTTGCGTTTGAATTTTCTCGAAATATACATGTGCGTATTTAAAGAGTCATTTCAATGATTTTATCATGAATTATTGGATACTATGTGGTGAAAAAATATACAGAAAGGTAAGAAATATTTCATGACAAATTTTTATATTTCTTATTTTTTTTAATTGTTCATCATTTTTTTTTATTAGGATTATCCGCCTCCAAATTGGCAGGGTGGACAAGTTGGGTACAATAATCAACAAGCACAGTCATCAGCATTACCAGCACAGAGTGATACAGCTAGGCAAGTTGAGCCAGTACCACCTGGAATTGTTGCACCTGTACCGAGGCCAGAGGATATCAAAAAAGAAGGTTAATTGATAATTATGTTGAATTTTCAGTTGAGGAGATGCGGACAATGGAGACACTGGGTAAAATTTATTGATTGATTAATCGATTAGAGAGTCAATCAATGAAATCCAATCAGTCTCCATAAATTTTCATTCTGGAAGAAAAAAGAAAAGAAAAATCTTCCATTGATTCAATTCTTTTTGGTCATTTGAAAGAGAAAAATCTTTTAGTAACAATACGTTTCTTTTTTATTAAGCAATCGCAGCTGAAGTTAAACAACAGAGAGCTACTCTTGCTAAACAACGTGATGAATATGTGAAGAAATCAACGACACTCCAGAGAGAATTGGAAATTTTACGTCAGCAGTGCGATGAAATTGGCAAAGAGGGTGGACGTGAGAATAACCGAATTGTTAAAGAAAATCAAAAGCTCCAGGTAAAGAAAAAAGAAAGAAACTAATCGTAATTAATTAAGAAATATTAATTGCATTCGAATTCTATCCCTCATAATAATTTTTTTTATCTTTTAGATTGAAATACAAAATAAAATGAGGTCAATTCACAATGTTATTGACATGTTAACTGGCATAATTGGTGACAAAGTGACTGTTGATGATCTCAAAACAAAGTTCAAGATAGAAGCAACGAAGAAGCATTCACGCAGTCCAAGAGAAGATTTTCCAAAGGGTAAAGCACCAGATACACCAGAAAAATCAACTTCTGATAATGAAAAAGACGGAAAGAATGGTGATAGAGAGAGAAAAGTATCGAGAAATGTTGAGGAGGATTCAAAGCCAATGTATAATTTTGTTCATTATGATCCGGAGATGCATTGGTGCAAGATCTGCGATATTTTTCCAAAAACAGCGAAGGAGTATTTGAATCATCTACATTCGCCTGAACATAAAGAAACTTGCTTGGTGAGTATATCAACTTTTTTCATTAATTTCAATTAAAATAATAAAGTGATGAAATGAGATAAGCCTTTTCTTTAAATATCCGAATCTAAGGGAGATTGAGCGATTTTTAGGGGGATCTTCTCTTGTACCGCAGATTTTTTTCAACAAGAAAGATCTCCATTAATATCTCTCTGTCTTCCTCAGATTTTGGTCGCTGAAAAAAAGAAGGTAAAAAATGAAAAAGAAGATTTTCTTGTCCAATCGATTATTCTCTGATTTTCCAAGGATTTGCAGCATTTTTTCGCGTAATAACTAGGCGTATGTCCCAGATATTAATATAAAAGTGACTTATCTCCCTCCCGCCTGTTTGATTTTAAATATTTCTGATTGATTAATTCCTCGATTTGCAATTTGTCCATTCACTCAATATATTGACAATTACAAGCTTTTTTTACTTCAATTTTCAGTTTGTTATTTTTGTTCATTATGTCACAAAAAATATTTTGAAATGTATTTTGAACATACGCCCCTTTCCCTTTGAAAAGTCGTTTTTTTGACACCTATGGCGTTTTGCTCCGCGGCTGACGATATAATTCTCATTCATTATTTAGTGTTTTTATTCCAATTTCGCAATTAAAACTTCTTAATTTATTTTCTTCCATTTTCATGTTTTCATTCCAATCTTTTTCGAATCAATACTAATTTCATAAATTTTTTAGGAGCGTAAAATCGTCGATATGCCATGGCATGAGAGAAACAATGAGGGAACTGAAAAGGAAGTCCCGTATTATCCTGGCCTACCAACGAAAAGGACACCAATTAAAGGTACGATAATATTTTCAATGGATCATTACTAATTAGTATATAATTCCGTAGCTTGTGCACTGAAAAAAAAATACACTGTTGTTTTACGGGTATGTATTGAAGAGATTGATGAGAAAACCAATGATCTTAGAATCATATAATCAGTATATTGTTCAAAAATTTAATTGAAAAATTTCATTCGAATGTCTTGAGGTCATTTAAAATTTTTTTGAATCTTGAAAATTTTCATATTCAAGCTTCTGATTATTTTGAGAATGAAATTATTATTATTTTTGAGCAATATATTGATGGGAAAAAAACTCGGAGAGAACAGTGAAAGGAATCCCGACTCTACGCAGGACGCAATAATGAATTCTTCAGTAATCAAAAAAAAAAAAAATTCATTCATTTATCGTCACGTGAAATACCACGTTTTACAATAAAATCGAAGATTAAGTGAAGAAAATTCTTCGTTCTGTCTGCTGAAAGACAGAAAAGTGTTCAGTGACTTTTTTTTCTTTAATTCAGTGAAAATTTACTAACAAGTGTTTATAAATGTAGATGTGAGATGTGTAAAGTTACATCAATTAATTTTTCCAGTGCAAAATTGATGAATTTCATTGATGAAAAAATTATTCACGACAAATTGGAGTGATGAAAATTGTCAAATTCAATTTTAAGCCATTGTAATGTTTTTTAATTGTTTGTAAAAAAAAAAAGTTTATGTGCTTTGAAATAAAGACCAATGAGAAGACACCGCCCCTCTCCTCTTTCAGGATTTAACGGCGTGGGCAGAAGGATACACAAAAAGCCTCAGGATCAGGAGATTAAAAATTAATAAAATAATGAATAAAGAATAGAAAATAATCGGCAAAAAATCATCGTTTTTAACGTTATCTATCTTTGTTTTTCAGTGATTTGAGTGTTTCGAGGCTGAGCACAAGGTCATTCTTTATGAACTTATGAAAGTTTAATAACGTTAATAAAAGAATATCAATTATAAACTCAGGTTATTTAAATTTTGATTATAGGACTCCAATTCTTCAGTGCTGCAACTGCATGGTACTGCAAACTCTGTGACTCATGGATCGGTGATCTCCATTGTGCCAGTCTTCATTTGAAATCTAAACGTCATTCTGAGAATTATTCTGTAAGTATCAAGATTATGACGATTATAGCGTGATTCATAAATCACGAAAAAATTTACAATTACTTGAATCCAAAATTGTTTCGTCGCTCAAGAGTCAAAAGGGCGTAATTGCCGCTCTTTGCATTTTTTTTCTATAACAAAACGGCTTCAATTTTTTTCGTTCAATTGACTTTTCAAAATATAAGCCCTTTTGTTTCTAAAAAATGAGTTTTTTTTTGTATTCACTCACTTTCAAGTCTAGAGCAACGACACCAACATTATTTATTCTAGAATTCATGTAGACTGAAAATAAAACTAATGATATAATTATCTTTTTTCATTGAGGGGCATGAAAGCGTAAAGGATTAATTTTTTTTTATTAATCATTGTTTGTCAAGTTAAGAGATATTCTGAAATAACTGAATTAGCTTTCGCCACAATTATTCAAAAATTATAATAATTGTTTTTTAATTTGTCTTTCAGCGATTTGTCGAGCAAAATCCTCACTGGGAGACAGACTGGATGGCGGATCGTGAGAAGGCATTCTCGGATGAGCGTCAGAAGCAGATGCAAATTGAATTGAGAAAGCAGAAAGAGGATGAGCCACCACCGCCGTTGCCCTCGAAGCCAAAAAAATCTAAAAAATCCAAGAAGAATAAAAAAAAGTCAAAAAAACGAAAAAACAAAAGTAGCAACAGTGATAGTTCAAGTGAATCTGACAATAGCGATACAGATTCCGATCAAGATATGTCAAAGAGTATACGTGTTGCAATGAGAAATAAAATGAAGGCATCAACCCAAGCAATATTGAATGAAGAAATTGACTATCATGGAATTAAATTGAAGGGCCATTGGAGTCACGTAAGCCAGAATAAATCAAGTGAATTATCATCGCAGGAGAATGATGATCGTCAATTATTGAATTCAATACGTGACAAATTGAAAGCAAAACAAGAGGAAGAAATGAAACAGGCCGAGCGTAGAACTAGTATGGAACAGTCCCACCACGATGAAGATGAAGAAGAGCAGATTAATAAATTCCCCCAAAAACAAGAACCAACACTCGAATCATGGGGTCCAAAAGAGCCACCAAAGCCCTTTTGGATTAAAAAAGACGAGGAAAAAGCCCAAGTACAAAAATCTGTTGACATTCCAAAGCCCGAAGAAATGCCGAAACCTCATATGGGTTTTTGGACAAAGCAGCAAGTAAATATGTCAGCAAAACCACCCGAGAAATTAGAAAAAGATGACGATCAACAACAGCAACAACAACAGCAGCAGCAGCAGCAGCAACAACGTGACCAACGTGATCGTGACAGAGAAAAAGACAGATACAAGGACGATCGTGACAGAAAATATGACAGACGCGATGATAAGTATCACAGTAGATACGACAGATACGACAGGCGTCGCGACAGAGACAGAGAGAGAGACCGTGATTATTATGACGATCGCAGGAAAGACAGGCGCGGTGATGACAGTCCACGACGTGACAGAAACTGGCGTGACAGTCCAAAACGTAACTATGATAAATACAAAGACAACAGAAGAGACGATGAATCAACTGAAGAATCAAAATTTGAGAAAAAAACCAATGAATCAGCTAAACAAAAAAAAAGTTCCTCAACAGCAAATAAAAAACCAGCACCACCTCTACCATCAAAGGGTAAACTCCCTTTCATTGGCAGACTACCCCTATTCAAGAAGAAGAGCGATGAAATCAAATCAAATGAGAAAGATATCACACCATTGCCCTATGTCCAGAGTAAATTTGAGGATACTCCAAAGGTACCATCCGAGATAATAAATCCACCTGGTGTTGTTCACATAACTAAATTGGCAACACCAGTTAATTTAAACAACAGCATTCCTACTACTAAAAATCAACCAATGAAAATTTTAGTTGCACCACCACCACCAGTATTGAATACTCCAGCTGTCCAACCAAAGGTCTCATCATCAGTAACACCAGGTCCAATTAATTCACAGCAGGTCGTGGATATGGAGATTGAGGACCAATTGGAGGAAACAATAATTGAAGTGCCAATTGTTGAACAACAAAATATAAAGCTTCCTTTACCACATCATCCACCGCCTAGTGTTGTTAAGCAACAGCCACAACTACCGCAAACGACGTTCACAACGTCAGCAAACGATGTTAATAATCAAGTTGTATTTAGCACAACACAACCACCGCCATTCATACCAACAAATCCACCGCCATTTGTACAAAATCCACAAAGATTTTCAGTAAGACCGCCACCACCATCGGCAGTTCCATTCACGCATCCACCGCCAGTACAAACACCCTATGTACCATCACCCCATCCACCAATGCCAACAGCAGAAACAATACAGCAGCCTGATGCTGTTGAGACACCTGATGTTCTCAGCAAACCACCATCAACTGCTGATCCGAGTCAACCACTACCTGAAGATTTACAAGAGGCACTCAATATCATATTTCCTAAAGATAATATTGATATGAAGGATGATACACAAGTTGAACATAATGTTATGTATGGATCAATGTATAATAGTATGCTTGGTTGTGTTGGCTATGGTCCTGAGTATATGGATCAACCGCCACCAGAAATCACACAGGCTGAAGTTGATACTGATGGACAGCCTGGTCCAGATGATCTCAGGATGCTTGGTATCGATGAGGGAGATACTATTCTGTAATTAATTGAATAATATGATAATTTAATTGACAAGTTTGTTTTGAGTTATAGCTCATTATTTTCTTCTTTTCTTCAATTATTGAGAAATTCTTTATGTCAAAAAACAAATGTGAGATAATTATCAGTAACTGAATATAAATGATGTCAATGTTTCATATATTATTTTTTCAGAGTGAATTATGTAAGAGGTCTTAAATTCAATTTCTATTTGTTACGTTTTAAAATTAAAGATAAAAAATTACTCTGGGTAGATAAAACTTTTTCAATAGATAATTAAGTGATTAATAAAGAGGATAATTGAGAAAATTGAAATATCAATATTTTTCTTTTCTTCATTTTGTTTATATTGTTTTGTTTCAAAATCCCCATGGAATCAATCAGAATTTCATATCAAATAAATAAAAGTGTAGATAATTGATGGAATTATGTTGAAAAATTCATTTTAATAAAAGCATTCGTTTCTTTTTGTCTACAATACACAGTGATGCAGTTGGAAATAAAGTTAAAAACAGGAATGATTAAGCTATTGTTACTGCAATATTTAGGCAGCATTTCACATAATCTGATCAATTTTTTTTTCTTCTAATGGTACTTTGCTCAATTTTTTTTTCTTATATTTTATATCACAATTATAGTTCGTTTGATTTTTGATGCGTCGATGAATGTTCGTGGGTAATTTTTGTTTCTCTATGGCACAAATAGAAGTACTCAACCGCAAAAATAAAATTAATGATTCAATCAATCAAGTAGTAGAATGATTGAATAAAATTCATCAATTTTACATTCTTTACAACAAAAAAAAAGTAATTACAATAATTTTTGTATTTTCATTATCTATCGTGTTATCCCTACCAAAACAAACGTGCAAATTTATTTCATATTTATTACTTCACCCTCAAGATACTCATTAACATTAATAAATAATGAAAAATAAAAGCAATAGTGTAATTCAGTAAATTATTTTGAATAATTCATCAAAATTTAACAATCATCTTCGTGAATATTGGTAATTTTTCAAACGAAATTTCATGATTCCAAAAAATTGAACGTTCATATTCATATTGGAATGATTTCACCAATCGAATAATTTGTCTTCAAAAAATTTTGGTAATAGAGGAATGCAAATGTACAATTACAGAAACACAACAACGTTAACAAACTTAACGTGTGCCCTCAGGCATTAATTATATTGACATTTATCTATTGAAAATAGATATGATAAAACATGATTTTATAATTATTATTTTAGCAGAGAATTGATCAAACCAGAAAAATCTCTTTTCCCTCAGCATTATTAAAAAATGACTTAGAAACTTCGAGAGAGTCCCTAATAATCAACTCTGTGATAAAATCGATTTTTCGCTAATATCCTTTCACCATAAACTCCCTTGCTCATTTCTCTCTCTATTGAACAATTATTTTTAAATCTGCAGAACAAGCCCAGCGCTAGAAATATTGTCACCACCTCCAGCAGTTTGACTAGCTTGTGTACAGACTAAAACTGGTGCTACACATACTTCAACCGGTATATCACGATTATTCATTTTTAATACTTCGTCCCAACAAGAAACTGGTTTCTCCGTATTCATTGGTATTCTTTTGCCTGATACTTTCGATGTTGAGAAACTATCGTCCATTATCAGAGTTGCTTTACCAACATCTATCTGTAAAGTTGATGAAAAAAGGATTTAATTATTTTCCATCAAAATAAAAATTGGATGTGGAAGAAATATTACACTGAAAATAGCATACACCTGACAATTCTAGTTATTTTTCTCTACCCAATGAATTATTACAAAAAAAATAAAGAAAAATATGCGCATGTAGAAAATCCAAAAAAAATAGTGCAAATTTTTTAAATATGTTTTTTTTTGCAATAATTTATATGTTTAAAAAATTCAAGAAAATTGTTAGATGTGTGCTAATTTCATCATGAAAAAAGTTGTGACGAATTTCCACTAATTCTCTTAGTTTGACCTATTGTTAATGAACTTACAGTACTAGTTCCACAAACATGTCGATGAGCCACCAGAGAAGCCTTAGCAGCTGCAGCCATAGTATTCTTCCAGGCCGAGCCCTTGGCAGTCAGAATAGCCTGATAAGCCAATGTATGAACATGAATTCTAGTCAATGTTCGTGAATTCGCAATGGTCTCTCCCCTTTGCCTCACTAATTTAAATAAAACCCTCATGTAATCTAAAATTGTAGCGACTCTGGGCGATGAGTCAGCGACAAGGGAAACATTTCCATAGTACATGGAATTGTAGAGATTTGCTATTTCTTGTTCATTCATTCCTAAACTATCTGCATAAGGAATAATTGTGTCCTGGAGCTCTATCATCAGTTCTTTTTCAACAAATGAGGCCATTTCAAAATGTATTTTTGTTGATGCTTCTTGTTTTATCATTTGGTGTTTTATTTTATTCAGTCTTTGAGTACGAACATCTGTGTTTTGAATGTTAAAAAAATACATAATGTTTATTCAAGTTTTGTAATATTTGAGTTTGATTCAGTTTAAAAAATCTTGAAATATTCAATTCTATCGAATAACGATTCAATACGAATTTGGAATTCAGAAAAATTGATTTTATTTTGTCACAAGTTATTTTGGAAATATTTCGGAATTCAAGCGAGATAGAGCAATTTGTATAATTAGCTTCTCTGTAGAGAATTTCAAGAGTTACAAAAAGGTCATTACAAAAATTGCTCTATCTCACTTAGGTTTCAACATATTTCTAAAAAAAAAAAAAGGTGAGAAACTAAAATTAATTTGAAGAATCTAGATTTCAATTTGATAACTGATGGAAAAGAAATTCTGTAATGAAAAAAAAGAGATTTTCATTACCTCGTTCAAATGGATAATTATCCATCATTTGTAATCCACTGACTACAAATAAATCCGGTTTAAATTCAGGTAGAATTTCATCAAAATGCTCGAGTGAACTTATCATCGGATTATTTGCATCATTATGTAGTATATATCTATTAGCACGTGGAGTAGTGAAGGGTCCCCATATTTCACCATGCTTGTACTCTAATATTAAATGTACATCATCACGATCTACTTCACCCCCAATCACTTCAATACCATCAGGAATCATTCGTTTGAGGGAAGTTGTCATTTTAGCAGCTAATAATACATCACATCCTTCTTTGCTGAATCTCATTGCCATAACTGGTGCATTACCGCCTATTGCTGAGTAAGATGATTGATGTGATCTTGCTCGGTCCACGAGTTCGTCGAATAATTTTTCGTCGGTCATGTAACGTCTAAAGAAGAAGTTTTTATTTTATTTCTTCATTCATCGCATTATCTTCGTCTTCAATTAAAATTCTATTAATTTATCGTCATCTTGGAAATGAAATAGCGTAAGTGCTGTGTATATACATTGCACTTAAGCCACTTTGTGCCTAAGATGACGTTATCATTTATTTATGGTAATGAGTGTTTGATGAAGCGAATTATTTGTATTTTTTCAGAAATATCACTTATAGAAATAACTGATCGACATTTCCATTATCAGGTCATATAGAATGGACGAAAGGTCGAAGCTAATACCGCTTTTGATGACTTTTTATTGAAATAGTAATGAATAGGCAAAACGGGATAAGTCTTATTTTTTTGGCCGATCTTTTTTGTGAAATATCTTGGAAAGTGGAGAAGATGAGCCACTGCTGTTTTGGCTGTAATTCTTTTTTTTAGAGAATTTCAAGAGTTACAGAAAAAGGATTATGGTGGGATCGCCCTATCTCGCTTAATTTCCGAGATATTTTCAGAAAAAGATCGGCAGAAAAATCGAATTATCCTGTGTTTTACCTCTTCACTACTGAAATTATTACTTCATGACCTTTGAACTATTGGAGCCGGTGAATTATTGAATATTCAAATTCGCAGAATTTACGAAAGTGCAAGTTGAGTTCACTCGAATAAGAAAGTACTGAAGGCCGAATGAGAATTTTCAATAATTCCCAATGTAATAATTGAAAAATTATATCAGACACAAAATATTACGATTATGAATTCTTCCGACAAATTAATTTCATGCTACCTTCAGTTTTTGTAAAATATCCCGGAAACTGAGCGAAATAGAGCGACATTGACCTAATCCTTTTTTTGTAGCTCTTGAAATTCTCTACAAAAAATGTTTCAAGGCAAAAAAGAAAAACTGAAAACTTTATGTTCTTAAAATATTTCGTTCAAATTGAAAAATCGATTGAATTGAAAAATAAATTTACTCACTCGGCCGCTGCTCCATGTCTGAAATAATATGCAAAACTTTTGAGCAATTCGTTTTCATTACTTATTTCATCGAAATGCTGTGGCTGTCCAATTTTTGGTGAATAATTAATTAAGTATTTAGCATCAATAAATACATCAGTACAAGCACCGTAACCTATTGCAACTCTTGGTCTAGCTGATATGCCATGTTTTGTCTCTAATTTCTCAAGGCCATGTAATACAGCTAACAAACGATTCCGTAGTTCTTCGTCTTCATTTCTCAAATAAATCGCTACTAATACAATTATAATTGTTAAAAATGTTCCACACGTTAATTTTTTTAACATTATTATTGACAAGTTGTGGCTTTTGTGAATACAAATGAACTACTGAACGGACTGTCAAATCATGCCACGAGTTTTGCTCTGATTTATCTGAGAACTAAGGCGAGTGCACATGTATCGACTGACAAAAGTGATAGACCCATGAGAGAACTAGACACACACATTTGAAAAATTGTCTATGAAAAATTCGAAAAAAAATGAAAGGTAGGTAGAAAAGATTTTTTTTTTATTGAAAAAATGTTTTTTATTTCTAAAAAATATCAGGATTACATAATTCTCAATCAATAATTCAAAGTAATTAATAATTCATTAGAATAGGAGGAAAGTATCATGAAAATAGATTGATGAAAATTCATTCATTTTCTTCGGTAATTTTTTTCTTTTCCTATTGCAGTTCAACAATTCATTTAACACAGAAGAATCAAAAAAACGTTTTGTAAATCGATGGAATCATGGTAACTGTATCTTTTAATCTTATCTTTAGACACTCGATTGATTAAGGCACTGAGTCGATAATAATTTAAAAAAAAAAGTAAATAATTGTGGAAAAATAAATTCTTATGTTTAGAAAAAATATAATAATGAAATTGAATCTATGGTCTTATCATTTCTTTCGCCATTTGTAGGCAAACTTTCATCTCGTCATAATCAAGAGCCATTGTCTCCATTTTATTGACAAATAATTCTAACGTTGAATTTGTAAAATTTCCATTTAACAGTGAATTCTTGCAGAATTGTGTCAAACTGTGAAAGCACTTAATATTTGCATTATCAGGATGCTGCCATTCTGGTAAATCCTTTGTTATTGACCAAGCTAAAAAAACATACTGCATAACTGATGTCCAGTGCTCGGAGTCAACAAGTCTTGTTCCTTGTTCAATTAATGTTTTCTGGGGAAAAAAAAACAATTAAATTTTATTACTAAAATCAAATGAGTAAAAAAGTGAATGAATCATTAGCCTTTCGCGTTAACTCGAATCGTTACTCGCGCTTAGTGGCCCAGCATCGTTCATCGTACTGCGATTGTGTTGAATGAAATGCGATATTACCACCTTGCAAGATAATAACGAAATATATTTCTCATCATGATAATAACTGATCATTATTCATATTTGCTTATACTTTTATTAACAAATATTAAGGTCCACTTCTTTAATGAAATTCAGAAGACTAGAATTTTTTGTTGGCTGAGAGATTTAGATTGATGGCTAGCAAAGTTGGGGGACAAATTGAGTCGACGATTTAACTCGCATAATGAGCACTGCGCCCCTTTCTCACGATCTTACTCGATATAAATATATTTTTCGTATACATAGAATGAGCACTTATCGATTATAAGTATATCCAACGATAGTAAACATTTCGAGGAGAATTGGTTGAGTGTGAAGTCACAATTACCTGTACAGTTATTTATTTTGCGATTTATGACAAAAGAGCGGTGTCAAGCTCATAGCGCGAGTAACTAAAGGTTAATGATAAAAAAAAATCACAATTTCTTCAAAACATGTTCATTACCTGAAATGCATCAAGATGAATAAAAGCACGTGTATAATCAGCATTATCCATTCTTTCTATAGTCATGAAACTCGCATTGATCTTTTGTCTCAAGACACTTAATTTTTCTCGCAAAGGTAGTACATCAGCAACTGGCATTCTCTTTATAATAATGTCTCTCAATTTATCATTCATCGACAATGCTCCATCCTCCTGCATTGAAACAAGATCCATAATGACCTTGACAAGTTGCTCATTGCTCAAGCCTCGTAGTCCATTCATGAGATTACCAGTAAATTGTCTCTGCACATCTTTGTCATTTATTATTGATCTATCTGGAGTTGGTTCGTCATTGTCGTCAAGAAGTAGTCGTTTACGTGGTGTATTTTTCATATATGTTTGATTAGGGGGACTCTTTACTGGTGTTCTGTCACGCAATGATAAACTCAATAAACTGTCACGTTTAGCATCAGCTTCTGGTGACCATACTATTGTTTTACTACGACGACCACGTTTTTGGATGACAAGCTCATCTGGACTTGGTGCAGGACTCCATGAATCTCGGCTGTATCTGTTGTTCATTGTGTTGACTTCAGTTGGAAGTGGAGAACCTGAAAAAGGAAATCATTTGTATTTTTTAATTGAGATTTTGAGTCATTGGAAACAATTCAGTAACGACAAAATAGAGGAGAATGAGTAGATTTTTTTATGGCAATAATTTTTCGAGAATATCTTGGAAACTAGGCGAGATAGCGCAGGTTTAATGATGCTGGTAATAGCAGAAATTTGACTTTTTTTTTTTACAAATAAATTATTTGAAAAAATGGGAAATATGCACATGTAGAAAATTTAAGAAACTATAAGTGCAGTTCTTTTAAATGTTTCTTCATGATAATTCATGTGTTAAAAAAAATGCAGAAAAATTGTCAGATGTGTGCTAATCTCATTGTCATAAATTTTATTCTCATGCTTTTTTGTAGAGAATTGAAATTCTACAAATAAAGGGTGTGGTAAAAAATGCCCTATCTCGCTTCGTTTCTATGATATTCACTAAAAATAATTGAAAGAAAAAATCTCTGAAAATATCAAAATTATGGACAATGTAAGTTTTGTGAAAGTTTTTCATCAAATCATGAGGAAATTAATTAACGGTAAAAATTTATATGATACTGAAAATAGCAGATATGTGACAATTTTTAGATTCTTTTTCTCAAAAAAACAAATGTGCACATGCAGAAAATTAAAAAAACAATAAGTGCGATTTTTTTAAATATTTTTATTATAATAATTTAATGGTTAAAAAAAATTCAAGAAATTGGTAGATGCGCGCTAGTTTTATTATCATAGAAAATTCATCAATTCTATTAAATTCTTTATAAACTGACACTTTTTTAGATAGTCGTAATCAAATATTTCTTTCACTCTTTGGAGTACTCGTCAGTGTCAGAAGCCAACAAGTGGCATTTGAGGCTATCTTTTAACAACTAAAATCATAATTTCATGACGAAGAAGAAATTTTTTATAAATGACATGACTAGAGGTACAGAAGTGCCTTTAATAAATGCATTGAATTCTGTATATGATGTTAGTGTCATTTAAGTGTACGTAGAGTGTAAGTAATGTAACATATACTCAAAGGGCCATGTTGAATACCCGCAAAAGGCACTTCTGTACCTCTAGCCTCATCGTTCTATAAAATATTCATAACAATGTATATTTTACAAACAATAATATGCCAATGAATTTTCTTAAAAATTTATTAAATTACCTGGTGAAACAGAAAGACTCGTCATGTCTGGAATAACAGCTAGTGCTTGCCTCATTGATCTTCGACGACGCTGTAGAAAGTCTCGTGTTGGCGTTGTCATAATTAACTTCTAATTAATCGTATTTCACGTTGAATCAATCAAAATGAATGAATTAAAATAAAACAATATTACTTCACTCAGCATCATTATCATTTATTATTTTGATAACAATTAGTCAGTGTTGTTATAACCTAAACACGACGGTTATAACTTACTCGAAATGATGACGTACTCGTTCGTCGTATTAACGTTTATTATTGGTGACCCTGGATGTTAGGATCCTAATTGAATATTATCGCAAATAAATGCTTTTAATTTCCTCAGAGTGATTGAATAAGGAAGCATTACAGTAGAATAATTGGTACATGAATGGCGGGAAAACCGTTAATAACAATAACTGCGTTTCGCGCAAAATCAACTATCGTTTCCTACTATAAAGGCATTGTTTGCAATTGGCTATCGTTGCCGAACATTGCCGAGTGACGGAATCGACCGAAATTTGAATAACGCGACTGGGCGCAAAGGCAAGTTAATTTTTATTTGATATCAATTCAATAGTTAATTGGAGGGAGGAGGGGGAGGGGGATTGAAAAAATCGATGAGAGATGTTTTTATGAAGATTTTGTGGACTACAACGAACACTAAATTTCCAAATAATATGATAATGAAATTAGCATACATCTCACGATTTTTTGAATTTTTTTAAAAGAATAAATTATCATGAAAAAAATATCTTAAAATTTACACTTGTAGTTTTTCGAATTTTCGACATGTACATATTTTTAATTGTTTTCAAAGAATTTATTTGTTAGGGAAATATAAATGATGGAAATCGTCAGATATCTGCTATTTTCAGTGTCATATTTCCGAGATTAAACGAAATTTCTGCATTCTGTTTCTTTGAAGTATGTAAAAATCTAAGCAAGATATAAAAAATTCCATCTGCCCTAAAGTCCAAAGATATTTTCGTGAAAGTCGATAATTTGATAGAATTGTTAGTGATGCTTTAACGCAATAAATAGAAAATTATATCGAGACAAAAAATAGTTTTATATATAATAATATATCCACATATCACAAAGTTTTTTACTTGAAGAAAAAAAAAATATTAATAACAATCAGTTCATTGAAACTGATCTAAAAATATTACATCAATAATTACTTTTTTTTTTGTTTCACATTTATTATTCTATGACACCGTAGAAGAATCATTTGATCTTACATAATATATCCAACACCGTGCTACGCAAAAAACTTTTTAATTACAAATTTCTATACATGTCATACTTTTCACATGATTTTTCATATTGTTTTTTTCCATTTTTTGTTTTTCATTTAAATATAAATACTTGTTGATTTATTTACTAACAATAAATCGACATTAGTACGGAGAATACACAAAAAAGAGTAGATGTACACAATTTACAATGGTCTACATAAAAATAATGAGGAAAAAATTGGATGACGGGAGAAGAGGGCAAGGGATCAATAGGTTTCATTAACATGGTTAAATATCTGAGTAAAACGTGAAACATTGATCATTAAAATAATTGGGAAAGCTTCTAAAAAATAGATTTTTTTTTTTCATCGTTTTACATCAATTACTTCGTTACTATTGGAATTCAAGAAAAATCCTTCTTTTTTTTCCTCCCATTTTCAGACAAAATATATCCCCGAGAATTACAGATATTTCTATCGCACAGTCTTTAGTGGTTTTTCCTTTCATTAAATCAGAGGAGAAAAATAATAATTAGAAAAATGAAATATTTGCATTTTATGATTGGGCCCAATTAGCTCAGCTCAAAACCTGCACCAGCCTGAATAGCGTAGAGTAATTTTTCACGCAGTGTTGATTCATCTGGAAATTCTGGCAGTTTTAGAAGATTCATACAGGTACTGGAAGTTGGTAGACGATCTATCGTGCCAGCGTGTTGTATGCAGAAAGGTGGATCAAGTTCCTAATTATGAGAAAAATTATGGATTTAATTATTTTATGTTGAGAGTTGATGCGCATGTATGTAGGTACAACTATGTGCGTAGCATAAAAAACATCAAAATTCCTGAAGCATCCGAAAAAATTGATTAAATTGATTTTTTTTCAAGTTAATGGGTTTTCATGCAGTAGTTTCTGGCATAGTAAATCACTGAATTTCGATTGAAACTTTGATGTTCGTGCACAGAAATTAATCAAAAAATTAACGATCATGAAAAAACCCACTAGCTTCGAAGCTCAAAAAAATTCAAGAAGATTTTTTTTTTTACTAACTTTGAAGCCTAAAAGAGGAGGTCTGCTGCAGCTAGTGACAAATTTCAACAACTGTCCCTTTTGCTTATTACTAAATCCTTCAACAACTCTCCAAAATGCATTAATAGTTGGATGATCTGGTGCATAACCGCCTGTATAATTAGTATGCATCTTAAGATCATCAACATCAACTGGAATTTGTGCCCCGGAAATAAGCACTTGCATTTCTTTATTATTAAACATCTGCAGCCACTCCAATGGTATAACATTAGCAATTCCCTGTTTAAAGGCATAACACTGTGGTCTTATCTCTTTATTCAATTTATAATCAGCCATGAGATGGATATACTCAATTCTATTATCATTAGTAACTTGTATCTGTGATCCCCTAACTTTCAATTCTTCAATTCTCCGTTCACCCAGTTCATCAGATAGAACAGTAAAATCTAATCCCAAATCACCAACATCGCCCTTGTAGCTTTTCAAATAAAGTAAATTTCTGTACATAACTGGATCCAATGAAGCTAAATGATGCACATCAACATCAGACTGTTTGCCAACGATTTTTGATAGAAAAAATTCAGCAAATGGTAATTCAACGAGTAAATTTTCGTAGATAGCTTTACCCAACATTCTTCCAATAAAGTAATAATGTTTTGGAAAATCATCGATCAACAAATGTACAGTTGGATTTGGATAGAGCATATTGTCCTTAGTTAGCCTGAAAAATCCACGATTTGGATCAAAACTTGTTTTCAATAATTCTGACAAAAATTCTCTGAATAATCCACCGCCATCAACACCAGCCTCTTGTACACCAGCACTATTAACCAATTCAACTCTCATTTTTAGTCTCAATTCTGGTTCATTTTCTGATGATAATTTATCAAGTGCATCTTCATAAAGATAATTACGTCTAACTGATATTTGTATTGATGGACCCTGCATAAAGTGTGTTAATTCACCTTGGTGCTCCATTTTATCACGATAAATTAATGACTGTAGTACCATAACACGATCATTAAATGGTACAATGAACGGTACTTCTCTCAATAATGTTAACATTCTTATTTCTTTAGTTGACAGTGGTGGTCCATTGTCATTTTCTTCATGATCATTTGATAATGTTCTCAATCCTTGAAATTGAGAGTAAATTGTACGATTTGTTCGTCTTCTCCACGTTAAATCCTGTGGTTTATCAAGTGGTATTGGTATATTCGATGTTATCCAGTGTCCATCTGGACAAAATTGTCGTCTCAAATCTCTCGTATGCAATTGTCTCAATAATCCGGCAGTTGATTTAAACAAATGTACCCACATTTGTGTATCCAATTTTTCATCATTCCCTTTATTAATTTGTCCAAGTACGGCTTTTTTGTAATCATCTCTTACTGTTGGACGACAATCAGGAAATGCTAATTCAACTAAACCCAAACATACACCCTTTAAATAATCAGACAATGGTATTAATTCATCAGTTGTAAATGGCATTGCACTTTTATCATTATCACAATCAAATAACACTGAATTTTCACTATTATCAGTAAAAAATTCACTGTCATGAAGTGTTGCTATCAATAAACTAAATAATGAACAAAAAACAGCAATAAGTGATGCTATATTTTTTGAATCCTCAGCAGTTGGTGCAATACCACGTGACATTATTTGTACTAATGGAGTTGAAGTACCACCAAATATTGATGTTTGCCTTGTTGTTATCAATGCAGTCCATAATTTACGTAAAAATTCAGGTTTAAATGCAAGCATATAGAGCAATTTGTACTTGTGAGATGATAATTTATCAGTTCTCAATAAATTATGACATAATTGACACAATGATTGTAATAAAATTGTGTCATAACTTTTATCAATTGCTGTTAATATTCGGCTAACTCTGTCATCTTCATTAAGCATTTTAATGCATTTTAATATTATATCCAATTGGCTTTGGTCAATCATAATTTCATCATTTGATACAGTTGTATCGTCATTATCATCAATCATATTGTCATTTGTTGTATCAGTTGGTAATTGACATAGTGTTGTTGATGTAAGTGATGCAAGTACTTGTACATAATTAAGAAGCACAGTGTCTGATGTTGATGGATTGAATTTTTTTGGCTCAAGTGATAGTACAGCATAGAGTAGGCTCTTAGTTGGTACAATATCAAGTCTATTTATGCAGCATATTAATTCGGAGTATGGAAAAGTTGGTAGTTCTGATAGTGCTGGTATCAAGAATAATCTTATTGGATCAGACATACGTGGTATTAATATTGTATTGACAAATTCCTTGATGACAATTAGGGCAAAATCATTGTCATGTTTGGTATCAGTTGAGAGAACCAATGGCTGTTTAATAAGATCAAAATAACATTTAACACGTGGCGTTGTTGGTGATGTTGTTGACTCGTCTAGTACTGGTATACTGTCCTCCAGGAGTTTCTTTAAATTACCAAAGTATGAATTATTAACGAGATACTTCAATATATCTCGCAGATGATTTTTGTAATTTTCATTGGCACTCTGTATGTTATTGGTGTCAATGAAACTCTCGAGAACTCTCAAGGGCAATGCAGTGGAGGTATTTTTGTTTATTAAATTTATATTGAGAATAAACTGGAGACACAATTTTAATAGCCATTTCAATCGCCACAGCCAGTCTGAATTATCATAATTATTTAATAATTCATCTTTATTAGATAATATATGCTCCAGTAGCCACAAAAAGCGATTGTAATCAATTTTTTCATCGTAAAAAAATAATAATCTTCTTATAAATGGTATCAAATCATTGATACACAATTTACCATTAATTTGTAATTTAACATTGTCAAATTCCGTACGATAAAGACGTTTAACTGATTGTCTTGTCAAGTAACTACGTGTTTGTGCATGTATTATTAATGCTGCATTTAAACGTTTACGTTGTTGTTCACGTTTTATTCTCTCGTGTTGTGCATGCTGTAATAATGCTGCTTTCTCATCTCTTTTACTTGCACCAGCCAAATTTTGCTGTGGCTTTCGACGATAATCACCCTCAAAACTGTACATTTTGCATCGCCCAATTTTTTTTTCTTTTAATTTAATTTGTTCCCTTCTCACACAAGAGTTAATTATCTTTTTCTTTATTTTATCTTGCACTTTGAGAAAAATTTCTTTGATCAATTTCGATCAATGTCACACGACATTATGAGATTCTAAAGACACATAATTAATTTGTTTTTATTTATTTGAAATTTTTCATTGAATTTTAATGTTTCATCAGAATTATTCAATGGGTATTTAATTATTTTTATTTCTTTCACGGGTAATCTATTTCAATATTTGTATTTTTTATATCAATTAGTTCACAGTTTCGGAAGAAATTCGAGGTTAATTCACTTGACACAAAGACGATGAGTTTCACTAAAAAAATTTATTATATATACGTCATGGGGCTCATTTGCTGTACTCTCATTTTCGATGAAAAAATTACGATGACTGAGTTTTTTTTCTCTCTTTTTTGCCTTTTAATGATGGTGCCACAGTTGGTGCATACACTCAACGCTTTCAGGTGTGTGTGTTTATGTGTATGTGTGTGGCGACAGATTGAAATGAAGATTGAATTGGTTTTTGGTTCAGCAGAGGGCGCTACGAGGAGAGAGGAGACATATTTAAAAATGCTTTTGGAATAATATGTGTTAACCTCAGTATATTTAATTTTGCTTAAATAATTCGTTATTCTGTGTGAAATTACATTTTTTGGAAAAATAGAAAAATCATGAGAGTTTTTTCTATTGCCTTTTTCACAATGATAATTGTGGAAACGTGAATGGCATGATTTCGGTGAGTTTTTGAGTTTGCAAGCTGTTAAAAAATATTTATTATTCCAATTTCTTTGAATACAAGTGGATTTTTGAATTTTTTACTCCAAATCGAAGCCACGCAAGTATTCGCCAGTGTTCCGAGAGCCAGTAATTGAAGCTGAGATAGTAATTGAATCCCTCTCTTACGAAAAAACCGATGTAGGGAGTTCCTAGGTAGATTAATTTCATTAATTTATTTGAAGTATCATGGGGAATTGGAAGGTTTTTTTTCTAATAACAATGCTAAAAGATTGTCAATTGTTAACCTTCCAATTTCCCATAATACTTCAAATAAATTATCAACAACATGGAAATGAATCCGATTATTAATTTCATTAATGTTTTTTTTTTCGTTGCCATGAATTCAGTAGCGAAAAGATAGAACAGGACAAGTTATGCTAATTGATTCACACACATCTGACCATTTTCTGGATTTTTTGAAATGAATATATATCATTATTAAAAAAATATTAGAAAAATTATAATAATAAAATTAGCACACATTTGATAATTTTTTGGATTATTTTCAGTATCATAAAAAATATACATTTATAATTTTCCGAATTTTTCTACATGTGCACATTTTTCAGTTTTTCAAATAATTTTATTTGTTAATAAAAAAAATCAGATATATTTAATATCGTGACAAGTTCATTTTTTTCTTTCACTTATTTTTTCTAGAATATCTCAGAAATTAAACAAGATAGGATGATTTTGCCTTGAGTCTTTTTTGTAGCTCTTGAAATTCTCTACATGAAGAGATTATGGCAAAACCTTCCTATCTCGCTCAATTTCTGGGATGTCTTCGAAAAATCATTGAAAGAAAAAAAATAACTCATCCTGTTTCAATGGTTCGCTACTTTACTCAATACGATTTTTTTTATGACTGAGATTATTGCTTACTTATGAGAGAGAAGATCATGCTTCTATACATTGTGCTCAACTGGGCCCATAGACCCAAAGGTTTATTATCTGGAAACCCAGAAAAGTGATTAATAGAAGAGATTTGTCGAATTTGGTGACAAAGCTCTTGTGAGACATCTCGAAATCAGTAGGAGAGATTTCTCAATTTAGAAAAAAAACTGAAATACATCACTTTATCATAGATTTTTCATTTCTGCATATACTTGTGATGAATTTCTGATTTTTCATTAATATACTCACATTCAATTCCACTCAGATCGTACCAAAATGACATGAAACTGTCGAAATTAAGTGCAGGATCAACACACCACAATCCATCCAACAATGCAGATGACATTCTTATAAAGTTATCTGAAGCGTTTTCCATATTTGGTACAAACACTTCATGAAGTAGTTTTTTGCACAATTCCGTTGTTTCTGCTTCGTTTTTTCTGCAAATATTCACACTGCAAAAGGAAAAAAGGAGATGATTAAATTTTGTAATTCTTGAAGATTCGAAATTTAGACATATCTCGAGTTTATCCGAATTAATGTAATCGACAACTTTTCTTTCAAAATACTTCCAAAATTTTTGAAGTTTCATAAGAGCTCTTGATAAATCATTCCAAATCTTAATATCAGGTTACGTCTCCTATTTTGCTGACAATGACTTCAATATTTCACTGATCTATTCAGAATAGGAATATCCAGACTTTCTCATTTTCTCATGATTTCCGTGTCACATTCAGCGGATGTGCAGCAGTTACTCAATGCGAATATCTTAATGCCACAAATTCTCATCCGATTTTATGAAAAACTTCTATTCTATTCTGATGATTTACCTGTCTGATATCCCAATAGCATGACCGACAATCCTCCAAAAATGATTAATTCCCTCTCTTCCTTCCTTCTCATTCGTGAGACTCAATTTCTCCGGTGTAAGAAGGATGTATCCTATGAATCCAAATTGGGTCAGAGCCATGTCACGCTGAGTAATACCATCTCTGCCACCACTTATTGACTTCCGACTGCTCGTTGAGTGTTGGTATCTTATAGTATTGATAGTTTTCCAAAATCTAGGAAAATAGGCAGATTTCGATTTATTTAATTTTTCTGATCGATCAGAATTTTTTTTCAAGGTCAAGATCTTTATGAAAAAATTTGAAAAAATTAAAAAACAATTTAAACATGCTGGAGCATTTTTTCTAATTTTTTCAGGGAAGTTTTCATTTGACATAAGTTGAGATCCTTTTCTGGGTTCTCGAGGACATCATCGACTTTTATTTTCTTCTGATCTATCTGTACAAAAACCATATCTTTGGAAATTTCTATCTCCTCATTCCTAATGTAGTTGCCTTACAGTTGAAAAGTTTCGGCTCTGAGCTTTCCCCCTATCAGCCTAGTAACACATAGGTATCGGTAATTTAATAGTGCAAACCTATATATTTTCAACTTGACTGCACACATACACAGTACTATTTTCTATATAAATACACAAAACTGTGAAATATTCTTCCACATTGTTCTTACGCGGCCATCTGGATATCTCCTCCAATTATTCACCGAAACTATGTAGTAAACGATCTCCATCTTTTAAAAATATAATTCTAGATGTATAGTTCTGATAGGTGTTAGTTTTTCATAATGATGATGTTTTTGTTTCAACGTGAAAAAAAAATAATTTATAGTTTTCCCACGTTTCTCCTAGACTACCTGTGTAAAAAGGTAATATTTAATTGCAATTATTTGATGTTTGCTGTGGACCATCGTTCTCAGATTTCATCATTAGATGCATTATGCATTCAATTATTTATAGCCCAATTTTTTAAACAAGTCTTGAACTTCGTCATTCGAGAGGCAACTATCTTAAGATATTTATATGATTGTTTTCATTTTTTCTAAATTACATTTACCTTGAGTTTGGATCGTTGATATCAGATATGTACATATGATAAATATGGAGTAAAGTTTGAAGATATCTGGTAAAGGCGGTGCATGGTGTGCCACTTTTCTTTGTCCATATTAGAATCTTGAAAAAGAAATCATTGAAAATAACGAATGACTTAAAAAATATTTGAGTAGTGAAGTGGTAAACAGTGAAACATATTCAGTAATAATAAACAGAGGAATTTCTGTGAGGGCCTTTTTTCTAGTTCCTCTTTTCCTCTGCGAAAATATCTGCATTATTTTTGGAGATGAATCAAGTTCGAGACACAATAAACTCATCTCACTACTTCGCTAATGATTTAAATGCATAGAAATTGTTTTCTCACCTTCAAAATCGAGGGAATAACTAGAACAGCTAGAAGTCCAGTCATCGAAGCTGCACCGGCTGTCAGTGTATTGCGAACGTAGTATTTTTGCCCTCTATTAAAAAAAAAACAAAACGAACGAACCAGGAAAAATAAATTTCATGATAACTCAAAAGCTTATAAGCGCATGAATGCCGAGTCTCAGATAAATTTTTCTCGGAAAAATTGCAACTTGCTTCTCAACCGTGCAGTTCTCACAAGTGGATAAATTTTTTTTGTAGATCTACTAAATTTACTCAAATAGGCGGGACAGAATTTTTTTCAACGTGAAGGATTCTACGGGAAAATCTGAAAAAATTTCTGACAATGTTTCAGCACATCTACATTATTGAATAATTTTTTCAATTTTCTTTATAGACGCTTTCAGCCCGAAAAAAATTAAATCCATTCCGCCTCGGTTTTCCTCACTACTTACTTTTTGAATAACTCTTCATCATACCATTCCGGAAGATCATCTTTATTAACTTCTTTAAATGTTGAGTCAATTACACCACTGGCACTCATTACTTTTGAATAATGCTCGTCCACTGTCTTTGCTTGCGCTGTATTAATAATGATTACATTTTAGAAAGAAAATATCGAAGTAAACACAAACAATTCTTGTAAATCCGTGATAAAGTGGGTGATTCTACTTCTCCTCGGATATCTCAAAATTTGAGAGAGATAAAAGGTTCTTCATCCATTTTTTTAAAATCAAATCGAATGATACATAAATAGCCTGAAGATATAAACATTCTATGATATTTTTTATATTCCGAGATAATTCGAATAAATGGATTGTGAAAATTGAAATTCACTTAATCTCGACATTTCTCAATTATCATGTTTTTTTTTACTTACCATCATCAATGTGCAACTGCTTGACCATACTTGTGAATATAATTCAACTTTCAGTAATAAAAAAATAAAAAACGAATCGAATGAACTTGAGGAGCGAACTAACCGACATGCACTCCCTTCGAGTGTTTATTTGAGACTGAGTTACACTCCGGTAGTGGTTCAAGGTCGCCATAGTAACTACGTCCAAATAGCTGAATTAGCTTTATTATTCATTCGATTTTGACAATGAACAGAAAGCTCGAGGAAAACTGAACAAACTCAAACAATGAATCATCTTTTATTATTTTATCTTTATTGTTACTTAGTTCATATTTTTTTGTGATAAACGTGCCTCGAGGGAATATATATAGATATGCAAAAGCAAGGGAAATTCCGTGCCATCCCTGCATTTTGAACAATTCAATAATAAATGTCAAAATTTCCTGAAAAAAAAATTAATTTTTGGAGCGACTGAAGCACTTCTGAGTCTTGAAAAACTAGAGCTTGGAAGATTACAACTAGAAAACTGGAACTTAAAAAATACTTGCTGGAAAAAATGAGTTCAACAAAAAAGTAGATATTAAAAAATGGAAAATAATAACTGGAGCTTGAAAAATTGAAGATAGAAAAGTGAAGCTTAAAAAATCCTTCCTGGGAAATATTATTCTAATAAAAAAACATGTATTCAAAAATGCCATTAACGAAAGTTATTTCAGTTAAAAATGACGAGGTGTTTCGATTGCCAGCACCTGCGATAGTTTCACATATTTATGTAGAATAAAATATATGGTACAAATGTAAAATATATGGTAGAATAAGATGAGTGAATTTTTTCTACTGATCATGTTTGTGTAATTCACTTAACGTAATTTTCTCATAGATATTATCTAACATATTGTTGCAAAATGTGTTACAATAGTCACTTAGATAATTTCTTATCGATGATTTCAAATACGCCGGAAAAATATACGTAGATGAACAATAATATCATGGATGCCAGCTGGCAAAGTGCTTGGTTATTTTTAACTGGAATATTTTCCGTTAGAGCCATTTTTGAAAACTCGGAAAGTATTTTAGCCGTTGTAAAAAAAAATGAGAAACATTCTCATTTCAGTTTCATACAATCAACCACTCGTTAGTAGCCTCTTCCCCGTAATTCGGCCTCGAACAGCTTCCGCCACTCCATACCTTTTTCAAGATCATTGCCACACAATTCATTGAGGGACCATCACAGTGTGACCATCACCGGCTGAAAAGCAGTTAATTTCGCGATTTTTTTCGGATGGATAGAATGGGGGGATCAGGATAATTTTTTTTCCACGAAAAGACCACTAATCAACAATAGAAAAATATTTTTTTTATCATTTTCATTCATTTTTTTCTTGTTGTTATTATTTATTCAAGACCGTGTGTTAGAAAAATGGGGACCATTGGTGCTCACAATTGCAACCACAGTTTGCATCTGAGAAAAAAAATCAAACTGATTATAAGTCTGTAAGGTTGCCGCTATGTCCCTATGGAGGTTTTTTTTCAATTTGAAGGAATGGCGGTGGTTTGAATAAAAAGTACGAAATTTAGCCCTTTGTTTCAACAGTTTCTTGCGTTAAAAAATAGGAAAGTCTCAAGAAAAAAGAAAAAGCGAATTAACCAATATTATAACATTTGATGAGCGTATCCACGTCTTTAGCAATGCGGTGACAACACTCATTTATTACAAAGTTATCAGATGGTCAATATTTTCATATTGGATTGTAAATTTTTTATTATATACCTAGGGAGTAAAGAACATACTTTACTCCCTCGCTTCGCTCGGTCGGAAACGTGGTTCTTTACTGCCTTGGTACAAAAAAAGAGATTGTTCCGAATTATATAAACTTTCATTGATAATTTATTTCATACTTCAATCTTCAAATTCAACTCGTGACCATATTGCTTTAACGGGAAGAGAAGCGTAAGATTCCATATTAGCTTAGGAGCACGCTATTTGCACAGTGCACGCTGAAGTCACGCAAAGTATAATATACCAAAGATATGGTTAAAAATTTAATTTAAATTACTGCATGATGGGCAGAGGTGGGGGTATAAACTGCGCCAGTGGCTTTTCAAGGCAATTCGAATGGAAATTTGGTATAGAACTGGATAGCTTAGTCGGTAGAGCACCCGACGTTTAAAATAACGCTAGTATGGTTTTTATTTCTATATAGGACAATTAGAAAATTTTACACACTAAAAATAAGTTTAAAAAATAAACACATGAAATCATTAGTGCCTGAGGCTCAAAAGTTGATACAACAAATATCCTTTGTTTTCGTTATTGATCTATATAGAAGATACACATACTCTAGAACGTAGAGACGTCGCAAGAAACCACCAAACTTTCGATTAGACTCATATATAATGATAAGGTTTTTGTTCACTAAGTTCATTACAACTTTATAAAACAAACAATGTAACTCCTTCAATTTAATAAACTTAAAAAAAAAGTAGAGTGCCCGACGCAACTCCGGAAGATCCTGGGTTCGACTCCCTGTGAAGGGCTACACAATTTTTTCTGGAATGTACTGTACAAATAGCCACATCCATTAGCTTATGCCCTTGAGAAGATCTTTCACTCGAATTGACGTTTACTAACGCGATGAAATCTCATTTTTGTGGGATACTGAAAGATTTGTTGTATACCTACTCCTTTCTATTGGGTTTTTCCCCGATTACCTTTACTTTTTCCCAAGCCACGTCACGTGAACACCAAATGCTCAGTCCCGTTAGTCCCCTTTTCCATCTTTATATCGTTTTATTACTATAATCCCTAGAACACGAATTTCCTCACTAATCGTTTTATTGCACCCGTTGCTCCCAAATTCCTGATACAAGCAATTCCATTTTCCCCGGGTTTTTCCCACTAATTACCCTCAGCTCCCCAACAACATCCCATGTAGGAAACCGAAATAGGCCGCAATTCGGGGCAATGTCGAATTGCCGAGTTTCGATATAGAGAAACTATATTGGTTCGAAATCCAGCCAATAATGGCATGTCACAGCGGCACGAAATCGAAAACTAAATAGGGCGTCTATCGCATCCGTTTTCGACCCGATATAGGATTTCGAGTTCGGCCCGAACGTCGGGCTAAATTCAATGTGACGAATTTCGACTTAGCGCTTCGATATACGCCCAATATCGAATCCCATATCGAACTCGACAGACGCTCAATGATATAAAAACAATTTTTAAACATAAAATAAAAAGAAAATTATCATTTTTTTTCTGAGATCCCGTAGTTTTATATTTTTATTATTTATATTTCAATTTTAATCATTTTAAAGTCATTTTAGAAATTACAAATTTTAGTTCCCACAGGCGGTTTTGAACCCTCGATCGTCGGATGATGAAACTTGCACGCTGCTGACTGGACCATCACTCTATTCGACTTTGACAGAATCGTACTGTCTATATGAATCTAAAAGTCATTTGATCTCAAATTCATATCGATATTTATATTGTTTATATGGATATCCTTATTGAGAGGAATATAATAACAAAAGTGAAGTAAGAACCGAGAAACAAAACTACATATTTCTCACAATGGGATATTCATTTTTTTACACAAAATTCTTCTATTTCTGAAAATTAAAATTTTTATTTGAGTATTATTTCTTCCTCTATTGATAATCGAATCATTTGATGGCAGAAAGGGAAGATTTTTTTCTTGATCAATTTTTCTATCTATTCTATTTTACATTTATTTATTATTTTTAGATTTATTCGAATTTAGTTCACGAATCAATCATTAGTAAGAAGAATAATTGAAGGAAAATCAATTATGGCGTGACTTTCCAATCGTTATGTTAGAGTATAAAAAAATATAAAAATTAATCAAAAAGAAAAATTATTAAAAAATAAACGATTGTAAAAAATTATTGGGCAATTTCAAGGTTGATATCGATCGGAATTCGTACTGCGGAATTCGGGGGAGCGATGTTGGAAATATGTTTGTCAAAAGTAGAGAAGCCGAACTTCGGTTACGCGAATTACGTGTGATAATCGTTTCGAATTTGTTGTGCCGATATGGGTGTCATGACTTCGGTCCGAATTTCGGATAGATATAGGGTTGCCGATATTCGGCTACTCGATATAGAATCGAGTTACGATACTAACTCACCATCCCTATATACAGGGCTCGACGTTGGGAAGAATATCAGACTTATTCGCGAAACCAATATCCACGCCCCGATATTGTTTCGTACTTTGGCCTTTGATCGACTTGCCTAAAATCGTATAAAATAATTTGGCCGAACATCGGCCACCCCATGGATGTCGGGAATCCCTACATGGGTTACCTCCTCTTTGCCTCACACCTAGCCATTCCACCCTCTTATTATAATATATAAACCCCGAAATACCTCAAACACCTCAGTAAGACTTTAGCAGAGTAACTGCTACCATCCGAGATAGAATTTAAGTATCATCTATTTTTAACCGATTTTGTAAGAAGTATCTAAAAAGTTCAACTTAAGTTTTTTAAAGTTTGTAATAATAAAGTTAGATTTCGAGATAGTTGTTTTTCATAAATTCAACCCGGAATCCAACAGATTTTGACTTTATGAATTTTACAGATTTTCTTGAAAGGCTGGAGGAAATTCCGTTGGACAGTTCTTCAACATCCGTTCTGGTCCTATGCTTTTTGGATTCACTTTTTTTAAAATTCAAATTCATTGAAAAATTCAGATAAAATTCCTTTGCTACTAGAGTCATCAGAGTCTCTGTCGTCGTTATGTAATGGTCCGAAGATCGATGGAATTCCGTGTTTTAAGTACAGGAAATTGGCTAAGAAGGAGACAGAAGATATTTCAAATCTGGTTTCTACGAATCAGTTCGATTGCATCACAGTATTTTTCATCAGAAATTTTTTGATTCATCTGATAAAAATATTTGAATTTGAAAAATGTGTCAAATTCATTATCGTAAGAAAATTCAGTTTTTCAGAATAAGAATTCTTTCATTAGAGATTCTGACAATCGCTGAAAAAGAATCTAGAGTAAAGAATGAGAATCGCGAAGTAATTCTATTTGATGATGTATCTACAATTTGCTGCGGGAAATGACAGGCAAATTTACAAGGGCACATTCATGATTGCAATGAAAAATAATTTTCAATTTTTGATATTTCCTCTTTTTTTCAGACAAATTCATGACAAAGCGCTAGTATGCCTACATTATCGAATAATGTTTACTTTTTTTAAATTTTCAGTAATAACACAGTAAAGCATATTATTGGTTTTGAGAATCAAATTCATTGTTTTACACAACTTGAATATTATGCAATTGAACAAATGAGATGCAGTGTCGCTAGGAAAAATCAAACTCTATCGTAAAGTCTCATTACAATATTGGAATCATTATAGCTTTTAGAGCTGGTAATTATTACTGAATAATGCTACAGAGTTGTGTGATTATGTACTATCCATAAAACTAAACAATGCAGCCAATCCAATAAAATGCAAAGAATTGAATAATTAATTAATGGTATTCGATAAAAAATGCATAGGCAAATGATTTTTTTCTAAATATTTTTTATGTTTGTACTATTACAATTGTATTCTATAATACCAAAGATTGTATTTCCGACGTGAATCGATTAACTTGATAAACGGAAATCGCAAAATGAATATATACATATGAATACATACATTAAAAATTTTAAAAGAGGATAGAGTAATTAAATTAGAACGATAAAATATTCAATTATAATTTTGGTAAATTCATGTAGGTGAACATAATTGAACTCCTGAATATTGTTGAGGCGTTTTGTTACTCTCTCGGGTCAAAAATGGACCATTTTCAAGAATTTTTCCTGAGGGTGTTATTGAAAATATCAATATAATTCTCTTTGGGTTGAGTAAATATACTAAAAAAATACAATATATAACAAAATGGCGGACCTTTCCTGATTTTTTCTTTCAGTTTTTTTCTCAGCAAAGGTCTGCCATTCTGTTATTTATCAATGAATAATTAGGGTTGTAATTCATGCGATGACCAGTCTCCTCCTGAGGCGAGGCCTCTTTGAATTATTTGTTTCAAATAAGCCGTTGTCGAGATTTTCATCCCACAGTCGACAGCTCTTTTCGTCAAGAAGCTGCATTCGGCAACAATGGCTGCTCATAGGAATATTTAAAAATAAATAGAAAACCCATTATTTATATACGTTAATAGTATATTTATTCAATCCAAAAGGTTTTATATTGATATTTTTAACAACAACCTCAGACAAAATTCTTGAAAATGTCGATTCGTTGACCGAAGAAAGAAGAAAGTCCCCTTAGCTCCCCAATAGAATTGTGCTTTTAATTACATTTTCTAGAAGTAAATATTTTTAGCGTCAGTTCACAAATCGAATTTTGTCAACACTTTTTTTTCTATGAATACTTGACTATTTAGTACAGTTATTGAAGCATTTAACTCTTTTTCGCCCTTTCTTGATGTGCTTACGTATACAAACAATGGATTTGTCACGCGTGACACCGCGTAATTCACAGTAAAAAACTACTGTTGCTACTAAATAACCCATAATTAAAAGTAGAAACCCAGCACCAAGTGGTTTTAATTTTAATGGCTTGGCTCCATCTGCATTTTCACTATCGTGTTCAATCAATACCTCCCGCAAAGATATTCCAGCTCTTCGATGGATTACATTACGTAAATGATATAGGGATAGACCATTTTCAGTTAAGTGCAGCATCATCTATAATTTATATGGAAATCATTATAATCCCGTCCTTCTTCATGAGATGTCATCCAGTAATGAAGATAGGTGATGATTCTGCGATAATTTATTCCATTTTCTATGAAAAATGAGTTACATCATTTTCCCACTTCATTACTGAATCATAGCTTAACTGCTATTTTCAATTTTATTACTTTGTTTATTGAATCTTCTAACCACGGCTGCATTGCGAAAGATAAGTAGGCTTCTCCAACTGAGTTCTTCATGACTCTGTAAAGCTAAGATTAGGAGGAATGATTGATCTATGACTTTGTTATTAGTCCACTGATTATTTAATAATTCTAATCAATTGACAATGATTAATACTAGACTGTTCACCCTATGAAGAAATCCCCGCGTTCCATCGTTTTTGTTTTTCATAATCAATCGATCGAACGCAAAACTCCAACGATTTGCCTTTATTTTTTTTTTCGATATACTCATTTAACGTCGCCATCTCTACGCTAAGATTATGCGAATCAGCCACAGAGGGTCATGGCGTGTCTGTGGACAAAACACTTGTAAATAATTTCACAGTGGTGCTCGACCGAGACTAGGATTTGAAGTCGGAGCTTTGAGTTGCCAATCCGACACTCTACCGAACGAACCACCGTTTGCCAATTTGCTTTTATCAATTGAAGTTGTTGACAAACTATTATATTTTTTAAATGAATATTCTGCAAAGCTAATGAAGATATAATAGTATATTATGCACCTAGAAGGGACGGAAGTAAATTTTCCTCTACTCAGAGCGTCAAATTCTTGTCAATGTTGAGTGCATGCAGCGTTTCTCGTCGCAAGGGAGGAGAAAAATTACATTTTTAACCAAGTGAAGATTTTTCACTGATTCTTTTCTTCCTTCAGTGGAAGAAAGAATTGATTCTAGTAGCTTGGGAAATTTTTCTCATGCTCAGTGAAGTTGTCCGGTGATCAAAGTTGCCGGATACTCGATAACCGTGGCTGAGAAGAGTAGAGGGAATTTGGTAATGTCGCAGCCCAAATATGGGAATCAGTGTAGGGTTAATTTAACCTTAGATTCAGCGGGTTGACAAAAATTTCCCCCTCTACTTTCTTATTTGAGTATCCGAATCAGGCCCATACCATAAAAACAAAAATGAAATGCTTAGACTGATTCCCTTATGAGGGATTCCCTACGTTCCGCTGTTTTTTTTTTTCATAATTAATCGGTTAAGGTAGTTGCCTCCCTAATGACAAAGTTCAAGAATTGCTTGAAAATCGGGCTATCAATAATGAGATGCATAATGCATCTAATGATGAAATTTGAGAACGATGGTCCACAGTATATATGAGATACTTGCAATTAAAAATTACCGTTCTACAGGCAGCATGAGAGAAGCGTGGGAAAACTACAAATTTTATTTTTTTTTACGTTGAAAAAAAATCATCATTATGAAAAACTAACACCTACTAATAGGTGTCCTAGACAATACATCTGGAATTATTTTAAAAAAAATGGAGATCATTGACCACATAGTTTCGGTGAATAATTAAAAATAAGATCGTATTTTCACGAAATTCTCAGTGGAAGGGGTATCAAGATGGCCGCGCGAGCGCTTTGTGGGAGAGCATTCCACAGCTGTGTGTATTCATATAGAGGATACTACTGTGTGAGTGTACAGTCAAGTCAAAAATATATAGGTTCATAGTAGTATATTATCAACACATAGGGTGGCATCTCAGAGCCAAACATTTTTAACTGGACGGTAGGGAGGCAACTACGTTAAGCGGAAAATTCAAGAAAAAGTTGATTTCATTCATATTGAAAAGTTTAACGAACTATTGTCTTTTTTGAATGACATGTCCTGCAAAGTTGATGAAGAAATAAAATAAATTCTAAGAGCTGGCGAAATTTTCCCTCACGGAAAAATATATATGGATTTATATGCGAGGAAATATACGACATATATATGATGTATGTTTCTCCTATATAGATGATATATGAGATATCTACTTTAAATTCATATATTATGGATATATTTTGCATATATCTCAATATAAAAAGAATATCCGATGAATACTGAATTCGTCTATATTATATGCAATAAGATATATTATTAATATATAATAAATATATTGATAATATAAGTGACGTGTATATCTGTAATATATAGACTTTATACAAATAATTCGAATTTCTATATATGGTCAGACATATGTAATATATCTGATATACGAGTAACTTTTATTGTCGTATATAAATTGATATATTTTTTCGTATGGCTTTGTCATGCTCAGTGAATCTTTTTGTTGTATCACGTTGCCGAAAACTTGTTCGACGCGGCCGGGCAGTGCAGAGAGGATTCGGCAATATCGCAACTGAAACAACACACTGGGGAATCCCTCATCAACCGATCGGAATCGTTATATCGCTCATAGTGACCAGTCTAGTGTTAATTTGATTATTTGAATTAAAAAATATCCTAGAACAGAGGAGTTTTCTTACACGTAGATCCTCGGGACTGATTTGATCTTCGGGGAAGAACATGGAGTAAATTATTCTACCAACGATCGCATAATTCCCTTCTAATATTTTTAAGTGTCTCTCCAATTGAGATTCCTCGTGGTGGAATCTGTCCGGCATTTGTACAGCGTATTGGTCCTGAATTAATAAGAGCATATGTTCATAATTTAGAAAATAAACGGAAAGATCAGGTATAGTGGAACTCGCAAAGAAATTATGGGAGAAATTTAATTTTCAATTTTTTCTTCGTAAACTGCAAAAGGCAATGAGTTAAAAGTTAATGCAAATTCTTCTTCAATTATCTTCGAAACGATTAGACTTGAGGAAAAATCTATATTTGATGAATACACTCTTCCTCTTTAACCGCCTGCCCACCAAATTCATGCCTTCTCTCCAAAATTGTAATTTTTTTCGAGAGCTCTCTGATTTTTTTAAATTCCTGAGTATTCGAAGTGAATTCGTGTTTCATTTACTTTAAGATCGAAATAGTCGTCGAACTTCGGTATTGGTCCCTCTCGACCCCAGGTTAAATTAGCTTCTATGAATTGTTGGATTGTATCGATTCTAAAAAAATGGAAGATAAAAAAAAATTAATATAATCAATTAAAAAATATTAGGGGTGTGCAAATAGTTCGAATTTTCTAATTGTGCGTATCGAATTAAATGTTCATATTCGATTCGAAATTAGAGTTCGGATATTAATATTCGATTCAAAATCCGATTTAAATTTTCAAACAATTTGAAAATTTTCGAATAATTCAAAATTCAGAGATAATTCAAAATTTTCAAATTGTTCGAAAATTTTCAAATTATTCGAAAATTCGACTTTGATTCGAACACTGTTTGCTCACCCCTAGAGAATACCCCTCAACCCAAGTTTTAGAATTTTATAAAATCATTAACATTCAATTTTATACATTATTTCGTGGAAATTTTATAATCATTATGGAAGGAAAAATTAACCAGCTGTCACTGTAAAATTTCTACTATTTTCATCAATCGGGAATTGTCAATATTGCATGTGCAATTAATTCGAAGAAACGATTCTTCGATCGAGATCAAGTTTGTCAATCGATAATACCTGTCGTCGTGATTGTCAGAATTGTTTATATCGGCAATGACATGAGTTGCCTGAATGTTCCGCAATGTTCCTCTTCATGTACGTTATTTCCTTTCATATTCTTACATTTTCAACTTTGTCTTACCTTGCCTCCCAGTCAGGACTGGTTAGCCTTGCAGCCAAGCTACTTGAATAAGCTGTTACCACCAAGATACCAGCAAAATGCCACAAGTTCAGTTGAATTCGAAGTCCTTGAGTCTGACGGGGCGCCCAAGATCCAATCAAACGAGCCATCAGTTCAGTAAGTGTGTTTACGTAGCTCTTAAATCCTTCGAAATAGAGAAAAAAATGTGAATTTTAGGAGCATTTTTTTCTTGGGAAACGATTAGAATTAGACTTTAGCACTCAGATGTGTTCATTACTCGGTGGAACTTGTGGATTAATTCGTGCTTTGTACCAAACGCTGATACTTTGGACAAGTACAATTATCGTCACTGCTATCCAAACTTCGATTGAAAGCGGTCTCGTCAGGGCCCAAAAACTTGTGGTTGGCTTTGGCCTTGGTACAAGATAATGTATGTATGTGAGATACCATGGAGCTGATAAATTCACGTATTGATATTGATCATAACGCAACCAAATTCCACCAAATGCAAGGTCAATTTCCTTTCTGAACAATTGTCCAATCATACCACCATTCCAAGTGCTGCCATTTGCCCTTCCATATCTTGAAATAAAAGAGATCTTAGAATATCATCACTGGATCAAAATAAACTAATTTTTTTTTCAGAATAGAAAATATTTTGGAAAAATTTGAAAAAAATCGTAAAAATGCTTTAGCATGTCTACATTTTTGGGAAATTTTTTTCATTTTTTTTGTTGTGATCTTCACTTTGAAAGAAAATCTCGTTGAATCTATCCCCCCAAATGTTGCTACATTTTTAAGAGACTTCGCATGAGGAGAATGTTGTTCATCTAGTTTACCTGTAATTATGATTAGGCTTTCGTATTTTATACGTGAAATTCATTCGTTCTGCCATTATCAAAAATAACTGCACTTCAACTCCATCCAATTCCGTTGCTTGAAATTTACGATCATCAGTGGGAAAAAATTCTCCCTCAATTCCATTCACTGTTTCGTTGACACTCGTTGATAAATAGGAAAATGGTGGTACGTAAAACGTTGCGATTTGTAATTCTCTACGCTGGAGATTGACCACACCACTCTTGTATGCCATCTCTTCGTATCTAGCATGAAACAGAAATATTACGGTGAAAATGCGGAAAAATCTTCTTCCAGTTGTAGGAGACTTTCATACTTGGTAACTTTTCTGAATTCTCGCGGCTGCAGAAAATTTTCGGATAAAGTCCAGATGCCCGTTCGTGAAACTATATTGACATTTGAATATTCGTAAATACTGACGTTGAACAGGGGTGAATTACTTTCCAGGTCACCATCAACGAGAATCAGAAGTTCTGATGAAGCTATTGTTGTTGGAACACTAAAAGCATCAGTGCGAATCAATTTGACAAATTAAAGGAACAGTTCTTTCTGGGTAACTAATAAAGTTGATGGAATTTCATGATAGAGTATATTTTCATTATTGAATAATCGAAAGAAAAAGAGAAAAAATTTGTAAAGGTCTTCACTGTTTTCGTAATTGATTGCGAAAATACATCAACTTCAATTTCTTCCAAGAAGAAAATTTTCCTAAATGACTTTATTGTGGTGTAAAAAGGACATGGAGGGCAAAACGGACATATTTTAATTTTGATGTTTTGCATTATGAAAATCGTGGGAAATCAGTGAAAACATTGAGATGCTTTTTTCTGATAATTCTATTGGAAATCTAAGGGAGTTTCCTTTCAAAAATATATGTCAAAATTAATTTTTGATGATTTTTTGAAAACTCGTCTTTTTTTAAGGGAAATCAGGACGTTAACCCTTTAGAAAATCGAAACATTTTACTTTTTCTGGGATATTTTCAATTCTATCGGCAAGTTACGACCGATCTTTGATGAAGGATGAAATCATTTGCCATAACTTTATGTGGTTTAAAAAAAAAAAGATCGATTCTTGGAGATTTTCATAAAATGAGCTATAAGTCACTCAAACATTAATAAAATTAATTTAGAACCTTATTAATCAATGCGAAATGATTTCAGCTTTCATTTGCGATCATTCGTGAGTCACTACAACGACTAAAACTCGGGATATTCTTAGAAAAGTGACAATTTTGAAAAAAAAGGAGAGGACCCTTCATTCACGTTCAAAAGAATTTTTGTAGAATTTTCAAAAAAACTAAAAAAATGAGTTTTAACATGTACTTTTAATCGGAAATTCTCTTATTTTTTCAATGAAATCGTTCAAGAAATTCCACTTAAAACCGTTTCCTTGAAATCCCCATTTTATTCCGATTTTCCCCGATGACATGTCATAAATTTCTTTTAAAATCAGAAAATGATTATGAAAATTTCTTCATCTCTCTCAGACTCTCGGATATTCCATAAAACCGATTAACTAAATTCGAATATTTATAAATACACATTAATTGCGCGTGCAAGACCTCCACCAGATGATCCAAGCATAAAAAATCCTGAACATTCATAAGTTACACTCTGAATTGTATAATCGTAATCATAAATCTCTATGAACTGATCGAATAATGCATCGATTCCATCGTTGTTCCCTAAAAGAAATACCAAGAAAAAATGACGAATGCAATATTGATTGTGAGAAATGGAAAATTATCAATATTTACCGTCAACAATGACATTGCAACATATAGAATACTTGTATGAATACTTAATCATCGCCTCAAAGTCCTTCTCCTTTAACCAAGATTCTCGTTCAATATCAATTATCATGTCACTCATTTTTCCGCAAACCAAATTATTCACTTGCAGTAATAAAATTAAATACTTCCACATTTTTTAATCCTGTGGATAATAATAATTCTCGTTCCTTCACTTCCTAGTGTGGATTTCTGAACTCTGCAGTTAAAAAAAAGTCAATAGAAAATTATTTTTAATTTTTTTCTTTATTGAAATATTGAAATAAAAAATCAAAATTTATTTTTTGGAGAGGAAGTAATTGATTAATGTACGTGTTATATTTTCCCCTAGGACTATTGGTCAATCGGTCTCCGCATTCAGTCAGAAACTGCAGCGGTTCGTGTTCGTTGAAAAAGTCGTCGATCGAAGAATCAAGAAAAAATGTACAATGAATAATAGACGGAGAAAAACAGTGGACAATACCTTTTTGCACCTTCCCCGTATGTGTGGACATACTGATAAGCTTTTCAATTCCCTCCTACCCCCATGAATAAAGGCAACAGCTATAAACCTATATTCACAACTGGCTGCCTTCTACCCTAATTGCTTGTCCACTGTTTTTCTCGGTTTTTCGATTAATCAAATGACTGATGGTACATTCATGTGACAGGTGTATCATCAATGATGTGTTCGCCTAGTTATAATATTATTGCGCAGTTATCTAGGCCATGATGAATATTTTCATTTCAATTGACATTAGAAGAATTGTGACAATTAGAAGAGCGAAAAAATTCAGATTTTCTCTCATTAATTCGATAATATCAAGATGATGTGACTTTTTAGAAATATGTTTTAACTCAAAACATAAAAAATATATTTCTCTTGAAAACTTTAAGAAAAATCGATTTTATTTTGGCATTAGTTTTTTTAGAAATATCTCGGAATCTGAACGACATAGATTAATTTTAATAATGACCTTTTTGTAGCTTTGATTTATCTCTACAGAAGAATTAGTTACAGAAGTTGCTACATCTCATTTAGATTCCAAGATATCTTCAAAAAACTGATGATATAAAATCGATTTTTTTTTCAAAAGATCATAGTCGTGAATTACGATCGAATTATCTCTGAGGTATTTCACTTGCGACATTTGTATCCAAAAGTATAGCCTTGTGTAGTGGTCGACATATTACTTAATTCCACGAGTTAGGGAAAAATTTGATCATAAGTGCAAAAAAATCTTTCTCTTCAAAACATAACGAATGAAAATCGTCTGACGATTGCAACGCTGCCAAAATGTGATCAAAGTATCTCACCGCGCATTATTTGTTTTGAAATTATCTATGCTTTGGAAATCACTATTTTTCAAAGAAATCGGTCGAAAAAATTCTAATTTTTTTGATTTACAATGCAGGAGTTTTAGAAAAAAATGCTAAATGTTGTTCTCGAGATAGATAGGAAACTATGCGTTCTTCAATACTTTATTGGCCTCCAGCATGTTAATTCTGCACATTTTCATGGTCAATATCTCGCTTCACAATCGAAAAGAAAAAGTTCGCTTCTTCTCAATTAAATACGAGACAATTTTCTTCATTTCATATTTCAATTGCATCCAAGTTCTAAGAAAAGTCATCCTGCAAGTTTATTACATTGATCCATATTTTGGTCAATTTTCGCCAAGAATTAATATGCAATTTTGAATAATTTGCTATGGGCGCGAAGCCCATTATTCTCAACAAACTCTCTCTAACTCTTTATTCTCAAAATTCCAAATGCTCTTGAATTTTACAAAGGCAATGGAATATCTCTGTAATTTCTTCCAAGGAAAATCATGTGTTTCTATAGTTTTGTGTAATTAGTAAGTAATTTCTCTTATGGCATTATCAGTAGCACAATCCATTTTGCCCCACTCCAATAGTAACTCTGCTAAAAAAAAAACGATTTTTTAAATACCAAATTGATTCATCAAGTGGTTTAAAATATCCAAAATCTTAATAATCGTAATATTTTTTTTTACATTGAGAATATTCAGATGACAAACTGTTATCAGTTAAATAAACATAATCAATAATTCTCAACACATCCACGATTGATGCATCCTAAAGTGGGACAAATTGCCATTATGAAATGTACAAAAAGACAGAGAAAAACATATTCCGAACTGTATCTAATTTGCCTCCACTGCGAGGCATTCTCTTATCTTATCAATTCTTTCACAATGTGTTTTCTCGAAATCCCTCTGTATTCGTCCATCTTCCGTGACGTTCACCAATGGCAAGTGTATAGAATTTCGATTTTTTTACTTTAAACCTTGATAACGTGATACAATAACATACAGCAGTCGCTACCAAATCATCAAATCTGCCACACGAACGTTTCGACGATATTAAAGGGGTACAGTCTCTGCTAGTGCATTGATTTCGTAGATATATATATTTTCATTTTTTTTCTGTGAACAAGAAGTGAAATTTATTGGTGTAAAACTGATTTTTTAAGTGAATACAATGAATAATTTCATGAAGAAATTGAAAATTTGAGCCCAATTGAAAAAATTCGAGATACTTTGAGTTTTCCAATTTCGTAGCTATCAATAGTTGTTATCCACCTTTAAATAATAAAAAATCGAGGGACAACGTTAAACAATTTTTGGATATTATGATGAGTCCGAGTTGCGGAAAAAATAGCCCATGGAAAAAATAGATCGGAAAAAATAGACCGGAAAAAATAGCCCATGGAAAAAATAGCCCATGGAAAAAATAGCCGACGGAAAAAATAGCCCATGGAAAAAATAGCCGCGGAAAAAATAGCCCTTGCAAAAAATTGGGTGAATGAACAGTGGGTGGGTGGTTAATATGGTCGATGTGGGGGTTGGGTGAGGGAAGGGGGCTTGGGTGAATGGACAGTGGGTGAGTGGTTTATATGATCAGTGTGGGGGAGTTGGGTGAGGGGACAGTGGGTGGGTGGTTAATATGGTCGGTGTGAGGGAGTTGGGTGAATGGACAGTGGGTGGGTGGTTAATATGGTCGATGTGGGGGAGATGGATGGGGGGACAGTGGGTGAGTGGTTAATATGGTCGGTTAGGGGGAGTTGGGTGGGGGGACAGTGGGTGGGTGGTTAATATGGTCGATGTGGGGGAGATGGGTGGGTGGTTAATATGGTTGATGTGGGGGAGTTGGGTGAATGGACAGTGGGTGGGGGCCATTTTTTGCGTGTTTTATTTTATCCATCGACCATTTTTAACGTGGTCTATTTTTTCCGCGGCTATTTTTTCCATGGGCTATTTTTTCCAGTCTATTTTTTCCGTCGGCTATTTTTTCCATGGGCTATTTTTTCCGTCGGCTATTTTTTCCACGGGCTATTTTTTCCATGGGCTATTTTTTCCGGATCTATTTTTTCCGGTCTATTTTTTCCTGGGCTATTTTTTCCACGGCTATTTTTTCGGATTACCGATGAGTCCAAATCCCGTGTTACCAATGAAATTATGTAAATGATTAGAGTTAAATGCTGGGGCTTCTGTTCCCTTCAATATGTTTTTTCACTCTCAGGAATATTCGCAAAACCCCGAAAAAATTCACTGATATCAATTGTTAAATAAAAATCGGTTAATTCTATCATTAGAATGGAACCAATGGCGTTTTTGCAGGGACTTTACCGACTTAAATTCTCAAATAATCGTCCCCTTTAATTTACATTCATTCAATTTCATTGAATTTGTTTCCTCTTCAATTGAAGCCTCAGAAGCTTCGTAACGCTTTTCAATCAAGAAAAATCGGGGCAGAACAGCCGAGTGGGGTGGAAAAAGACAGGATCGTTGCTGAAACAATCTGAATTCATTTTTTTTTCATTAAAGTTTTCTTAAAAAAAATCCTGGTCCATTTTACTCCACGAGACCATTTTGCCCCGATTCCCCCTGAATTTATCGTTGTGAGCGAGACCTCTGAATTAATTTACATTTCATTATTAGGTCATCGTATTCGTAAGAATCTTCATCGGCTCTCCATCGCAGTCAGTATAATTCTTACATAATGGCTATCATGACGATTTTCGGAGTTCTGAGGAGATCTGGCAGCACAATCAAGAGTAATTATTTTATCTTTAATTACTTAAGATGAATTTTTGAATAATTATCTCTTTTTTTTTAAGGTCACCGGAATTTTTCGAAGGTTGGATTCATTGGTCTCGGAAACATGGGTAACAGCATGGCCAAGAATTTAATGAAAAAGGTATGACTCGAAGTTTATGCAATCAACTTTTATTTTATTTCCTCACATTTAATTAATTATTTCTTGATAGGGATATAAGCTGACTGTTTATGATATCGACAAATCAGCAGTGACGAGACTGACTGAGGCTGGTGCAAGTGCCGCCTCAACTGCTGCAGATGTTTCGAAGAATTCCGAAGTCGTTGTTACAATGCTACCCACCAATGATCATGTGTGGAACTGTTACACCGGGGAAAATGGTATACTCAGGTAAATAAGTTGAATTCGAGCAATTGAAAGGTGGTGACGCTACAAAATCTCCGTTGACAAAATATTCGCAACATAATATCCGTGGAAAAAAATCCGTGTACAAAATATTCGTGACATAATATCCTTGGGAAAATATCCGTAGACAGAATATCCGCGGCAAAATGTCCGCAAAAGTCAAACAAAAATTCCAAATGTCAAAGTCATTATTGATGAGCAAAATATTACTGAAGTTTTAATTATACAGGCTTGAACTGGGGTGTAAATTGCGGCAAAACGTCGGAAGCAATACTGCGATCTTGATGTGCATTTGAAAAATATTGTGTCCTCTTATGATCATAAAGATCAAGTTACATATTTACACGATATTGCTTCTGCACTTTCAATGTAACGAAATTGTCATGAGTAGGTCCTATTCTGTGTGATTATATAATGATGTTGTGATTATGAAAAGAATTGTTTTCAATTCAAAATAAAGGATTTTATTGATTCATAATTGTATTCATGATAGGCTTTCTTAATGATTGGTTTTTCGTATGTTGGATATATTTTGTCGTGGATATTTTATCGTTGGGGAAATTTCGTCTGCGGATATTTTTGCCGCGGATATTTTATCTTCCGAATATTTTTTGCGGATAGTTTGTCAATGGATATTTTGCTACGCAACCATTAAGCTAATACCGTCGGTTCTTGTGTTAAAAATCCATCGGATTTTTCGACGTCCACCGAAGTTACTTATTGTATGGACGCGATGATTCTCGTTGCTCTTCGATGAAGTGGACTGTATTTCTGGATAGGCTCGTACTCTCTTTGCCTGGCTGCGGCAGGAAGGTAATACAAGGAGCTGGTGTTAGGATTTATCCCAATAATTTCATGCGTGAAATAATTGTACGCGACAGACGTGATTTATAATGAATACAGTTTGTTCAATACGAAAAGTTTCTAACAATTACGATAGATAATTTCCTTGATGATGCACTGACCGCGTTGTGTATAGCAATAGTTGATAATCATCATTTAATATAATAGATACTGCCCGAACCACATTGTGGATGGCGATGATCTAAAGAATTGATAATGCACGGATTACATTTTATTGTAAGTCTAGCGATAATTTACTGGTTACACGAGAGCTAATTGGAGTACCGGTGATACTACCGTGATTGGAAGTTATAATGAAAAGAGATGAGTTTGAGAATTGAATATCTTATTTCAAAAATATTTTCTAAACAACTCAGTTTAGGAGAGTTTCTGCATAAAGAAAGAATTCTGCTTAAAGGAGACCTTTGCCATTAAATGTCCTTCGAGAAATTATCTCCGATCTATTCTCTTTCTTCTTCAGTTTTTGCTGTAATTAAATAGACTGTTAATAATAGAGGTTTTTTTCCAGCACTGTTCAAAAAAATTCGCTCCTAATTGATAGCAGCACAATTGATCCATCAATGTCACAAAAAGTTTCTGTAGAAACGCTGAAGAAAGGTGCCAAGTTTTTGGATGGTCCAGTTTCAGGAGGTAATTAATTAATGAGCAACAGTATCAAATCAAAATTTTTTTTTACAACTAACTAATGGTGTAAAAATTTCATTTTTTGAGAAAATGTGAGGAACAAACTGTCTTTATTGGATTAATGGAAAATTAGAGCTGCAAAAGAGCGATTATTTTTATAATGCAAGTGTACTGGAAAAATGATAAATCAACAAAGATAATAATCTAGTTCTTTTGACATTGTTCAGGGGTTGTTGGTGCCCGTGATGGAACCTTGACCTTCATGGTAGGTGGTGAGAAAACAGAGTGCGAGAGAGCTAAGCCCATTCTCGAGGCAATGGGATCGCGTGTAGTCCATTGTGGTGATATTGGCATGGGTCAAGTTGCTAAATTATGTAACAACATGTTACTTGCCATCAGTATGATTGGCGTGTCTGAAGTGGTAAACCTTGCAGATAGGTAATTGTCAACAAAAAAGATGAACGATTAGAAGTGAAAACAAAGAAATTGAATAAAGTGAAGAAAAATCATGAATTAACTGAAATTTTCTCCATTTTTTTCTTGTAGATTGGGCTTGGATCCAAAAGCTATGACAAGCATCTTGAACACAAGCACTGGACGATGCTGGTCTTCCGAAATTTATCCACCAGTTCCCGGAATCATTGAGACAGTTCCAAGCTCTAATGATTACAAGGTAGTGTATTCATGTAATTAATTCAGTAGCTCAAAAGTAGAACATAATGAATTGAATTCAGTTGATATTGATATTCATCCATAAGATTCCAGGCTAGAAAGTCCATCGGAGCTATCTAAACAGTGAAAATGACATTAAATACAAAAATAGTCACATTGAGCTTGTGACTTTTTTTTCGGGCAAAATACATTATATAAATTCCACATTTAAAGTTTACTTTGAACGAAATACGAAGAGGCAAAAAAGCATCACAGATAAAAGAATCAGTAATTCTGTATAAAGTTCATTCAATTTCAATCAAAGCTTGTTATGGGATGATATTTTTCGAATTTAGTTTGAACTTTTTTGAGGAAATTTCAGAAAGTAATGCAGATGCGCCCTTTTTCCCCTAATCCTTCGTTTAAAGAAAATTTCAAGAGCTGCAGGGAAGAATGAGCACAGAATCATCCTATCTCGCGTAGTTTTCGAGATATTCTAAAAAAAATTTTGGAAGAAAAAATCAACTTATAATGATACTGGAAATAGCAGACGTCCGACGATTTTTAGATTTTTTTCTCTTCGCGAATGAATTATTTAAAAAAATAAAAATATGCGCATGCTGAAAATTTGAAGAACTATAAGTGCGAATTTCTCAAATATTTTTCGAAAAATAATTTATCCGTTTAAAAAATACGAAAAACTGTGCGAGAGAACTGGGTTAATTTCATTATCATGACTTTTCCTGCTTTATCTCTTCGTAACTGAATTATTTTTTGAGAAATAAGGAGTTTTTAGCAGGCCTTTTTTTGATAACTCTAATTCATCTCTACAAAAAGAGTCACAACAGAAATTCTTTAATCTCCATTATTTTCTGAGTTATTCTTAAAAAGAAAGAAATGCAGTTAAATTAGTTCCTCCACTCTAGGAATGAATAGTGAATAAAGACTCATTCTTCATTTTATTTATTTCTGTAACAGGGAGGATTCATGACATCCTTAATGACCAAGGATCTCGGTCTCGCTCAGTCTGCTGCTACCCGCAGCAATACGCCAATTCCTCTGGGTTCTCTTGCCCATCAGATTTACAGATCTCTGATGATCCGTGGACTTGACGATAAAGACTTCAGTATTGTCTATCAATACCTCAAGGGCAAACACTGAAGTAGTTATTCAATGTGATTCACTGCCTTTTTCTGTAATAAAAGAATTCATATTTTTTACACTATTTTTCCATCGAAATAAACAATCAAACAAAATGAATCTTTGAAAAAAAATCATTGTACCCTAAAAAAGAAATTGTTCTTAATTTTTTTTTTGCCTATGAATAATTTATTTATATTTTTCAAATGTCCTTCACGCCCTTAAACTAATCCGAACCCAAAAAATACGAGCAACACCTGCTATAAAAATCGCCTCCCCATCATCATCGAAAAAGAACAATCGAAACAATGAAATTTCCCACCAAAAAAACTCCCACATTACTTCCACTCATCGAAATCGCTCCTCATAAAAATCGGCACAAAGCTACAAAGCAACAAACGTGGAACCGAACGGAATTGAACCACTCGTGCACCAGTGTGTCGGTAAACAAGGATGCAGCGACAGTAATCACCCGAAAAATCTACGCCGACCGCAAAGAAACAACACGTCCTAAGCCAAAAAGAACAAGAATGTCGTTAATAATATCAAAAGGTAGGCTATCATCAATCAATTACTTCCAATCAGGAAAAACAAAACTTCTTCCCAAACATTTGCTAAATAACCTCAACTGATCCCCCCCACTTATGCCGCATTTTCGTGTATCGCCTCTCTCCCTACTCTCCTCCCAATTCCCAATTCCATAAATCCAGGGAACAAAACTCGAACAGAAACTGTCGTAATGGCGTGTGCGTCTATCTCTCGTATATTTGATTTTCTCCGATAAAACACGTAGAAAAGAAAAAAAAAAAAGAAAGAAAAAGAAATAATCTGAGACTGGGCGTATTCAATTGCCCACATCCTCTACCGTCCATTCAATCAACCCAAAATCAATTAAACTATTACGACAAAACAAAATAAATAAAGTGTTGGAAGAAATGAAAAAAAGTACCAGTGATAACGTACATGATTGAAAGAAGAAAAAAAATCACACAACAAAAACCCCTCAATAATGGGGTATATATATATATCAGTGGTGCCCATTGAATGACGAATTCGTGTGGTAACGTTCGAAGTATAAAATAATAAAAAATAATAAGGTAACAAATGTATCATTTCAACGTGACTAACATACCAAGTAATTACATGGTGAACGAGTGACGTACACACCAAGTGAATGTACATACGCAACATAAAAAAGGCCTCAAATGAAATACAGAGAGACTGAGAGTAACAAAGGAGCTGTGTATTTGTGTGTTTGTCTCAAAGTTTTATTTAAAATATCAATCAGATGAATGATAAAAGAAAAAAAAAGTAACGTAATGTGATTAAATTAAGATGAAGGTAACAGTTTGTTTTGATACAATAAGAGTAGTTGTACCATGTGGCGATGGTACACTATTGGTACGTGATTTAATGCACGAGGCTGTACTACGTTATCGTAAAGCAACTGGTAAATGTGAGCCAGGACCATTGATAACATCATTGTCATCATTAACTGGCGGTGGTTTATTAGATCCTGATGATCGTCTATGTGATGTTGCTGATGATCGTGAACAAATTGTAGCACATATTGGCAGTGATTTGCTGCATGCTGGTGGCGATGGTGCAAGCTCAGTTGGTACAAATAGTCCAGATTTTTTTAATAATCATCATCACAATCACAATCATAATGCTGATGTTGTGCATGGACGTATGAGTGGTATTAAACGTGAAAGTGCAAAGAGACTGTCAATGCATGCATTGTCAAATAGAGAGCCAAATTTAACAAATTATACAGCATTATCATTGCCACGTGAGTCAAGAAGACGCGAGCCACTTGGACAAGATTCCAAAAGTACATATGATTTAATTGACAATGAATCAATGAATAAAGATGATTTACGTGAAATTATTATTAAAAATGAAGCTGGGCCACTTGGCCTTCATGTTGTACCTTGCTATGATTTACTTGGTAATGATCAAGGACTACGAGTCGAGGGCATTGAGCCAAATGGTAGAATAGCTAAAGATGGACAAATTGATTTACATGACAAAATAATAACAATAAATGGAAATAATTTATTGAGAATACCATTTAATAAAGTACAGGATATATTTCGTACTTGTATGAATGAAAAATGTTTGAAAATAAAAATTATAAAAGCTCATAAATTTCATAAAAATACAAATACAAAGTCATTGAATGATAAAATTGATAATGATGATAATACACGTAAATTACAATGTATTAATTACAATTTATTGAAAAATGCTAATACACGTAAAATTGGTAAAATGATTGATATTGAATTAATTAAAGGTACTAATGGCCTCGGTTTTAGTGTTACAACACGTGATAATCCAGCTGGTGGACACTGTCCAATTTATATTAAAAATATATTACCAAAAGGTGCAGCAGTTGAGGATGGAAGATTACGGCCAGGTGATAGATTACTTGAGGTTAATAAAATTGAAATGACGGGAAAAAGTCAGGCTGAAGTTGTGTCATTATTGAGGAGTATAGCACCTGGTGGTAAAGTTACAATGACTGTATCAAGACAAGAAGAAGTTTCTAATAATTTGGATACTTCAGTGCCAGAGACAACGCCAGATAATCCAAAATTATTGCGCGATATAACGCGTTATTCATCACCAAAGAAAGAGACGAAGGAGCAAACAGTAGTATCACCAGCTGCACCAACAACCTCATCATCACCAACTCCAACGCAATTGAAGCAATTACCAACTGAGGATGTTATTCTATCGCCACGAAAGAATCGTATGATACTAACACTTGATATACCAGTTCATGATTCTGAAAAAGCCGGTCTTGGTGTCAGCGTTAAAGGCAAAACAAGCAGCGCAGATGACAACACTAATATGGATCTTGGTATATTTATTAAATCAGTGCTTAATGGTGGTGCAGCATCACGAGACGGACGTTTACGTACTAATGATCAATTGCTCAATGTCAATGGTGTATCATTACTTGGTTTATCAAATTCAGAAGCAATGGAAACACTAAGACGTGCCATGCTCAATACAAATAGTTCAGTAACTGGTGTTATAACACTGACAATAGCACGTAGAATAACACAGCAAAATTATGATAATTGTGAGGGTAATTGTAAAATTGAAACTGCTAACAGTATATTTATATCAGATGATAATAAAAATAATGATAATGAATTTAATAATGATATTGATAATGATGTTATACAATCATCATCATCGTCATCATGGAATCCAGTTATTGACAGATTAACTGAACAATATAATAAAAATAGTTTGAGAAATGAGAGCTATTGTTTGGCAACTAATAAAACATGGATCGATTCAATTAGTAATGCTAAAAAAATGATTATTAGTGATACGGATTTATTGATTGAAGAAACTAATGATAATAGTGATTGTAAAAATGTTATTGAGGATAAGGATAGTCATTATGACAGCCAATTGTCACTTGAAGAATTTAATTCAGCTAAATTTTCAAGAGATGCACTTGGTAGACAGAGTATGTCAGAGAAGAGGCATGCTGCATTGGACGCTAAGAATACGGATACTTATAAAAGAAATAAGAAGATAAGAGAAGGGAGAGAAAAGGAGAATCAGCAGGATGAGAGTCAAGAGGTGAATAAGAGTGATGACAAGCCGGAGAGTTCTTTTGAAGCGGCAAGAAAAAAATTTGAGAAATTTGAAAAAAATCAAGCCAAATCTGAGTATGTTTACACGATACCAGGATGTAATAATAAATATATATCACCACGTAAACATTGGCTTGTTGATGATGGTCATAATGGTGATGCTAATGGACAATTTAAAGAGGATGGTGAGGGCTTTTCAAATAGCCGAGGTGATGTCAAACAGGCATCATTGAATTCTGCACTTGATGATAGATACAAGAGATCGAGGAAAAAAGGCGGAATCAGATCGATGCTGAGGCTTGGAAAAAATCGTAAATCATTAAATTTTGGTGATAACATCGAGGGAAGACATGAGACTAGCAATTACTGCAGTGGCACCATCAATTACATTGCATAATTATTTTTAATTAATAACGATTCCAATTTATATCAGAAAAATAATTCCATTAATTTAGGATCAATCATGTACTTATTTACCAATTAGAATTTCTGATTAAAATTATGAGGATTTTTTTTCTTTTTCTTGGAGAATTGTACACGATGAATTTAATTCTTTATTTGAGAATATTATCACTTGTATTAATGTTGTTTGTGGTGATAAAGTGCCTTAAGATGATGAAATGAATTTGAAATTATGCAAAAAATAATGTATGATAGAAAATTGAAGTTTTTTTTTTCACTGTATATATTATAATATTTTTTTTTATATCAGTACTTGAATCAAATCATGTAATCTATTTTGCAACAATAAATCCTTTTTTCTTTGCACAATGCTGTTAATGGTTTCTGCAGTTTGATAAAACAAGGTGATGTTATTTTTGAAATATTATTTTTACGAATAATATTTTCGAAATTTTTTGTAGATTTTATTCAGCTCGCAAAAATTGCTTCTGACTCTCGGGAAATATGGATTTTGTTATTCTCATTATTTCATCAAACTGCATATCAATTGTTACTTTTATTAAATGGAAAGCCTGAAAATTTGTCATGCAAAGCTCGAAGAATCTAGAAATGCAAGTATATTTAGACAATTTCTTTAAAATCATTGATTGATAATTGCTTACTAATTTTGTTTTTTCTCAATTTACAGCATTTCGTCCAGTTCAAAGGCCATTAATAGCAGAACAAAGGCGTCATGGCAGTAAAATTAACGTTCAAAAGCCAAAAAAACCGTTTTATAAACGTGCTGTTTTTAATGAATTTGTAACACCATTTTATCCTGTACGTGATCCTCTACCACTCTGGGAATTATGCAGTAATGTAAGAGAAAAGAAAGTAAAAAAAGTAAAAACTGAAGAACCTCATCCGTACGAAAAAATTCTTGCTAGAGAATGCCTTGATTGGTATAAAAAATCACGAATGATTGCATTCCTTCACAAAAATTCAATGAAAGGCGAGGATGAATTGGATTTTCGTATATTAATTAGACGTGATGAAATGTGGTTGAAATATTGGGGGAAAAAAATACAAGAACTTGCATTGAAAAATACTCAGTATGAGGGTGCATTACCACTATTTTGTACAAATGGTGTTATTATATTTTCTGAAGAATCGAATGTGCCAAAATTGGTCAAACATTTGAAAACAGCACCGCAGTATATATTAATGGGTGAGTAAATATATAAATATAAGATTTATTTTCATTACTTCACTTTTACGTGAAAAGAGAGAATATGTAATGTTAAGGGTTACACCACTGTAAAAGCCTCAAAAAAAGCGTTTTTGGACATTTTGTTTGCAAAAGAAAAAGCCAGAAAAAGAGGGAGTCATTGAGCATATATTCGAATCTTCACGAAAGAAATTCCATCGAAAAAGGTGAAGAAATCACAACAAATGTATTCCCACGAAGCTCTTTGAATTTGAGGCAACCAGCGTAAAAAGTTTCTATTTCGAAGAAAAAATAGTTTAATATTGTTTTTTACGATTGGCGAGGATTTGAATGAAGATTTTCAGTTTTAGACAAAAAAAGCCGGTAATCTTTTGTTGATAAAAAATACGTAAATTAATGTTTCGAGAATCGCTTACGTACTTCTCTTTGAAATGTTATTTTAAAAATACTGTCAAAAATTAAAAGAAAATTCCGGAAATTTCAGAAGGTTCAAAGTATTTTTCCAATAAAAAAAAAGAGAATAATAGGAAAAAGAAGAAAAAGGAGATGTTTTGAAATTTCTACAATGATGTGACCCCTTAAATATTTCTCATTTAATTCAACAAAGTTCTAATAATTTTTTCCTAATTCTTCCAACAAACTACATCATCTCATTCTCAATGTATCTCTATTATATTACACTTCCTCATCAATTCAATTAATCATTGAATTGAAGCTAGATGAAACTGGAGCATTCACCATTTCAAATGATTAATACCAGTTTTCTTCATTACAGCTGGTATACTAGATGGTACGTTACTCAATGTCAACGATTTCCTCAAGTATGGTAAAATGAATATAACGTCAGCAAGAGTTGGACTATTACAAACGTTGCAGACAGCAGCTGGTGGTAATCTCTGTAGACAACTAACGCACCATCAAGACACACTTGTTACACGTTTGAGACAGATTAGTGATGGTGAAACAAAGGATTCATCAACTGGAGAAAATTAAAATTGAATTAATAATTATTTCTAGAATAAGATCAATTTGGAATGAATAAATTCATTTTCATTGTTATTTTTTTAATTAAATAATTTATTTTTATGGTAACATCGGGATACTCTGGTTTTCAAGCAGAAAGTAATTATATCCGTTGACAAGTAAAAACACTCTTTAACTTTAAATTGGCAAATCAAAACTCAATAATTGAGTTTAATTCATTAGCGAAACTGTGGAGCGAAAAAAGCACAATTTTTTAAAAAATATCTTGATATTGAAGCGACATGCGATTCTTAATTCAGAAACTTTTCGCAGCTGTTCCCGAGATATTCTCAAAAAAATCAACTCGATAATCAAATTTCTACGTTCTACAGCTTCACCAATGAATTAATAATAGAATAATTATAACAAAAAAATTAATGACAATAGTTGCAATGAGGATGACATTTTACACCATTTAAACGACATTTACAGCCACCAGATGTGTCACCGTTACCACGAGGACCCCATCTTGGTCCACGTGTCACCCAACATATTTCAGTTTTGCACATGGAACAACACAACCAATCGCATCCCCATTTTTTCATCAATACAACTTCACATGTTGGACATGCCATAGCTTCACCACGATCCAACATCTCTTTTAACATTGCCGCCGTTCTCTTCGATTCGTAATCAGTGTCCTGCGATGATTTAACATCTTCCTGATATTCCCAGCAATTTTTTCCATCATGAATTACCTAAAAAAATCGTATTTAATTATGCACTCTCTTTTTCAACTTTTTCCGGGTGTAGATATTAAGTTTAAATTTATCTCAGACATGAAAAAGGTGCGTTTATGTATAATTAAGTGAAAATTTATTCACCCTGCATGTTAGGCAATTTGTCATGTCACAAACAGGACACAAAAAGTTGTTGACATTATCATCATAAATACACCAACCAGGACAGTCTGGTGTTTTGCAATGAAATGCATTATGCCCTGCATTATTTTCCGCCTGGGCAATTGATTTTGCTAGATGCTGTTCGTAAACTTGTGGCTCTACCAACTGTAATTATAATTAATGCATTGATAAAATTAATGGTATTCGATAATTATGAATGGAATGAAAAAAAAGTCTGTTCATGTAATTATTGGAAATTCATTGCCCTTCCAAACTTCAGGCAATTACGTGATGTGATCTCTTAATTAAATAAATTGTTAATGTGTCCAATAATGATAATATTTCTGTTTTACCATTGCAAATAGAGACAAATCGTATTAACAAGTTGTCTTTCATAATTCCAATTAATGCCAGTAAAACTATGGAAAGCGGATAAATTTAGAAAAAATGATGAAACACATGATTTGATGAATTTTCTCGAACTCATTGTGATTCTATGAAACTTACAGCTTTAATTTCACGTTGCTGCAGTGTCGATTCGCAGGTGTAATCTGTGTCTCTGTAAGGGCACTTTACTTCTGCTTCCCTACAATATTTAATATGTTCCTTGATGCAGCCTCTGGAAGAAAAATGAAAAGAAAACAAGATTTTCATTTACTTGTGTCTGTTATTTTTAATGCAATCAAGTGGATTCATTGAATCACCTGCAAAATGCATGGAGACAGTCACGAAGTATTACACCCTCCAATGGCCCATAAATAACAAAACAAATTGGGCACTCGATAGCATCAGGGTTTGGCACAAGTCCACAATTTTCAAGCATTATTAATTCATTGTATTCAACCATTTTGGCTTCCTCAGTAAACCCAACTGCCCCTTCTTCATTATTAACTGAATCTTTCAATGTACTATCATTAACTGCTTCAGGATTTTCTACTTCAGCCTTAGCAATTTCAATTTGCTCTTCAGTCTCTTTTTTTTCTTCTACTTCTTCTTTTTGTCCATTTTCCTCCTCTTTCACGACTACTTTATTTTTCTGGAGGGAAAAAAAAAATTAAATGGCACTATGAACAATGAGAGACTCAATTTAAGAAGAAGAAAATTAATTTTTTTTTTTACCTCAAATTCTCGTGGTTCTACTTCAACTTTAACGATTATTTCCGGGATAATTTCTTTTTGTGGCACTTCCTCATCGGATTCTTCCTCATCCTCAATAATTACACGCTCTTCTTCTTCCTCAACTTCCTCAATTTTGTCATCCTCATGTGCGTGAGCAGTAGCCGCAGTCTCTTTATCGATCTGTAATACTAAAAATTAATTATTGTTCACTTATCGGAGTCATGCTCGTTAATGTCTAATGTTTAACGAATCATTTTATTGAAATATGAAATGATTTTCTTTTCAAATATCTCGGAAATTGATGGGATAAAAGATTTTCCACTCACTCTATGAAAAAATGCCTCAATTTTTTTTTTAAACGAGGTAACCCGCCAAATGGAAAAGCTCTTTGTACTATTTCCGGTAATTTAACGTTATATAGATACCAACGTTATTGGTCTTTTTTTTACTAAAGAATATATCTTTTAAATTTAGGGGAAAATCGGAGAAAACGGAGATTTCAATTAAATGGCGCTAGATGAATTTTTTGTGATAATTCCATTAAGAAACTGAGGAAATTTTCAGAGGGAAACTGGTGTCAGAATTAATTTTTTGCTTTAAAAAAAAAACTACTTTTCTAGGCATGATGAATGAGGAGTTAATATTGTTAATTTTCGTAAATTCTCACTTCTCCCAGAAAATAATTTGTTATCAAGTCACTACGACCAATAAAAACGGAGATTCCCCCCCCCCCCCTCCAAAAAATGAAAAATTTCTATTTTGTGAAGAATTTAGAGCTCTGATTTTCAGCTTAAAAATCGAATTTCCAAACAATTCTCAAAAATGAATTTTGACATATCTTTTCCAATGGAAATTTCTTCAGTTTTTCAATGGAATCATTAAAACTAAAATAATCCTTATGTCCTCTTGACACAACCTCCCCCTATATGAAAAAAAACGAAACTTTTTTGGAAAATGGTTAGTGCACCCGTCACATTTTCGAGTATCCAGGAAAATTTTATATTTAAAAATACTATATGTGTTACTTGAATGACTTCATCGGTCGTTGCATTAATTCATTCACTTATTAAGTAGGAAAACGATGGACAGTGGAAACAGAATTTAAAAAAAAATCCTGAGAACGTCCACCGATTGGGGCGAAAGGTTGGTTTATTCTCTCTAGAAAATTTTATTTCTATTTAATAAATAAATTAATTAATGCAACGACCGATGAAGCCATTCATTCACCACATGTCATTCACTACGGTCATATACACTTCTACTAATTAAAGAATACTAAACAAAGACCACAAAATAATTCCGAAAATTTTCCTATTAATTTTCCTCACATAATTATTTACCTGGTGCAGCAAGATAGAGAAACACCGGAAGTCCCTCGACAGCATTGAGCTCCAGCAGTGTTGCATTATCATTGTCAGCCAATTTTTTAGCAATAATCCATCGTTGTACATTCATGGGAATTTGAAATTCCTTGAATATTTTTTCTTTCAATTGAAGAACAGTCATTGTTACTTGCAGCTGCAAGATAAATACAGAGAATCAATTAAATCATTATAATATTTAAATTACCCGCCACTCGTAGAGCCACTTCTCGTTCATCATAAACGCATGGCATCAACGCTTGAATAATAGTTCGTTAGAACGCTTCTAGATTTCTTTGTTATGATTCCGATGATAAGGGTAATTTGAGAATTTCTAGGAAAATCATGAGAAAAAATTAAATATTTTTGTCTTTTTTCATACCTGAAGAGGAATTGGTCCTTGATGTGCGAGTCTGTCTTCGATAAACATGTCGACATTGAGTTGATCGGTTACTTTTGTTTTTTGTCTAACAACAGAGCATTGTATCTTGAGTTTAGCCAATTCCTTCGCTAATCCAGCTGCCTGCTGATGATTACCCGAAGCAATTGCACCTTCTAATTTCTTCAGCAATCTATTAACTGCCAATGTATTCATATTCGGCGCCATTGCGTCAGCCGCTGTGTTAATTCCTGCGATTTCCAAATTTTCACACAAAAAGAAAGTTATAATCAAACTATATATTCACCCAATAATAAGTGATTTCCTAATCTTTTAATAGTGCTATCGCACAGTGTAATTGATTCTGCGACTTATCGCGAAGAAAGGAAAACCTCGGGGATCGAATTATCCAACTGCACGAAAGATGGGAACCGGTGTTGTTAGGCATGTGCAAATTGACGAAGAGTGCAAAATCGAGTGAGGTAAGGTTAGATGGGAATTTTGTTTTGATATAATTCATGAAAAGTTCATGGCCTCGATTATAGCCATAACAAAAGAGAAGAAGAAGAAGACACTGCCTCGATGGTGATAAGAAGAGAAAAATGTGTATCGCTGTGATTTGAAGGGCATTAAAGTGCGATGATTTTTTTTTTGGTTTCTTGTAAGAAACACCGGCAGAAAATACCCGGCAAAAAAAAAATTCTGATATAATTATATCTAATTAGATATATTTAGATCTTGAAAAGTGCAAAAAAATTCTAAACTTCAGATGTGATCAGATCTAATTCTATTAAATTATAGATCTGCCAAGATTCAAATATATATTGTCTTTGTGTCAAAAGGGCGCAAATGCTGTGTATCAGCATAGCACTTACGCCCCTCTGTTTCTAAGATGACGATGTAATTATATCTGATGCAGAACTGGGCTGTTCCGTTATGGGGTTCTCAGATCTTATCAAATCTGCTAGCATATCCTCCCTATATCTCCCCAAATATGATGCCATATCTACCAAGATATGATTGCAGATCTGATTATATCTAATTAGATATGACTGGATCAAATTGTATCAAAAAGAATTTTCCCGGAGATAGAAAAAAAATCCTTTTCAGTTCTTTTGTTTACATTTATTGATGGAATATATCAATTTAACGTCACCGCCGAATGAGAAGACGTAATTGGTATGTATAAGTATGGCGTTTACCCGTGTTTGACTCTACGCCGAGGCAATAATTTAGTAGTGGAGTGGTGAAAAAACAGTCAGATGACCTAGTGGTTGGAGCCATAAAAAAGAAGACGAAGAAGAGCGGTGAAAAAAGCAAAGTCGGGTTTTAAAGACGATCGCTATTTTTTCCTGTTTGAAGTAGAAATTTCTCATTTGCCGAGAATATCGTCGGTTCTAATGATCAGAGAAGATTGAATTTAGCACCAAAGTAATACTGACTTCACTATCCATCAATTCCATTGACCTCAATCCAAATTTGTGGAGAATTCAGTGACATAAAGTTCGTTTTCATTGAGAGTCTATTTGGAGGAGGAGAAATCACCTGATATGGTCCTTGCTTTAATTTGTTGTTGCATTTATCATGTTACATATGACAGTGACAATCTGGAAAATTCATAAGAATCTTCAAATCAAAGATTATGAAGTTCTCAGATGAATTGATTTCATTTTGCCACCAGTTTTCTTAGCAATATGTCAGAATCTAAGTGAAATAGAGAAATTCGGATGACCTTTTTTGCAGCTCTGACTTTCCTCTAAAAAAAACTTATTGGAAAAATTGCTCCGTCTCGTTTAGATTCTGAGATGTCCTCAAAAAATTGATGATGAAATAAAATCGATTTGTCTGAAAACTCTGAAATTTTTGGAATTGAAGAAATTCAAATGAATTGAATTTGGAAAATATCGGAAACTTGAAATACTCTGCATAATGATCAAAGCATAATGAAAATATCATCAATAAAAATTTTCTTACAACTGCATGAATTGAAAGTGACACAAATGTACTGTCATACGAGGCGGGACAAGAAAATTATTCATAAAAAAAAAATGTCCAACAAAAAATCAAAACAAACCCGAAGAAGCACAAGAGACATGAGTCTACCGAATGATTCATAAAGACTTATAAATAGCTTCTTCGTAAACTGTATTATCCTCCCAAAGCGTATCAAAACAATGAAAAAAAAACATTGAAAAATGTGGTCATTGACCTTACCAGATGCACCGAATAATCCAAGTGCAGGATGTTCATCAGGTATTGGTAATTTTTCTCTTTTCTTTGAATCAATGACAATTTGATTGGAAATGATCTGTCGACTACGTGATGGGAGTACCATGGCATTAGCGTAGATGGATTTTTCAATGACATTAGCATATGTATTATCCTCTTGATTATTTTTCATTGTCATTATTGCTTCGATAGCGGCAAATTCTCTGGGTCTCATGAGATGGAATGTTTTCTTTACAATTCCTGCATTTGCCTCAATTTTATTGGAGGAGATTGCATCCTTGGATGAACTGTTATCGATTCTTCGTAGATTTCCGCTTGTTTGTACACCAGATGAAACTTTCTGTCTCGTTCCATCAATTTTCGATGAATGTGAACTTGCAATTTGCACAATTGGAGGTGCAGTTACTTTCAAAGGTTCAAGAAGTCCTGAACACGATGGAACTGCTTGTGAATTTTTGACTCTCTCTGATTTTGGACGTTTTGGCAGTGAATGCTTCATTTCCTTCAACATTTCCTTCAAATCCGTTACTCTGTCCTCATTACTCTGTATTTTTGATTTTTCAATTTTATCATTTTTACGCTCATTTTTGTGCTCAGCTTTAACTAAAATATCAAGTACTTTACTAACCTGACTTGATGAATCAGTCTTATTTAAATTTTTATCATCCACAAAACGCTTTTCACCGTGTACGAACTTATTCGTATTCAATTGCCTGTCTATCTCATCGAATATCTGTGAAAATTCACGTTGAATAACTTCACTCGTAGTTTTTACTTCGTCAAACTTTTCCGTACGTGTATTACGATTTTGTAAAACTTTACTGTTGAAAAGTTTTGGTGAATTTGTTGAACTTTTTCCCGTACATTCAGCGTCTTGAGTTGTTTTTTTATCGGTATTTAATGTTCTATTTGGCTGTGGAGATGAATGTTTCTTAACAATATCCTGAAGTGCAGACAAACGATTAGTAACATCGTTTATAATTTTTTGGTGTTCGTTGATGTCTGTTTTATTCTGCTCTTTTCTATCAGCAGGCTTTTCATGAAAAACTCCTACTTTCGAATGATCAATTACTGAACGATGATCATCAAATTTAGTATTTTCATTGGATTGATCATCGTCACTTGTTTGACGCTGAATAAAATATTTACTGAGATCTTTTCTACCATTATTTACCTTTGGGAATTTACTGCGTCTCCTCCAATTCACCTCAGTCGTGTCTCCCTTAGCGGCATCACGCCTAGCGAAGAAACTCGTATTCACTGTTACTTTAGTTATATTCCCAATGGCATTGAACTTGGATATAAGAGCTCTTGTACCTCTTTTTGGTGAATTTTCCATCGCTGAATTTACTATGTCTTGTACAACTATCTCTTCATTATCCTCAATTCTCTTTTCAATCTCCCCAAGGCGTGATGCCTCAAGTATCATAGCAGCTCTACTTCTTGCCTGTTCTTCTTGGACAATTGCAGCTGCTTCTTTGTCCAATTCACTGATGTTAGTGAGAATTGACAATCCAGATTGCCTTTTCGTTTCTCTCTTTTTTTCCCTGATACTTTTGTCTCTGCTGAAAAAATGCCGGAGTGATCCTTCATTTCCGTGGTTTCTCGACGAGCCAGAAGCTCCTGAAGTAATGGAAACTATGGGCTCGTCTTTTGTCATTGGCTGTTCAAAAACACTTCTTTTGTACCAGGGCCGTGGCATTGCGGTACTCTGGAGTCCACCAATTGTGATGGAGTTGGTTGCACTTTTCTCCTTTTTCGGTAGAAGCACACCACCTTGTAGAACCAAGGTATCCGTACAAATGCTTTGATTCTCTGATTCACGTGCAGACAGCTTGTCGCTCTTTATTTCCGGAGTAATCAATGGATTACCAGATATTTTCATGGATTCCTTATTTTCACCATCCATACCAGTGTCACGTTTTTTGATAGCACACTCGGGTGGTTTTGGGGCCGGTCTTCTCTTTCTTTTGCCACTGCCAATAGCAACAACTCGTTCAACTTCACAAAGACTTCGCGGTCTGATATTTGGTGGATTTGGTGCTCGTCTTTTGCCCCTAACATGCACACGTCTCACACTGCCACGGTCATCATTGCGTTTAACGATACCAGCATGATTTCTTTGATGATTCACATTACTGCAGGAGCCAAATGAAGCTGTACAAGTTTGCAATGAATATCTTGCTGTAATATCACGAGTACGTGTGAGTGCATGAGCTGGTAATGTTCTTGTTGAATCTAATCCATAATTGATGCTGTGTTTATTATTTATTTTTACAGCACCATCGCCGAATGGACCGATTCTCTTTGAATTGTGATGATGTGATAAATCAATTGAATTAATTTCATCATTTAAATTACCAGGATGAAATGAAAAACTACGAACAGTTGTTGTACTATAAAATGTATCAGCACTGTCACTACTTGAAAATAATGTGTCTTGTGCAATTGTATCACGTTTAATTGAATTGTGCTGCAATTTTGGCGAACGTTTGAACCATTTGAATAATGAAAAGCGCGGACTTGATGTACCAGAGCGTGCTGAAGATAAACTGCAATCCTCTTCACTGTACTCATTTAGTTCTACCATACTTTTCGCTTTCTTTCTTCCCACTTTTCTTTTGATGAATTTTTAGGGTCTTGAATTTTTCCTTTTTTTTTCTTGATCTTCTATCTTTTTTGCACTTACAATCTCTGCATATTCCCCCACTTCTATGTCTGTGCGATTACTAACACTCTTAATATGTGGTTTTGCATCGTTTCTTTATTTAGAAAATTTTTCACTATACTTTATAGCTCATTGTGAAGACGATCCATCAGCATCTTCGTGCGAAATGTTGGAGGTTCGATGAGCAATGAGAAGACACTGACTTATTTTTTTTTTATCAATGAATAATGATTAATTAATGCAGATGATGTGAGGCGAAAAGAATTTTTTTTACAAATGATCTCGAGTGAATTTTGGCGAAGAACGTCTCCGGTTGAGGAGACTTTCAGTGAACTCATGAACGACCGTGGCTTTCTCAGTCTTTATTATTAGATATTCCCCTTTCCTCCGCACCGATTGCCCCGTGCTTTTTGTCCCTGTAGTTATTTTCATGTTCTACCAGCAACACATTAGGATAGATGTGAATTGTGATTTTTTTCACCATAATTTCTTTGTTTCTTTTTAGTTTTTTTTTTCCATCGCTTTTTGACTTTCCTCTGCAATCGATAGTGGAGGATTAGGAGGAGGGATTTTCCATTATACTGGGAGTACGAATGGAGTGCTCTTATCATTAGTTCAATTATCGATTATGCGATCTTAATCAGATGATATCAATAATACATACAATCTATCAGTGGAATTCAAAAATATAGTTAATTAGTAATTGTCGGAGCCTGTCGATAACTTGATTTGAGTACTCAACGCTAGATGGCGATCTGCTGCAATTTTTTTCCCATAGTTTCATGATAATCGGAGAGAATTGAAATTGTGTGCAAGGGGGAGAACAATATGAGGACGAACGAGGGGTCGAACGTCGTCTCGTTTGTATTTAATAATAGCGCCAGACACGAATGCCTATGATTCTTCTCCCATTAATCTCCAAAAATATCCGGAAAAAAAGAGAAGTATCTGGAATTTCATTTACAAGGATTAACTCTCTGGAAGGAAGAAGAAAAGGGAGAAAATGAGAGGAAAAAATCAAAATAACCAGCTAACAGATTAAAAATCCTCACCAACTTTCCTCTATGTCCAGTAATAAATTTCCTCCTCATTCTCTCACAATTTTCTTCATCTTTTTTTGAACGTTCAAGGTGAAAAACTCAGTGGTGCTATATCATTTTATAATGACTCATTCGCGCCCGGATAATTAGATGAAGTAGGTCAGTGCGCATTTCCGTGAATACTTCACCAAGAAATTAAAATTCGTTTGCAAGCCATTTCAAAGGAAGTTTAATATTTTTTATCATTTTTTTTTCACCTCATTTTAACGTCGAGATGCGATGAAGAAAAGAGGTGAGGAAAAGAATGGAGAAAAAAAGAAGTAGAGAAGACGAAAACGTCTCCTACCAAATAAAGTCCCCGCACAATTTCCGGTTATTCGCTAGAGGAAAACTCAGAGGACTGAAATGATTTTTTTCAGGTGGTATCCCAAGGGCGTCTGGACGCTCCTTATTCTGTGTTTTTTTCTTTATTTTTCGCGCTTCTTAGCTGTCATGAAATATTCACTTTGATCTCGTAATGTCACCTGCATTCGAGTCAATTTGTGAACAATGACACTAAAAGAAATCTTCTCGAGAAAAATGAGGTCAATAATCTATTATGGATCACTTTATTTTCATTGGAGACAAGAGTGACAAAATAACAACCTTTTCAATAAAATAGAGAATTTGAAAATTTTGTAAATTTAATGATTCTCTGAGAAAAAAACCTTTCGCAAAGGACATAAGGGGTAAAACAGACACATTCCAGTTTTGATATCTTATATTATGAAAATAGCTCTAAAAGAGTGACAATATTTGAGATAAGCTCCTTCTGATGATTCCACTGAAAAGCTGGAGAAATTTCCATTAGAAAACATGGGTCAAAAATCATTTTTGTGAATTTTTTGAAAATTATCCTTTTTTTTAGCTGAAAATCAGTACTCTCAGGTTTGATGACGCTGAAAATATTCATTCTTTTGAGAATTTCCCCTATTTTATTAATGATAGCGATTTAGAACCAATCTCAAATGAAAAGACAAGTTTTATTCGGATCTTCTTTGTCCAGTGTGGGAATAAATTCAGCGGGATACTGCTGAACATTTGTCATTAGGATGTCCTGCATACACAACAGATCGCGACAAACTGGTGCTTGCAATCAATGAATGTAATAGAAAAACTATTAAGCTGCAAGGAGAAAAAATATGTGGAAGCAATTTGTTACTTTGTATTGAGAGGCTGCATGATAAGAGGATGTATACAAGTGACGAGAGCCTTTGTACCTCAACAAGCACAAGTATTAAAATTATGTAAAATAAAACCCATTGTAAAAGAATGTAACTCCATTGCAACAAAAATTGCTCTTTATATGCAAAAAATATTATCTATCTATCTCAAATGAAAAGTGGTCATTCGCCGTAGACTTATATGGTTTGTTGAAAAAGTTATCAATTTTCGAAGATGATATAGAAGAAGGTGGGCAAAATGGACATGAGGGGAGAAATGGACACATCCAAATTTTTAGGCAAATATTATGGAAAAACTTTTGAAATTAATAGAAATATGGACGGTAGATTGTTTTTGATGATTTCATTGAAAACCTGAGGAAGGTTTAGGCGGGAAACGAGTGCCGAAATCAATTTTTTCGAATTTTTGGCGATTTTGACTTTTTTAAGCATTTTAGAGGGGTAAAAACCCTTCCTTTTTTTAAAGAAAATTTTCAATTTTTTGAGAATATCTTAGATTCTATCTGTTGTAGCGTGAAATTTCGATGGGAGGTGAAAGGTGAGATCATTTGTCATCGATTCATATGGTTCAAAAATATCGATTTTCAAGGTATTTATGGGCATTTTTGTGAAACAGTTTTTGACCTATAACTATCCCAAAAATTGATATTTTTGACTTCAAAACACCATAAATCGATGGGAAATGAGCTCACCTTCCATTTGAGGTCAACCCCGATCGGTACGACCAAGAAAACCAGAGACATTTGGAAAAAACTGCAAATTTTCAAAAAAGAAAAGGCTTTTACCCCTCGAAACTGCCGAAAAATATAGAATTTTCAGAAAAATCGGAAAAAACACATCTGCCATTCGTTTTCTGGCTAAAATTTCCTTAGCTTTCCAATAGAATCATCAAAAAAATTCATCTCTAACTGTTTCATTACAGTGTCCATTTTGCCCCATTCTCCCCTAATAGGAAAATTGTTTGTAATAAAATGAGTTGTATCACTAAAAAATCGATAAAAATAAATTAGAACCACGTTAAATGATTTGGAATGATTTTATCTTTCATTGAAAATATGTCGCAGGTCGCTACGAAAAATAAAACCGAAAAGGGGGAAATTTAGAAAAAAAATAAAAAAAAATCTAGGGTAACAGGACCAGTAGATGGACGATTAAGAAAAAGTTGAGGTTCATTATATGATATAAAATCGGAAAATTAGGTTAAAAAACTGCAAGAAGGAGTAGTGCATAGAGAAATATATAATAATTAGAGTAAAAATGAATAAAACTTGAATGATTAAAGGATATCTAATAAAAATTGAAAAATAGTGGAACTTTGACCAAATGCCCAGCAGATGGACAGTAGCACCTAGAAGGTGGATGGGAGTTACCAATAGATGGACAGTCTCAAAAATTTAATTTATTTTCATTGAATTTGCAGTAATACAATGAAGAAAAATGTATTTAGGCCTCAGGAGTAGATTCTTTTTTGGGCTCAGCTCCTTCTGGACGATTTTCTTCCTTCCTCTAGTACATCGTTTCACAGGCATCTCTTGAGTTTCTGTCTCGAGTTTCAATTTTAATTTTTCCTGTTTAGTCGAGATTTTCGCGGCTGCATTTTCTTCTTTTATTCTCAATTTCTTGACTCTCTCATTGTCTCTTTCCATTTTTGCTTTAGCTTTTCTCTCTTCTCCTTTTCTCCTTCAATATCTGGAAAAAAAATTACGGTCGATAAACAGCTTCCGTATAAACAACAATTGGTGAATTGATCTATCACATCACACTGAAAATCGACTAACATTGTTCATTGGAATTTTTTCTGTGCGCGCAGGATATTTCCAATAATGAATTTAATTAATAATAAAACACAGCTCTCAACATTTCACGAGTAAATTGACAATCATCAAAAAATAATTTAGAGTGAACGAATACAGTAAACCATATTACGAGCTGTTTTTCTACTGGATTTAGGTTGTGAAATTGATGCCCGTACATGGACAGTTGTATTTACCAGCTTTAAGTGTAATTCGTAATTTCTTTATATTAAAAAGTGAAGAACAACTTTTACGGATGATAATGCTATTACACATACCTTGTTCAAGTCTTTTCACAATATTTTATCAGCAATAATTTAACACACGCCACTCCGCCAGTCTAACTATTCACAGCGCCATTCAGGCACACAGCTGAACCTTGCGACAATTTGTTTTTTTTTCTTATTGTAAATTTCGATTAATCGATATATAATCACTCGGGCAGGAATCTATATGAGTGTTATAATTGAGAGTAAAAAAAAGTAACTACAAGAATCATTTGATTATTTAAATAATCTGCAATAAATGGTAAAACTGTCCATCTTCTGGTTGGTGTCCAGCTACTGATCATGTTACCCTATTTCAACACACAGTTTTCACCATAAATTTCCTCAGCCTTTCAATAAAATCTTTAAAAAAATAATCTCCAACCATTTCATTGGAATCCCTATTTTACCCCACTTTTTCCTGGAATGAAATTACTGCCATAATCTTTTATCAATTTTCGCTGTAAAAACGTTATTCTCTTTTTTTCGTGAAATAACTGAAAAATATTTCCCTCGGGATCAACGGTTTCCAGATCGTAGGAAACTTAAATATATATATATATATATATCTCTATATATCTATATTGATTTATATACATATAAAATAGAAAAGTCCCGAATACACATGAGAATACCGTTGGAAATGTTTTCTTGGGGTCCTGTCTACCACCGAGCGACAGCGTCACGTCGTTTCACGTCGTTATATGTCGAAAGGTAAAGCGAGAGTGTCGTCGCGTGCAGATACAAGGGGAATGAGGAGGAGGAGGAGGGGTAGTAGCAAAATGTTGCAGATAGAGCCAAGGGAGAATGCTCATCCCTTTTTTTTTCTTCCCTCCGAAAAGAAGAGAAAGATAAAATGAGAGGCTTCTATTGTTTCTTTTTTGCTGATGAGAGTAAGGTTGGCGCGCCCTCCCAACGGGGCATCCAATTCTCCTTCTCTCTCTCTCTCTCTTCTTCTTTCCTCTTCCTTACTTTTCGTGTGCTGCCGGCGACCGGTAGCGCCTTGTACCAATCACGCGGGCCTTCCACCGGAAAAAGCGGAACACAATATCCCGACGGGGTCATTTCCGGAATTAAAAATGAAATATGCATAGTACGAGTCTCTTCCACACCCATTTGCACAAACAAATATAGTCATTTCTTGGGAAACTAGTTAAAACTAATTTTTTTTTATGTTTCATTTTTTTCCCCCTTCGTAATGTTTTTTCTTTTTTTTTTTTTCCCACTTCCCTCGACGTTTGAAATTTTAACTGCCAAGTTGAAGGAGCTCTCTTTGGGATCGATGAAGGAATGAAGTCGAGTTGATTTCAAAGTTTCAGGTAGAATATTAATTTTATGAATTTTTTTTATTGGAATATTTATTAGGTCAAAGAGTTTCAAATATTTGAGGGAGTTCTTTATCAACGTTCATTGATTTTTAAATTAAATTCTGAGGCAATATCCTTGGAATTGCAGGGCCGTTGACATTTATGATAGAAAATAAAAAAAAATTGTAGGAGATTTTTTCAATACAATTCTTGTAATTAAGTTTCTTTCGAGAAAAATACTTTCGAGAATATCAGCAGTTTTAAGGACGAGGTATTGAAGTAATGAAAAAAACATTGTGAAATTTTGGAAGTTTTTCATCGCTCAAAGTAGGAGAAAATAACAGCTAGAGTTGGTTCTTATACAAGAGGTCTTACGGAAATTGAATTTTTTTGGGGAGTTCCTACTTTACCAGTCCATCGGTAATAGAGTAATCATGCTGAAACGTTCAACTATCCATATAACCCAAGTTTAAGGAGGTCCAATCGCTGTTCATATTGAGTTAAAGATATTACATAATAATCAAAATCAAATTTTTTTTATAATAGTTTAAGTCGTTACCTCTACTTTCACAAAATTTCGATTAACCTTGTCGTGTAAATTTTCAGAGAATTGAATTTTCAAAAAAGTAAAATTTCATACAGTCTCGTGGGAAATGAGGATCGTGGCACTTTTTTAAAAATTATATTGCCATTGGTCGATTAGATGAGGTTACAAAGAATTAAAAATTAGCGTTTTGAATATACAAATTTCTTTTGAACAATAGAACATTTAGCTTGAGTGTTAGCGTCGTTGTATTTAATTATTATTTTATTATAAGATCTTCTATTCCAATGGTCATTGCCATGCAAACTATTTATTTTTTCATTGCATTGTTTTTCATTAGTATTTTAATTGGATTTGATAAATTTTGAGTACTGCACTTCTATTCATTTGGCATATATACAGCGATTGGACCTCCTTAACAACTTGTTTGTAAACAACTCATATTCTCTCAGTCTGATACATTTTTCTTAGTGCATTTGTTGGAGTTCCTTTCTCAAAAGGTAACAAAAGGTTCAGTATATTCTAAATGTTTAAAAGCATTTATTCAGTGGAATTTTTAAATTTTTTCATAAAATTGGAGCAGTATGAATTTTTAAATTAAAAGAAATGATAAATTTCGTTGAATAATGGCTTCAAAAGTTCACAATTTTCTCTACAGCAATTCAAGTTTAAAAAATGTCTGAATTTTTCAAAACTCTGAAGCGAAGAGTTTAATCCCCTCTTTCCACCTTTGTGACATAAACTTGAGCATTAAAAATTTGAAAACATCATAATATTCAATGTTTCCATATGGTGCGGCTATCCATTTCGATTAAAATGAATGACACGTTTTTGGCCCCATATGTGCATGTACAACATTTAAAAATTGAATTTAACAACTGCCCTTACACTAACCATTTGCCTACAATCTACAACCCAATGTTGTCTTTATTTCGAGCTGAATGAATAAAAAAACAAGCAGGAGTCGGATCCTTGTGCGTTACTTGAAAGTTTCAGTACTATGCTCGAATTTCATATTCTGCCAATGCAATTGGCAGAAAGCTTCCGGATGGAATTCTCAATTTTATAATCTGCTAATAACTACCCTGATGCATCTGAATTTTAAAGTAATCTCCGCTCACTGTGATAGATTAGAACAAGTTATGTAAGATCTTTGATGAAATCCCAAATTCAAAAAAAAATCACGATTACAATGCTTCCATTCGGAAGCAAAAGAAAGGAAAACAAATCAAATGTTTTCTCCTGTCTCCTCTATCATTTCTTATCTCTCAAGAAATGTTATATATTCCCAAAGTATTACTTAAAAATCTGTTGGAAAAGATTGGGGGAGAAGTGGCTCATGTCTCAAGGACTTTCCAATACTCCACAATTGGTGGATTGAATCGATTTCCAATCCAATTATCAGTGAATGCAACGTGTAAACCCGTTGGCCAGTAAGTGCAATATACTTTCATGAGTATACGGTGAAGGGGAATAGTGGTTTCGAGACTATAAGCACAAAAGAGAAGGGGGAGGGGGTCAGTATCGAGTTGTTTTTGGTTGAGCCTGTATCACGGTGGAGTTTCGAAAGAATTAATGGATTGGGTTAAATTGACTTCAAATTAAATAAATGGTTTGCAGGTAAACTCAGTGACAATGTTTCGCTAACAAAATCACGTAAATCTTTATTGAATCAGTTTATAGTACCACAAAATTGTAATTCTATTTGGCTCAATTGCGTTTTTATTTTTCAAGTTTCTTTTGTTATTTTTTCTATAATTTTTTTCATTGAAAATTTTAGAATAATAGAAGAGAATAGGGCAAAGTGATCTAGAATTTTCTTTGTGAGTGAAGGCCTCTACGAAAAAATTCGAGAAGATTACCTAATTATGTAGATGGGTTGGAGCATCTTCTCAATGTTTTTTTCAGATTTTTTCGCAGAGTCCTTCACTCCGAAAAAAAATTCTGAATCACTTGACTCTGGAAGTTCATTTTGTCCCGATCTTCTCTTTCTTCAACACAATTTTTTTTTTTTAATGAAATTTTCTTTTTGAGCAAAATGGAAATTCCCATTTGCTTAAAATCCATTGAATAGCAAATTGCAATTTTTGAAATTCAATAGAGTTACATTTTTTTCCGAAAATAAACTAGGTAATATGAATATTAATGCTTCATGGAAATGACATTGCATGATGAATTAGAATCAATATTGATGAATTAGAATTAATATTTAATTCTGCAACGATTATTGCTAGTATGTAAACATGAACTAAAATTAACATAGATATACGTCGTTTGTGGATAAATGTATGACGATTTCTGAAGCAAAATTTGGCAAATATTTGATGTGACGTTTGCCATCAGCATCTCTCTGTTTATTTGACGAATTTGCGTGTATGGTCAGTAGGATTTCATTCACTAGGTTTTTCTCCTTTCATTTGACGAATATTTGAGTTTATGATATTCCACGTTTTGAAGAAATGGATTTGACGACTCGTGAAAAAAATGCTGTGAGATGGGAAAGAGGGGGGAGGGGACGGGGGGGGGGGGGGTGGGAGATAATAGTTTTTGATGAATTTGAGTAAATATTTCAAGTTGAGTGTCACTTTTTAACGAACTTGTCACTATGTAGAGTTCATCTCGAATTTCTAGCAGTGCATTCCATCTGAACAATCGAAATTGCAGCATGTGGGTAGTGACAATAACTCTGAGTGAACAAAAGGAAAAAGAAAAAAGTAGAGTATGGAAAGAAAGGAAACAGAGAAAATGCTAAAATACAGTGAATCAGAAAAGTCAGACAAAAGATATGAAGTTGTAAAGGAGGGAGTGAAGAAAATGCTCGGTGTAAAAATTTATAATAGTAAAGATGAAGGGTAGGAAGGAAGAAATTTGCAATGGGCAAAAATCGAAGGGTATAGGCAGCACATTTGCGATGAAACATTCACTTCGGAAACTGCGGTATCATAAAAATTCCATTCGTCCATTATCGTCTATATCTGTGGCCGTATTGATCATTCAGTTACTCAGTAATGTCACACGTCCATTATAATTCATTATTTACGAAAAATTAAAATGGAAATAAAATGATAAGCCTCTTTAAGAATTGGAAAAGAAGAATCATAAATTTCAAATTAATTACCATATTTAAATCTAGATTGGTTACGATTACCGACTTAACGGCTTTGGTCGAGTGATGAGTGATTGCCCGACGTGATATTTTTACTGCGACGTTGTCAAATTCATTCTACACTACCCAGTCGCGTTTAGCGAGTTTCCGGCAATGTCGTTTACCGGATAGCCCCATCTGGTCACATGTCAAAATAACAACAAAAAAAAATACATAGCAAAAATGGCACAAAAGAATAACACGCAACAAGAAGGACACACCAAGAAACGCTCATTAACAATACTCATATTATGTGTTTTATTGATATATAATAATATTTTTGCATGTTATTTCATAATGTTATTTTTAGTTTGTGTGAGTTTTGTCAGTTTTATGCCACTAGAATTCATTTTATTTCTTCATCAACTTGGCAGGGTGCCACTTGAAAAATATTGTAGCATATCCCAAGTTCAATAGTTTATTGAAAACTTCAATGGATGAAGTCGATTTTTTAAAGAATTTTTCGCTCAATCGATTGATCATAAAAACAGAAAAATGGCAAGATTTGGGAAATCCTTCATAGATCGACCAGTCTAGGATAATTTTTTTCATTCAAGTAATTCGAATGAAAATTATTGGATTTTGTTTTTGCTTTTTTTTTTATAAAGTTTTGGCAGATGTTAAAAAAAATGGTTAGATGCTTGGCGTTATGGCTTCATGTTTTACATAATGTATAGACTGCACCATGACACAAGTGACCCGTAGTATAATTGATTGGTAGGGAAGTGCGGTTTGGCACCCGTTGGCCGAAAGTGCTTTCAATTACTACAATGGAATGGTCAAAGTTAATGGTGAAATTCATTTTACTATATATATATTTTCAACACTAATACAAACAATAACGTATTATCACCAATATTTCCATCGTTATAAATACAAAATAAATACATAACAATCGTGCTAACAGTGTTTTGTATGTATATGAAATCATCTCACCAACTCCGTATATTTATTCTGCTGGAAAATATTGAATTTATAAAACACGCTGCTGCTCATTCATTCTCACTCTCAAATTCTGGACTTCCCTAAAATGGAGTTTTCATCATTGGATTATACGTTTGAATAATTTGTTGATGAGTGAAAAATTCAATCATCGAGAGTTCTATCGTTTATAGAACGAATTATTCAGTTTATCCTCATTTTTTTAATTCCATATTTTATAGAATGCCGTAATGGCTTTTACAAATGGGGAATTTGTATGATTAACAAAACATGGGAAAGTGCTTATTACTAAATGAATGAAAATCGAGGTGAGTTCTTTATCCATTAAAACCTGAATAGAAGTGAATGGAGAATTCAAATTTTTTAAAAAGCAGAGGATTTATTCTGAAAAGCGGATTAACTCTATTGTTGTTGTCCTATAAGGGATTCCCCTCATATTCATTTTTTTATGATGGATCGGTTGAGCATAAAATTCTGACTCTATTCATTGAACTGTGTAAAATTTTTCCAGAATTTTCAAATGAAATAGCGTGCAAAGCTGATGAGGAGCGATGTTGCAACGGCACAGCCGGAATAGCACGCCGGGAAATCCCTCATTACCTGATTAAACTCGTTAGGTCACTTATGGTGACGAGTCTATAGAAGAAATAAATAAAGTGGGAATACTTGAACTAATACTCCGAATCATGACCTGAAGTGAACTACCACATCATGACTGGAAATAGCGTAGTCTATCAGGGCCAGACCCGACCAGAAATTTGGTCCGGCAGAAGTTTGGACATGATAAAGCATGCCACATTTGAGCTTCGGTCATGATCCGGCATGCCTAATGTGGTCCTGATAAGGTTTGTAACGCAATTCCCAAGAAGGCACCGGATTAGGCATGCCAAATCTGGCCATGATGTGGCAGTCCATCTCAAGTCATGATGTGGCAGGTCATTTCAGTTCCTGATTTGGCGGTGTCCCGAATCAAAATTTTTAGTGGCTTTCAGCTTTTGTGTCAACCCATTAAAATTGTAGATTGAGCAAGAGTGAATACACCCCGCGCCTCCCCCCCCCCCCCCCCCACCCCTTCACTAAATATTACTTCTTTATTTCTACAAACAGAAACTGAGTCGGTAAGAGAATAATCTCAGTTACCACTACCAAAATACTTTTTTTTTCAAAATAATGTGAGATTTCAGGTCACCACGCTTTTTTTGAGATCAATTTCCCTTCTAAGACGCTTCCCTATCGCTTAATGACGTGAAATAGTGTTTATTCCGCATGAAAATTCTACCGCCCTAAAGAGGATTTGAACGCTCGACCCTACGATTCCTAAACCTACGCTTTGTACCACGGAGCTACGCACGCTTTGCTAATTTGGATTGCTTGGACTGTCTACATGAACATATTTTTTCAGAAATTCATTATTTAATGATGATGAATTACAGAAGAGAGTTGTAATCATTTTGAATCAATTTATTAGAAAAAAAATAGATATCATTATTATTGTTTTGCAGTTGTCAAACAATTTTCATTATATAGCACTTGAATCCTGTCTATATTATACAGTATTTTTTTGCAATGAATAGGATTTCTTCTACATATTTTCCGTTGAGATAGAATGATTATACAGGGAAGAGTCCCATGTAGGAAACCGAAATAGGCCGCAATTCGGGGCAATGTCGAATTGCCGAGTTTCGATATAGGGAAACTATATTGGTTCGAACTCCAGCCAATAATGGCATGTCACAGCGGCACGAAATCGAAAACTAAATAGGGCGTCTATCGCATCCGTTTTCGACCCGATATAGGATTTCGAGTTCGGCCCGAACGTCGGGCTAAATTCAATGTGACGAATTTCGACTTAGCGCTTCGATATACGCCCAATATCGAATCCCATATCGAACTCGACAGACGCTCAATAATATAAAAACAATTTTTAAACATAAAATAAAAAGAAAATTATCATTTTTTTTTCTGAGATTCCGTAATTTTATATTTTTATTATTTATATTTCAATTTTAATCATTTTAGAGTCATTTTAGAAATTACAAATTTTAGTTCCCACAGGCGGTTTTGAACCCTCGATCGTCGGATGATGAAACTTGCACGCTGCTGACTGGACCATCACTCTATTCGACTTTGACAGAATCGTACTGTCTATATGAATCTAAAAGTCATTTGATCTCAAATTCATATCGATATTTATATTGTTTATATGGATATCCTTATTGAGAGGAATATAATAACAAAAGTGAAGTAAGAACCGAGAAACAAAACTACATATTTCTCACAATGGAATATTCATTTTTTTACACAAAATTCTTCTATTTTTGAAAATTAAAGTTTTTATTTGAGTATTATTTCTTCCTCTATTGATAATCGAATCATTTGATGGCAGAAAAGGAAGATTTTTTTCTTGATCAATTTTTCTATCTATTCTATTTTACATTTATTTATTATTTTTATATTTTTTTAAATTTAGTTCACGAATCAATCATTAGTAAGAAGAATAATTGAAGGAAAATCAATTATGGCGTGACTTTTCAATCGTTATGTTAGAGTATAAAAAAATATAAAAATTAATCAAAAAGAAAAATTATTAAAAAATAAACGATTGTAAAAAATTATTGGGCAATTTCAAGGTTGATATCGATCGGAATTCGTAGTGCGGAATTGGGGAGAGCGATGTTGGAAATATGTTTGTCAAAAGTAGAGCAGCCGAACTTCGGTTACGCGAATGACGTGCGATAATCGTTTCGAAATTGTTGTGCCGATGTGGGTGTCATGACTTCGGTCCGAATTTCGGATAGATATAGGGTTGCCGATATTCGGCTACTCGATATAGAATCGAGTTACGATTCTAACTCACCATCCCTATATACAGGGCTCGACGTTGGGAAGAATATCGGACTTATTCACGAAACCAATATCGACGCCCCGATATTGTTTCGTACTTTGGCCTTTGATCGACTTGCCTAAAATCGTATAAAATAATTTGGCCCGAACATCGGCCAACCCGTGGATGTCGGGAAACCCTACATGGGGTGGGGGAAATGAACGTTTATGCAAAATGGGCCATCATTAATTATCTAGCAAATTTTGTGGAGAGTAAGTTATCATGATATTTTTGACATTATATTTTGTTCATTAAGAAAATTTGAAGATGTTTTTTTTCTTTTTTGGGGCATTCGGAAAGAAAAAATTCGAAAATTTCCAATTTTCGTAGAATTTACAATTTTTTTCAACTTTTAAAATCAAATTTTTTTTAACTTCCCGATAAGGGAAGTTTATGTAATGGCCCCGAAAATGGAAAATCGATTTTTCGATCGATTTCCATGTTTTGAGACCTCCTGAACATTTTTTGATCGATTTCGCGATCATGTCTGTATGTGTGTGTGTGTGTGTGTGTGTGTGTGTATGTCCGTAAACAGATGTTTCGTTCACGTTTTCTCATAAATTAATAATGTGATCGAAGTGATCGATGTCGTAATCGAAGCCTCTTGACATAAGCTTGCGGTCATTAGATTTTGACCGAAATCGATCCGGTAATTTCTCAGTTTTTTAAGAAAAACATGAGTAAATTTTTCTTAACTTCTCAATAAGCGAAGTCTATGTACTGACCCCGAGGAGGAAAAATCGATTTTTTTATTAATCTCATATATTGCGATCTCCCCAACTTTTTTTGATAGTTTTTACTACTATGTCTGTTGTTATTTATCATTCTTTTCATTCAACATTTTTCCTAATAGTAAATGAGAGAAATTATCGGGAAGTTCTTAGTGCGGCTCAAAGAGTCACACTCATCACAATACATTCTTACTAATTCCTTCTCATCAGCAGCAAAGTACTCCCCCATTCGCGAGCGAGCGTAGCGAGCGAGCAACTACGCACTCCTCTGTTCGCGAGCGAGCGTAGCGAGCGAGCAACTACGCACCCCTAGTTTTAATCTTGTTTTTCTGTCAAGATTTTTAAATTTTATTTTTTTTTCAAAATTTCTAGTTTGGACTGGAAAATTCTCGGTCATCATATCCATCGTAGTGCTAATTTTCTTCTCCTACTAATTGGAATTCAATTTAATAAAAAAAATCGAAGCAAAAATTATAATTAACGAAACAATTGATTGATGCATTAATAATCAATTAGGACAAAAATACGCATTTCCAATACTTCTCAGCAACTAAACGAGATAGAGAGATTTTCTCCGAATCATCATTTTCTGTAACTCCTCAAATTTTCTACATAGAAAGTTCAGGGTAAAATCATTTAATCTCACTTCGAAATATTCTTCTTTTGAGATATTGGCCAAAAATACAAAATAAAAAAAACAGGTGATTCAAGAAAGCCAATTTTTTCCATTAGTTTCTTTCAATATTTCTCAGAAACTGAGCAAGATAGTGCGATTGCATTGTAAGTCTAGTCATGATCTGGACCTTCAACCTTTTGCCGTAGATGAAGCGCAATTGTGGCTCATCCATGGCGAATATCAATTAGTCCAGATCAGGACGGGATCGGGCATGCCGTATGTGGCACGGCGAGTCCGGTCATGATCCGGACCCTTCATTCTTGCCGAAGATGAGCCGAAATGTGGTTGATGTGTTCATTCGGCACAGGGAAACTTCGGCATGCCGGACCAAATTTCTGCTCGGGGAGATACGCTGCCAAATCAGAATCTGAAATGGCCTGCCACATGATGACCTGAGATGGACTGCCACATCATGGCCAGATCTAGCATGCCTTATCCGGTGACATGTTGAAAATCGCGTTACATACCTAATCAAGGCCACATACGGCACACCAGATCACGACCATAGCTATAATGTGGCATGCCATATCATGTCCTAACTTCTGTCGGTCCAGAATTTTGCTCGAGTAGGGTTTAAGAACTCCACGAAAAAATCTGGAAGAATTCGTGAAGATGCTCCAGGCTGTCGAAATTCTTGTTAAGTATTTCCATTTTTTTTACAAAGGCCTTCACTCGGAGAAAAATCTGACATAAAGTACATGAGGATAAATAAATGTAGAATTTTATTTTCTCATTAAACAAAATCCGCTCACTTCTTTGTACTATCATAAAAGAATGAATATTTATTAACATGAGTAACTAGTAAATTTTCACTCGGAACCATATTACCAGTCTCTCACATCACGTATTATGTACAACTCAAAATTTTCTTCAACTATCGAGAATAGTTCTGGAGGAAAATTCAAACGTTCCAATGCGAACTACATCTCACGCATGCCAACTTATACATAGCTGTCCAACTCCAGTACCAAACTATTCGTTCGGCTACCGGGAAAGCGTTTAAACTTACGTTGGAATCCTTCCCGTGTAAACCTCTCCGTATGCCCAACATTGAATGCATAAATTATCCTAAAGTTCGCGAGAGAACGGAGTTAAAGTGAGTGCGAGTGAGAGAAATGACAGACAGAAAGAGAGAGGGATAAAGTATAACGGGTTATAGGGGCGTACTGGGGAAAACGTCGTGCGCCATCGTTGTCTTGCCTATTGTGCAGCGGAGCTCTTCGTCTGTTGGATCTTCAGGGATCCTCAGACTATACTAGCCTTTATATCCCCAAGTGGAATCTCCAATGAGCCTTCGTGACCCCTATCTCACTGGATGTCGTCACGGTATTACGCTCGATTTCATGCATTATTTCCGTTGGACTGCCACGTTTTAACTCAGAGCTCTGTTCTTCTCTTTCCCCCTACTATTGCCTTCCAAAAATTAAAAATAAATTCACGCAAAAAGCAGGCAGAAAACTTTCTGGAAGTTTCAACAAAAGAAAAATTCCCAGTCTTTTGGGAGTTTCATGACCAGAACAGATATCCCTAATTCATATTTTTGAGTCTAAAAAGAAAATACTTGAAGAACGTTATTAATTTTTCAATGAGAACTTCGTGTATTTTACATAATGTAGCACAAATAAAGACTAATTTTTTTGAGGAATGTGAAAAAATAATTAATTTGAAAATCTAAATAATCATTTTTAGAAAAAATTCTGGAGAAAAAAAAGACATATTTTCTAAGAAATTCTTGGACATTTTTTTTGTACGAAGATTTTCCGAAAAAATTTCATTATTTCTCTTCTATTTTTTTATAATTGTTATTTTCAAGCCAGAATTCTTCCGCTGGCTTGCACATCTACACATGTAGTTTTGCACACAAAAAATTGCACATTTGATTATGACACACATTGTGAATAACGGATTTTCCAATTACACCAATAAATTTTCGTTACACACAATGTAATTTGAGATAAAATTAATTGACACGTAAATAAATTATGCATATGTCGTACACTGATTCTGAACCTACCGTTGGGTTTTTACACATTCATCAATAATACACTAATGAACAACACTTGAAGTTCATCGCTTTCTCGAGTTACAGACTCCCTTCTACATAAGCGGAAGAACATAAATGTTTAATCGTTTTACATATGTGCAGATTAAAAAATTCGAATTGAAAAAAAATTATTCTCTTTAAAATTGCACTTGCAATAATTTTTATGAGGAATCATTATTTTCGAAAAATATGACTGATGAAGTTGAAATTTGCAATTTGCGAATGTTTCAAATGACATATGTGTAGAACGATTCAACACCTGTATTCTTCATCCGTGTGTAGAAAGTATCGTGTAATTCGAGAAAGTGATAAACTTCGAGTGTCATTTATTAGTGTATTATTGATGAACTAGGGGATCAACGTGTGCTTCGCTCGCGATTAGGCATTTCTCTCAACCTATCAACATGTTTGCAAATATATTCTATTTTGAGACAAGAAAGTTTTTCAATTTCAATCTGAAAATAGATCTATTTCTTCCTATATGAAAGACATGGCATGTACATCTCGAATTGAATATCGCCATCTTGGAAAATCGAACTCGCATCAACAATCGAGATTAGAACATCGAGATCTTGAAAAGTCAAACTTGATCACGCTGAACATAGCATAGCAAAGATGCCAAATCAAGGAACATCAACGGGATGGCCGTGGCAGTGCTAGTCTATTTATAGCTTCGCTTCAACTTTTATTCTAGACTAGATCGATAACACACTGATCAAAATCTAATTTAAATTATAAACTAGATTGAGAAGATAGATAATTATTATTTCTATTATATTTATGAAAAGCAACTTCAATCAAATCATATCAATATTATGTATGTCTGCAGGTCGTCAGGAAAATTCGATATGGTTATGGCAGAGAAAACAGTATGTCATCTCATCGATTAATGAAATCAATTCATTCAACTCATAAAAAAAATCTCCACAAAGAAACGAAGAAAACTATCTTCTTGTGCACCTTCCCTTCATGAGGGATTCCCACACTGAGAAACCTAGAAAAGTCGAGGTGGACCCTCAGAGAGTTTCCACAAGCTTCATTACTGGATATCTGGACCGAAAACCAAACATCATGCAATTATGACAGACAAAAAATCCAAGAACAATATATTTTTCCTTAAGGAGAGCAATAATTTATTTTTACTGTGATTTAGATGGTTAGAAAAAAAATACGAATTTTCGAGGTGCTCATGAACCATTTTGTGAAAATCAGTTTTCATCCTATAAATATCTGAAAAATTGGTGATTTTTCTTCTAAAACCACAAGAGTCGATGTGCGAATCGTCCTACCATTCCTTCCAAATCAAGTACAAGCTGCTAGAACTAATAGAATCAAAAATAGCTTTGAGAGAATTGAATTCCTCTTCGTAAATTTCCGGCTGAAAAAGTACAGCTTTCAAAAAATTGGACGAAACAATTCATCGAATTAGAGACGAATCATTGCATGTACAATACTGAAAAGTAACAATTCCCAGGCTGTTTGGTACTCGAGATATTTTTATTGAATTAGTTTGCTACAACGCTGAACCCTGGGAAGCTTCTATTCAATAGCCAAAATTTGATTCCTTGAAAAACTTTCAGTTCTAAGTCTGATAATTGTCCATATTCTGAAAATTTCAAATGTTTTTCCGAAATTTGATTCCTTGACAATTTTGCAGTTGTAAGTCTGGGGATTGTCAATATTCTGGAAATGGTATCCTGTTGGTATCGATGTCTCCAAGAGGATCAGGCTTATAAATTTTCAAAGGCAGGTGAAATCGTGATTCAGATGGATATATCATGAGTGTTCAGTTCGTAAACTTCTCTATTTCGGAAATGCATGATTCTAATTCTACTGGAGATTCCGATCCCAGGAATTAATGGGAATATTTTCTATAGCCTCTAGAAGTCCTGAAAAAGTCATCGTGATATCTGAAAGGGTTCCAGAATTATTTTCTTCCAAATATGATCAATGTCAGTCTAAGGATAGCTAAAACCCTTAGAATCGGAAATTAACCACTTTCAGAAGAGTAAACTCCAAATCCTATGAGACGTCGCAGCTGTTTTTCCAAGATTTTTCGAGAGTTCATGAAAAAGATTGCGATGAATTTCAGGCTTCATATTTCCGATAGAATCAGGCTCGTGCATTTTTGAAATATGGAAAACCATAAAAAATATTACTTTCTCCATAAATACTCCATCCACGATTTCCCTACCTCATCCTATAGGAGATGTCAATCTCAAAATACATCAAGATGCTTTCCGCAACCTCCAGCAAGCACTGAAAACGGTAACGATATCTCACCGAATTGTAGAGTTATCCTCTTCTAAAAGTTGTTAATAGTTATTTTAAGGGTGTATCATTTATCCTCAAATGTCTTATCCGTATCAGAAGAACATGACTCTGAATCTCTTCGAGATATCGCTATTACCTCTCTTAAAGGGCTCCTAGAGGCTATGGGAAGGACTCGGATTGATTTCAGGATCAATAGAATTAAACTCATGCCTTTTCGAATATGGAAATCACGAAAAAAGTTATTTTCTCTATCAACACTTCATCCATGATTTTCTCCACCTTCAAAAATGGATAAATCTGATGCTATTGAAGAGGATGATCTTAAAATTCATCAGAAGGCAAAAACCAACGGCGTTGTGGAGATATTCTGCAACTGAGCACCACTAGCTACTGTTCTTTGCAGACTTTGGAACATGTGCTGCGTTATACGCACTGATTCTTCAGAAAATCGTCGAAGATACAGTCGAGCAGGTACCCAGCGATGCCTTATTTGTAGTGGCACTATAAAATCTGCACTTTGAAGTGAATAGTTTTGTCTATACATCAAAAATGATCCGGCTGTCAGTTCATCTCCGAACACGCTTTTGAACTATATTAAAAGTGGTCCAAAAATTCATATTTCAACTGCTGGAAGCGTCTCACGCAACCATTATAGCGCTATTGTAATGGAGTCTGCTGGGTGAAAAGCCGAGAAAGAATCTTCCTCAGCAATACTTAATGCTCATCAGTAAGCAGCTGGAAGACCATTCATCTGATGTGCATGGTGTAATATTGCGAGGATGTGCTGATTCCACGAGATGCATATGTCGATTCTAGGCCATTTTGAGGTGATTGCTTCCCGTGATCTCCAATCGCAATTAATCTGGATCAAATGCACATTAACATCATAAGCTCCTGCTTCATGGAAGCCACTACTCCCTCCAAATCTGGCCTTGAAAAGGTGGACAGAAGAGCCCAACCAAACGTATAAACATATGACGCCTATATACTATAGACATGTACATTAGGGTGTCACTATTCACAAAAGTAGGTACTACTGCTTTATTGATGATAATCACCAAATAGTCAATGAAGGGAATATTTCGCGTGAACCGTGATCGCCGAATACAGCCGATATAATTCAATTTGCGGACGTGATACACTGCATATATAAAGTCCCTTGAGTGTAAATGCAGAGTTGTCGCCACTGTAAAGAATGTGCTGCAGTGACAAATACCCGTCAGGTACAGGTTGAATTCTCATTCACATCCAATTATCTATTCTGTCTCATGTCCCCAAAATCAGGACGGTGTTATGGCCACGACCCGTAAAATTGCAAGTATCGTATTGAAAATGAATGGAAACGTTCGCTTTTTGTTGCGAGTTGAATCGTGGATGCAAAATTAAAACTATTGTGGATTCCTCTTACCGTGGCAAAACACTAAGGTGTACCGCTGTCTCAGGAGAAAGAGATTCGTTTATTTAAATGATAATTCACACACTATTTTACTCTCCTCTTATAAACGCCAGAATTTTTATTCATTACTTCACAAGCTTAATAAAAAAAAAAAAAAAAAACTTCACAAGCTTACAGTAAACAAGCAGGCGCCCGGTTCTTGTGCGTTACTTGAAAGTTTCAGTATTATGCTTGAATTTCATATTCTGCCAATGCAATTGGCAGACAGCTTCCGAATGGAATTTTCAATTTTATAATCTGCTAATAACTACCGTGATGCATCTGAATTCCGTTAATAAAGAACTCACTTTCCTCCCTCGCTTCTCTCCGTCAGAAACTTAATTCTTTACTCTCTTTGTTGAAAAAAATAGCATACACACACCAGATGTATTCTTGCCTCCCTAGGTGAGTAATGTATTATTAGAACATTGTTTTTATATTTGAATTATACTTCTCAATCAAAATAGACGCCTGAATATAATCTGTCCCCCTTAAATAATGATATTTCATGAAAAAAAATCAATATGATATAAAAATTTAGATCATACAATGAAAATTGATAATTTTAAAATTGAATTTCAGGTTTTAATTAGTCTTTCTCGTTGTCATAGTAGAATGATAATGGGTCATTTTTTAGGAAAAATTGTCTACTTTTCAATTACTAAATAAAAAATACTAGCGTTCTCAGGGAAAAAATGGAGAAAAATTGAAATTTGTGGAAAAACTATCTATTTGAGCATTCCTATCAGAGAATTCGAAGGGAAAATCTGAAATTATCAGCATTTGTTAAGCTCGTCTAAGCGAATATTTTAAGCTAAGCTTGGGCAAAATCGGTCCAGTAGTTCCAGAGATAGAGTGTCTATTCATTTAATGGTTTATCAAGGATATCTCAGGAACTGCCGGACCGATTTTGCCCAGATTCAATCCCAAAGGTCTCACTCATAAGATATACAAACCCACGAAATTTGAAGTTTCTAACTCAAATATTTTTTTAGTTATCGTGTTGCCCAGGATTTTCAAAAAAATACATGTTTGTTAAAATACCGGATAAACCAAAAATTTGAGCGCTCGCCACTTCCGAGGTTTAATGTGCACCTTATCGATGCACATCTCCTCGCTGAGGATGGATGCTGTGAAATAATTTTTCGCTGAGAAAACTCGAAAAAACGATTTTTCAATAATTCGCTTTTTCTCGGAAACCATTCGGTCGATTGAGCTGAAATTTCTCTGAGCACATGGCGCACACGTGGTAATTATACCGTAAAATTTTTAGGTCGATACATACAGCCGTTATTGAGAAAAGCGATGGAATGTGTCATCACACACACGCAGACACACATACATACGGACATACATACAGACGACCCTAAAAAAATATCATTTTTCGACATTTCTCATCATTTGGAGTCATATTCCGATGAAATCTCAAATTCGAAAAAAATTACGATTACAATGCTTCTATTCGGAAGCAAAAAGAAACGGGGAAAATTTAAAGGCTTGATCTTTCCGCGACTGTTAAATATCGATACCACTCAATTAAAGAGAACTCAGTTGACTTACAGTGAAATCATAGGAAGAATTGGCAGATGAGCAAGTTGGTTGTCGGTTGACTTGGAGCTCGGAGTTGTACTGGATTTCCTGGAAATCGTTGGATGCTTACGGCGGTCTGTCAGGTTTTTCTTCCAATCCGAACTCAAGAAAGGGAATATGCAGAATATGGCGCGGATTTAACTCGGGTGGTTAAATCGAACTCGAGCTCTTACAACTGGGAGATCAATTCTAATTGAAACAGAGTTTCGTGAGATTGATCTAAATAGAATGACTGCAAGAGGTATGCAGCGGAGCAGAGTAACGTTGTGATGATGGTTTTTTGAAAATACTGGAGAGTAGAGTCTCGTTCTTAGTTGAATTTGGTACTGAGGGTGAAGAGTTGTGTGGTAATCACTTTTTATAGTAAGAAGAATGGGCCGTGTTATACACAGGTACCTTTTTCTTTGTGTATGTGTGCCCAAATTTTCCATATCTCTGAACAGATGGTTTCTTGGGACTAGGGATCATGAATGAGTCTCGATGGTTGTAAATTTTCCTATGATAAGCCGAGTGCACAAAGTGTTCCTTTCCCCGCTCAGTCATCTCCGTAGTATCAAATCTCTTATTTTCGGGTGTCAGTTTGTTTTTCACTAACACGGAGAGATGTTGATAAAACTCACGAAATAGCCTGAAGAAACACACGTGGCTTCTACTGCTTTCTTGCAAGAATTGTTCTCTGCCTCCCCCTTTTTTTCATATATATTTTCCCCTTTTGCTTCCGAATGGAAGCTTTGTTTTTGCAATTTTTTTCGAAATGCCAATTTTTATTGGAAACGACTCAAAATGATGCAAAACGTCGAGAAATCATAATGAGAAAAAAAGTAGACATGTATGTATGTGTGTCTGTGTGTACGACTTCACGACTCTCTATTACTCGAGAACGGTGAGAGATAAAAATCCGAAATTTTGGCAAGATATCAGTTTTGATGAAGTGTATGTCCCATAAAAATTTCAGCAAGATCGGTCCAATGGTTTCTGAGATATATCAATTTTTTAAAAATCGTATCTTTTGAAATTTCTCAATTTGTGTGAGACAAATTCCGTTGAAAATTTTACTCGAGATTCGCAACCATAATATCTAACTTTTGGCGAATTTTTATGAATTTAATCCCATTATTCTATTAGTTATTAATTTTTTTGTGCTTTTTTCCAAAAACTCGGTTTTACGACGATAGCTCAATGAATAATTGACTTAAAGACTTCAAATTTTTTCTGTATATGTAGTTTCTGATGAAGATGGTTGGGATTGAATCTGAGGCATATCGGCTGAACGGTTCTCGAGATATTTTGAATCGAAGTTTTTCCGAAAATCGGCTGTATCTTCCAAACTACTCATCCGATTTCATCGGAACGGAGCTCAAAAGATTCGTGTTCATGAGCTGAACAAACCCTCAATTTTTCGAATTTTTAGATGAAGTTCTCCGCTTATTATATTGAAAAATGTATTTTTTCCTCAATTTTTCCAAAAAAAATCAGAAAATGCCATTTTTCTCGATTCTTTTGAATGGACACCCCTATTTTTTATTTGGTTTTCTGAAAGAACACATTTTTCTCTTTCAAATGAGCCTCTACTCACCTTCGTAGGACAATCAGAAACTGTACCCAAAAGGGAACATTAAAAGTGAAAAAGTGATTTTTTATGTAAAATTTAGCATATATGATTTTTTTTTGAGAGAGATGATAGAAAAAATTCAAGAAGAACCATTCGGAAGCATCCTGCTAATTCATTAGCAGAAATTGAAAGGAAGAAATAGCGATTTAAAGGATAACGTAGAAAAAATAGCAGCCAACCCAGCGAGGAACGCCTGCTTGTTTTGCTTCCAAATGGAAGCGAAAAGTTTAGTATTGAAATTGGGCGAAATCGCTCCAATAGTTTCTGAGATATTGGACAAAAACCATTTTATGAAAAGAGGTTATATCTCGAAAACTATCCAAGCAATTACATCCATGTTCAGCTTAAAAGATTCATCTCAATGAGCCCCACAAATGGTGAGAATTTCAGATTTTTAAGAAGAAGTCTCTTATGAGAGTTTTCGATAAATTATTTTTTTCAAAAATAACGGTTTTTCTTAGCTTTCTCCCTAGGAACACTATTATTTTTTATTTCACCATTCGAAAGGAGACATTTTTTTCTACAAAATGAGTACATTTTCTTTTGACGACAATCAGAAAGAATAGAAATCCTAAAAGGAACCCAAACTTCAATTTTTCAGATTTGTCGTAGGATCTCAATTTTCATCTAATATTGAAAATTTATGTATCATATGACATTATTGCAATTGAATCGATTATTGTAAGCTAGGACTGCAGGTCCTACGATTGAATCCTGAACAGATCGATACAGTCTGGAACAATATTCGTAGGAATGTTTAAGTGCGTATTTGTCGTAAAAATGATGTTATTTTTTTGAGCAATGGAATACATGAATAGCGATTTGATGCAATATTGATGAAATTCCATTCGGAAGCATTTTGCCAATCGAATTGGCAACATATTAAATGTCGCACAAGGAGTGGGGATTGCCAGTAACGCACAAAGAGTCGCACTCCTGCTTGTTTTACTCGCTGTCAAGTAAAGTAATAAAATCGATAATGGCTCGGATTGAAGAGTGTTTCTTTCTTAGTGTGGGTCTTTGGTTTTTTCTTTTCTTATTTTCATTGTTTCCACTTCTTTCTTCAAGGCAGGTACAATGATGATAGGAAACATTGTAATCCTCACGCTGCTTATCGGGTGTGATGTTGACTTTGCTCATGTATCTCTATGAGCCCCCCCTTTGTTAGCTAAATGAATTTTTTTTGGATCGCAACAACGGAGTCGATTGCTCCGTGATATAAAGCTTCTTGGAGTCGAAGTACTCGTGCCCTAAAGTGTTCAGGTACATGTGTGTGGTATGTTTCTAGGATTGGGCTCAATGTTCCCATCAGTGTTCCTGATCGCACAAGCTAAGTGCGATTAGTTTCGTCTTCGACAAGCCACCAGGTATCACCCGTCCCCTGCAATCCTACTTGAACATTGGTATAAATACCCATTTGCAACCAAATCCCACGGTTACAACTCTCCAGCCAACAAGCTATTAGGATACTTTCCATAGCCCCTCAAAAAAAAACCTCAAGAAAAGTAGTAACGACATCTCAAAGGGTTCCAGAGTCTCTCTAACGAAATATTAAATGTATTGACGTTCAGTTTGACGTTAATTATTTAAAATAACAATGTTGAAATAAAAAAAAATAAATTCACTATCCTGAACTCTTTTCGTATTTATTTTAACACTATTTTTAACACAAACTTCACTATTTTTATTTTGGAATTAATTTTTAGCTATGTCATACGACACTTACTGTCGAAATATTATTGATTTCCCTCCAACCAATCAGAGAACGAAGAAATGTGTACATGCCTAGCTTCACTCAGATTACTTACTTTATTATGAAAGATGCTGAATGCGCGCAGAGTTTCTAATTCACCATTAACCTGGCATTATGAGCTGTCGAAATATTATCATTAATTTTTTTATTCATTTTTGATTTTCCCTCAACCAATCACTGAACGAATAAATGTGTACGCAGTTACCTTCCTCTTATCTCATCTACTTTATTATGAAGGGAATGTATAAAAACTCAACGTTAGGTTTAGAATCAGTGTACAACATAGACATAATTTATTTACGAGTCAATTACCTCGTCTCAAAATGCAATGTATATGACGGAAATTTATTTGTGGAATTAAAAAATTCGTAATTCACAATGTCTGCACTAATGGAATGTGCAGATCCGAAAATGTGTAGGCGTGCAAAGCTTATCCAAAGCTGAACCTTCGGATAAAAAATTTGTTGTCTTTCTCTTCAGAAAACTATCTTGAGAGTTAAACAAAATAGGACATTTTCACCATGAGCTTCTTTTGTGAAAGATTTCGAGAGCTATAAAAAAACGTCTCTAGAAAATTTTCGCTCTCGCTTGACTTTCAAGATATTCTCAAAAAAATATGAGCGAAAAAATGGAATTGACCTGTTCTACTGCCTTTCTACTGAATTTTTTATTTTTGAAACAGTCTAGTTGAATTCTCAGACTACGTATTCTTCAAGCATTCATTATAGTAGGTTTGTGCCTCTATTCCTGGTATTCACTCGTCTAGCTACACCTTCCTTCTATACTATGTTGCAAATTTGTACAGCAGCCAGAGGCGGAAAAGAGGTAAAAGGGTGAGGGCTAGGATTTTCAGGGTGCAGGAGGCTTTCGGTGTTACCAAACTTGGTTTCACTGTGTAAATAACAGATGCATCAAGAACTACGGTAGAGTCTTGTTCAGGATCAGAAGCTTGGCTGACGGTAATTCTGCATACACATCTATAAACTTTACTCTCCACCTCTTCTACCTCTCACACATCAGAGACATCAGTAAATAATTGCAGACTACTTTCGCTAGATTATCTTCGTAGAGAGAAACCCCTGGGATTTTGATTACTGGGAAGATTAAAGTGGGCAGGTTTATCAATGCTATGAGACCAAGGTGAAATGGACCTGCGGGGCAAAATGGACCGGGATTCTTTTTAAGTGCGAAGGTCTCTGGGAAAAATTTGAAAAAATTCACTGAAAATTTAGATGTGCAAGAGCAGCTTCTCAAATTTTCTCAGATTTTTCAGAAATGTTTTTCACTCCGAAAATTTTTTTTGGATCCGCGGAGGTCCATTTTACTCGAAAATGAATTTCATCGGTGTAAAATAATAGAAATACTGTTTGTAATGAACTGAAAAGTTTTTTTCGTTGAAAATAATATTCACTGCTTCAACTTTCAGAGTTTCAAAAATTAATTGCAGCAAAAGTTTTTCAATTATTTCATTGAATTTGCAATTGATAACAATTGAATGAACTTTCTCAAATTTCTGTGCAGTTGAAACGTATTCTCTCTATGAATAAAGTAATAATAATTTGTAATTCGGGGTGAACGAATTTCCCATGCAATTGACACAGAGAAATATAACCATTCTCAATGCTATTATCATATCGATTCATTCGTATCTATTATTCTCTCTCGAATTTCGTATTAATATTTCACCTTACAGAAAGTATGCGAGAGATGTTTTACGGAAATTGAAGATGAAATAGAATGACAAAATATAAGTACGCATGTGGAGAATGAAGAATTTGAATGTTAGGAATGGATTGATAAAAACGTGGAACGTGACATATTTTACGGATAATTATCTTCTGAATTTTCACTCGTATTTTTACTTGCAAGGCCAATGCAATAGTTACATAATGTGAAGACAAATATTAATTCAGTTCACATCTTTATTATTTCAAATTAAATGAGGGAAATTAAAAATTGAGTAGGTGAGTGTAGTTGCAGCGAGGAGAAAAGAAGAAAAATGAATTTACTGAAAAAACAATTGCGGAGGTACGCTTAGGGGCTTCAGAGGAATTTACATACACATATGTATGATAATGTTTGTTCCTCTTTTGGTATTACTTGGATCATAGAGTTGGGTAAGGCGGGAAAATGTTGGGATTAATCAATTATGGAGAATACTCGTGGAAGGATGAATAGATAATCCCTTCTGAAAGAGTACGTGAAATATTTTTTATCCCTGATTAATTTGTACATATTTTATAATAGGGCCGACGTATTTGAGGGGTAAAATCCCGGAATTTTTTTTAGAGTGAAGGGCTTTGCCCAAAAATTTGGAAAAATTCGAGAAGATGCTTCAACATGTCTACATCATTGAATGATTTTTTCGTAAAAGTTTCCAATTACAGAAAAAAAAAATCCTAACGCATTTTGCCCTAGTTCTTTTTTCAAGTTAATTTTTTTCTTGATCTTTTTTATGAGACTATCTTGGAAACTAATAAACTTACGCCCTTTTTGCCCTAAACCTTTCTCATAGCCCCTGAAATTCTTCAAAAAAAAGGATCTTGCATAGCAAAATTGCCCTATCTGGCTCGATTTCCGAGATATTCTCACCAGATAATTTTGAAAAAAATCGATTTTCCTATGTTTCATTTCTTCGATACTGGCATAATATTGAAGAGAGTATTCGTTAATTTTTTCCGACTTTTCTTCTGAAATTCTTTCACTTCTCTACCACTATAATTTTTATTCACAGAAAATTCTCAACTGATTCCTCAAATTCAGTCTGAACAAATTGAAGTTACGACATAAGCTCGAAAAAAGCGAAATCCCCGATTATTTCAACATCCTTGTTACAAATTTGATACTCCATCCTGCTTTAATTTTCACTTTATCGTTCTTACGAATTTCATTCTCTTATTTCTTCGTTTTTTCCACACTTTTCCACAACCTTGCCATTTTTTTGCGTTACTTTGAGACAAGTATCTAGAGAGTTTCTCCTTGGGAACCATCGATCTGGTTGTTACCCTCAGCGATAACTTGAAACAATATAGAATGAAATTTTTATAGCTGGAATGAGGTAGTGGGAGGAATAATAGTGAGATAGCAAAAAAAGGAAAGAGTGAAGTGAGGAACTCGTACAGAAATAAAGAGGAATAGATAAGCGTTCTTTTCTCGTGTCACCGTCACGGGTTATAACAACCAAACTACCAGTGTATTGAATTCTTGGTAATCGTTTATGGAAGCCATTTTACGAGTTAATGACAGAGAGAGAGTATCCAACGAAAAATCGATTTTTCCCCTTTCTTTCCATTATTTCATACTATTGTTATGCAAGGGCTGTACTACTAAATTATTGAATAGGACAGTAGAAGGGGAAAATAGAGGTAATTTTATTGCATTTTATAACGAATCATAATTTAAAATATTTATGATGATTGTACATGTCTGATGAAAATGGCTTTACAGTAATCATCTTTTTGTGAAACTACAATTTATTATTATTATTTTTATTCCATTCCTTTTTTTTCCATTCAATATGTGAAATGAGTGTATGATTGCCTCAATTTTACGTTTATATTCGTATTAAAACCCTGCAATTGTACTCTCTCCAAATTAACTTCAATCGATGTATCGTTTTGTGGAAATGGATAATCGGCTTTAGCGGTTCTGCCCATTTCATGCCTTCGTATATCCTCAGTAGTGTAGCATTTTACTACTTAAGGCACTTTCTGCAATGTATATATATATAAGCTGGGAGAAGAATGAAGAGGAGTATTTCCGTGAATCCCCACGTTCGTAAAATCTACGAACCACAATATCGTTTCTGAAAGAATGAGGAGAAAAAAAGAGGCGGGGAGAGGGGGGAGGAATATAAACGAATATACTGCATGATATTCGCTGAGCCACGTGCTCGTATATTACATGCATATGAGTAATAAAGAAAAAATGTTTCTACATCGATATCATGAGAAAATCTTCGTTGCGTGCTGGCGGAGAGAAAAAATGCAATTTTTTATGCCAATTTACTGGCATTGATAGTTAGATATAATTATTGGGAGGAGTGTGCTTTTTGTTCTATTGATTTTTCCGAAATTATATACATAACGTCGAATTACATTAAGATTTAATTTGAGTAAGGAGATTAAGGCGCTCGTTACGAAAGTGCGATGACTCGTCTGCACTTTGTTGAATTGGAAAATGTATATTTGAGGATAATGCAATCAACAAAATGTTGTTTCTATAATTTCATAAAATAATCAAGAAAATTGGAGGAGATCGGGGCAGAATGGATTTAAAATGTTTTTTTTTTAAATGAAAATCTCCACTGAAAAATTTGATCAAAATCATTCAACGATGTAGACATTCTGCATCATCTTTTAAAATTCTTTCGGAGTTTTTCCCGAAGTCCTTCACTCTGAAAAAAAATTCCTGGATCATTTTGTTCTGGAGGTCCATCTTGCCCCAGGCTCACCTATCCTGTTACACCGATTTTGGAAATTATGGAGAATACTCGTGAGAGGATCAATAAATAATCCCTTCTAAGAGATTATCAGGAATGTTTATTATCAGTGATTGATTTTCAATATTTTATAATAGGGCAGACTGGGGCAAAATGCACCTGAGAGGTAAAATTATCCTGGAATTTTTTTCAGAGTGGAGGACTTCGACAAAAAATCTGGGGAAATTCAAGAAGATGTTCTATCATCTCTTGACTCTTGAGTAATTTTTTCAATTTTTTTGAAGGCTTTTACTCTCAAAAAAATCCCGCCTACATTTGCCTCACACATCCATTCTATGATTCAATTCTTTTTATTGATCTTTTTTTTTTTTAGAATATATTAGAAACTAATGGTGATATGCCCTTTTGCGACTCTGAACCTTTTTCTAGCTCTTGAAATTCTTTACTGGAAAGGATTACGATTATTTTGAAAATACGTTACAGGCTTTATCAATTCTTGAATCAAATATTAACATTATTCAGTAATTATTAGAATAATTTTATTTTAATTTGCAAATTTTGAAGAAATAAACGAGTATTTCGCGATTTTATTTTTTTAACTGACCTGACGAAATTTAGTCGATTTCCCAATTAGTCTTCTGAAATAATTATTCATTAATATCCACCAAAAAGTATTTTCTTATGGATCCTTATTTCTAGAACTATTGGGTTTAGAAGAATTTATGAAGAGACCTTTTTTTTTTGAGAAAATTTGATTTTCTGAAAAAAAAAGAGTTCTTGACATTTTCCTTTAAACCTGATAGATTTCAAGATATTAACGTTACAATGTTTATCATTAAAATTAATAAATAGAAAAATTGTGCAATTTCGAAGTTTATTGATTAATTAATTGGAAAATGCAGAAATTTTTCCACCAAGAATTAATGTTTTGTAATAATCAAAAATCCATATTTATTTACATCTCGATAGTATGAAAGCGAATCCCCGTCTGCGAAATGAGCTATTCATGAATGGAAGTAATTGCTCATGACAAGTCAATGAAGAATGAAACAAAACGTAAATTAAAAAAAAAATGAAAAACCATGCACACTGCATAAAGAGCTCTGATGAACATGTAGCCGTTGGCATCGCGTCGCAGTTAGCGTGCACTCCAGCACAGTTATATTTGGTTGGGCAACCTGAGGCTAGTGGTAAAAGCGTTCCACGGTCAGACACGCCGTGGACACGCGGTATACTATGTGGTCTATGTTTCACGTACAGCTAACTTTTTCACTCTTTCATCTGTTCCCCCTACGTTTTCATATATACTCAGTGAAATATCACATAATTGAATCAAAAGCTTCTTTTGTACAACATCAAAAGGCTCTCTACAACCTGAGGCCACCAAGTGGACTCAAGAAAATCTTTTGAATTTTCCTTCCTTCTCTCTTTCCATCTATCTACTTTTTTTCATCTCACTCACGTGTTTTCCCCTCATTTACCATGGCTGTTACATTTTCGCTATGTACCTCCATTGTTTAATTTCGTTTTCATTTATTTCCGTACACCGAATTTAACGTAATTACGAAAAAATTAATTTTCTTCAAGAAAGAAGACCGAATTATGATATCGTCGCCTTAGAAACAAAGTGGTGTAAGTGTTATTTTTTCATTTTTTTTCTTGAAAAAAAAGTGCCGGTTTTTCTCAGCATTTTATGCAGAAGTGGTGAAAACAAAAAAAAATAACTATAACGTAGAGTCGTAAGTGCTACGTACTACGAACAAAGAGACGTTTTTCTGGCGCTCACGTCTTTTTATTTTTAGTTTTCTATTCAATTTTTCCTGATCTCAAATAGGCCTCTCTTCGACACATACGTATGTTTGTTTAGGGAATTTTACTGACCTCGGTTTGCTTCTGGAAAAATTGATAATACTAAAGTGACGTATCTCCAGCACATAACGCCCGTTTGTTATTTTGAATTGATGACAACAAAGGAGCGTAATTCCAGCTTATGCCTGTTTCTGCTACAAGTAATACGAGACCGATCGAGGAATTTATATCTGATGGTTCGAATATACAAGAGAAAAAACTGTGAAGATCTGCGATATGCATTTGTCGAAATTCAGCCGATGAGGGAAATAATTTTTTTGCTTCCGAATGGAAGCTTTGGAATCGTAATTTTTTTCGAGTTTGAGATTTCATCGTAATATGACTGCAAATGACCCGAAACGTCAAGAACCGCCGTTTTTAAAAAATGCCTGTGTGTATGTATGTGTGTGATGACTAGGGCCCCAGACTTTAGTTATTATTTCGTCCGGTATAGTTGCTAGGTAACCGTCCGCACAATTTCAAATGTGTAGAATCAAATTTGTCAGAATGTTGAAAATCTTAGAGGGAATTTGAGGGGGATCTCGGCCAATTGCATTGGCAGAATATTAAATGTACGATGTCCAAATTGCGCGCAAGGAGTGGAGCTCCTGCTTGTTTTTTAATTGACCAATGAGGAATCGGTCTTACGTATTTCGATATATTTTCGACTCTCCACTATGTTCATTTGTATGTATGCTGTATTCTAGATACGAGACCGATGGCGCGCCCCGCGCGCCCTGTACGTTTGCTACTTTAATATGACAGTTTACATTTTTTCCTGATTTGTTCCCCATATACTAAAAGAGGTGTTACGGAAGTTGCGATATATCGAATTGAAATGCGATTAATCGAATATGTGAAAAAATGTCGATCGAAATTTGTCGCAAGGAAAAATCCCACAAGCGCGCGCAGCGCGCCTTTAATTTAATTGCTATTATATTTGTAGAAGAAAAATTAATGAAGGCGCGCGTAGCGCGCTTTTATTTGCTAGTCTGCTTAACCTAATTGACTAATGAGGAATCAATTTCATGTGTTTCGCTATAGTATTTCGACTCTAACGATGTTCATTCCTTTCTTTGACCAATAAGGAATCGGTCTTACGCGTTTCGACTCTCGCGATGTTCATTTATGTGTATAGCTTTCATAAATAGGAAAGCCTGCTTGTATTCCTTCCGAGTATTTTGTTCCTTTTTATAGCATTCCAAAAACCAATGGTTGTGAGTGTCCAAAAAAAAATTTGATAGACTAGAAAGAGAAAGAGGCCCTTCTGCCCAAATATGACATTTTTAGTTTGAGAATTTGAAACAAAGATGTAACTCCAAATATTTTCATATCATATGGAGGAATTATAAAAACTGAAAGGCGTAAGTGTTCGGAAATTGACGCGATATTCCTGAGCAACCGGTCAAATTTGGGCCGATTAGCTAAGATTTCTGACGTGACAAGTTACCCCCCCCCCCTCCCATCCCCTCGAATTGAAATTGGTCAGTCTTCATTCGGAGTTCAACGAGAGGCCAAAGTTTTCTATTGTGTTTGAATTGTATTTCGATATTCAAAGTTTCTTCCTATTTAATTTGTGCATTTAACTTATCCCTCAACTTTTGTGAACTCAACATAACAGACAACCAGCTCATTAGTTTCTCATGTATCAACTTTTACTGTTTGGATGATATTAACCGCGGACAATTATACACGATATTGGCTAAACTTCGAATGGTTAATGAAACTATCTTTGTAACGAATTTCCCACTTTCAACATTCTTTGGCTCGCTTGCACTTTCTTCACCTATTCATCCCGATCCACCTTTAGTGAAAGGTTGCGGAAAATCAGCAGGTTTTTGAACAGTAAGTGCCAAATTAGGATTTCTTATAATAAAAAATCCAAATAATAGAAAGATTAGTCCAAGATGTAGCCTGAAAAATAAAAAAAGAAGAAAGCAACATAAGTGCGGAGATACGCTCCTTCCACTCTAACATTAGCAATTACGCTAATTTGTTATTCTAATCTTCAATTATTCAAATAAGATCAAGGACAGAATAAAAAACATTTTGGCATGGTTTAAGGACATCCGCCTCTATCATTCGAGAATCGAGCGTTTCTGGCACTTACGCCACTATCTTTCTAGGGCGACGATATACTTTCAAGTAAATAAATAAATCAATATTTTTCATGGGACCCTGGCGCAGAATATTTCGTGATACAGTGGAAACTCCCAAAGGATGACCACATCAAGATGGCCTGCGCTCTTCACAAAATGGCGGAGAATGAATTGAAATAAAGACCTCTAATTTATTCATTTTTCTCAACTGAAAGAGGAGCTTTCACATTCAAGAGGACTATTTCACAAGAATATACGACACTATTATCACGTTGTTAATCCACAAAATGGGAATACATGTTACAAAGCAAATCTTGGTAATGCTGTTCACTATGCTATTGAAGATACAGTGTATGACGAGCTGTATTTTGCGGGCTCGTAAACATATTTACGATCGCTCACTGTACGCATAGAGGAACGAGCGAATGTTATGAGTTCTTTTTGAGGTTAGAATGAGGTTAGTACATGTTACAAACACAGTAACTAGTGCTTGGCGCCATCGGCATCATCAAATGATGTATTCCGTTTCTGCTATTATCCCATCATCTTACATATATCATGGATTACATATACACATGAAGCCTCGTACCTCACCCCCAGTCAATGTTTATGGATGGAAGCCAAAGTACAGCCTGGGGAGAGAAGCCTCGCTGCTGGAGAGAGAATTATAGGTCTGGTCCAACGGGGGGTTACCTTGATACCAAAAGGATATTCTGACTTGCATAGCTCACCATATGTACCTTATAGATACGAGAGCACAGTCTCCTGCTACTCCCCTTCTCTACATCCTTTCTCTGGTATCTACCATGATTCGTATCGGTGCTCGTGAATTAACCTCTCCCGGTATTACACCTCAGAGATCGTGTCCAGATCCACTGATTTATGGTACAGTGAACGTACTAACGTTATATTCGATCAATGGACCTGATAAGAGAGAGCCTTTGCATTGAGCTTGTTTTTTTATATCGCTTCTTTTTAATTTACACCCACGGCATATGTATTATTCTCCATCCAATCTCTCGGTACTTTATTGATTTCATTTTTTTCAGATGTGAAGCTAGATTCAGGACGCGTATTACATACAATGATTTAGGTCTCTGCTATTCTTCGCACTTTTTGTGGTTATTTTTTATTGATAAATGTGATGTATGGAAGATTGAGATTTGTGGGCAAGAGATCCAGCCAAAATCAGCAGCGAAAAAGTGAAAAAGTTGTTTTTTTTTCATTTTTTTTTTAATATTTCGGAAACAAAGTAAGATAGTGATTTTATACAAAACCTTCTTTTGTGGCCTGTAGTGACTGAGAATTTCGGAAATTGCATAACAATCACTGACACATGTTAATATTAATGTCTTAACTACAATTTATTGTAATCGCGTCTTGTTGGATGAAATATGGACAAAAGTAGTATAGAAGAAATAGCTATTTACAGATGTGAATTCATGACGTAAAGTGTGTCACGTCTCCTGCAAGACTGAATATTAAATGCGTATTAAAGGATATCGTGTGATATGGAAATAACGGCGCAAAGAGAGCGTCAAGAAAGAGAGGCGTGACAGAGCGAAGGAATTAAATAAGAATGAGATAGCGTGTGTTCGAGTCTCAAGTGTTTGGCTCCTCATCCATGGATAAGGATGAGGAGCCATGTATATGTATGTGTATGTAGTGGTCGTTTCAGGCTTTTTTTTTTTTTTTTTTTTTTTTTATTTATTTGCGTTTTCAAACTGTACAGTTTATTTCGCTAAATACAAAATGTATATGTATATATATAGTAAAAAAAAATGAAAAGAATAATTATACAAAACAGAAAAGAGAAAAGATTTTTTTTCCCTCTCTCAATTATAATTTCGCTCATATACCTTACAGTGGGACTTTTTTTTTTTTTTTTTTTTTTTTTCTTAAAGTCTTTCAGATTTTTATCTTGCATACATTAATGAAGTTACTAATTATCATAACAGTTTTTACATCCAAGTTTTTCAGTATTTCTCTGCTATTATATGGAGGGAAAAGTCCAATTGCACGTAAGGAAGTGATCATTGTTTTTCTCTCCTCCGCATATCGTCGGCAATGCCACAGTACATGATCAAGACTTTCGTTAAGAGCACCACATTCACAAGCAGGGGATTCTACGTCGTTTCAGGCTCTTGACACTTTTTTTTTTTTTTACAAAAAAGAGGATTCGGGCAGAAAGGGCACATGCGACGATTAGTTCCCAACATATTTTTGGAAAAATATTGTTATAAAAACCGACTCTAGCCAAAATCAGTACACTGAGAGAACGATTCGTTAACAGTTAACTCACGGATTGAGTTGAACCGAAAAACTTCACCCGGTTGACCCAACAGCGTATTAGTTAACTGTTAACTAATACGCATTTGAGGCGTCGTGCGCCACCTGACCGATAAATTCGCAAATTTTCCGCCTGAACGTTTTTCTCTTTGTGTTTTAGTGAAATCAATTAGTAAAATCAATTGAAATTCAGAGAAGAAAATTATTCCATAACACTTGAACAGAAACTGCTTTCTGTATTTCGAACTAACCTCGAAAAATGAGGAAAATGTAGCAATTTTTGCGTGCCTCAACAGAAACCCCCTGAACGAGCCATTCGTTAACTATTAACGAATATTAGTTTGGTTGCCATCCCAACTAATATTAGTTAACAGTTAACGAGGCTCGTTACAGCCAAACGAATCGTTCTCTCAGTGTAGTGAAGAGGGGAAACAGGATAATTCTATTTTTTGTTATTATTTTTGAGGAAAACTCTCGCAAACTAAGCAGAATAATGCGTTCTCACCCTAATCCAACTTTGTGGCTTTTGAAATTCTATACAAAGAAAAATGAGGGCAGAAAAAAGTGTATCTCCCTTAATTTCCGAGACTTTCAGCTGAAATCTGTAGCGAAGAGGTGAAACAGGATAAATTAATTTTTTTTGGAATTCTTTTTTTGATCATAGCTAGAAACTAAACGAGATACTCTAATTTCATCCAAGCCATTTTTTGGAGTTCTTGAAGTTCTCTACAAAAAAGACCAGGGCATAAGGGCGAATCTTCACTAGCTTTCGAGATATTATTGGAAAAAAATGGACAAAAAAATCAGGTGATTCCATTTTAGAGTTATGTTTTTTTAATATTCTTTCATTGATATTTCATTTGGCAATCTAATGGGAAGACTGTTATATCTCATTCTCATGAATAAGTATTTCCACTAAAACGACAGAATTGATATTCAACGTGGATTCATATCAATAAAATATCCTTCATATTTATGGAAAAAGATGATACTCATGGGTTCATCGATTGTTTAAAAATATATATTATGTATGTGTGTGTGTGAGAGAGAGAGGAATAGGTCTCGCAGTGGCCATCAATCGTGCAACATGGGTAGCGTTCAGTGTGATATGGAGCTGGCAAAGGATGAGCACGTAGTGTCAAGGCCTCTGTGGTAACGTTAAATAACCAATACAGTTGCTTGGTACAGTACCAACCATAATTCATATGCAAATGTACTAGGATCGTTCACACTGGTGCATTGTATGCACGTAGAAAATCTCTAGAGATCTGTAGACCGTTATAACATGGACTGTATTATATTTCTGTTCTCTTAGTTTTCAACTATTCAACTAAAACTCTCATGTGAATAATATGAAACTTCAAATTAAAAACATGGAAATGGAAGAAAAAAAAAATATTAAAAAGTAAAAATTTGGAATCAAAAATTTGAATGTAAACTGGAAATAACATGTGAAAATTATATTGTGGCAAAATGCATCTCTGCGGTTAAAATATCCAGGATTTTTTGGGAGTGAAGTACTGCATGAAAAAATCTGAAAAAAAATGAGAAGATGCTTCAACATGTCCATATTGTTGGGTAGTTTTCTTTAAATTTTTCCATAGGGGGTTTTTCCTCGAAAAAAATCTTGACTCATCTTTTCGGCAGATTCAATTTGCCCTGACTACCATTAATAAAAATTAGATTTTTAAAGATGAAATTTTTAGTAATTACTTCCTTCTACCATTCAAATTTTGATCATAAGAAGAAAGTAGAGTTAATAATTTAAAAAAATATAAAAGCTGATGACAAAGTTTCATTATTCAATTTAATTCAATTTGTCTAGAGAATCCGCAAAATTAATTAACTTCAATCACATCAAATAAAGAGTAATAACTGCTCTTTTTTATGATTAATGAGTGTAGTAAATTGATTACTCATTCATTTAATATAAAATATCTTGATAAATTATAGTGAATATCCGGGTTTAATGTGCAGTAATTGAAAGAGCGGTAATGTGTCAGGGGTGCGTCTGACCGCAGTGGCGCATCTGGCAATGGCTCACTGCGCTAGACAGTGCTGTCTGGATGACTGCACAATGTTTCCACGTTCAACCATGCACTCAATGGTATACCACCTGCGGCTACAAACAGGGCTACACGCTAGTTTCTATCGCCTAAAGAAAATCTTGCAATTGTTCTTTGAACCGATCAATTACTTCGGATACACAATGTACTCCATTGGCTTCATTAATACATTAATAAAAGGAAAAAAAAGTATCAGGTGTGGAGCAATTTTTTTTTCGCCCTGAAAAAACACAGATAATATCGATTTAAAAAAGTGCAGTTTGTAAAAAATTGTTTGCCACTTTTTTTATGGACGCATTTAATGGATAAACCTTTAATAGATTCATTAATGCAGAAATTTTATCGTGCCTGTGTTTTTCATTCTATGCCACATTTATTTCATAAAAATCCTCTTTTTTTTTTGCTTTGGTTGCTTTGTTCAAAAGCATTGTGTATTTCAGAGCATTCGCACTCATTGTCGATAGGGATTTTACTGGTCCACAGAGTTACATCGAAATCAATGGTAATGCGCACACGTAAGTTACACACAGCTTGGGGTGGAATTGTTGTATTTTTTTTGTTCATGGAGAATCTCGTTCCATTGTTTTATGCAGTTATATGAATTCTCTGATGAAATCAATCGAAGTGAATATAAAATTGTATCGTTATTATTGGATGAAAATATTGACAGAGATTCTATCTGTTGATTGTGTGCGTACAATTCTCGGGTTTTTTAAAATCATATTAGTACTTTTTTATTCAGTTTTTATCATCAATATTTGGTTATTTTTTTATGGAAAAATTGTGATAATATTGATGTGGAGGAACTCGTGCGATGAGAATTACGAGTCCTTAATTCTTCAATTTTTTCAATCAATTCAGTTGTGAGAAGTGATAAATCAAGAAATGTCGTTCAGATTATTTGGGAGATAACTTTGAAATTAATGGACTTCAAAGAATTTGTCAGAAGACGTTTCTTACGCTCAATAATTTCCGCGTTATTGTCGAGAATTCAGTAGTGAAGTGGAAGAACGAAACAGATAAATTTTATAATGTGACAGAGTTTAATGGAAGACCTCATTTTTTATCAATTGTTTTACGAGTAATCGGATTATTCAATTTTTTATTGAGAATTTTCACAGTTTTGTGAGCATTAACCCGAGAGTTGTCACCGTAAGCTGATCTAACAACTTTGATTGGGTGATGAGAGATTCCCCGACGTGTTATTTCGATTGCGACGTTACCTAATCGTTTCTACAGCGTAAATGCTTTAACTGTTAGAACATTCACTATTGTCAGAAATGGAAAACATCTGCCATTGACTATCAAAGAAACGTGTTAGAATTAGGAATAAATGCTACTTTAATTTATCATATTTTGAATACAAAACGGTGACGTGTTCTTTTTTTTTTTTAATTTGTCTCAAAAATATTTTCCTCCACTCACCTACTTTTTCTTCGGTTACAATCCCAAATACTCTGCTTTATTTACCTATTACAAATAAAACTCGTTCAAGAATAACTTCATCCAAAAATATTCAGGTAATCAGCATTCATTAACGAAAATAACCAGAGCAATAATTACATGGTAATCATAACTAATCATTAATAACGAAAATTAACTGATGAATACGTAATGAATAATAAAATAATAAGTTCATCAACTCATTTACATTCAATTCATTAACAATATTAATTTGCATTACGCGAGTTAGACTCAGTTCATTTTATGGTATATTCATTGCATTGTTAATCACAACCAATCAAAACTATTAACTCAAGCAGTATTTTTCCATATATTATCATTAATTATTTCAAGAACGTATGCACTAAATGGAACGAATTAAAAACAAGTGATATTTATAAATATTTTTGACATCCGAAACTTCTACTATATTCGATTACAACATTTTCTTTTCTCATGGAGTATAGATGCTATATTATAATACAAAATATGCTATAAAAATATAATTCATTATTTGTTAATAATCCATCATTATTTCTATAAGATTGTATCAGATTGTTCTTGATTGATATCTTTGTAAATTGATATCTTTGTGTAGAGATATTACAGTATGGTTATTTTGGCATTGAAATTTTTTATTAAGATATTTTGTTCGAGTAGAAAATTAATTCTTTAGAAAATTTCGTAGTAAATAAAGTTTAAAGAAGAAATAAATTTTAAAAAATCATAGTTAGTAGATAGTAAACTATGGGTCACTGCTGTTGGAAATTTAAAATCGTGAGAATTGATGAAAACGACTTGTACGAGAAGCGAATGACTTATGCTCGGAAACTGATTACGGTCTGGAATCCCGCCAATCGGAAGTTCTCGGTTGGTCGAAGGGGAGACGAGGAATTTCCTTTGATTGTCTAACCCTCAAACTCCTAACTTCAGACGTATATAAAGTTACTCTCAGTGTGACTCTATGTCGATCGGTACGTGATGGATTTATCGATAAACTATTGAATAATTTAGAAGAGAAAATATTGTATGATAATTAAATTTTTTTTTCTCTGACCATTATTGTGAGGCTTATATTGTTTAAAGCTGGCTATTGTGGCTATTCCAAATTTGTAATTACCACAATGGCTGATTTTGAACAATATGAATATTTTATAATAAATTCAGAAAAAAAGGCTGAAGCTGAACAAATACTGTTGATTGACGCTTGCTGAATTCCGCAATTAAGGAACAATAATGCATGAAACTAGAGAATTTTTTGGTTTATCGAAAGTCAATCTCTGTTCATTTTCTAGGACGAAATGACCTCGTTTCATCAGTGTGAAAATCACGTACATGCGGGCCATATGGACACGGTGGCAAAGTGGCCAGGCTAATGAGAATAAAGAGAGAATGGAGAGAATTGAAGAGAATATACTGTCAGGAGAATACACGTGAATTGAAGAGAATAATGCAGCTAATAATTTGGATTTCGAAGTGCTCGGTAGTTTTAAATTTTTTATTCAACGAAAGATGCCAGGAACACATTAATCAGGGCTGATGCATCTATATATATGTATGTATAGGATAAAAAGTGTTTTACGGAAGCCAGGCTTTACGACGGCACTTGTCCGAGTTCGTTAGTTGCAGTTACTGCAGCTCCTTTCTAGTTCGATCGTCTCCTTGGTCCTGATATTTTGTCCCATGGGTAGAAAAGAGATAGAAAACTTTCTCTGACTTCAACTCCCGACTGTTGTAAAATCAGAGGAAATTGGAGGGAGTCAATGTCAATTCAGTATTTTGGTATTGAAATTTCTTAGAGCAGAAGACAGACCTCTTCTTTCGAGGGTTTTCCTTTCTTCTTTCGTATTTCATTACAAAGAAATTTAGATTTGCGTCTTGTTATGAAGGGAATTTATGTTGAATTTAATTGGAACTGTTTGCTGCAAATGTTATTCATTTTTTTAAGAATAAGGGAGACCGGGCAGAATTTTGATACAGGAATTTTTTCGGAGTGAAGAACTCTAGGAAAAAAAAATGGAATCAAATTGAGAAGATGCTTCAACATGTCGACTATGCTGAGTAGGGGAGGAGGGGGTCAATTGAACCACGGGGCAATTGAACCAGTCGATTGAAAAATAGGAAAGAATTTTTAAAAAAAGTGCTCTTTCAGAATGAGCTCTCAATATACCGACCCTTGATGTGGCAAAAATTTGGAATCATTATGATTGTTCGATTTTGAAAAATTCCAATTTTTATGATTTTGGGCATGCAATTTTTTTTTTCAACTCTCGACGAAATTTTTAATAATATTCTCACTTTCAAATATTATCATGGAGTATCAATTTCAATGTCTCAATATAACTATATTTCATCATTTTTAACTCGATTTATACGGAAATAATTATGTAATAATTTTGAATGCGCTAATTACCGTCACTAAAACACATGGGGTCAATTGAACCATAACCAATACGTCCTTTACCGAAAGCCATATCCAGTAGCAAAAGTAGAAAGGGTCGAACACCAGGCAAACTGTCATTCATACTGATACTCGAGAAAAATTAGGAATAGAGACAAAAATCAAAATAGAAAAAACCCTAAAAAAATGGATTTCCCAGAAAAATTTGGAAAAATGTGGAGTAGTGGAAAAGAATGAAATGAAAACTACTAAAAAAGTTCATATCTAAAAGATTATTTATTAAAAAGAATTTATTTCTAGGGCCCTATTTATTTTATTTTTAGGACCCTATTCTGCATATTTACCTTCCCCGTCATTTAATTCGCGCTGCGACGTTGTCAAATCTACTCTCAACTGCCCGGGAGGCACATTTAACAAGTGTTCGGCAACGTCGCTTATCGAACGACTTCGTTTAGTCTTCCATGAGAAGAATTCCTCTAGCAATTAGAGTTCATTTTATCTCTCCATCAAATTTGCAGGATATGTCATTTAGAAAATATACTAGTTTATTACATGGTTCAATGAATGAAATCAATTTTTTTCAGAATTTTACATTCAACCAATTGATTATAAAAGAAAAACTACGGGACCTGGGGAATTTCTCGTAGAGTCACGAATCAATCGTTAATATTACAAATGTTTTATTGAAATAAACTATTCAGTAAGAGCGTTCTCATCTATTTATCGGTAATGGAGCTCTAATGTTCTCTCAAACTTCAATATTTAATGGACATGTTACAGATGGAAATAGCTCATTAAATGGACGTCTATCATTCCATACGAAAGACTCTTGTCAGTAGTGACATTTTAATATTCGAGTGATCCTCCAATATCTTTAGCCAAGCACTTTTAGCAGTCATTATACCATTTCCTTCGTGTCTCACTCGAGTTGAGTATAAAATTGTCAAAGACCGGATCTGTCTCGTCAATAATTCATGTCTGGAATATCTGATCATTTAATTTTTAAATTCCATCGATAAGTGGTTACATTTTTTCAATTTGACACTGACATGAGTGTTCCAGAAATATCACGACATATAATTGTAGCAATGAATAAAAACTATTATTATCAATGAAATGTATCAGATGTGAATCTTGAAAATACGAATCAGAGTAATTTCGACTCTGCTAATGAATATTCATTAGTGGTTTTATCGTGGTCTATTGTTGTTGGCTTGAAATGCGAGAAACTTTGGTAGCACACAGAGAGTTTACTAGCCTCGGGTTTGTTCAACTTCCTTAGTTCGAAATGCCACAATGTTTCTCATTAAATGAGTCTCTCGTTTTATCCGATTCAGTTTTACGTTTCTTATTGTTCCATTTGATGGTACAAAGAATCCTTTAAGAAAATAATAATTTGAAGCGATTCTATAATTGAATTTTTTTAATTCCAATGATTGAATGAATAAACGAAATCTTGAGAAAAAAAATTGAAAATTTGAAAATGAATACTTTAATAGTGAAAAGGTGAAACTGGTCAATCGACTTATATTTGTGATTTTTCTGAATGGAATATCTCCGAAAATAATGATATGATACGCCCTTTTTGCCCCGTTCCTTTTTTGTAGAGGATTCCAAGAATTTGGTGAGTGACTGAGGTATTCGGAAATTGAATAACAATCGCTAAATATAATTAGTATCTCGATTAGTTTATTGTAATCGTGATATCACGTTTTGGTGAATGAAATATGTGCAAAAGTAGTGCAGAAGAAATGGCTGTGTGCAGTAAGGTGTTCGTTATTTACCAAACTGCTTTCTTACTCCCGAATGGAAGTTATATAATCGTAGTTTTTTTTTATTTTCAGATTTTATCAAGAACTGCCGTTTCTAAAAAATGTGTGTGTGTGTTTTTGTGATGACGTGTTTTTCGCTTTACTCTGAAACGAGGCTAGCTAGTGATCTAAAAATTTGACAGTATGTTTAGTATACGCGCTTGACATGCTCACTTGAATTCTAGCTGAATCGGCCCAATGGTTCTTGAAAAAAATTAGAATTTCGAAAAATAGTTGTTTCGACTTTTCTCGATGAAAAATTGAATCTCAGCGTCCAGTCTCAGCGAGGAGATGCGTGCTGATGAGATGCATATATAACACTCGGGGTGACGCTGGCTCCAATTTTTGCGTTATCTAGTACATAACTTTTGAGAATTTTTTTGCACAATTCTTGTTACCTCTATAACTTAATGGATGATTGAGCTAAAGTTCTCAAATTTTATGTGTTCGAACATTTTATGAGAACAAAGTTTGGTATTGAATCTGAGCAAAATCGGTCCAGTAGTTTCTGAAATATTTGCATAGAACGATTCCAAAAAAGCAAGCTATATCTCCAAAACTATTCAATCGATTGTCTTAGAGTTCAACTTATAAGGTCTTGACTATGCGTAATTTGTGCTATAAGTTTCTAATTTTTCGGAGAAATTTCTTTTTTGAAACTATTGAAAAAATAATTGTTCAGCTTTTGGGTAAAAGTCTGAGGTTTTCCACGAGATGAGTCGATGGACATCGAATCAACTCGGCCTCGTGTGGGCCAGCGGTGCTACAGTATAGCACCGCTGGCCGCTACTTGACGCATCCATTACTTATCTTTTGTATCTCTTATGGTGACGACGGCCAAATTATGAGTGAACGATCCTTTATCTTTATCCCGGTTTCTTCGGAAAGTTACCAATATGGGTTAATCATCCATTTAATTATCGGTTCGGTCTAATTCTCAATTATCCATGTATTTTATCCAATATCAACAGAGTAAATTATATCTATTTTTATATAAATCCGGCTTTTTTATTCTATCGATACCTGTCACGTTTTCAGACCAGCGTCGGTGCTATTTTGGGGGCATTTCACTATTAAAAAATACAGTCCACTGAAACCATCAATTTTCGGCTACAACATCTAAGGTAAAACATCAAAACCCAAGCAATAATTTTTTTTAATAAATTTGGATTTTCTGGATTTTCGTTATGGAAACGCGAATATATTTGGATTTGTCATCTGGAAGTAGAAAATTTTTCCTATAAATAAGCCCATCGGCATTTTGATCTGATGGCGAAAGGAATGATGAAAGCTCTTCGATACACGACTCTCAATTTTCAGATTTTACAACGTACCTCTGTTAACTCGAGCGTAAAATTGCTAGAGTTCATTTATACATGGTTCCATTTGATGATAGGAGCACTTTTTCATATTTTTTATTTATATATTGCTATAAATGGAAATTAATCAAGAATTTAAATATTCTTCATCATATTGTAAATTATAATCAACTTCCAATGCCAATTTCATTGACAGAATAATGAATATCGTATGAATAGTGGGGTTGTCGAATTACGCACGATTAGTGGGGCTCCTGCTTCCTCTACTTGAGTATCATGTAAATTATCTGTCTAGTCTAAATATGAATATATATATATATATTGTAACGCCATATTTGCGCTACAATGTGTGATTTGTTGTTAGACCGGTATCGCGTTGAAATATCGTATTTTTTTCATTTATTTAACCACCAGAACGGAGAGTCCGAGAAACGAGAAACGATATATTTAATTTTTTATTTAAACTGATTTTTCCGATTTTCTTTTCCGCCTCGAATATTCCCGCTCTTGCCGGAGTTCTTCTTCACATCGGAAGGAGGCGCCTGCAGATGAACAGGATCATAGAGAGCTGCTGAAGGAAGTTATCGACGCAGAAAACGGAAATCGATGGGAGGAGTTTTCCGATGGACTCTCAGTATTGATTGGCGGATAATGAAGAAAATCAAGGACGTCTGAATATTACAATTAATTGTCATAATTATTAATTAAGTTATGATTATGTAAATTTATTTTGGAATTTTTGACGTTGAATTTTAAGACGTTTTCTTTTATCATGAATTTAATTACCGGATTAAAATTAAAAAAATACCGGCGATAAAGGAAAGTCTTAAACGTCATTGGATGATTAATTAGGGGAAGAGCCACCTGTGGTCTAATTTGCGACGCACGCCGGCGTCTTCCCTCACTTTCCGTTTTGGTGGCAAACAATACAGACGTGATTTTCGTTGTGTGAAAAATTGAGCAATTATCGTTGCAATTGGAATAATTAACGTTGCATTGAAAGAAATAAATTTATCGAGAATTTTGGAGATTTACTGGGGATTGAAGGAAGCTGAAAGATACGAAAATTTTTGAGGCTAGATCAACAATACTCCGGTAAGCGTGTGTTTATTCTCGGCAGATTTAATTAGACATTTTTTTTGTGATAGCGTCATTACGACGCCGGTAACCGCCATTTTCGGATTTTTCATGGCGTGTTAGTTTTTTTTTTATTGTGTCGCGAATTTGAATAAACGCGAATTAATTAAAGTTTTCTCGTTTCTCGCTAATTATTTTTATAGGGGACAATCGCGCGGCGATTTTCGTCGGCCCAGGACCGTACTCGCTGGCGTTTTTCATCCATTTACATGTCATCATATTTTTTGTTGGTTATGATAAAATTTTATTTTGTTGTTACCATCAATAAATTCTATTTTGTGATAACTATAGTGACAGTGTTAGTGCCAGTGTATGTATTGTGTATATTGACGTCATTGAGACCCACATTTCTTTATGTTTTGAAATGTACGGTACTGTTGCCGACGTTCGCGCGCTCGCTTGGAATGGTCCGTGGGTACCCCCTACGTATGCTTTACTCGGGGAACTGGTAGGAGAAACGCCCAGTTCCTCATAGGGTTAAAATGCTTCGTTTACAGGACTAACGCATTTTCTTCCACAATTATATTCCCGGTTTTCCTTAATAAAAAATCGAAATATGTTTCGGGAGGAGTAAGTTTGGGGTCATTGGGTTCGTTTATTTCATCCCCATCGAGTGGGACCACTTTCCGGATTTTTCCAGGGGAATTATGGAAGTTATTTTCAAAAACCCATTTTCCCTACCCAAATGTAACGAGTGCGAGTGAGACAGACTCACTGCGCGTCACGGCGAATGAAAGACGCGGGCCTTTTTGATTTTTAACGTCCGACAAAATGGATGATAACGACACGGCGGTTTTACGGTTAATTAATGAATTGATTAATTGTTTCGGGGATGAGTCGAATAGTTACGGCAAAATCGAAACGGCTAACGAGAGTCAAACGGGATGTTGGGGCAAGCGATACGTTATCTCACCCAATGTGATGGCGACTTCTCCTGGATTCTTCTCATCCTCTCCACGAAGAATCCTCTCCACATTCTGCAGGAATCCTCGTCTCCACGAATCCTTGGCTGCTTCCGATGACTCGGTTGACTGGCACAGGCTCGCACTGCTCTCTTGTTGCCGGCTCACACTCGACTGCCTTCGAACGCGATTAGTCGTCCGAAAGGGGGCGGCAGCGCTTGCTACGGGACTTTTCTCCACGCGGGAGTATTTAAACACACGCCAAGCCAAACTTCTAAATAACGTGATTTTCTCTGAGTTTTCCAATTAATTCGCGACCGGGCTACTTTTCGGAGTGCTTCTCCGGGGATCCTTTAACTGAACTAATGTAAAGAAAAAACTCATGGGACACGGATCTTGTCCGCTGATGCCCCTTAAACCTAATCGGGAATTATTCCCAAAATTAACTCCCTAATTCCCTATCACTAATTAACGTAACCGGTAATTTACCTCCTAAATTTACACAAACAAGACACAGATCTTGTCTGCTGATGCCTCCTAAAACTAAACACGATTGGAGTACTCTGAGGCACGGATCTTGTCTCGCTGTTGCCTCCCAATCCTTAATACTAATTTAACCAATTTTTCCCACGAGAATTTCAAACCAAATATTAATTAAATCCCCCTATTGGGAGCGCCAGTTTCACTGGACTTTGCGCGCTTTCTCCGATTCTTAGCCTCACTTCCGCTTTGAACAGTCACGCTACGGGGTTGATACGGGGTTTTTCGGGTTTATGTCACGGAGTTGGATGTGGACTTTTCAGGGGTATTTGCCTTTATTTCGTGCGCAATGGTTATTGCACTCACCTGTGCTCTGCCGATGTTCTGCTGGACAACGAGAACCTTCGGGGCATTCCTATGTAGAATTAGACCAACAATATGTCTTGTACTTTTAGGGCTTGCAGAAGAATATTCAGCAACACATGGGAACGCAGACCAGAGATGGTGAAATGGATATACACAGTCATTATAGTCCCCCAACTAATCTATGTTTGTGTGGTATGGTCGCTAAGGCGCTACGCAAAGATACGTACCGGGAAGTGTGAGAGAAGGTATATTGAACTGCAGGACTAGGTATCATGGCAGGCATGGAAATAATTCTTTATGAGTCCTCAGGAGTGAGCCTATGCTTACCACCGCCTCACATAATGGCAGAGGCTGGTACATTAAAGGCAGCCTTGAGGATGAAAGAGTGGATACTGGAGGAGCTAGAGTGAGGGGCTCACGGGAGCTCATAGTGATGGGGAGCTGATCTCGACGATCCTACGGAATATTATAAACGTAGTCATTCGGAGCAAGCAGAAATGGCTAGAAAAGCATGCAGACCTGTTTAAATAAAAAGGCTTAGACTGGTCTACCGACGGCTCTAGGAGAGCGAAGATTGCTGGAGTGTGTACATAAGCTGAGCTTTCCAAAACGGAGATCTCATTCAGGCTCAAGGACTATATTAGAATGCTCCAAACTGAATTGATTAATTCTAACGTACGCAAGCATATCTACTAAATAAAATTGCAGCAAGCAGCGTGCTCAAAATGCTATGGGTATCAAAACATTGAGGCATTCAGGGAATTGAAAAAGCTTATAGACGAGCGAGACCGGGTCTCCCCGACCAGGAATGGACGGCGTCAACCTGGTGAAAATATCGCGGAGAGAGATTAAAAAATACCTAGACAATGTACCATAGTTACTCAACAAAGCCTGGATTACAGCCAGGGGAATACAGCGTTCTGATGAGTTCATGTTTGTCGGTCCCTGATTGGAACTGGCATCCCAGCTGGGGGTCTATTCTCAAATTTCGGGGATATTTCATTCGTGTGAGAAATGTGTTTCGTACACGCAATATTTTTAGACGAAAATTTTTTTCCTGAGCGGAATTCAATTTCCCATGGGTATCAATTTCTGACACGGAATAAAAATGAATTCCCATATCAAAAAATTCCCGTGGAAATTAATCTGATGCAGATATCTTCTGCTACGGAGCCTTACTCCCTGCTTAACCTATAAGCTGTAAAATTCAGACGTCATTTTGGGGAAAATGATGATTCTTTTTTCGTGTGGGAAATAAATGCTCCCCGCGAATCTAGATTCCCCAACGAAAATTTTTTCCCGACGAAATTCTTTCGTACACGGAAGTAGTATTTCCCACGAGAACGAATTCCCGCGTTTTGAGAATAGACCCCTTGATGAAAGGCAATCGTAGTTCACGAACTGGTTCATGAATGCGTATTTGAAATCTCCATAAACGGACGAAACTTATGGGCACTCGATCACAAACTGCTAGGGCCTGAATGAATTTCAATAGAATGTCTTTGGGGCCTTAGAGCGTAAAATAATAGATATAACATCCAAATACGAAGAGGCATCGAGTAGTCAGATACATGACAACATTATTAAAAATAACCGTAAAAATAAATTTTGACTTTTTCTAAATTGATGAGACAAATTTTCGACTCCGAAATGAAAATTTTCTTTTCAAAGAAAGCATAATAGAAGCAGAATGAACACTATTTGGTGAGTTATTGAATATAATAAGCGAGAAGAAAATTACTTTTCAAACATCGTAAAAACCCCATGTTAAATGAATGAGAAAACTAACATCATATAGGTTGAATAACAATGGAACTTATTCTTTGTTTTCCAAAATTGTCTTTAGATTGTAAAAAAAAATTGTTTCGATGATACCTAGGTGGAAAAAGTCAAGTTGGGAAATAACAGACATCCTAATATACAGATGTGAATTTGCGATGCGAAACGTATCACGTCTCCTGCACAACTGAACATCAAATTTGTATTAACGTAGTTGTCGTGCTACGAGATTACGAAAAAAAAGTTTGGAGCGTATGTTTGGTAAGAGTAAAGGCACTTATGGCAAAATGAGCCATAATATTATTCTGAGACTGTACCAATAGAAGCGTTACACGTACGATACTATAGAATTCAGGCGTCTCGGAGATACCCCAATTTGCCGGCACGTACTTTTATTGATAACGTGGTCAACTTTGCGTTGCGATATCTAAATAATGAGACGGTTAATCTTCTGTTTTCTAAATGAGCAGAACAAATCGATCAATTTACAGTTAGTTCCTAAAAAGATTCTGACTGTTATTTTTTTTTATTAAAAAGAAGACTGGTATAAATACTTATTAGGTAAATTATCGGCCATTATAATGGTATAAATACTACCTGAAACGTATACTCTCCATTGTTCTCCGTGAAAATAATTCGAACTTTAATCAAGTTTGTCTTGAATTCTAGACAGTCAATCGACCTCTGATTCTGAGAGTAATTGTATGATAATATTCTTAATAAATTTACAAAAATTTGAGATATTCTGATGCTATGCTCGTAGCACGATAACTACTTCAACCCTAGATTGGCCATCTTGTGAGGGATTCCCCACGTTCTGCTTTTTTTTTACGATTCAACGGTTGAGTGGAGAATTCTCAACCGATTGGTTTAGTCATTGAAGTGTTTAACAAACTACCATCTTTTTAAAATGACATATCCTGCTAAATTGATGAAGAAATACAATAAATTGTAGGTCGGGTTATTTATAATCTGGCTAGAAATTTGGTCACGTAGAACCGGCGTCACATGAGGATCGGATCAGCTTAACGCAGGGTGAACCTTATCAGGCACCCCAGATTCAGTGAATGATGGAGTCCTGATCAGTAAATCCTCATTAAACAAGTAGAAGCCCCACTGTTTGTGCATAATTTGACAAGCCTCCTGAACTGATGCAGTTCTGATCAGTATATCCTTATCCAAACACGCAGAAGTCCCACTATTTATGCGATGTTTATTATTCTGCCAATGAAAGTGATAGAGCGCTTCCAAATGCAATTTTGTGACTAGTCAATTATAGTCTACAATAAAATGAAAGAAATTAAAGGTCTCAATAAATTTTCATTTATAGCCATATATAAATTAAAAATGTATAGTCCGATTTTTAAAAGGATTACTTTTCCGAGAGCCTGAAACCGTATCTAACCTTACTTTAAAAAAGTAAACCTTTCGGTAATCGGACTATATTGAAAGTGCTCCCATTATTAGAAAAAGAAACCCTCCCTAAATCAATTTCAACAGTCCTACGCTGAAATTCCAAAACCTGAGAAACGAAATTCGTGCATCAAGGGACTTTTATTACTTTTTCAACCATCAGATCGAAATGATGATGAGCTTACTTCATGGCGAGAATTGTCTACTTTCAGAAGATTAATTCAGATATATATGCGTTCTCAGAAAGAAAATCAAGAAAAATCAAAATTTATTGAAGAATTGATTTTTTGAATAGTTTGTAGGGTAAAACCGACAGTTTGGCTGTTCGGTCTGTGTATGGCTCGGCGGATCTACCGGGTTAAGCAGCATTGCGTCTGGTTACTACTTGGATGGGTGACCGCTTGCCGTACATAGATTCGAATGACAAACTGAACGATACGGTAGGTGTGACTATAGAGAATTAGTGTGCCTCTCTCGTCAGCGTGACAGAAAAGGCACATTAAGGCTCTGTACGAATCCGACTGCACTGATCAGGGTTTTCCATGGTTTCCCCTCGGTCCACGGCAAATGCGGGCAGTATGGCAAGAAGTCGATCCATGGAGTCGCATGGGGGGTGGGGAAAGGAAAGAAAAAATTGTAAAAAAACCGAAAGGTTATACATGGCTAGAAAAAATAAAAAAAAAAAAAAAAAAAATAGTTTGTAGGGTACTTTCTTCAGAAAATCTAAAGCTTATAGCATAACTCACGAATATTGGAGCCTTTCCTTTAAGCTAAGCTTCGAGATGATTGATTGAATGGTTTTGGAGATATAGCCTGTTCTTTTGGAATTGTTCTATGCCAATATCTCAGAAACTACTGGGCCGATTTTGTTCCGATTCAATACCGAACTTCGTCTTCATCAGAAATATGAACTTACGATATTCAAAGTCTCTAGCTCAATTATTAATTAACTTATCGGAGTCACAGAATTTGAAAATTTTTTTTTCAAGAATTGTATACTGGATGAATCAAAAATCAGAGCGCTACCTCGGGGGTTAAATCTGAATCTTATAAACGCACATCTCCTCACTGAGAGTGGACGCTGTGGTTTCATTTTTCATCCAGAAAAGTAGCGAAAACCGATTTTTCGAAATTATCATTTTTATAAGGAAACATTGGGCCGATTCAGCTCAAACTTTGGTGAGCACTTGGGGCACACATCAAACATACTGTCAAATTTTGAGATAGATAGCCCTGTTTCATAGTAAAGCGAAAATGCATCTTCACATACACACTCATTCAGATATTTTCGAAAAACAGGCGTTTCCGACGCTTTGGGTCATCTGCAGTCATATTGTGATTAAATCTCAAAATCGAAGAAAATCACGATTACATAGCTCTCATCCGCAATCAAAATGAAAAAATTCAATCAGGCTACATTGATACCGTAATCATCAGAACTGTATCTGAGTGGCCTGGTGGGAAAAAGTGAACATAATGATTATCATATTAATAATTTTCCATAGATAGTCTTGATAAGTATCAGATCAGAATAGCACCTAATTCGATAATTTTCGAAATTTCAGTCTGGCCCTAAAATTTGCCGGACTTGTACAATCTGATGGAGAGTTATGAGAAAAAAATTCCAAGTTCGGTCAATTTATCCTAATCCGGAGTGCTTCGGGTATTATCAGGTTCTCTGGACGTTAAATTATCTTCATTCATATTACGTCTACAACCCGAAAAACCCGTCGATTCGAATAATGTTTTAATGGAGAAAGTAGTAAACTATTCGTATCAATTACGGTTGTGGCTGCACCCGAAATGGAAATAAGAGATCGGTTTAAAACACTGAAGTGTCCCGATGTCTGAAGGACAGAGGTTTTCGGACAAAATACGTTAATTCAGAATTAAATGTTATAATTTGTATATTTTCAATCAATACCAAACAATTCATTGAAGGATGAATCAAACGTCTCATATAAGTCGATACGATAGGAGAAAATTGTAATCGGTTCAGCGTGAAATTAAACTTACAGTTGGAATTGGAAGAAACTAACAACGGTTTATAGTTGAAGTTGAGTTGTTGGCATTCTGGTGGATGTTTGCCGGCGATGTAAATGACTCTTTGGTTGTGCAATTGGTCTGATGCAAGATGCTGGATCCTAGTAGATGAAGTTCCGGGTGCTCAAACGATGTTTGTTGGTTCATTGTAAAATGACTCGAACGTTTTTACTCAAAAGATCTTCTACTTTACTCTGAACTAAAGCACTTTAGGCGTGGTGCACAGCTTCTATTGTTCCTCTTTAAAGATTCTATTCTCGTTTCTCATGAATTTTAATAGTGCGTTGAAACATTGCACTCCTTCACACATTAATATCTAAACGAACATTTCGAAAAGTAATTTGGTAGGGTTCTGAGCTGCTGGGCTCGCAACATTCATTTTTTTATAAGCAACTAATGGATCATTCTGAGTTCCTCATTGATTCATTATCTGATTGGGAAAATCTATCAATACCTTACCTATGGAAGAAGCTCATGTAGATTATTAGACTGGTTGATATTACAGTTGTGCCATAGTCTAGTGAGCGTATCAGTTTAGTGTGCAGAAATTTCCAGGATCAAATCCAACCGGGTTAATTCAAAATCTCTAATTCTAGTAGATGTCATCTTATGTTTGGAAGCAACGATGAATGACGTGAAAGTGAATAAATCAATAATTTTCTGTTATTGAGTTGATTAACGAATGTTTGTACTTTACTGGGTTATGTATTGAATTTCACATCCGGTCCTGGTCTGGGATATTATATTCGGTCCTGTTTTAACGGTCCTAACCTGACAAAGCGTTACAGTCCAAACTTGGATCAAGTTGTTCGGTGAGCGACCTCACTGAAAACTCGCTAAACGCGCTCGGGCATTGTAGAGAGGATTTGACAACGCCGCAGCCGCAATAACACGCCGGGGAATCCCTCATCACCCGACCGAAGTCGTTAGGTAGCTTAGGGTGACCAGTCTCGGGTTAAAAGATATCGTGCGATATACGAATATCTGTACAATGAAAGAATTGAAAAAAATACGCGTGACTATAGGAAAAAGCCAAACAATTGAATAAGAAAGAGGCGACGCGCGTTGATGGCTCGTCTGCATGTATGTTTATGTATGTAGTGGCCGCTACAAAAGAAGATGCGAGCGTAATCACGCTTAATTTGCGGGATATCTCAACAAAAATAATTGAAGTTATTTCACCTCTTCTTCTGAATTTAATTTGCTGTCCGAAATTTTTATGAGAAGTTATTGAAAATGAAGGGGAATATTTCGAGACAATTCTTTTGTTTCTAATATTGAACCTTTATTCTCATGGCTCAAGAATAAAATAAGAATAAGTGAATGCCAGAGTAAAGAGAATATCAAGTATTATCGTTTGAAAGGACCGGTGACAATAGTAAGCTGATAGTGGTAGTACTTGGCACGATTTTCCTTCGCTCGTGTTTCAATGTTGCATTTTCATTGGTCGCCTTCCACTCGAGATGAAATAACATCTATTCAAACTCCATTTGAAACTGGAAATCGAAGGAGTGAAGAATAAATAGAAAGAATAAAATCTGAACAATAATGGCGGAATAAATGCATTAATGCTAGTGCTAGTAGAATTTCTATCAGAGCAGTGAAACACTGAAAGGAATTACTAGCGTTTCACTTTGTCTCAAGATCTATGAATGCAGTAATTCGTGTGATGGCTGCTTCGTTGAGAAAATGTAGAGGTATAAAATGGAATTTACGAAGTAGAGTAAAATGGTTGAAAAGCCATGAGATAAAATATTTTTTTCATCATTTCCTCCATGAATGAAATAAAATTATTTTTTGGGGAATACTGCGGTCAATAAGTGAGATAGGGCAATTCTGTTCTAATTCTTTCCTTGTAGCTCTTGAAATTCACTACAAGAAAGGATTAAGGTAAAAAGGGCGTGTCTCCATTATTGCCCGGGATATTCCATTGAGAATTATCACAAAGTCGATTTGTTCTGAAGTATAATTTTATTTTTATTAACATCCAACAAAATAAAAACTTCATGCAGGATGACTTGAGGAATCGTTCTGAAAGTATTAAATTCATATGATTTTTGATATTCATTTATTTATGAAATTTTTATTTACACGCTTGTAATTAAATCTTAATATTAAATTTCATTCATCTGAATTCATTAAAAAGTGTGCGATATACTGTTTATCAATTTTAAAATCACTTGGATCATTAAATTTATTTCATAATACTGCATATAATTATGATTTTATAAATACTAAATTTATATCATAAAGAATTATTGCAATTATGATATCATTGTTGATGCATCATCATTCATTCAAAAATTTCTAGATTACCATAAAATCAACAACAGACAAATTCATTCAAAATTCAATATTCCCCGTAAAATCTGAACCAGAGGAAAATTCTGAATCAGAAACAATACCTTCCACAAATGAAATTTACTAATAACACAAGAAAAACTCAGTAATTATTTCTATTAAACGGGAAAAAAATCACATTCTCATTCTTTTGATATTCAAACGTTGAATCTCATCCCCTCAAAAACTAATTACACCCCATGACAGTGTGGATGTTCATAACACTAATTGCACGTTGCAATAAACGAGCCAGGGATTATCTCGGCTTTTTGCTTTTGTCCCACCATAAAAAACAAAATAACAATAGTCATAATAATAACGGCAAAGTAGTGATATTAAACAGTGTAAGGAGTGATGAAAAAAAAAGCGCAAGACAAAAGAGACGCGATGAAGAGAAAGAGAGTATGAAAGTGTTGGGAAAGAGGAAATCAGGGGTTGGGCAACAGTGTAACAGGTGGCTCGCGCAAGAGCCCCGTCCTGGGCGCACGATGATACGACATGCCTCGAGGTCATTATTGACGCTTGCCCTCAAGGGAACCCGAGAAAAGCTGCTGTCTCACTCTTTCCCCCTCTTTCTCTCTCTCTCTCTCTTTCTCTCTCCTACTAATTTCACTTTCTCTGTACTACTTGATGGTACTGCACTGAGCAATTAGAAATACGGGGGATGTTCTTATCCATGGTACTGCCTTAACTGTCTTCGCCCCTGCGTAGGGCTCTCACTCACAGACGATTAACGAGACTTCCTCGCCCCCCCCCCCCCCCATTTCAACTCCTTTGCTCACCTCTCTTCATGCATGAGCTTCAACAGTAGTTATCTTTTTATCGCTCAATTATGATAATGATTCACATTCTTTCCAACGTTCTTCTCTCTTTCTCAGGGCAAATTGACAATCTTACACTTCAGGTTATTTACTTAATTTGTGTCTAAGTACATTGAGCATTTGAATAACTTCAATTTTTTTTTTTTTCGTATTCAAGGAAATGATTAATTATCTGGGAGTTCTGTGATGGAAGATTTCTGCTTGTCTTTTATAAGGAGTGAGAGAACTATCTGCATTGTCAGAGAGAGGATTTTTTTTTATGAGAGATAAGGAAGTTGAGGAGTTCACTGGTTTGTGACAGTGTCGCTAGTGAGAATGGCGCAGAGTTGGAGAGTTTTGTTCCATTTTCTAGCTGTTTAAACGTAGGTGAAGTTAATGAGTCGGAACTCGAAGTAGATTATGCTGATTAACCCTAGACTAGTCGTCTTATGAGAGATTCGTTTAGATCCACCATTTTTTTTTATGATCCATTGGTTAAGCGCAAAATTCCGAAAAGATTATATTTATTCATTGTGTTCAAAGAATATTCTATTTTTGTGAATGACTTTCTGCTAAGCTAATGAAGGAAAAGAATGAATTCTAGTGGCTAAGGGAATTTCTTCTATGCTGAATGAAGTTATCCAGTGAGCGAAGTTGCTGAAAAATCGCTAAACGCGCTCGGACAGTATAGAGTGGATTTGGCAACGTTGCACCCAAAATAACACCCCGGGCAATCCCTCATCAGTCGACCAAAGTCGTTAGGTAGCTTATGGTGACCACTCTAGGGTTAAATCAGGCAGAGAGGTGAAAGGATTATTTCAGGGATCTGTCTTGACTGAACTAGCCGAAGCTAGGAATAGAATAATCAACTTTGCTGAACAAAATTGCTTTTTTCTAAATTCTCACTGTACAGATTTCACTCCTTCAGTCTCCTCCTCTATTCCCACCCATTCTATTCCCGAGGATATTCACAGTTATCCTAAAAATAGGAACGTCAATATAATTATGACAAACAAAAATATTCCACCACAAATCCATCAGAAAATTCCACAATAATCCCCTCAACTACAATTAACAAATCTCATTAACATTTACGAGACATCAAAAACTTTTTATTTTTTTATTATCATTTCCTTTGCCAGCATTAAACTGATTTTGTAAAATTCCCTAGGATTTTCCTCCACCAAATTAAATGCGTCACACGCAAATGTACCCTAGTGTACTAGTCTTTGTACATTTCGTATCCAATTAGTATTCTATGCTTTGACCATACCAGCCACCCTCTGTACACAGTGTTGAGGGAATGGGACAGAAGAGGGACTAGGGCGGGGAGATTAACAGGGACGAGGAAAATGCGTGGGGAAGTGGACTGGGATGAATTTTGAGGTGTCGTTGGCGCCATGTTTGCCACCACAGGACCGGCCATTTTCAGGCTCCACATAAAACGCCTCAGGAATACAATTCCAAACTGCCTGCGATGCTAGGGGAAAGGAGAATGGTGGGAGGTACGGGGGATTTCACAATATACAGTATTTGGGGAGGCTATATTTATTGCCAACGCAGGCCGTTGAAATATTCATGAAATGAACCGCCAGTATCTGTACGGTATTTTTCACTGTCTATGTATATATTTATATATATATCTATATATTTTATGATACCCTTTTCTGTATCCTTCTTCTCGTAAAACCAGTGCGCCACATACAATCACTGTCCCGTGATGGTCCCTATATTGTCTACCCTGTGTGTTACACTCATTTCCGTGTTTTTTTTTTTGGACGAGTTCACCAATTGTTCAGCTCAGCTGTGTTGATGGTGGCGTTGAGAGATGTTTTCAGTGAATAGTTCTGTTTTACATTTCATTGAGGTCGGAGAAAATGAATTTCATTATTGTGAAAAATTCTCCGGAAATCTTCAAATGAGTCAATTTTTTGTTGAAAATATCTCGAAAAATAAATGAGATAGGGTGATTTTGTTCGAATCCTTCTTGCGGAGAATTTCGAGATCTACAAAAAAGCATTGCGACAGAAAAGGGTGTATCTCCATTAGTTTTCGAGATATCATTGAAAGATGAACCTCAAGAAAAATAAACTTATCCCGTTTTACCTCTTCTCGGCTTCCAGTTTCGGGATACTTTCAATTATTCACTGAAAACATGTTGATAAATATCAAATTCTAGAAACTTGCTTTCACCCATTCTATATTTGTGATGTGCATTCCATGGCGCAATTAACTGCATGTATTTCCAGTGAAATGCGGGAAATATTAATGGGAATCAGTTTGAATTGCTTCAAAGAGAAATACGAGAATGCAGAGTTTCTACATTCTCATATATTATATTCTGTTCACTATTCACAGAAATGTCTTCATTTTCATTGATAATAATTTCTTTAGTTTATATTCTCGTTTCTTTCTTTTTCATATGTATTTAACAATAATTCGTTGACTTTACTCTGAAATATTAGTGAGAATTTATATGCAAAGGATGAAGGAATTATAATTTCAATTTTAATTCTTCCAGGAAAATAAAATTTCAACTTCATCATGATTTTGAAAATTATTTCAATTTTAATATTAAATCTCACGCATTATTCTATATGCGATGGAAACCTTGCAATAATACTAACCATACAGCTTTTGAGATTACCCTCGACTGAGAAATTCATTTCGCTGTTTCGTAATGTTGTTTCTATCTCGGAATTATAGTATCTGTTTTCGTATACCCAAAACCATTTCTGTATTACTTATCCGAGGTATTTGAATTCTCTGTGCACATTGTTAATATGATATTATGTATATCCCTTTGTGAAATAATAATTCGTTTTCCGCTTTGAATATATATATCTTCACAAGCATATATGCTAGAGTCTATAGACTCTATTTTTAACATTTTTTAAAATTCAATTTTGATAATTTTCTCCATTACAATTTCACAATTATTTTTGCAATAATTTTATCACTTATTTTTCGTTGTGGATCTTCATTTACCAAAATTAACAAAAATCATACTGGGTCATTGAAACACTCGAAATCCATTATTCATAGAATTTTTAATTGACCAGAATTAATGCAATACCAAACATTGAAAGTTACATCGGAAAAGCTTAAAAAATCAAATCAAGGAAATTGAGGTAATTTCGAGAGTAAGAGGAAAAAAAATCTCTGAACATTGGTGAAATTGATGAAAGTTCTGAATTTTAGTAGTGCTATTGAAAAGCCGAGGGAATTTCTGCTGAAAAATTCAGTCCATTCAATATAGATGAAGTGTGTATTACTGCTGACCTTTTTTATTTGTAAATTTTGAATTTCGCGCGTTGAATCTAACCACTCTGAACCCTAGACTGGTCGCCCTTGAAGGGATTCCTCGGATCCGGCAGTTTTTTTCTTTTGAATTATTCGGTTGAGAGGAAATATTCGAGAAAAATGACTTTATTTATTGAAGTGTTCAACAAACTCTTGAATTTTTTCAATGATATATCTCGCAAAGTTGATGAAAAAATAAAATAAATTCTAGGAGGTCGGGAATTTTTCCCGTGCTGGATGAAGCGATCCAGTAAGCGACGCTGCTGAAAATTCGCTAATCGTCCCGAGCTGTGGAAAGTGAATTCGGCAACATCGCAAACGAAATACACACCGGGGAATCCCTCATCACTCGACCAATATCTTTAGAACACTTATAGTGGGTAGTGACCAGTCTAGAGTTAACCCTCTCACCCAACTGTCGTCTTTACTCGTTTTTTCGCACTAGAGTTACTAAGCATAAATTTTCCATTTTTTTTCTACGAGGGTGGTGAGCAAGACTCTCGTCACGCAAAATTACTGATGACAAATATGAGAATTCAATTGTACTCCGCAATACCGCTTAACTACTCGAAAGGGAAAAGACGAGTAAAGACGATAGTCAGGTCAGAAGTTTGAAGTAGTTCGAATGGATTAAAAGTCAACGATGGATCTTTTCAAAATTTTATAAGACAACTGTTCACGTAATCTCCAATTTGCATCATTTTTTTTTAAATTTTTGTTAATTTCACTTTTGCGATATCCAATCCCGAATTTGGTGTTTCAGGCACAGATTCAACCTGCAGGACGCCACAGTTCCCAAAAAAAAAAAGAATCAGGCGATTCTTATAGAAATTCGACTGTATCGATGCATAATCTCAAAAATCCGGGGATCACGTCAAACATCCCTTTATTGATACGATATTACATACGGCTTAATGCCTATTTGAGGAAAGCCGATTGATGTTAACGTGCTACAGTTAGACGAGCCGTATACGCATCGTAGCAGTGGACAGATTACAAAATTGATAATGGACGGATCCGTGCAGCATCATATACATATATATTAATATCCATACGATCAGGCCGTGATGTCTGTCTACTGTTACGCTTGTTATATATCAACGAGAGAAATTAGCCCTGTGTGATGGGGTCATGGGGTGACGATGGAAAGTGTATCGGTCACTCGTCCAATTTTCAAATAACGCTGGCTATATTCTGTCAGAAGGAATGTGTACAGTTAAAAGAGGATGTCAGTGAATGAGAGGAGAATAGTTTGGTGAGTAGCGCGTCTATCCATTTCGTGGCAATTAACGCGCATCGTTAGTCCCTCCACTCGTTTACGCTTGCCAGTGTTGGGTATACGGGTGGGACTCGTTAACTCGTTGCTGTTATATGCATGTTACTAAAGCCGCAAATTAATAATCATGAGTTACTGGCCAATGTGTGTTTTCTGTCGCTGAAAAAGATTCATTCACTTTCTTCTTTATGTACGTGCAACAGGATAAGTTGATTTTTTCCTTCCAAATCTTTTTCAAGTATATCTCGGAGGCTCATAGATACGCTTTTTTTTTGTAGGAAAGGTCAAGAACTACAAAAAAAGATCGAGACAAAACTGCACTATTTCGTTCGGATTCCGAGATACTCTCAATAAATAGAGGCAAAAAAAAACTCATTCTGCTTTACCTCTGGGCTACTGGAATAAATTTTTAACAGGATTATGAACAATATCTTTCAATTCTTCTTTTCATTTCAATAAATTCTGGATGATCAATACTCTCCATCAATGAATAATCGATATTTTAAGAGACACAGAAAGTGCAGAAGAATGAAAAAAATGTTATAATCATTAAAATATAATATACACTAATTTAAACAGTGCTCGTTGTACCATAGACAATTCCTCATTAACGATAAATTCTTCGTTTTCTCTCTCTGACTGCTGTTTATACATTTCACTGAGCATTATCAAACAATTTCCATAATAAGCTAACTCGCTTTTTTCACGGGATAAATACCGACAAAAATTGGATAATTTAATAATCTTTTAAAAATTTAAATAATAGAGAAAAACTTAACAACGTCATTTTAATTCTTAAGAATAAAAAATCGTAATTTCAATATAATTTTGTTCTTTTTCTCTCTCTTTCTCTTCTTTTTTTTTTTTTTCATAAAAAGTTTTTCAGAAGTTACCACGAAGATTGGTCAATTCCCACGGGGCAAGTTTCTCAAGTACCAGTTTTCTTATACATAGTATATATGGAAAAGAAGAAAGTTTTGGCTCACCGCAAAAGCCAGCAGTCTCTCCTTTTCCCTTCTCTAGTTGGGAGAATAGGTGGAGGAGGAAGGGGTGAGGATAGTTTAGTGAGAAAGTCTGTACAACATGAAGCACGAAAGTCAATCCAGGCAGGTGGTAGTGGAGGAGAATGGGGGAGGGTGGGTTTGGGTTTGAGTGGTAGAAACACAAGTGAACGATGTAGTGGGTTAGCCGAGAGAGACCCTATCACGTTCACAGCTAGACAGTCCAAACTGAGTTGGCCTCTTGGCCTTTGACTTCACTAAGACATTTTGCGGTTTTAGCTGTCTAGTTTTGGGGTAGCAGTTAGAATACGACTTCGGCCTTAGAGGCCGAAATCTAGCGTCTTGTGCCTCTTGTCGGTGTCTGCATCTCAATGTTAATCAATTCTCCATCTTCACCGCGACTCGGTTGACCGTATGCTCATCCATTTCCTTCTGACCCACTGAATAATTTCAGCATCGGCAATGGTTTCCTCAATGTCGTGGTATCCCGTGGGATTTGCTAATGGCTAGGTAGCCAAATTCTGGAACAAGCAAAAAGTTGAGAGAATTCATTAATTTGGTGACAGACAAAAATAACCGAGTAAAAAATAACCATATGAAATATTCCCGTGAATATTTTTCGCTAGAACAAAAAAAAGGATAAAAAATATCCTATTAAAAATTTCCAACTTCGAAAATACTCAGTTTTCTACCTGTAATTTTGTTTCCAAAATCTTCCGTTTGTTGTGATGATTGGACTTACTTGGTTCATTTTGTTTCATGTTCTTTCTAGTATTATAATAAGTGTCAGTAGTTATATTTTTATGGCTGTATTCATTACGTGTCCATTTTGAAAATTAGTTTCTTTTATATATATATTTTATTAATATATTTATTTTGTCTGATTATGTTGTCAAGATTTTTTGTCTGGGGTTCAAATGTCACCTTACCGGTTGATTTTGACGGTTAGACATCTTTGTTTGTGACTGAAATGAATTTTTCGAAGTAAAAACCTCAGGAAAAAATTTCAAAAAATGTCTCAATAATGGAGACATGTTGAAGCATATTTTTCTTACTACTCATTTTCGAAGAACCTCTAATGGATATATGCCTTTTTTCCCCTCACACTTTTTTATAGAGAATTTCAAGAGTTGAAGATATGATTGAAACTTTTGCTATCTCGTTTAGTTTTCGAGATATTCTTCAAAACAGAGCGAAAAAACTTATCCAGTGTAATCTCGTTACTACTGAATTCATCACATTCTTGTTACTTATATGATCAAAATTGCTCTTCATTGAGCTGGAAGTATTCATTTCCATTGAAAAATAGGACCAAGTAAAAAAATAAAGGAATATTTCGAAAATAAAGGGATAATAAAGGGTTCAAAATTTTCCGCTCGAATTAGTAATCAAAGAGGAAAAAGAAACGCATGTCTGTGAAGGATGATTGAAAGAATGAAATGGAACTACATGAAGCTTTTGAAAGAATTCCCTCGGAAATTTGCCTGAACCCATTCACTTAACCCAACACAGTATTAGCATTTAAATAATTCAGTCAATTTTCCCCCATTATTATGCGGCTTTAATATTCTTAATTTCCCCCAAGGTTTTGAGGATAGTATGGTTTCAAACTAACCGCAAGGGAGAAAAAAAAATTGAAATGAAAAAATCAAAAAAAAAATATATACTCTTTCAAATTACCCCAGAAAATGCTCGTTAAGGATATAAAATTGTCTCTTCTCCTGTAGCCCGTTGGAACGCTTTGTTCTCACTATTAGGGTCGATTTCGTTTTTTTTTTAGTCTCCATTCTCTCCTTCCATTACCTTGTTTCTTTGTTCCTCTAACTATTTTCTCATCTTTTCATTCCTTCTCTATTTTTTTTCTCCCTCGTTTTGTTTTTTACTACTGTACATTTTCCTCTTTTTATTCAGCACGATGCCGGAAGTTCACGGTTTAGTCGAGTGAGCGAGAACAATCAAGATGGGACAATGGATAACGAAGATTGGCGACAGTGGATTCTCCTGAGAGAGAAGGAAAGAAAATACCTAGGCCAGTGAGTTGTATGAGGAGGCTATATACATTCGTCTCACCTCTTTCTCTCTCTCTCTCTCTCTCTCTCTCTCTCTCTCTTGAAATGACCCACAGACCGATCGCTATCTATATGGGCGATAAGAAGATTCACTGTGCCACCTTTGCCATGGCAATTTGCAAGACAATGTACTCAAAACTAAATTTCTAGTGTAATTTTTTCCAGCAAATTGCCTCAACAAAAAATTTGATTTGTCTTGTTATTGTACCAATTTCATCACATTTATAACATTGTATCAAGATTCTAGCAGAAAATTATTTTTGAAGAAATTTTGCAAGGGAAATAAATTTGATGTCAATTTTTTCGTTGATTCCACGATTTTTTTCTTTATCATACGTGTAGGAAAGAGCGAGCTAGAATGGACACTCAGGGTGAAATGATCCTGGAAATTTTTTTTCCAGAGTGAAAGAACCCCATGAAAAAATTCGACAAAGAATTGAAACGATGCTCCAATATATTTAGGTTGTTTAATAATTTTTTACATTTGTTTTGTCGAATCCTTCACTCTCAAAGGAATCTCGAATCATTTTTCCCGGTCTTGCTTACTGAATATTAATATTTAATTTGCTGATGTTATTTGATCATCTTTTTGGAGAATTTTTCCGAAAGCAGTGGAGAAACGCCTTCTTCACTCTAATTCATTTTTATGGAGTTTTACATCTTCGCTACTAATTCCATATCTCTTATATTTTCACCGAGAAAATTAATGAACCCTTTTTCCTTCACGAGTCAAGGAATTTGTACACTGAGAAAAAAAAAATTTGTTGTAAGAAAATTCACTTAGTTGAAGAAAATTTACTTCACTCCAGAAAATGTCGATACATATAAATATAAAGATTGTGAAGGAAAATTTTGTTAAAAGGCAATTTTCTTGTTACAAGAATTTTTCTTTCTGAGTGTAGAGTAGAGTCTTCAAGGACTACGATTACAAGTTTCTAAAATAATCTAACCTCCTATCAATATAGAATTGCCTCATTTTCTTAATCGCGATATTCAATCACAGTATTATTAAGTTTCCTCGTCACCAATAATTCTCTCACTTGATTATCCATGCCTCAAGTCTTCTAAAAATAAACAATAAACTATGGAGCCAACAATTTTCATATTTATAAGTTCTGCAAAACCAGACTCTCCACTTATTTACTCATCCATAAATTCTTGGATTATCCAAAATACCTGTTGTCTCCGCTGAAGTCTTCAGATTTTCCCCCGAAGGAATTCAATATTGTAGAAAAATATACTACTGTATAAAATTCACTGACAAGAGACAAAAACTCCATTCACGTTGACCTAATAATTCTCCACTATTTTCCATATTAAACCCAGGAAGAAAAAAACCTTCATTCTCCTCCTGTAATAATTAAATTCTTCACATAAAGAGTTTCTCAGAGGAGAATAAAAAAAAAAGCCGCAGGCCAATGTTGAGACCTTAATTCTTATGTTGTGGAATTGAAAGAATTCAGTACAGCATACCAGAAATAACATGGAGCAGTGGCCAAGCAATTTTGTGGTAGCTGGTGGGCTGGGTAACGTGTTGTACAGAGTCAGACAATAAGAGAATGAAAGGGAATGAGGCTGCTAGTAGTATGAGCTTCTATCTCTCGTTTCTCTTTCTCCCTCTGTTTCCTATGCCAGCTATGCTAGACAGTTTTGGTTGGTAACTTTTGGCACCGGCTGTACGCAATCAGCTGCTAATTGGGAAATGATTGGAGGCGCCTATACCGATCCTATCGTGTGCACCTCTAACTATCCGAGCGATGCTACATCAACGTCGCCTCTCCTTTCCCTCGATTCTCCCTAAATTCACCTTCAATCCCCTCTCTTCATCACATAAATGCTACTGCCGTTAATGCCAAAACGGATGCATATGTGGCAATGGAATCGACCCACTGTCGTTAAACTGCCAAAGTATTTCCGGGGATAGCCTCCTCTTATCCCCATTTGCCGCTTGCTCTCACTTTGTTCAATTGTTCGCTGATTGTTATCCAACTAAGTAGACTGCAATGAACATTAATTGTTCAAAGATCTTTGACAAGTTTCTAATAGTATAGTAGTTAACCAGTGCGGCAAAGTAGATTATTGCATGCCGTGCAGAAAGTGACCATTCTCCGCACGTCATGTAATCAGCGTATTACCTAACAAGTCTAGTAATAGTATATCACCTAATACAGTAGAGCTCCCCTTCTATCAACTCGTCGGGACCAGGCCACTTCCTTTGTATCAACTTCTCCTCAATCTCCTATCTGGTAGTCTTGACGCATGCGCAATTTGCAAAATGGGGTTATGAACGCCGATGTATCGATGCGGAATAAGTTTCGCACTAGACCTCCAAGCTGGAAGTGGGGATGAAGAAAATGAGGAGAAATTGACTCAAGGGAAACAAAGAAGTTGACACACGGGTTCAGTTGACAAAAGGGGGGCTTACGTAAGGGGAGCTCGACTGTAAGTGAGAATGCAAGACTCGCCTTTGGTTCGTTCTGCATCTTCAGACTTATCAGAAAATGTTTTACTGCACTCGTTAGATAACATATACTCACATTGTAGGCAGTGCGAAAAGTGGCCCTTTGCGCATGCCGTACGATAAAGCACTGTGCCTTACACGTGCAGTGAAGATTTTTCAACTCACGTAATTTCGAACTTGCTCTTTTTCGCACGGCGTGAAAGCAAAGGATGTTAACCCTACATTAGTTACCCTATGAGAAATTTTTCCAGATTCCACCATTTGAATTTTTCCATGGTCAATCGTTGAGGGCAAAATTTTGAAAAAAATGGACGTTATTCATCGAAAAGGTCAACAAAACTGAATTCAAATGGCTAGGGAAATTCATCTCATTCTGAATGAAGGTATCTGGTGAGCGACGTTTTCGAAAATTCGATTCGGCAACGTCGCAGCTTGAATAAAATGCCGGGGAATCGTTTATGACCCGACCAAGGCAGAAAATTAAGGCATTATACAAAAAATTGTAATACAGACAATTGCTTTTGCTCCAAATTGACTCATTAATTGCATAGATCGATAATACCCAAAGTTATTTATAAAAATCAAATATACGGTCAGAAAATTATTTATACAAATAACAAATATTCAAAAAAAAAGGAAAAATTCCAATTTTATATTCATGGAGTGGAACAACTTTAGAGCAGTGCCTGAAGACACTTTATTGATTTTTGGATAAATTATGATTCATGTAATTTTCTATTTGAATATTCATCAAATTTTCAATGACTCATGAATTACTGAATGGTCTCGAAAATTTCTTGCTCAATTTCGCGAAAATTACTTATTCAGTCCTAAATTAATAATAAATCATACTCCATAATTGATAATCTATCATTAACACCAGTAATTTACTTGAAATTAGTATAACCATCAGTATATCTATATAAATGTGACATTTCTATTAAGCCATTTGAAATATCGTCACCACTCTCCATTGAATTCTTATCCATCCCTGAATTACCATGAAATCAATAACCCCCAACTTCTACTTTATTTCTCTCACATTTAATTTTCTTCCTTTCAAACAGGTACAAGAATAATCATAGAACTGGAATCGAGATACGAGATCAACAATGTGGAGTCAAGTGGTAAAGACCGTTAAAGTCAGACATCAACCTCTGCCAGACATAATTTTAGTACAGTTGATGGCAGCTGGGTGTGTGACACAAGAGAGCCGTCCATCTACTTGTGTGTTTCTGTCATCGTCGTAGTTGTCTGAGTGAGAGTACCTTGTGAATCTAATTGCAAGAGACGGCTAGACAATTCTACCAGGTCTTCTTCTACGTTTTCCTTTCCTTTTCTTCTTCTTCTTCCTTTTTTCCCCGAGCACTTTTGTATGAGCACCTCCTTAATAACCTGGTTATTTAAGACAGGCGAGGAAGAGTCCAATGGTACAATTTATTGAAGTGCTTCCATGCATTGCTTTGAAGTTCTTTCACTTCACAAATATCAAACTGTAATTTCTTCAATTGTTTTTTTCAATTTCTTCTAAATTATTAATCATTTTTTTCGTTCATTATCTTAACTCTACGACTTCGCTAAAGTGATGAGGGATTCCTCGCCGCTTCATCATGGCTGCATTGAGAAGAATTTCGCTAGTTACTCGAATTTATTTTATTTCAGTAGCGAATTGATAAAACAGAAGAAATCTATTTTTCTGTCATTTATTTATCAGAATACCTCAGAAAATAATGAAAATACGTCCTAATCCTTTGTAGCTCTCAAAATGTTTAACAAAAAACGAATTAAGGTAAAAAAAAAGGCATATCTCCACTAATTTCTGAGATGTTCTATTGAGAATTATCTTGAAGATAAGGCGTTTGGTCCTGTTCCACCTTTTCACTACTGATTTCTTCGTCAACTTTGCAGGATACGTAATTCAAAAAATTTAATAGTGTTAATTTGTGTGTATTTGTTTCAATAATGAACTTCTTCCTACTGCCTTGTAAAACACCAATTCTCTCCTACGTTTTCTTTCGTAAATTGACCTTTCTTTTCGTGGTATTTATTCAAATAGAATTTCAAACACGATAGTTTGTTAAAGATAGTTTGCTGAATACTTCAATGAATAAATTCTTCTTTCCGAATTCCTCGTTCAACACGATTGATCATAAAAAAATTAATATGACGGAATTCGAAGAATTCTTCATGAGAAGATTAGTCTGAGGTTTAAAGTGATTAGAAATCAGTAATTTTCTATCGAAAATTTCATGAATTTCCGATCACATTCCTACGATTCCCGAAAACCATCATCTTCATCATCACGCAGGTGAGAATTCGTGTAAATATTTTAAATTTCTGAAAATTGAAACACCATTCTCTAATTAAATATTCCAATAAAATTCTTCGTCATTGCATAACTCTACGACAGTAAATGGAATGACGCAGCGAGCAGTTATCGGAGAATTTTCGGGTGATGAAGCTACTGGTAACTGGAGCTGGTAACATGCTCATCAGTTGGTTGGAAACTTTTCATTCCTCGAAGTGCATCGTTATTGTAGGGAATATGCTGGATCTAACGATTACTTGACACGCGATGGGGTCTGAGGCAGGAAAAAAAAATGAAGAAAGAATGCAACAAAGAGGTGATAATAGTTGACACTGATGTAATACTCTTTCAGTGGTTTACAGTAAAAGTTGAACGAAATTCATGATAACGAGGCACTTGTAATTTACAATTTTTATCAAGATTCAAGTATTCAAGTGATGAATGTCGCAGTTTAGCCAGACAGAATTATGTTACAAATGTATATTTATTCTCTTCTAATGAATTTTTCGTTTTTCATTTAGATATCTCGAAATTTTAGAACTTCATTGCTTCTTGGAGAAATTGAGTACCGAAGAGATAAAGAAAACGAGTTAATTTTTTTTTTCAACAATTTTTCCTGGAATATCTCGAAAACTAATGGAAATTCGTCTTTGTTGCCCTTATCTTTTTTTTTGTAGCTCTTAATATTCTCAAAAAAAAAATAGATTCCAGCGGGTGTATCTCCATCAGTTTTTGAGATATTTATCATCAGTTTCAAAAGAAACATAGACGAAAAAATTGACTCATTCTGTTTTAGCTCTTCACTATAATAATATAGAACAATTCAGAAATATCATCATTGATTTGTGAAGTTAATCCAATTGTTATCAAAGCTATTAATATATTTTCTCTCCATTGTAATCTGATAATTTAAGAAAAAAATGAATCTAGCTATGTAGAATCCACTGTAGTACTAACTTTCCTTGTGAAGGATCAATAAAGCATTTTAAAAAATCAGGAATATGTGATCCAAATATATAGAAACAATTAGTTTGATGGGAAAAAATGGAGAAAATATTTTTCTATTTTTTAAATCTAATTTTGGTCAGAAAAAAGTCTGTGCAAAGAAAAAAAAAACTTAAATTGTTAATTCGATAGAACGTAGTGGAAACTATCCGGGAACGAATAAATGGAGAGAAATTTAACAGAGTAATACTATAAGGGTTATTTGGCGGTGAGTGGAAGTAAATTGAATGAGTAACGGATATATGAAGCCAAAAAGTGGAAAGACAATTGAGTTTTCCTAACCCAGCAGTATTCCCCAAAATTTCATTTCTCTTCTACTATGAAAAGAAAAGAGAAAGAAAGACAAAGGAGGAGTCACTTTGTTCGACAGAAAGGGGGGATATGAGATTGTGTCAATTTGACTCTATTTTATTGCATGTTACACGGTAATTTTCGATTGAAAGTAGCTAATTCAGTAGTAAAGAGGTAGAACAGGATAATTCAATTTTTTCTGTCGATTTTTTTCTGAAAGTATTTCGGAAACTAAGCGAGATAGTGCGATTCCATCTGGATCCTTTCTTTAGAGATAATTTAAGAGCTACGAAAAAGAATTGAAGTAAAACTGCCCTATATCACTTAGTTTCCAAGATATTCATATTTTTCTACAAAAGTTCAGAATATTTTTACATTTTTCGAAAATATAATTTAAAAATACACTATTTTCCTGCGTTTCGTTCCTGAGAAATATCTAGGAAACTAAACGAGACAGCGCAATTTTACTTGAATCCTTATTCGTAGAAATTTTCAAGACAAAAAAAGCAATAGAGCAGAATCATCCTATCTCGCTTAGTTTCCAAGATATTCTAGAAAAAAAAAACTAAAAAAAAATGGAATTATCCTGTTTCAGCTTTCAACTACTGAATTATCAAAATCATCATCCGTTTATATTGGAATGTTGTTTATTCGTTGACTTAGATTCACCGAACCGTTAAGAATGACGCCACAGCAGACTAATTCAGTTCCAGCGCAGCGAAGCTCATTAATCGTTGAGATAATGCGCTTATCGTGTACTTGATGGAGCTTTGCCTAATGTAGAAGCAGTTGGATTTGCAAGAAGATATCAGAAAATCCACAAAAATATCAAATTGCAGCAAAAGAAAAAGAAACGGAAAATTAATAATTCAATTCGATATATGCCTGAATACTTTATTGCGTTGAAAATTCACGAAGTTTCGTAACTTAGCTGAGCTTTAAAAGAGCGGAGGGAGGGAGAAAAAAGAAAAAGTTTACGAGTTTTTGTTAGTTATTCAGAATGTTCGGAAACTTCTGAATTTGTCATTTCCTTTCTCTCAAATTAACATTTCCGTTTGAATTAAAATTTCAACTTTTTTCTCTTCTTTACCAGTAGAAATATTTACAAAGCAATATGCACACTCGAATTTTTTTTTTATGATTCAATAAAATTTCACATGTAAAAAAAACGCACCTGCCACAGACAATCCATGTTTTTTTTACGTCTCCTTTTCATTTTCTCTCCCTTTTGCCTTTCTTTTTTTATTATTCTTTCTCACATCAAATATGGAATGGCTGATAGAAGAATAACGTTGAAACCAGAAACAAAGAATGCGTTTGTATACTTTTTTTTTCTTCTTTCTCCTGATGTTCCATTCCCTGTGAAATCCGTTTGGTGGTTGTTACTGGTATTTTTTTTTCTCACCATTTTTTGTGTCTTCTTTTTTTACGTAGGCGTCAAATTGTTTTCCATTTGCATCCTCACGGCAAGGATATTGAAGGGAAAAAAGGAAAAAAAAAAGAATTGAGAGGAAAGAGAAAACGAAAACGATGATTTTCTTTTGCGCAGTATCTTTCGACTGATATATTCACGAAACAGGTGTGAATACGGAAACGAGAGTGAAGGGATTCACGCATTTTTGAACACGTCGCTCTCAAATATGCGGAACGAAATCGTGTCAGCATGGTGGGACTTGGTGTGTGCAGTTTCGACACATAAATTCTAGTTCACTCGCTTTACACAGGTGAAAAGCATACCAACGATCTTCGATTATTTTTTTGTTATAGATTCTACCCTCAAATTTCTGTTTTTACCACATTCGAGGCGGGAATGTACTGGTAGAAAGTATTCTATGACTGTACATTAAATTTATCAGAATATTTATCATGCGAATACGAAATATTGTTGGGATTTATGAATATGATAAGCTGCGAAGGAATTCACTTTGAAAGCAAGAAATCACGTTTGTTGTGGCGTAAAGAAGATAACAGTTATATAGTACAGCTGACATAAAAATGAAAGGATTTTTTTCGGAGGAAAGGCTTCTACAAAAAAATCAGAAAAAATTTGAGAAGATGCTCTAGAATGTCTGCATTGTTGTCTAATTTTTCCAGATTTTCCTGCAGAGGTCTTCACTCTGAAAAAAGATCAATAGCGAAGAGGTAAAACAACGTGAGTCAATTATTTTTTGCCATTCTCTTGAGAACATCTCGGAAACTAAGCGAGATAGGGCAATATCGCCCGAATCATTTTTCGTAGCTTTTGAAATTTTCTACATAAAAGGGTTAGGGCAAGAAAAGGAGTATGTCACTTAGTTTCCGAGATATTATATTGAAAATGATCTCTAAGATGAGTCGATTTGTTCTCTTCACTACTGAATTCTCAAATAGAATAATTGACTGCACACGAATAGAAAACGGAGCAGTCTACAAAAGTTACGACGCGTACAGAGTACGATCACCCTTTCAAATAGCGACTGCATGCATTACCACTTAACTTAGAATCGTTTTGTGGAAACACGATAGTGGTGTAGCTACTGTTACTAAAACTATTTTCTTGGAAGGCTCCACTTCCAGTAATACCTAGACACACGCAGTAATAAAACTAAAGTTTTCTATTTCACCATCAATTGCACGAAAATTGTAGAATTAACCGGTATAAAATGTTAGCAATAAGCTGCATTTTTTTTTTTCGATAAAAAAAAAAAGAAGCAACGATTTTCAACTAGAATTTGTGCAAAACGAAGGCAATCAAAATGTAAAAAAAAACAAATATCGAATACATTTATTTTATAGAAAAAAATAGGAAAACTAGAAAAATTGGTGGAAAAAAACAAAAAATATTATTTGAGATATAAATGCAGCATTTTCTATTTTTGTGTTGCTTATTTATATTCCTGTATTTTTTTCCTGATTCTCAATATATTCCTGTATTTTATGAATCTGAAATAATTATACTCTTCTCATACAAATTCATATTTTCACTCTATTAGAAATATCTATTATTATATTTCTAAGATGTAATAAAGAAGTAATATAATCATATTCACGAGTTGATATTCCCATAGAATTTTGCGAAAATAGGACAGTAAGAGTAGCAAAAAGTATCACAAAAGGGAGCTCATAAAAGATGGTGAATCGAATTGTAAACAGGGTTATCACACAGAACATAAACAAAGCGACCGGAAGCCGTGACATAAAATCAAAGTATTATCACTTATTCAGACTACTCTTGAAACGAAATTTCTACTATTCTGAATCCTAACGCATCTCGATGCTATTACAATGCGAACAATGTGAACAAAGAGTAAAAACAAAAGTAAAGCTAAGGGAGAGATGGAAAGAGTGATGTGAATGATGAGAATGGATATAGCTGAATCGTAATCGAGATTCATCCACAAATCGGGAAAAAAAGAAGAGAGAATAGAACAAAAGGTGTAAAGGTATGCGAGTTGATTTTTTTTTGTTTCCACTTTAAATGCACTCCACGAACATTCTTTCTAACGACCCCTCTAGTCACACGATTTTCATCCTTTCACCTCCCTCTATTATTTTTGTCAGCATAAAAAAAATATATTTTTTTGCTTTTAGCATTGATTAGATAGTGAATGAAAAAAGGCCGAGATAAAGTGCAAATTCTCTCCCATTTTCAATTAAATTCACGTATTTCTATAGATTCCATAAATTAATGGATTGCATGAAAAACCAATATATTAGTCTCAATGTAGTTTGAAATATATGGAAAATTATATGAAGTTGGAGATGTCATGGATGGAGTGATACACATAATTTCGTCGAAATATTATATGATTTCATAATTCACAGCATATATATGTGTAATATATTTTTTTATAAGCTAATATATTCATATTACTTGTAATATTTTCTGCTATAATTAAAATTATATATTTTCATAATTTTGATATTTTTGGGATAGTAGTAATAATGAAGAGAAAAATCTGCCCCTTTTCCCCATTCAATAATTCGATTATGAATAGAAAAAAAAAATAACACGTGGAAGAACTTTTATTTCCAAAAACAGAAAAATTTTGTGTCGAAAAATGAACATTCCGTTATGAAAAATATTTTATTTTGTTTCCCAGTTTTTATTTCACTTTCATTATTATATTTCTCTCAATAAGGATATTTGTATAAACAATATAAGTATCGATATGAATTTCAGATTAAATTATTTTGAGATTCATAGAGACTATATGATTTTGTCAAAGTCGAATAGAGTGGTGGTCCAGTCGGCAGCGCATAAGTCTAATCACTCGAAGAACGAGGGTTGGAGTTCGGCTGTGGGAACTGAAATTTATAATTTCAAAAATGTCTTCAAAATGAATAAACTCGAGATATTAAATAATGAAATTAAAAAGTTCCGGGATCCCAGAAAAAGAAAATAATTTTCTACTTATTTCATTTTTAAAAATTGTTCCTATATTATTAAGCATCTATTGAACGCGATATTGGGCCCATGAATTCCCTAATATCGAACTAGAAGTATGGCGTAGTTTTATCGCAGTGATATCGATTTCGAATTCGGGCCGATAGTAGTTGTAAGTTCGGAGCAATATTCACCGCGAATTTGGACCGCTGTGACATCCCAATATTGTGCTTGACACTCGGACCTAACTCAAAATCTTACATGGGGTATGCAAATTTATGAATATTTTTAGTATTACTTGTAATGATTTTACCTTTTATTTTATTTCTTCATTAAATTTGTCGAATGTGAAAAAAAATGAATTTCTCAAAGAGAAAACTCAAATTACTCCAAAAAATATAGTATCAAAAATATATCAAATTTACCGTGTGGAATTAAACATAAAAAAAAAATAATAAAAAAAAAAATTGAAAGAAAAGAGGTATATTCGTTTAAAAAAAATTATTCTTTAATTAATGTCAATTTCGTTCAATATTGCTTGATCAATCATCATGTAATGTCTCTATATAATCAAAATAATACGCAAATTTTAGTTGAAATAAAAACCAAAGAAAATTGTAAAAATGTACAGACATATCATTATCGTATATAATTTCAACGTGGAAATAATATTTATAGTTTTGTACATACCAAGGATCCTTATCGCTCACACATTCATACAAAATATAGAAAAAACTAGGGGTGAGCAGTTGCTCGCTCGCTTCGCTCGCTCGCGAAGTGGGGTGCATAGGTGCTCGCTCGCTCGCGAATAGAGTAGTGCGTAGTTGCTCGCTCGCTACCCTCGCTCGCGAATAGAGGAGTGCGCAGTTGCTTGCTCGCTCTGTTCACTTGCCAATTGTGTGGGTTATTGCTCGCTCATGAGCTGATTGTGATGAGTTTGTTAATATATATTACAATGAGTGTGATTCTTTCAATCACACTAAGAACTTCCCGATAAGTCTTCTGACGTATCATCAGACGTCCGACGTTCATATATTCATATAAACGAACATAAATGAATATTTTCAGTTCTGTTGGTGGTAGCATAGAAATTCTGGATGGAGGTAAGAGATGACATTTGTCATTTGTTTATTGATTCATTGATTTATTTATTCATTCATCCATTGAGTATTGATTCTGGAGATAGTTAACGTTCAATAACAGATTTCTACGGAAGGTTCCATAAATATCTCAATAATCGATATTTTTCATGGAAAACCACATAGACTGCTGACGAATGATCCGACCTCTCACCTCCATTTGGAATTTTTATGCTATCACTAATAGGACCGGAGATATTGTGGAAAACATTTGATTATGTTCTCGTAAAAAACTAAGAAATCGCTGAACCGATTTCAACCAAAATCTAATCAACACTAATCTATATCGAGATGCTTCGATTCCAATATTGATCATCTCGATCGCATTATTGATTATCGAGAAAACGTGAACGAAAAAATCGGTCACATACACACACACACACACATACATACAGATATGTTTCTAAAAACTATCAGAAAATGTTGTGGACGTCTCAAAACGTAAAGATCCATCAAAAAATCGAATTTTCATTTTCGGGGTAAATACATAAACTTCCCTATCGGGAAGTTAAAAATTAAATTACAGAAAATTCTACTCGTTCCAATCGAGTCGTCATATAAATGTTACAATAAATTCAATGAAATAATTCATAGAATAACGTTCATATAAAATATATAATGATTCTTTAGGATCAATTGCTTTCAATTTATATCAATGATGAAATTAAATTAAATGAAAAATATAATTGCTCTTAATGTCCGGACAGATAATAAAATTCAACCGACTCGTACGAGGGTTTCGGAGCAAGAGAGTGAGTAGTCCTTGGACTGCTTGGTGGGAGCAGTGGATTTGGGCACCTGAGCGCCTCGTATGGTCCTTATTTTTCACCAATTGTTTTGGCGGGCCATTTGACTATAAAATTCATTACATACTATTTCACCTATTTATATATCTACAACTATAGCATAGGGGAGGGTGGGGCAAGACGGGCCGCCTAAGCCGGCTATGACTTCTTGTGGCTGCCAACCATCAAATCAGTCTACTTTTGTTCTATTTTGAGCGAATCCACCGACATTCCGCCAAAAATCCAAACTTTTTTCTTTTTTTTGTGGGGCAAGACGGGCCACTTCCAAAAAATGATCAAAAGAAGAACAAATTTTTTTTTGGTGTTAATCAAATTGTTTTGAACGTTAAAGATGTTTCTCTTCATCTCAATGACTCTATTTACTTCAATTTTAATCGAAATTTTTATTTTGAAGCTGATCTATTTCTCTTTTTCCGCAACAAAACAATTTTCCTCATCATTTTTTGAGAATATTTCGAAAATTGATGAAGATACGCCTTTTTTGCCTCGATTCTTCTTTGTAGCTCTTGAAGTTATCTACAAAGAATTATGGCAGCAAAAAGAGCGTATCTCTAGTATTTTCGAAGATATTCTCAAGAAAATATCTACAAGAAATCGAATTATTCTCTTTCAAATGGAGTTTATGGTTCATTGTCATATGAACGATCCACGAGTGCACAAATCGAAGCAAGTGGGGAGGGGCAGAATGCGTATTATTATTAAGTGGAGCGCACACTCCATGAGGAGTAGAGAAGAGTGGAACATAACGGCTCTCTCTTTTTACTAAAAAGAATCGTTTCTCATCGCAATGGACTTTTTTCTATATTGCAATAGACTTCATTCAGAATCTAAGAAACGTTATTTTTTTAGCTCGTAATAAAACTTTTTTTAATTTTTCAGAATAGATCATTTCCGTTTTTTTCATTTTTCAAATTTATAAAAAAAAAATTCGCCTCAATTTTTCGAGTGGTCTATTATGCCCAGAGTTCCGTGAATCAGCGGAAAAATTACTGAAAAAATCAAAAGTATCATGATTTGCCAACAAAAGGCAAACTAAATTTTGACCAAATTTTTTGACCATTTTTGAGATGGTCTGTCTTGCCCCATCTGGTCCGTCTTGCCCGTCCTCGCCTACTATCTATTATATATCTACAACTGTTGATGATTGGAGAAATGTGCTTTGTTTTGATATGAAGAGAGAATATAATTTTAGTTATAATCAGGGCCTGGAACTTGGTACATCTATAAGTATCGGCGGCCGTAGCTGATATCTTGATTATGGATGAACAAAAAAAGTATCAATTTTAACACATTTATATTGTTCGAAATGGATTTTTTGAATCAATTGAGTCAGTGGTGTGTGCGGATGTGAGAATTATGACGCGTGAGAGGAATGATGTAGTAAGTGATAAGGTGAAAACAAATTAGGGAAAACTTCAGTAATGATTGGAGAAAACTCCGAACAATGAAACAGACGTAAAGAAAAGAAGAAAAGAATTGATTGTGATGGAAAAATCGCTTCACTAAGGCTTTCTTCCAATTTTCCTGGAGTCTTCTTTGAATCTTACCCAAGTCTTCTCTGAATCGTCCTTTGGTCTTTTTTCGAATATTTGTCAAGTTGTTTTTGGAAATTCAAAAAAAGACTTGGAGAATATTCAAAAAAGGCTTAGTGAAGATGTTTTTTTGCATCGCAATTGATTTCTCTCTCTTTCTCTTTATTTTTCTTCCATTAATCTTTTGTTATAAATTTTGGAATTTTCTCCAATTTCTTGTTACCTTGTGACTCACTGCATAATTTCACTCACACGTAATAATTTTCACATCCATATACATCACTGTTTCAGTTAATTTAGAAAAACTATCTCAAGCAATACAAATTTCAATAATATTTGTATCAGAATTGACATTTTTCACTGTTTATCTGTAACTAAGGTATCAGCTACGGCTGCTGATACTTTTAGATGTTCGAAGTTCCAGGCCCTGGTTATACTATAATATCGTCTCCTTAGAAACAAAGGGGCGTGAGTGCTATGCTTATGCACAGCACTTACACCCCTTTGTTTCTAAGGGGACGATATATATGAAATGTATATAATCACATATATTACGAATTTTATGGATTATTAGATAAGTGGAATTATGAATTGATATATAAGATGAGAACATAATCGTGCCACCATCTACGTTCAGTTATTTACCATATTTTTTTGAATGTATATTATTAACAATAAGTGGTTTTTCATACGGGTTTTTGATGCAGCAATGAATCAATAATGAAAAGATAAAATAGGATAGGTAATTTTTTTCATCGATATTTCTTTTAAGAACATTTCGGCAATTAATGGAGATATGCCTTTTTCGTTTCAATCTATTTGAGTAGAGAATTTCAAATTCTATTTAAAAGAATTAGTTCAAAAAAGCGTATTTTCATTATTTTCCGAGATATTGATGAAAATTCATTGAAATTGTCGAACTACTATGAAATATTTCGTAATCAGAGAAATTCTCGTAATTCAATCTTTTTATGTATAAAAATTAATAATTCTCACTCATTCTGAAACTGATAGTAAGTTGAAATTGAGTTATTGTAGTGATTGGCAAGAGGTAACGATAACTAAGAAAGTCAATGAATGCCTTCATTAGAGTTAATTGTAATTGCATTCAGTGTAGAGGATTGTGCATACAGAAGTTAAACAAATTGGATCGTGAAAATGAACTAGGGCACTGGTACACTGAATTTTCGTATATAGGTCGGCCATGCTGCATAAGGTGGTACAGTGCACGTCTCGAATAAGGCGCTTAAGAGTCTTGTAGGGGAAGGCGATTCCTGGAATCGTCGTTCCCCCACTCCTGTCGCCAAATCAACGCGCAGTGTTTTGGGTCGGGGTGTCCGCAATAAGGCGTTCGGTTAAAGGAATTAAAAACATAGACATTTTGTACAATTAAAATTACAATTAAACTTTTTTCATCAGGATAGTGATGAATGCACATTGAAGAAAGTAAGTGCGCCTGATCTTCATGGTATCCTTGATGAAACTTGTAACAATAAAGCAGGCGAAACGCCGTTCATTTGACAATTATTTAGTATTGTTAAATTAATAATTTCCAACGTCCCATGATCCCGAAAATAATAACATAAATAAAAATAAAAAAAATGCAAATGAGAAACATAATTACTTGTAAAAATGGTATTATCCCTGATGAGATCATAATAATGGTAAAACACAAGATCCATCAATGTCAGCCAATTTTTTAACAGAATCTTTGAATATTTTGTATGATATATAAGGAAAAAAAAATTAAACCTTCATTTTTTTATTTTTGTTAAAAATTAAAAATGAAACCCAAGTTGAAAGAAAAGTAGTTAAATAAGGCCGGTTCTGGCCCAGCCCTCTAGAAGGGGGGTCCTGTGAAAGTGGGTGGGTGGGTGGTTGATTCGCGGTTTGATCCGCGGATTAATTAGCGAATAATGCTCAATTCGCGGGCCAAGATTTTAATTCGCGGAAACCGCGAGTTGATTCGCGGTTTTTACTTTTACCCAGGGATAAGCTGTATGTATAACAGCGAATCCCTGTAGGGTGAGCGAGTCAATTTCTCAACCCTTCCGCGGATTTTTCTTTTAGAATATTAACCCTTCCGCGGATTTTAACCCTTCCGCGGATGTCTTGGACATTCCATGGATTTCTTACCCCTTCCGCTAATTATCAACCTTTTCTTACCCCTTTCGCTAATTATCAACTCTTTCTTACCCCTTTCGCGAATTATCAGCCCTTCCGCATATTCATCCGCGGTCTCACGCACTCCAACCATTTTCAACATTCAGCTTAGAGAGCACGGTAGTCCTGTGCGGGGGGGGGGGGGGGGGGGGGGTGCAAGGCCAGGTATAGAAACAAGGTACACACAACGCAGGTATGAGAGAGCTCACCTCTAGAATTGCCTGTGTTAGACAGAGATCCATCAAAATTTTTCCTCTCTTTAGGTATTGGAAACTGAGAGGATGAAAATCCATGAAATTTTATACATTTGTTCTCTTTGAATCAATCAACATGAATATTGAAAATTTGATACGAGTTTTGGATTTTTAAGCTATGAAAGCTTAATATGTTACTGATAATAAATAAGGCTTCACGTTAAATAGAAAACTTGGTACATCAATTAATAATTTTCTAATTCTGGAAATTCATCAAACAATACTTGCAAATTTTTTCATAATTAATTTTACATTTCGATTTCAACTGACACCCCTCCTCTATAAAATTCATCAAATTATCCCCACTTTGAGCCCCTCTTGCATTTATATTTATGGCTTGGAGCATGCTATCAATAAAGGTACAAAACAATAACTTATGGGAAAATGTTTTATTTATTAATTCACACAATGCTTTTTCAATTAAGGGAGTTTTTTTTAACTTCCCGATAAGGAAGTTATTGTATTTGCCCCGAAAATCGATTTTCGATTTTTCATCAGATCTCGATGTTGCAAGATGCTGACATGAATTTCTGACATTTTGCTGACAACGCACACCTCGTTTTTTTTTTTTTTACATTCTTACATTACTAATTCTCATCAACTGAAGATAATTTCACAAAGTTCATTCTATTCAATTGTCCGACACTTCACACATTTTCTATTCTTCCCACTCTTCACGTTGTATACTTTTTAAATACTCCAACGACAAATTCGCATGAATATGTTCTTGAGCCAGCAACATCACTTCACGGCTTTTGGTAATAGTCCGCTCAGCAGCCTCTTCCAGCAGATCAATATGTAGCTGTCGCCTGTGGTGACGATATAATTTGAGATTGGTCTGTCGCCACTCATCCAATGTCATGCCTTCTTCAAACTCCACGCGAGGTGCGACTCGCTGCTCAATATAATCCGTAGCCCTTTTGTCAATTTCATCAGCCATTATGGCCATAATGTTCTCCATCCGCATCTGTGGCTCACTATCATCCTCTAGAATTCCAACCATAATGCGTGGCTGCTGCTCTGCCACGTCTTCTTCTTCAACAGCATCAACTGCATCGTCACCTCCTGCATGTTCAATGTCACGGCCCTCTTCTAACTCATCTTCCCTGTTCTCCAACTCCATACCACTTTCACTGTCATTGTTTTCTTCTAACTCATCTTCACTGTCATTGTTCTCCAACTCCATATCACTTCCACTGTCATTGTTCTCTTCTAACTCATCCTCACTGTCGCTGCTCTCCATGTTCACATCACTTTCACTAGAAATATCTCCATCCCCTTCATCCTCACTGTTATTGTCTTCTTCCGTCTCATCCTCACTACCACAACTATCCATGTCCACATCACTTTCACTGGAGACATCCTCGACCCCCTCACTTCTACTGTCGTCCTCGTCCTCCGTTTCATCTTCACTGTCACTCGTGTCCATATTTTCAATATGACGTTCAGCACCTACCACCTCACGCACATTTCTAGGATTGTTGCGATCATTATCGCTTTCATCATCGCTTTCATCCTCCGATATCCATCCACCAGCTGTCACACGCTGATGATGGTGCGCCAACAAAAATTGATAGCCCCCTGAGGTCACATACAAGTATGCCGGTGGATTTAATGAGACACCCAACACAGTATCGTTATCAAAGCGGAGATGATGAGCTCCAATCTGTCGAGCTACAATATGCTCCAGTTGCTTCCTAGTGTTGCCACTCACCCAGCCCCGTGGAATGATTACGTTCGGAAATAAACGAACATAATTGCGATTCTAGAACAGAAGTTTTATGATTATTCTCAATTTTTTTTTTTTTTCACAAGAATATTATGTAAACGCATGTATAATTTTTACTTACTCGAGTATCAGCATAAGTGTGATGCATCGCGATCCAGCGTGACCAGTTTGGGGACTCCCTATTGACTTCCTGCTCACTCATACCCCATTCACGGAGACATTTCTGGTAATGAGCGAGGTCCTCTTGGGTGAGAAACCACCACTCGATGCCAATATGCGTGATGAAGCCTGGGGGGCTCAGCTCCAAACATTTGTAGGCTTCAACGGGTCCAGCATTAATTTGACTTATGCCAACCATATTGAGAATGCGTTTCTCTAGATACTCTCGATTGTAAAGATCCAGCCACTCACATGGAACATGGATATTATCGGCGAATTTTTCATAATTCCACATTTTAGAATAAAAAGAAATTTGAAAACACGTAGGTCACAACGAAAGACGCCTGAATTCCTCAAGAGGTTCAAGAATAATGTCTTTCGAGTTAGACTGACCACTATTTATACAGTGAAAATTTCGACAAATTTTGGGGGTAAAATATTAACCATTCTCAAAAAAAATCCCTAAGAAATTTTTCAGCAATGTTAAATTTCCCCCCCCCCCCCTCTCAATGTTCTGTACCCTTCTGAAACTACCTCGCGCGAGACGGTTCAAGATACCTGAGAAGAGTACAGCGGCTACCCAAGCCATTTATTGCACGGGGTAATTCACCCGCATATAATAAAAACATTTCAGCTCCTTCAAGAACCTTCGGACAGTTGGAATTTAATTATGTGATGAGTGAAGCAAAATTTTTCCCAGTTACAGAAAAATCCTCAATGAAAATTTATTTTCAGGTCTAGCATCTGGATTTCAATCGCACAACTCCAGAAAAGTTGAAACGAAATTTCCCATTTAAGTGCGAGCAGCAATAGAAACTTATTTTGGCTGTCCAGAAATGCTTGGCATCCAAAGACCAGTGGCATGCATTTAGAGGGGGTTTAATTGTACGACCACTAGAAGGGAACGACAAGTCTTTCCCTTCGTTCCCAAAAAAAAAAAATTTTCCCAACAGAAATTTATTCTTCAAAATATGGCCCAGAGTGTCCAACATGTGAAGCCCATTCCTCATAAATCTTGAGGGGCTCTGCGGCAGAAAGCAGAAAATGTTTTTAGGGAAATTTTATTCTTCAAAATATGGCCAGAGTGTTCAACATGTGGAGACCATTCCTCATGAACCTTGAGGGACTCTGCGGAGAAAGCAGAGAATGTTTTAGGGAAAATTTATGATCTCAAAAATTTCAGGATGCGTGAGTGTGCGCCAGATGACAGGATGCGTGAGTGTGCGCCAGATGACAGGATGATGCCCATAAATTTTGCATGGACCTTCACTTTCTTGAAGACAGAATTCCAACATTGGTATGAGTGTTCACCACATGTACGGAGAAATTTGTACTTTCCTAGCCTCCCCTGCAAGGATGCACATGTCCTGGGCCTTCCACACATGAGGAGCAAGATGCTGTTGGCTCGCAACACACGCCCTCTCAAAAAAGAGCACATTTTCCAAGCCCTCACTTTTCCTCGAATTCTCCCACTCTTCTTTTCCCTATATGGAGGCTTTTCTAGCCTATATATATGAACGACTTTTCCATCTCGGCAGATCATTTCTTCTCTGACATTCAGGAGAGAACATGGACGCTGATATTTGCAGGACTCTGATAGAGAATATCCAAGAAGGTTACACAATCGTCAAAGAGAGTCGTGATCCTGAGGAGATTCAATGCTGGATTCAAGAGATCAATAACGAATATCGATTGCTGAGTAAACTATTGAGAGAATCTCAGATACATAGTGAAAAAATATGTGTCACTTATGCACTCACTCAATTAAGAGATCTCAAAGCTCGCTTCCAGCAATTGGAGAAAGTAGGAGGTGGATTGAACCGGAAATTGACTGACAGGATCGTGTGGCAAGATGTGCAGAGCATCTTTGAAAATCGCATGAGGACTGGCATAATTTCGAACTTAATTCACAAAAATATCCTCGCTTTTCTTCAAGATGCAGAAAAAATGTTCAGTGTACGCATAAAGAATGCCTTGAAAGAACAACGGAGCTTGAAAGTCAATGTAATTCTTTCATGCAAATATGAGAAACATAGTGAGGATGAATTAATTCAGGAGACAAAATTTTTCAACACCAACAACGAAATAATTCTGGATATCACGAATTTGAAGGAGTGGTTCATGAATCATGTGAGAGAAAAACTCCTGTCTAAAACAGATGATTTCCAAGGAAGAGATTCAGGGTGGTCTTTAATTGAGATCATCAGCTTGGAGGTTCATATTAACAAATATGATCCTTTGAGAGCTGGAGCGTCCACTTTCAAAGTACCTAAATGGATCAGGGATAAGAAAGCCGTGATAAATGTGCAAAATAATGATCAATACTGTTTCCTGTGGTCAATCATGGCTGCTCGCTGCCATGTGAGACATAAAGAGCGATACCAATCCTATCCACCATTCAGCACAGTAATCAAAAACTTTGGAATGTTTAAATATCCTATGGCCTTGAAGGATTTACCAAAATTTGAGCAGATGAACGAGCTATCAATCAACGTCTATGGAGTTGAGTACAATGAATTTGGGAATAGATGCATTGTACCATTGTATCTGAGTAAACGAGCTTCATTGGAAAATCAGGAGCAGACGATTCATTTACTCATGCTAGAAATGCCGAACGATTCTGGACAGAGCTCGTATCATTATACATGGATTGCAAATCTATCGCGTTTGATCAGTTCTCAGCTATCTAAATCAGCCCATAAGACATTCATATGTGACAGATGTTTATGTCATTTCAGAATGGAATATTCGTATGAGAAACACAGACTGGATTGCATAACGATTAATAATTGTCGTGTAATGTTCCCCAAAGGCGAGAATAAATGGCTGAAATTCAAAAATTTCAAAAACCAATTACATGTGCCATATGTAGTATATGCAGATACTGAATGTCTTCTCGAGAAAATGGGAGAAGACGAGAGAATGGAGGAAGATGAAATAATGGGAGAAGACGAGAAAGAAAAAAATACTATAAAACTGCAAAAACATACAGCTCACAGTGTTGCATTTTATATTAAATGCAACTATGACGATGCGAAATCAAGATTTAAATTATATCGCGGTGAAGATTGTGTCAAATGGTTCATAATGCAATTACATGACTTGGCACTAGAAGTTCATGAGGAATTGCAACGGAATGAACCGATGAGATTAGATGCAGAGATGCAGAGACAATACAATGATGCAAGTAAGTGCTACATCTGTGATCAACCCTTCACGGAAAAGGCAATTAAACATCGTGACCATTGCCACTTCACTGGGAAGTTTCGTGGGGCTGCACATCCTGGGTGTAATTTGAATTACACCGAATCTTGCACACTACCTATCATATTCCACAATTTATCTGGATATGATTCACATTTTTTTATTAAAGAACTGGCTTCACAATTTGAGGGACAAATTAAGCTGCTTCCTGTGAACAAGGAAAAGTATATATCCTTCATAAAATCAGTAGCCAAAACAAAAGTGCATCTTAAATTTATTGATTCATTCCGTTTTATGGCTAGCAGTATTGAGAAACTGGCATCTTACCTGGATAAGAAGGATATGAGAATTACAGCAGAAAATTACCCCAATCAACAACAATTCGAGCTCGTCACTCGCAAGGGTATATTTCCTTACGAGTATATTGATTCATGGGACAAATTGCTGGAACGTAAATTACCACCAATAGAAGATTTTTATTCACATCTCAACAGTACGACTATATCAGACGAAGAATATCATCATGCCTGCCTGATATGGAGACAATTTGATGTGAAAACACTTGGCGAATACTCAGATCTTTATCTGAAAACAGATGTTCTTCTGTTAGCAGATATTTTCGAGAATTTTAGGGGTAGCTGCTATAAATCATATAATTTGGATCCTCTACATTATTATACAGCACCTGGTTTGGCCTTTGATGCAATGCTGAAGATGACAAAAATTCAACTGGAATTACTTCAAGATCCTGAAATGCTGCTCTTTATAGAGAAAGGTATTCGGGGTGGTCTGGCACAATGCTCCAATAGGTATGGGAAGGCCAACAACAAATATATGAAGAATAATTACAATCCAAAGGAAGACACGTCTTATCTAATGTACCTGGATGTGAATAATTTATATGGGGCTGCCATGAGCCATCCTCTGCCTTACAGTAGCTTTACCTGGCTGGAAGATTGGAGCCATATAAACTTCGAGAGTATACCTGACAACTCACCACTGGGGTATATACTTGAGGTCGACCTCCAATATCCTCAACACCTCCATAAAAGCCATAAAGACTTGCCTTTATGCCCCCAAAATATGGTGCCACCGAATGGATTGTCCGAGCATCCAAAGTTATTAACAACACTTCATGACAAAGAAAAATACGTTCTTCATTACAAGAATTTGAAGCAATATCTGAGTCTTGGTATGAATTTAATCAATATCCATAGGGTGCTAACATTCAAACAAAGTCCATGGCTCAGTAATTATATAAATTTGAATACAGAATTGAGAAAAGATGCGCGAAATGAGTTTGAGAAGAATTTCTATAAACTCATGAATAATGCTGTGTTTGGAAAAACAATGGAGAATGTACGAAAGCATGTGGATGTGAAATTAGTCACCAAGTGGGAGGGTCGTTGGGGTGCTGGAAGTTATATATCCAAGCCGAACTTTCACAGCAGCATCATTTTTGAAAATATTATGGTGATAATTCAGATGAATCGCACTCAAATAACTTTCAATAAACCCATTTATGTGGGCTTCAGCATCCTTGATATTGCAAAAACGTACATTTACGATTTTCATTACAATTATGTGAAGAAGGTTTTTGGGGGTGATTCTAAATTGCTCTACACTGATACTGATAGTCTCATCTATCAATTCAAAGTAGATGATGTGTATGAGAAAATGAAAAAAGATATCGATAGATTTGACACGTCCGATTACCCAGAAATCAATGATTATGAAATGCCCCTTGAGAATAAAAAAGTCTTGGGCCTCATGAAAGATGAAAATAATGGGAAGGTCATGACTGAATTTATTGGCTTGAGGGCAAAAATGTATACCTTTAAAGTTCAAGGAGAGGATGAGATAAAAAGTCGGGCTAGAGGTGTAAAAAAATCTACATTAAAAGGAATCAAGTTTGAAGATTATTATAATTGTTTATTCAAACAGACAAATGTCAAAAAAGCTCAGCATATGATAAGATCGAAGAGGCATGAAGTGAATACTATCAGACAAAAAAAATTAGCTTTAAGCTGGCAGGACGACAAACGTGTTCTCATGTCTAACACAACCGACACTCTTCCATATGGATATGAAGAAATTTGATTATGTAAAATTTTCATATACAATGAATAAAAAAATTTTATTTTATGTAAAAACAGCTTTTTTATTTATTTCTCCTTCCATTTACACAGCAGTCTCCCTAAATATACATTTCATGCCCCCCACAATGGGGAATCTTGATAAATAAAGTATAATTGATAATATTACAGCAGATGAAAGAAAAACAATTATGGAGTGCATGAATAATGTTTCATATTGATGATTTTCGGCACGATTAGCTTCCAGCTCAACTTCACGCAATAAGTCCCAAAAATATGTATACTTTCGCGGAGGACTCTTAACCAGCGATATATGTGGAGCCATAGCTGTTATATTTAATCCAAAGCTCCAGATAGGATCCATGGAGATGTTGACTCTGTCTTGAGTTCCAACAATCAAAGAGTATGAGGTCATTGCCTGGCATCCTGTTTTTAGTTGAAGAATCCCTGCTCCAGTTATATCAAGTGCTTCGATTGATCCAGAATTGCATGATATGTTGACGGTTTCCTTTCCTGGCACAGAATACAGCCAGCCATCTCGAATTTGCGTCCAATGTGGTGTAAATTTCGAACTGACCTGAATATTACAGTCTTTGAATCTCCCCCAGTGTTGTTTCCTCTCAATAATAATGGCGACCTCACAAATCGGTTTATTGTACAGGTCATAAAGTGGATTTTCAGCTTCACAGAAGAAAGTACGGTCATTGCCTGAGCACTTGGCCATATCCTCGGCACGTGCCAAGGCGTAGTGAAGCTTCGAGACTAGCAGGTAGTCAGCTCTAGGTTGGATGTATGCTGACCCATTCCTCTGACCCACATGTTGAGATGTGGGGTACGGATGCAGTTTATACAGCTCAAATTTGGGTAAGGTTGTGGAGAGGAAAAAAACGTGACCCATGGGCTCATGATATAAGCCACTATGGAAACGTATTTCCACATTGGTAAAATCATCAGCATGGCAGAGAGATGCTGCAAGAATTAAGAGCCAGATCCTCATGATGCTGAGTCGTCCAGTGAACTGATGAATTTGGCCCAACATCTCAAATAAATATATAAATTCTCCCCCCACTATTCACACATCTTCAGCATTGATCCAGCTGTTATGAGCTCTGTCAAAACAGAGCCATTTTACATATGCACGATTCCCATTTCTTTTTAAGACCTTCTCCACCAAGTAAATGTCTTTATATTTCACCAAACTTAATTCGGGCTCATAAAAAGAACCTTTTATTGGATTACTCTGGTAATCTTCGAGTTCATATGTCACAGGATTCGAGTAATGAATTCTCTTTATTGTGAAGATTTCCGTGGTCCAATTCGCTGTGTATCCTTTCTCGAACACATGTTTAACTTTACTGATGCGAACACTATCACCAATCTTAAATTTCACAGGTTTATTATTCACCCTGAAATCGGCATATAAGAGACGTAACTGAGGAGCATTCTCTGCTGTCACATTTACTGGTTTCATACGGATGGTACGATGTCGCGTATTATTATATGCATTGGTGAGACGAGGAAGTATATTGATCCATTTGTAATTTCCTTGCAAACTGAATTCTCTCCACATCTTAGTTTTTAATGTTCGATTGAATCGCTCACATATCGATGCTTTTAAATTGCTGAATGTGGAGTACATATTTATTTTATGCTTCTTCATTAATTTCTGGAACTCTGAGTTGTAAAATTCCTTCCCAGCATCCACATGCAAATGGTGGGGCACACGTCCTTGCTGTAAAATCGAGTTCATCGCAGCAGTAACATCGTGGGCATTTTTTCTTTTAATTGGCACAGCCCAAGCAAACTTGGAGAAAATGTCAATGACGGTGAGAAGAAATTTGTGCCCATTATTTACACGTGCATAAGCTGTCATATCGACCAGATCAGCTTGCCACGTTTCATCAAGATCACGTATATTGACACGTCGACGTGGATAATTTCGTCGAACTGGTCTGTGTAATTCATTGACAACATCAATTTTTGCCATATTATTGAACAAGTCCAACTTTTTCTTCGAGTGCACTCAATCTATCTAGAATTCTTTGCAGCAATATATGAATTTGCTCAATCTGATAGTTCAGACTCATCTCGAGTAGTCCAACTTCTAGTCTGACTTTCTCATTTAATTTCTTGAGGGGAACAGCATCATGCTCATTCAGAGGGGCTGCAACGTTCACCAACCTTTTCTCAGAAATATCATAATGTCCATCACTAGTTAATGTGAATCCCACTCCTGGTGGACCACGAGCAGCGTCACTATCTTTCGCTAAATGACGTCCAAACACATCGACGCTCATCTTCAAACTGAAGTTTCCATAACAATTATCCCCCTTAATATATTATACCAGCTTCACGAAGCTCTTCAACTACTGAAATAATTTCATTCGAATGACTTGTATTTCCAGCAGCCTGAGATGCTACAAGCAATCGAAGGCGATCCACAAGCTCATTGGGATCATCCCACCAGACATAATTCACATAGTTATTTTTTTTTGCCTTCATGAAAAGCCCTCTTCCTTTTTTATGTTTGAATTTAGAAATATAATTTTTATACTTGTGGCTAACTGTATCGCGGATCGCACCACTGGCATCATAGTATTTTCTATGAGCATTCGTGGATAGAATAATAGTTTTATAGGCCTCCACATCTTGTTCACTTATTAATGTATCATCAGGATTCGCTAGAAAGAGTAGCTCCAATAAGCCTTCTGTGGCAGTATATTTCAGAGATCTATCAGAAACTTTCACTATAATGTAATTTGATTTGAAAAATATGAGTGACTTTCCAATTCTATAATTTTTTGCTAGCTGTCGAACTCCGTACGATTTATCCCACTCTGGAGTATTAATTAAAGCAAGATATTTTCCAATTAGCGTATCTTCATTGGAAATTGGTTCTGCAAAATTCCCTGATTCATCAAGCAAATCATTTGCATTCAGAGTCTCATTTAGAGATTCGTTAGCAGAGGCATAATCGTCGTCTATTCCTTCTTCTTCCATCGGTATTTCTTCATTTACCAATTTTTTAATAGGTTTATCCTCGAGTATGGATTCATTCACTCTCACTAATTTATGCTGAGGATTTATTAGTTGTTGTAGAGGTGTAATTACTGGTTTGAAAACTGTACTTATCATCTCTTCAGTACTCTCTTTTCCAGATTTCATGATTCTATGCTTTTTCTGAATGGCCTCCCTTGCCACAGAAATTTCATGCAAGATATTCTGCTGTTTAGCTAAATCATCTTTGCTTGGTGGCATGTTGACTCGCCCAAGTCTCATCCTCTACTGTTTGCACAAGTCACTGATTTATCCTTATAAAACAATCAAAATTCTTTCGATAACGCCCACTATCAATATCACTATCTTTATCAATAACCACAAAAGTGTAATTATCTTTCCAACAGGCTAGACATAAATCTTTGAAGGTATCATAAGTCATGTCAGTATTAACATGATCATTATAAATATGTCTTAAATTCATTTCATCCTGTTTAAATAATACTAAAAAGTTTAAATTATCTCGTACCAAGTGCTTGGGGATGCGAGCATAGGATTGACAAAGGTAAAAGCAATCTACATTTTTATGTCTCCCCATACAGAAATATACTTTAATATTATTCTGTTTCTCACATGCAACATCATCAAAGATGAAGAGAGAATTCTCTCGAGCCTCATCCATTGAAATAACTTCATCATTATCAGAGAAAGGAAAATAATTCACCCCTGCTATTGGCTCTAAAACCTTTTTTAAAAATTGATACTTTGGCTGATTCAACGATTTGGAATAAATATAAATGTTCTCGAATCTCAAGCCATTTGGATGAGTAATTAAACTTAAAAGAGCATTCGTTTTTCCACAATTTGAAGGTCCACAGAACACTGCTCTAATTGTATTTGGTAAAATTGCACCATGACGTTTTATATTTTGACAATCTTTCGGTGTTATAGCATCAAAATTGATGACTGGCAGAGCTGAACCATGTGCATGGAAGTCCATCTTGCTAGCAACTGAATAAAAATTCTATAAATTGTTCGTTTTATAGAGAATGTTATTCAGTCTGCTGCTGGACATGCTCGTGCACGGATCATCTGATCAGACACGATCTGGAAAGGGAGTAGTTAATTATTTGATCAATAAACTACCGTTAGAGCTACATCTTCCTGGATATCAATACTGTGGACCTGGTACGAAATTAGCTAAACGCTTAGCACGTGGAGACCCTGGAATCAACCCGCTAGATGCTGCATGCAAAGAGCATGATATAGCATATTCACAGAATCACGAGGATATTACCGCTCGAAACGCTGCTGATAGAGTATTAGCTGATCGTGCCTGGAGCCGAGTATATGCACCAGATTCTGCTAGTGGTGAAAGAGCTGCTGCTCTCCTCATAACTGGTGCAATGAAGGCCAAATCTAAGTTTGGAATGGGTGTAAAACGAAAAGGCAAGAGAAGAGTGAAGAAGAAGAAGGCAATGAAGGGGAAAAAGAAAGTTACCCTGCAAAAAATCATCAGTGCTGCCAGGAATGCAATGAAGCAACATTCAAGTTCACGTGGTACAATCCAATCAGCATTGGAGGGTGCACGAGCAGCAGTTCGGTTGTCTGGTGGTAAACATCGTGTGCAGATTCCTCGCGTTCTTCCTGTCCCAATCAAGATTGGTGGAGTATTGGCAGTCAAGATTGGAGGAATATTACCATTCCTAATACCATTATTCGCTGGTCTTAGTGCAGCTGGAGCCCTGGCTGGTGGTGCTGCTGGTATAGCTAAAGCTGTAAATGATGCTAATGCTGCCAAGCAGCAGCTGATTGAGACTAAAAGACATGATCTAGCGATGGAGGCGATCGCTGTTGGGAAAGGTATTTTCATGAAACCTTATAAAAACGGAATGGGTCTTTATTTGAAGTCAAAAAACTTTTAGATATGCTACCACGCAGGGCTCTGACCAATTTAGATTTGAAAAAGTATGCTGAAATCATGAAAATTCCCCATTTCCGAGGAGTTTTTATGCGTAATGATTTGCCCATTAATGGCTCAGTGAAAAATGAATCAGCCATAATCAACTTGGATGATAAAGATGGGCCTGGTACTCATTGGGTTGCATACAAAAAAAGGGGGCATACTGTTATTTATTTCGACAGTTTTGGTAATTTACAACCCCCTAGAGATCTTTACAAGTACTTTGGAGTTGGTAGCATCAAATATAACTATGAGCGATATCAAGACTGGAACACGTACAACTGCGGACATTTATGTTTAAAATTTCTTGCTGGGGGTCTCATATAAAGAGAGGAAATTATGAAATCTCTTCAGTTTATCATCGATCACCATGGTTGACTCGTTTACACTGACACTGTCAGGTGCCTCATCTGAACTGGATGCGCAATATTTTCCACCAATTGAGTTGGATCCAGAGAAAAAATATGTCCTTGGATTAGTTGAATTTTTAACATTCAACTCAATTCCAAACATTGATTCTGGGAACAATAAATTCCACATTGCAGTGGAATCAAATGAGATTCCAGGAAGCAATGAATCTCGGTTTGGGATGGAATTCGTGGAGATCCCTACAGGAAGCTATGAACTCAAAGATATTGCAAATTATATAGAAAAGCGACTGATGGAGAAAAATATCTCTATAAAAATTAGCTGCAACAATAATACATTGCGCAGTCAAGTTACATGCAGCAAGGATATTGATTTTCGACCTGGTGATTCAATTGGTCGTCTACTGGGATTCACACCAAGATTCCTGAAAGCTGATATAATGCACGAGTCCAATCAACCAGTAGCCATTCTCAAAGTGAACGCCCTACGTGTCGAATGTAACATTACGACTGGAGCCTATATTAATGGTGAAAAGGTGCACACAATCCATGAATTCTTCCCAGTTGTCCCACCAGGATATAAAATTGTTGAAGTGCCATCTCATGTGATTTATCTACCTGTATCAGTGAAAACCATCAACCATTTGCAGCTCCGCATACTTGATCAGGACGGTGATATCGTAAATTTTCGCGGTGAAACAATAACCATTCGCTTGCACATAAAATCCATTTCATAATGGGGATTATTTATAATTGTAGCATTGGCTATTCATATAAGACACCAGCATGCACTCCTGGTGTCAGTTCGCGTGTCGTCTCCAAGGTGTTAACACCTCAGAACATAATTTATTTGAAAAGTCTCGGTTTAAAAGTGATCGCCAAGTCAAAAAAGTAAAATGGATGAGGGTTCATTGAATATCCAAATGCCTGTGGCATTCGACGAGTCTGTTTCTCATTATGAGATGCATGCCCATCATCCCTATGCATCTTCAACGTTTGACAACAGTGATGAAGTACGAATCACAGTGCAAAACCAAGATCTTTGTATTCTACCACATAAAAGTTATCTGCATTTAACGGGAAAACTCACCAAGAGTGATAATACAGCTGTTTCTGTTACAACCAAATTCGTTAATAATGCTTTCGGTCATCTCTTCGAAGAGATACGCTATGAAATCAATGCCATTGAAGTCGATAAAGTAAAAAATGTGGGAGTTACGACTCTGATGAAAAATATTATATCATTGAATCCCAATCAATCGCAAATGTTGGAAAATGCTGGATGGATAGACATGGCTGAAACTACGAGCTTGATTGATGCTGCTGGAAATTTCGATGTATCTCTGCCATTGAGACAGTTATTGGGATTCACTGAAGATTATCGAAAAATCATTGTCAATGTGAGACATGAACTGATCTTAATAAGATCTCGGAACGATAAAAACGCAACGGTTCAGACTGCTGTTGAAACAATTAAAATTACTCTGAATAAAATTGAATGGCTCATACCATATGTAACGTTATCTGACAAAAAGAAAATTGATTTACTCAAGTTCCTTCAGAAAGATCCAGCTATTTCCATGAGTTTCCGATCTTGGGAATTATATGAGTATCCCATGCTCCCACAAACGACTAAACATGTGTGGACAGTGAAAACAGCTACTCAGTTGGAGAAACCTCGATACGTTATCTTAGGTTTTCAAACTGATAGAAAAAACAAGGATAAAAAAAATGCCAGTTATTTTGATCATTGCAGTATTGCTGATGTGAAATTATTTTTAAATTCACAATCTTATCCCTATGGGAATATGAACATTGACATGGATAAAAAACAATACGCAATCCTGTATGATATGTATGCGAATTTCCAGCCATCATACTATGATCAGCCAGCAAACCCATTGCTAACGAAAAGTGAATTTTCGTCTTATGCACCGCTGATTGTCATTGATTGTTCAAGGCAAAATGAGGCCTTGAAATTCGGTCCAGTTGATGTGCGCTTGGAATTTGAGGCTCGAAATAGTTTTCCAGCTGAAACAACAGCATATTGCCTCATCTTGCACGATCGTATCGTAGAATACCACCCAATAAGTGGTGGGGTAAAGAAATTAGTTTGAGTGGTGGGGGGATAAAATAGCGAAAACTGTGAGGTCTACCTCGAAAATTATCAGTCACCATGGAGCTGTTGGTGGACATACAAGGATTCCGAGGAGCTTTCAATGAATTCATTGTCAAGGAATTAGCCTTGACGCATTTGGACAAAGCCGTGCAGAAAGTGTCCATCAAGTTTTTACAGCCTCCGTGTAGTTTCGACGTTATTCCTGTAAAATGTAGAAGTACAAATAAATGGCTTGAGCGAAATTATCATGGAGTTCCTTGGAATTACGGGACTATTCCATATAGTGAAGTGGAGAACGTCTGCCACGATGCAATGAAAAATGCCAACAAGATCTATGTAAAAGGTCGTGAAAAGAAGGAATGGCTGAGGAAGTTCTTCATCAATAATTACCTGCCCATCATTATCGATTTGGAAGAATTTTTCGAGGATTGCCCATCAATTATGAAATTCAAAAACATAACAGCCAATGCTTGTCCTTTTCATTGTAATATGAAAAATATGACATGTGCAGTTGAAAATGTTCTGCAATTGAAAGAGTGGATGACAACGAAAACTATACGTTCAACAGATCGATCCATATGTATATATTTTGAGGTGGGAAATCTAGCCTTCATGGATGCTGAGGATGTGGCACTTCTACCGAAATCTCTCATCAGTACTTTTGCCGAACTCAATGTGCATGCTTCTTGGGGAAAACTAACTGATGAGATGAAATCTGATCGAGAAATCCAGCGCTGCAAACGATGTCTCCAGCACCACGATAATTGGAGAAAAGATGAGCCTGATGGTGTACCCCCAATGATTAAGGATTGTGGACTGTGTAATGTTTGAGAGAAAAATCAATTTTAAACAACATAGTTTATTCATTCATTTTTTTATTTTTTACCAAAAATGTATTTCATTAGTTTATAAAAATAAACTTTTTTCATATAAATGTTTGCTGTATACATTTCATTCACCATCGATTGTATGCATGGGCACATCCCCTCCATTCCTCGTCTTCCGAGTCTTGGATGAATTCCACTTGATTATATTTCGTGCCAATGGATCGCATTGAGATTGGTTCCTCTCCAGCTTCGATGATTTTCTGCATGGCCTCCAGTTGATCTGGATTCTCTAAAAAGAATGCTGCTGATTTCTTTGGGAGAAATGCTGCGTGGCTATTGTCTAGCTCAACCATTACGGTTGGTCCATGCTGAGTGTTCGCCTTACAGATCTTTGAAACAGTGTAGAGTTTGTTCTTCTCAAGATCTGATATTCTCAGGCAGGGTAAATACTCCTTTTGCAGTTGACCAGCAGCGTTGATTTTTGCAAGATCCATTTTATTCAAGTGAAAGTTTTTCCAGTTTTGCACAGAGTAAAAGAATCTCCCTTTTTATTTGAATTTCCTTTTTGGCTTCTCGGATATTCTTTTCGAGAAACTGTAAACGTTTCTTTAGGATTTCTTTTTGCTGCACGTGGATACTTTTCATAGCCTGACTAGAATAGCTTGACTAGAATACGATGCTGATGTTTTTCCTAGTCTGACTAGAATAATACTGATGCAATGGTCCGGAAGCTGAGGTCAATATATACTCATCCTCCCCACTTCTCGCATTCTAGTATTAGGGATATTTCCCCCAGAAATTCCAGAAAAGAGATCTCCAATCACATATGAATGGGTGGAGTCGAGGAAAGGTTCAAAAATGAATTCTCGAAAAGGACCCCCCATTGCTCTGAAAAATATTTCAAGACACATTTGGAGGACATGTGGTGGAGAACATGTGGTGGAGGTATGTGGAGGACAAGAGGTTATGAGGCTTCAAAAAAAGGTCGAGTGAAATTTGACCCCCCCTCACAGCATCCTCCAGGGTTTTTCCTGTTCGAACAAGTCTGAACTTGTCTCAACATGTTGCTTAACCACTAATGAGATACATGAATGACCTACGGGAATTAACTTCGCAAGTCTCAGATGAATGTCTCATCCAAGGCAAACTGAAAGCCATGAATTGATCCGCGGGGAGTTTAAGAAATCCGCAGAAGGGTTAAAATCCGCGGAAGGATTAAAATTTGCGGAAGAGTTACAATTCGCGGAAGGGTTAAGATCCCTAATAGAAAATTCGCGGAAGGGTTAAATTCGCCGAAGGGAGAAATCCGAGGAAGGGTTAAAAATCCGCGGAAGAGTTAAGAAATCCGCGGAAGGGTTGAGAAATTGACTCGCTCACCCCACAGGGATTCGCTGTTATACATACAGCTTATCCCTGGGTAAAAAGTAAAAACCGCGAATTAACTCGCGGATTCCGCGAATTAAAACCGCTACCCGCGAATCATCCGCGAACCACTAATTAATCCGCGGATTAAACCGCGAATCAACCACCCACCCACCCACTTTCACAGGACCCCCCTTCTAGAGGGCTGGGCCAGAACCGGCCTTATTTAACTACTAAGAAAGTTTAATAATGAATAGATTATCCAAAAATGATTCGATTTTTTCTTTTTCTCGCTAACGCCTTATTCAAAACATCGGGACCTAAAGAAGAGCGCTGGAGGAGAAGTCCGATGGTGGGGGAATTAACTCATCTCGAATGTAAACATTGCGCCTAATTCGAAGCCGCCTTATTCGGGACGTGCACTGTAGTGTATTAGTATTAAGGATGTATTAAATATTAAATGTTTCAGTTCGAGTTTTAATATACGTCTCTTCCGGAGAAATTAGTAGGTATCGACATATGTCGGAAATTTTGACTTGGAATAATAAGAGATAGAAACAAAACAAGTTTTCAATACGAGAAAATGAACCTAAAAAAATGTTTTTCAAAAACTTTTGTAGATTTCTTTTGTAAAGTCAGTGAGATAGGGTCATATCCCACAATTTTCTTTGCAGTAAATCTGGAGAGCATGAGGGCGAAAACGCTCCATCTCGCTTAATTTATGAGATATTGTAAAAAAAATAATTAAAGAAATCGACTTGTCTTGCTTTGTCTTCCCGCTATGAGATATTCTCCTCTCAATAATATCCCGGAAACTAAGCGAGATGAGGTGATTTCGCCTTAATCCATTCTTCTCCACATATAGGTAGACAAGGATTCAAACATTTCTTATTCAATTTTTTTGCTTTTTCCGATTATCACACATATCTTTCTTCATTCTCTCTTTGTGCCGATATTCGCATATCACACAATAACTCTTGATACGAAGCCGATAATTCAATTCTGCAGGAGACGTGATAAGCTTCACGTTGCAAGCTCACATCTGTAAATAGCTATCTTCACCTTTACCACTTTTGTACATATTTCATCAAACACGACAAGATTACAATAAACTGTAATTAAGACATTAATTACATTTGTTAGTGATTGTTATTTAATTCTCGAATACTTCAGTCACTAGAAGTTCTTCGAATCGTCTACAAAAAAGGATCAGGGTAAGAGTACGTATCTCCAGTAGTTTCCGAGATATTCCCTTCAGAATAATCACTAAGATAAGTCAATTTGTCCAGTTTCATCTCTCTACTACTAATTTATCCCAAAAATAATCCACTATTCTCACTCGCATAAACAAAAAATTAATTTCCTTGAATTTCCGACTTCACCACTTCCACTGTGTGTTATGGAATAATTTGCATATTTGTCTCCTGCAAATTTAACGTATATATACACTATCTTATCTACACTGAGTATCATCGAGTATGTGTTTGTGTATATCGATACACTATACATTATGTATTGACGTTTCCCCATAGGTTCCACTAGCAACCCTATTCTGTATCGCGTGTTCCACAGTGATTACAGGTTTACCAAATGTCTAGCCTAACTCTATGCCATCGTACTATGTAATTACAGTTTATTTTTGTTCAAAACAATGTACATACAGATATTCTGAACTGCAAGAAATGGATTTTCCCAGTCAATATTACATAATAAATGTTGAATCATGGTAACCCACCAATGGAATGTCATTTTTCCTAGAAAAAAAAAATTCATTCAAAAAACACTCGAAGGACTTCATTTGACAGTTATTCCACCTTTTTCCTTGTTTATTGTTGGAATTTCATAGGAAATGAGAGAAAGAGAATATATCGAATTGGAATTACATAACCGTATCTAACAGCGGTGTGACATTTCTGTCGTTACACCTATTTACGAGGGCTTCTATTATTTCGTTTGGAATACATAGCATAAAGAACGAAAAAAAAAGAGAGAGAGAGAAAGGAGGATAGTAACAGGCGACATCCAAAATACTATGAAATATAGAAGAGACAGAAAAAGACGAAATAGATCCAGTCTATCTGCGGTTATTTGTTATACACTAGTTCCCCCTGTTTTTCTCCAGTCAGAGATATCGACTAAAAGCCAGAATCGACCTCGTCCAACACTGGTCTAACCGATAGAAGGAGAGAGAAATAGAACAGGAGAGTAATGTCAGTTGGTGCTGTGAGTTCATTTGATCGTGGTATTGGCGGTTCAATTACACACGAACTAATTGACGAATAGATACGTTGCACCTAAAGCAGATTATGTCAATGACGTTCATATCGTCCAATTCATGCAGTACAAGTGTAAATTAAGAGATGGTTTTTTAAGAAGCCTTTCCATTTCGGACCCAGAACAAAAAAAGCAGAGGCACCCCGCTCGAGTGAAATTTGAAAAAAAAAAAAAATTGAGCAATATTCATAGTACTATGAACTCTGCAAGTGTTCTAACAAAGCCTGTCGACAAACGAGTTTTTTGCAACATTTCATTCGTTTATACATTAAGTCAGTCTTTTGTTTATAGCGGAAACTGTATATCTATGAATTCTATCCTGGTCTGCTTTTCAATAATAAAAAAATAGTACCACTAACACCCCTTTTTTTTCAATGTTTTTGGTTATATATTAAAGGGAAAAATGTATAAGATTTATGTTTTATTCAATCAGTGGCTATTGAATTGGATTGCAATCAATGGAGAGCTTGTTAATCAATCGTTCTTTCATTCTATTTACTTTCTTTATTGCAATGATTGCGATTGTTGCTCCATTGATAATTTTCTAATGACTAGACGCGGAATTCAAGCGCATGCATAGAATAGAGGTATTGTACATACATTTAGCTATATTTTCAATTGTTTACTTGATAAAGCTTGGGTGCATGGGTCATTCACTTCGGTTGATTGAATTCGTATTGATCTGCATATTTGGATAGTGCGTGGACTAGAGCTCTCAATTATAAGCGTAATTAATAAAAGAATAGTTTCATTATTGGAATTCAGTCTTTTACAAGCGAAATTTGACGTAATTTTAATGGGATCTGAGTGGAGTTAGATTCATGAGGTGAAACATCTTTTCGAGTTGAGCAATCGTTATTTTAAATTCATTTGGATTCGGGTCAAATACTTGGATCAAAGGTATTAGTAAATTCAGTAGCGAATATGTGGAACAAGATAAGTCTATTCCTTGTGATTTAGTTTTTTTGAAAACATTTTGGAAACTGAAGATACACCCTTTTTGCCCCAATTCTGTTTAAAACGTAGCTAAATTCTCGAAGGACACTTGACGGAGTGAAGAAAAGTAACACCCAGGCCATGGTCAAGGAACGAAAAACCCCCACTTATTAGTATTCTTTTGGCTCTCGACTAGAACAGTTATGATTGAACTCTCAACAAGACACTCGCTTTTCTTCATTAATTTCAAGATGTTCTCGTGTTCAATGTGCTTTCAACAACAATTATCGCGATGAGAAAGCGATAGACAATTAAGATGGTCAACTAAATGTTATTATTATTGACTATTTCAAATATCAGACTTTCAGCTATTGTTTAATTAGTTCAACTATGTTTGTATTAATCACCGAATCATTAGTGTTAACTTCAACTGTTTAAGTCTATTATGGTATGTGATTCTATATCCATTGATAAGCTAGTTTTCCCCCGTTCATGAAAGAGTTTTTCCATGTGGCTTGAAATGGTCGTTCAACAACTTATTTCACTCACCTTTTCGCCACCCATATACCACTCAGAAAATCAACTCAGTTTCGGACAATCCTTTTTTGTACCCCTTGAAATTCTCTACGGGATAAGATTGGGGTAAGAAAAAGCGTATGTCCATGAGTTTCCGAGAGATTCCATTGAGAATAATCCTAAAAATACTTCACTACCAAATTTCTTTCTACATATTGTACTGCAAGTCTGCTCTGCTATATCCTATTTAGGACCGGCATTTGTATAAAGATATGGGATATGGCTTCGCTGATACACAATTCATTATTTGAATCAGAAATTCTCAATTCTGGTGGCAATCTAACACTTCCTGTATTGCAAAATGAATTGGAAAATTGTTCCGTTAGGAATCCGATTTTTTTAAATTGAAAATTGAAAATTTCCTATTAACGCGTTCAGAAGTTTTTTCTTTCCATTTCTATGAAATTTGCTCCAGAGATGTGATCATTGAACTGTATATTATTCACTTCATAACTCAGAATTCTAAAATTATGAGAGACGAGAATTTCTCGGTTCACTTTAATAACGATCGAGTGGCAACAAGACATCCCTTCTGAAGAAAAGAATATTTAGAGAAACGAATTCTGAGGAAAAAGTTATTCTTTTATTATTCTAACCATAAACTGCGAATAATTATAATAATTCAAGACGAGAGAAGTAATACAGGAAAAGTCGATTTTTTTTAACATTCATTTTTAAAGAATCTTTTGCAAAAATGAGCAATACAGTGAAATAATTCAGAATACTTCGTGGAAGAGGAAAAAGGAAGTAATAAATGAAAAAAAAATTGACTCATTCTATTGTACTTCTGTACTACTGAATTTAAATTATTTATTTGATGCCGTTGATTGAATTCCGGAACTGAAACGAAACAGAACATAGCACTATACAGAATACCCATCTATTCGTTAAATAACAATTCAATTCTGCCGAAAACCCTTGAAATTACACCAAAAATAACAATTGTTTTGTTCACTAGTTTTTTTCTTTGAAGTACCAAAAATAGAAGCTTTTTGCACAACAGTTCGTTTCATCCTCGTAAGCACGGACAACAACCCGTTTGAAAATGAACGTTTGAATTCCCCAATGGGAACGCAATTGACCCAGTATTTGAGTAAACCTCTCACCGAGGTATTCAGCCCGACTTCCGTTTTACCTGAATCTACCGACGAATTTTCCATTGCCTTTCATACAGTAAAATTCTCAATTCCACCGCGCTTCCTATTTACCCATCAACATCATTTGATTTTTCCGCCTAAATTTCCGATGAATGTGTTGGTATTCAATTGCCAATGATGTTGAAAAAACATTGAAATAGAAAAAAAAATTAAATCCAAAAAGGTTGAAATAAAAATTTTGAATAAAAATTCAAAATAATGAATGAAAATTCAGAACAATGAATAAAAATTATGTTTGAAAAAAAGTGAAGTAGGAGGACGTCCAAATTTCTCCATAAATATGCTTCGAACGTCCCCCGACTCCACTTTTTTTAAATGTAATTTTTATTCATTATTAACTTTCCGATAAGGAAAGTTTATTTAATTACCCCGAAAATGAAAAATCGATTTCTTGACTGATCCTCAAATTTTGAGACCTCCACAACATTTTCTGATAGTTTCCGAAACCATGTCTGCATATGTGTGAGTGACCAATTTTCCTTTCACGATTTGTCGTCAATCAATAATGCGATCGAGATGATCATCTCGTGACGGAAGCACTTCAATGCAGATTGGATCTGATTAGATTTTGGTCGAAATCAGTCCAGTGATTTCTAATTTTTTTGCATAAACATGATGAAAAAATTTAAATCCTGTATTAAAAATATCATTTCCGGATTAAAAATATACGAATACGAATTAATCTTAATAGAAAAATTATTCTAGGGGAAAATGAGACAAAATGGACCCATAGGGCAAAATGGACCACATCGTTTTCTTTACTGTATCTTGGTTTCAAGGATTTTTGATATACACTCGGCAAAAAAATTAAGGGAACGCTAAATTTTATCAGTTTTTTGCTTGATTTTCAAATGGCTGTAACTTCGCCAAAAATCATCGTATCAGGATAAAAAAAAAATGGTTGGAAAGCTTGAAGTTTCTACTCTTGAAATTTTGAGAGAAAATTTTTTTTTGACCATCCGTTATAACGAGATAAGAGGGTTGAAAACGGGAGAATTTTTTTTCTTTTTTTTTCATTTTTTCAAATTGTTCCACGGACTTCAAAAAAATTTTCTCGCCTTAACAATGAAAAAAAAAAAATGAAAAAAAAAATTTTAATCGAAAAATTTTTTTTTTTTGAATTTTTTTCAATTTTTTTTTGATTTCTTTTTTTTTCTTCTTCCGATAGAATTCAACAAATTTTGCACAAAAAATCACAAAGAAATAACGGAGAAAAAACATTTTCGGCCTTAATTATCATTAATTGGTGTTTAAGGAACAAAAAAGTGTTCCTTTAATTTTTGCGGAAACTTTGTTCACTCGGGGAAAAAAAACGGTCAGGCCGATTGGCTTGAAAATTTAGGGGATGTTCCAGCACACATTGAACTAAAGAAAAACGTTAAAACATTTGCAATTTCCACAAAATTCGCGAAATGCAGGGCAATTTTCAAAAAAGAAAAAAAACTCCATTTTTCGGTACTTTTTCGAACCAATTTTGAAAGTGGAAAGAATTTTTTTTTCAATTAAGCAGTGCAAGAATCTTATAGCAAATTTATTCAAGTTTACGAATCTCATCACCCGCTCGCTGTGCGATCAGTAGTTCCTGAGATATCGACGATTAAAGACAAAAGGGTGTTTTTTGATTCAATCGACGATATCTCAACAACAAAGAGTCGTAGGGAAAAAAAAAAAAAAAATTGAAGCTGAAAGACCAGGCTACACGATCCTGATAAGGGTTAAGGCGAGAAAATTTTTTTGAAATCCGTAGAACAATTTGAAAAAATGAAAAAAAAAAAGAAAAAAAATTTTCCCGCTTTCAACCCTCTTATCTCGTTATAACGGATGGTCGAAAAAAAATTTTCTCTCAAAATTTCAAGAGTAGAAACTTCAAGCTTTCCAACCATTTTTATTTTATCCTGATACGATGATTTCTGGCGAAGTTACAGCCATTTGAAAATCAAGCAAAAAACTGACAAAATTTAGCGTTCCCTTAATTTTTTTTGCCGAGTGTAGACTCATCCAATAAAAGACTGAGAATTTTTCAAACCAGTCGATCCTACTCGATTCATTTTAGCTCTTAAAACTTCATCGGGTAGTTCTTAGCGCAGCTTGAAGAGTCACACCCATTATAATATATATTTACTAACTCATCTAGATCAGCAATATCGCACTCGTCTTCGCGAGCGAGCCACTACGTACCTCTAGTTTTGTATTTTTATTCAAGATTGTTTTTTCAATCGTAACCTTTGGGGTATTATTCAGTCCCAATATGTATCCTCGAATACACCCACGAGCTTTCACCAATCAATGGATGATATCCTCGATGAGTTCCCTCCACTAGCGCAATCTCGGAGAGCTCACGGGTAGATCCACTCGATTATCGGGATTTTCAGGGATGTTGTAGGGCAACTCTCAATAACAAAAATTGGTATCGATCTCACAATCGATATTATAATGTTCAGAATAATCAATGAGTTACAAGGATTAACTGGGTCCGCTCACGAAGTTAATCTTTTCCACAGTCCTTTTCTAGTGGATACCCGGAGGTGTCCACCGACCAAGAGTAATCCTAGAAGTGACAAAACTTCAGTGTTTCAGTCACATCAGAGCTCCGAATTGCTGGATAAGCATTCCCACGCTTTGGCCAGTCTTTTTCTCACGAAAAAGATTGGCAAAGCGGATTTCCAAAGTCAAAGAGCTCTGTAAAAAGAAATGGACTTGCATTCGCGGCCGGAAATACTCATTTCGCACGTTTTCTTAAAATGCAAACTCTCTTTATTAAATTAGTCTATTAAGGGGTTATACCTAGTTGCAAAGCCAAAAAATTAGATTTTTTTATGATTTTTATTTGAAAAGGGATTCTATTTGACAAATAAAAAAAGTATCGAGACATGTGGAATCTTTCAACTTCATATGGAAATTTGTCGTTTGACGGTCACCTGGAGAATCTAAAAAAAATGCATCTGACGGTGGGAACAATATCTCCGGTTTAGGTTATTCAATATGGAAAAACCAAAAGGATTCCATTCGTTGATAGATGAGTCTAGGTATTGATCGAAGGAATAATTGCATGGGATAAATTTTTTGAGTCTTTTGAGAGTCTTTTACGGTCTTCAAAGACTCCCAGAAAGACTTTCCGGTCTCTGGAGTGTCTCGCAAGTCCCGCCACTGTCTCTATAGTGTCCCTCGTGTCTCTCCCGTAAGGACTTTTATCTTTGCTGGTCTCTCCCGTGAGGACTTCTATCTTTACTGGGCTCTCAGTAGATTCATAAAGATTTGCAAAGAAATAAGTCCTTATGAAAGAGACTGAGCAATGAATCATTTTTTTCATTTTAACTTAATAATTTTCTAGTTCTCAATTTTTATAATTTTTGGAAAACGTGAAATCATTATTTTTTTCGTATTTGACTTTGATTAAAATTCTCAATATTAGCGGAAAGTGGAGTAAAACGGACATAGGGGTAAAATGGATATATTTGAGTCTTATTAAAAACTAAGTCGCATTCAACAATCTATTATCATCTAAAATATTGATTAATGTATTTTTTAATAAAAAAAATATGTATAAAAATGAATGTTTTTTTGAAAAATAGAAAGACTGATGGCTCTAAAAGAAGGAGACCTTATTTGAGAGACTCACAGTCTCTCAAGTAAGGACTCCGGTTCGTCGAACAAGGATTGAGAGTCCCTGTAGAAGAGACACATGTCCCGTACGGGAGGTCAGCAAGAAAGTCCCTGCCATGGCGCGAATAGGGACTCTGTCAGAGACCAGGACAGGAGTCTTTCGACCACTGAAGGACTCGATTTTTTTCATCCCGGGTGGAATTTTGATTTTTGACAAAATAGCGGCTACATAAAGAAAATTTTTGGATTTTCGACAAAAATTCTCGCGATAAATTGTTCAAATGAATAGAATTAATTATTGGAAATCTTATTCGTTCGATCAATACCTAGATTCATCTTTCCACTAATAGGATCTTTTCGTTTTTTTTCCATTGAATAACCCAAACCGGAGATATCGTGCTCACCACCAGATGCCTTTTTTTTTGGAGAATCTCCAGGGGACCGTTTACAGGAGGAGTGCAGATCAATATTTTTGAAAATTAAAAACTTCTCAAAAAATACTTTATAATTTTTCTACTTGTCAAATAAAATCTCTTTTCAGAAAAAATTAATAAAAAAAAGAATTTTTTGGCCTTGGAATTAAATATAACCCCTTAACCCGTCAGCAGGCGAGCTGGTTCGCCAACGGTTTCTAGGCGCGTGATGAGAGATTTTCTCACACCTGAATATCTCGAGAACTGAGCGCGATAGAGTTATTTTGTCCGAATTGTTTTTTTGTGTATCTTGAAATTTTCTACAGAAAAGGATAAGTGTAAAATTACCGTATTTCCCTTGAGGAGATTCTACAATGGCCGCGCCGCAAGCGCAACACGCGGCAAATGCGCGCGGCATGCTCATGTTTTGAAAAAATGTCGAACGGTAACGAATGCTCTTCAACTGTCAAACAAATAACCGTAACCTCATTTTGATTCAGCGAAAATTATATGATTTTCTTAATCAATAGTATAGGTTGCACAGTCTCAGTACCGCCTCGGCGGATCTACCAAGTCAAGCAGGCAGTGCGTGGATACTACGACAATTGAGGTTGCAAACATTTTTTTTGGTAGTTAAAGAGCATTTGTTGACGTACGCCATTTTTTCAAAACTCGAGCATGCCGCGCGCATTTGCCGCGCGTTGCGGCGCGGTCATTGTAGAATCTCCTTTAGTTTCCGAGAAATTAACGGAAAACTAATGGCAAAATTAAACGGATTTTTCTGAAAATTTTTCGTATTTTTTATGGATTTAGTTCCGTTTACGAAGAAATATTCCAGAAGAAAAGATTAGAATGAGAAGGGGGTATGTATCATCAATGCTATCGATAGCGACTGGGTCATGCTTACCCACCGACCGCGTTAGGCGTACAATCGAAATGGTCTTAGAAGACTTTCTATTTCGAATGCATAACAAAAAAAAAGTAAAACATCCTCTATGAACGAAAGGTGATAGCATCGTAGATTAACCGCACAACAAAACGCAAATAAACAAACAGCAATTGTCTTAGCATAGCACGTCGCTGGGGCGACTTTCTTGCAAAATAGTTTAATAAATCACTACGTTCACATTTGTTTATTAATGTAAATAGCATTAAGAAAAAAAATGTACTCCGGCTTTCTCTTCTAATAAACATCTAGAAAAAAACTACGCATGTACCCTTCTACGTTACTGGCGCCGGTAAAAATACCTGTACTGTTTCAGACAAAATCGATCAGCAATAACTGCGAGTGAAAAGGACGAATTTATCTCTGTGTTGTAGATTATTCAAACTGGAAGCCGGTGCAGGATGAAATACTGTGTGAACCGAAGCTACCTGATATACCATGCAGTTTGTTGGCAGCTATATCGAGTTACGTACTACCGCTTTTGCCTCCTATCCCCAAACCTCCAACCGACACACAGCTTCTCTCTCGCTTCCTTCCCTTCCTCCAATGTGAACTCAGAGGAGGAGAAATATTTTCAGACGATCTGAAACGTGTGCAGCCACCTATGACAGTTGCTGTACCTCAAGCTCTTCCCTTTTATTACCACAAAGACAGGAGAAAACTCTGTACAGACATTATCATGGTAGATGTGAAGACTAGCGACATGAACTGCCAGCATCCCTAACAGAGGGTAGTTTGATGTTGTATCATCGCTATAACCGTTCCATTGACTCGGTCCCTTCTTTTTTTTTGTGCTCCTTTACTTTCCTCCATGAATACGTACGATATCCATGCTCTTCACGTTAAAATACATTTTCATGTTTTTTTATTATTCAGGATGGATACTAGAGATAGTTATACACAATTTTCTATTGTTGGAGTCTTTTGTAATACTACTTTATCTCAATTGAAGGAAATAATCGTTTTTCAACTGGCGACATGAACTTTTATGACATTTACGTTCACTACGTGCTCCAAATGATTAATGATCACACAGTTTGTGATTAGAGCTTCATGATACTGATATTTTTTAAATTAATTCTTTTTTTATATGCTATTTTTATTTCCCTCTGTAATTTCGAATTTGTAACACACAAGGCATCATTAGAAGGTAAAACGGTTAATCGAAATCTATGTGTTTTCTTTTCCTCTTTCAAGTTTCCTTCCTCTTTTACTCCTTTTTTGCCCTAATTTCAGTCTTTCATCTACGTTCAACTCGTGAAGAAGTTCGTGGGACGTGATTTAAAACGCTCCCGTGGCTTTTTCACGTACGAACTAATGAGATGACGTTTGAACATCTTCAGTTGAAATTCCACAGTGTTCCCAGGTGGATTTTCAGCAATTTCAGTACTAGTAGATTCGATTCTGAACTCGAGTACTCGACGTAATGATCATTAGATTTGTTTTTCAAGTTTTTAGTAATTCTTGGGGATATTTACAATCTTCATGATGGCATTTAGGGCTTCAATATTTTGAAAATGAGTCCAGCTAATTAGTCTACCTTGTGCTTGGTATTTTGCGATCGATGATGAAGAGGAGTAATCTGCGTCAATCGATACAATGAAGTTGAATGAAATATGAAAAGAAGTGTATAACAATAGCATAATGGAGGACTTCTTCATTGTGCTACGGTAATATACAAAAACAATTATGTGAAGTGCAATTTAGGGATGCTCTTTAATAGATTCAATAGTAAAAAGGTAAAATAGGCCAAATCGACTCATTTTTGTCATCATTGGATCTCATGGAGATATTCTCAAAAACATGAATACCATAAGAATGGACATTTTCACCTCTTCCCTATTAAATTAAGGGGTCATCATAGTGTAAATTTTTTTAAAATCTATATTCATTTTGACTCATCCCACAATATGGACGATGGTGGTGGTCATAGCGATTAATATCTTCTCATAAAATTTGCTTCACATAAGATTCACAGCTACAATCGTGTACACCGTGAGGACATCTTTTTTAGAAATATTTTTAACATTAAAAAAAATTAATCTTTCTTTCCCTTCTTCATTAGTGTTTCTTTTCCGCACGAATCAATCAGACCAATTGGAGTATTTCAACTATTGATAGAAAATCACGGGAATCAGCAATTTTTTGCACCATCACACTGTGATGACCCTTTAATAACTTGTTTCTACAATTTAATACATTTTCACATTTTCAGTCTTTCTGAAAAATTCCAACATCAAATACTGGTAATGATATCATGGATCTTCTTCAACAATTCAGACATTTGATTTTTATTTAATGACAAATACCCGAGTAAAGATAAAGAACGAAAAACCTAAAAAAAAAATCAAACTCCTGACACTAATGCCGTAGCCTGGTACCTAGAGAGGTTCAGCATTAAAAAAATGGCACTCTTGTAATTTCTCAAGATTTATAGATGCTCTGTCTGCCACGTTTATGTTTTACTTTTCTTATTTCTTTTTGCCAAGTTTCTTCTGCTCATGTTTTGTACAGAAGACAGTAAAAAGAAAAACGATGGAGGGAGAGGCGGCTGAAGGGAGAGAATGAGAGAAAAAAAAGTGACAGAAGGGGGGAATGAGAAAGTAAGAAATGGACGTGAGCACTGGGGTGAACGTACACACAGGAGGAGTTGTGTCTCAACATTTACGGTTCAAGTATCAAGCTTGGTCCGGCGTGTACCGAAGCGTGACCCCGTGGGTCGTGTTTATCGCTCTACTTCCGAGACCTAATCGATCCTACCCCTCCTCCCTTCTTTACCACCCTTTTCTGTCTCTCCAGAAGGCCTTCACGAGACACACGATCTATCCACACATACACACATTCATGCTCAACTCTTTGGCTATCCTGAAAACCGGAAGTATTTTCTCATTTTCTTACATTGATCACCACTGACTGACGTATTTTAACTGACTTCATGGTGAATCTTCAAGATGCTATCTCCAGTACGTGACTTCAAAGTAGGCCAAAATTACAAGTTGAAATAAAGAGTATTGGGGAAACATTTGTCCTCCAGCAAATCAGAAAGACAAGTCACGAAATCCCAAGTGTTTGTTCATTAGGGTAGCTCGAATGGATCACCGATGGATCTTCAAATTTTGTGAGATAACTGCTAGGGGAAATTAGGACAAAATCTGGACCTCCAGGGCAAAATAAACCGAGATTTTTCGAAGTGAAGGCTTCTATGAAAAAATTTAAGGGAATTACCCAATAATGTAGACACATTGAAGCCTGTTTCCAATCTTTTTCAAATTTTCACACTGACTCATCCACTTTCAGAAATTTTTTTCGATCCTGTTGCCCTGATTTTTTCTATTCATATCGTCGCCCTAGAAGCAAAACGTCGTAAGCATAAACAAAACCTACTTTTCAAAGGGAAAGGGGCGTATTTCCAAAATACATCTTAAAATGTTCTTCATGACGTAATGAAAAAAAATTACCAACTAAAAACTGAAGTAACAAAAGGTCGTAATTGCCCAATGTGTAGTGTTAATAGGGCGTATGTTCAGTCCCCGTGCCTCTTGGCTATTATTATTTTTTTTTGGTTGGCGGAAAAAATAGCCCCTGGAAAAAATAGACCGAAAAAATAGACCACACAATACACCACCCACACACATTTGGCGATGTAACCACGCACCCGAATGGGGCTATTTTTTCCGTGATTCTTTTTTTTTCCTCTCCCAGAAGTTCATAATACCAAAACGGCGTATCTTCTAAGCATACACCCTCCTGTTATTTATAATGTTAGAACATTGTGCGAAATGTTATGAGAGTTCATAACAACAAACGTCGTATTCTCAACTCATGCTCCCCTTTGTCATGAGTAATTCCTCCATTCGTCCTATACCTTTTAATTATAGATAATAACAGAAGGGCGTATTACCGGGACTTACACTCTTTTGTTATTAATAATTTTTTTCAATTTTCAATCCGCTTTGCAATTCTATAATAACAAAAGGGGTATGTGCAGCGGATACGCCCCTTTTATATTAACTTCAGCATACCTCTATCTGTTACTCGGGAAAAAATGCTGTGAATCATGGGAAAAAGAGAGAATAATCGAGTAGGGGAGAAAAACAATTATGCCCTTTTGTTATTTAGAAAAAACGTGGAAACCATGGCGCTTACACCCTTTTGCTCCTAGAACAATGATATGATCTCTGATTTTTAGTGGGAATTTGAAAAATTCTACTCATCTAGATTTTGTGATATTCTATCTAGAAATGCACTCTTTTTCAGCAGATATCAGACGGTCACATACATATTTTAGCATAACATAGGAATTGAATCTATTTTTTCTTAATTTACAAAATGTAGGAAACAATGAGCACAAATTTCAACAGATTTCATCATTCGAAGTTAAGAATTCTTCTTCTGTTCTTAATCCTCCCCCCTTGATGGTTAAAAAAACCCAAAATTTTCGTCTGATATCAACGATTGTCCTCCGGATCCACTAAAATTGATTTCCGCTATTCAATTTTCCATCCCAGAGATCCTCCTACTTTTTCTACACAATAATTCGAATAACCAAAACCTTTTATCGAAAAAGTGCAAGAGAAAGAACTGGAAAAAGGCGTAAATAGAGGAAAATATTCAATAAAAATTCTGTCGTAACCAGAAATAGCAAATAAACTGGACTTCCACTGGAGTTCGCATTACCATAAAATCGCATAAACATTTTGACTGCATAACAGCATCATACATGAACTGACATTTGTCGAGAGCCATATACAGCCAGCTGGACAAAAGATATTCAATAAAAACTGATTATACTCTGGTAAAATGTCAAGAGCTGATAATAATCATTCAATCTACATTTATATATGTATGAGACTGAATTTACAAATAGATAAACACTATTTGAATTAACCTCCAGATAGTGATTATACTCAGTCAGTGAAGCTGAATGTGAAATAGCCTCGATCTCTCTGTACTTTGACACATGATGAGCACATCCACATGTATCTCTCTGGTTTATCATTGAAATTATGCCTGGGTTGGTAACTCAAGTCTCTTCCTCACTATCTACTATGTAACGCATTTGCCATGAAATCTATTCGCTCTACCCTTCTCTGACCTATCTGCATCTCTCTCTTTCTTTGGATGATGAATTCTCTCTACTGAGGTCAATTTCAACGGCATATACCTGACACGAGGAAGAGAATTGTTTGAGGAATATGGTGGTAGGTGAAACGTGGCTTTATCCTATTGCATGATTGCACATGGCGTCAAACTCGCCCACCTTCCCTCATGCTGTTTGTACTTGGTGCCCATTGTCCACAAGCGTTTCCTCGAAACCGGGCATATTCCTCCCCCAAAACCACAGTACATTGCCAAGAACCAAACCTGATATTCGTATGAAAGGTGGCTTGGCTTTCCCAGCTAAATTTATGCGATCCAATCCCTGTGTTACTATGGCTTTTGGAGATTTCACTGACTTACTGAGATGTTCTTTATTTTTCAGTCTGTTGGAGGATTTGCAAGGCTCAATACTTGTTCTCAATTCAGCATAGAGAGGCTACGAAAAACAAGAATTCGGACTGCGAGATTTTTCATGAAACAGAAGATGAAATGCGCATGACCTGGAGGGAGAGAATCTTTGTCCCATGACATTTCCAGATGAACAATGATCAAAGATACTGAATACATGGATTTCCAGTTCCATCTTTACCAGCATAGTCAAACACATGCATCAGTGAATACACTGGGGGGATTACTTTTTTTTCTTTGGAATAAAGAAATGATGGAGATGTTACGGATTGATTTGGGATTTCAATTCACATGGGGAATGACAGCAACAGGTTGTGCAGAACTTTCTCATCTTCATATTTTATGGAAATACTTGTTTCTTGATTCTATTAAACATTAGTTTCCGTCATCAGTATTCAAATCAATCATTCAATTAGCAATTAATTCGGTAATTAGAAAGAATTGAATTATTTCAGTAATGAAGAGATAAAATAGGATAAGTCGATTATTCTAGTTAATAGTTATTTTGAGAATCTTGGGAACTAAGCGAAATAAGACAATTTTGCTCCGATTCTTTCTGTACCTCTCGAAGTTCTCTTGAAAACAAATTGTCGAAAAAGGTGTTTCTCTATTATTATTAGTTTCCAAGATATTCACAAGAAAAGAGAGGGAAAAAATCGATTTTGCCAGTTTTATCTCTTCTCTACTGAATGACTTCACATTAGTCTCCACAATCTCAAGAATTAACACGTCAGAAGAAGCGTGAAAACCCCATTAATCTACTTTCGTATAATTCCAGATGACATCAACAGATAGTTGCACGAAATTGGCTGAAAGCTAGTAACTCGAGACTTGTTTTGTGAGCAAAGTATCCATAGAATTCAAACTCAACAGAAGTGTTACAAGTCCAGAGCTACTCACCACAAAATCACCGATGAAGCTTTCTGACCCCTCTTCTCTCTCCCCAATTCCATTGATTCAGCGGTGAACCCATTCCCCCCTTCAGATCCTATGGAACTATAACCCTTGCACGTTTCCAACTTACCACAGGCCACATTAGCACACCCTCTCTCTTCCTTCTCAACAGTCAACAAAATTTACTCCCTCCTCCCGTCTCTCTAACTGCATGTCAGAGCACATAATCCATAAGTGTTCGAGACCGCTAAAACCATTTTCCCTAACCATATGCCATGCTCTCCTCATCTTCACCCAAAATCCACAAGCATAATAACAGCATGGGAAAGCCACTTGATCCGTAATTTTGAGAGAATGGAGAATATAACGGGAAGAATGGAAACTACTCTTGTTAAAATGTTGTCCTCACACATCAGTATCTTCCCCTCTTTCACAAATCCTTATCCACTAACCACTCTCATTCTGTTGTTACTACGGGTTAAGGGAGGGCAACTAAATCCCTGTAGTCATTTTCGTTTCTCTTTCTCTCTCTCTCTCTCTCTCGCTTTTCCATCCTTCATTCCCCACCCGATGTTTCTGGTGATACAGCATGTTATAACGCTTCTCGACTGTTGTACGAGACTATCCTTCCATGTTCATTTCAAACGACAAAGACTTGACAACTAATCGAAGCGCAATGGCTCGAAGCTCTCTGTCTGTATAACTCTGAAATTCCTCCATTACTCAAAATATCCCGCAGTTTTGTTGCTCCGCACAATCTGCTCGTCTATATACCGAATTTATCGTTTTTATTGTAAACGTTTTATGTAATTAATATTGGTACATCCAGTGAATTGAAGTCTGATGCCCTCGGGACATCAAATGAAAAAGTCCATCAGCGAATAGAGATGTTTTTATTTATCGAATTGAATTTCTCCCTCTCGCAAGTACACCAATGAAATTTTACACTTTGTTTCAGCAATAGCAGCTGGTTGGATTGAACGGTGAATGTTTTTATCCCTAGAGAATTCAATGTTTTTTCAAAAAAAAAATACCTTAAACTACACAGACTTCAGAATTCTACTCACGACTTGAAAAAAATTCCATTTCTATTCCCTTGGAACAAACATGGTATTCTTTACTTCTTTTTTTTCCGTGCGACCCTTCCGGCATTATCATATTACATATCTGAGATAGGAGAATACTCAGTAATTTTTGAAGAGACAAAAAAATAAAATAAATAGGTTGAATAAATTTCAACTATACGTGATATGAATTAAATTGAAAGATGAATTATTATTTTTGTTGAAAAGAGTAAAGTGTAAAAGAAGGATAAAATGCACAGTGTACTTACTATATCTTCAATTCTGTTGCATCCATTCTTCGCCATGCACACAAGAGCAACGATAACTCCACCACAAAACATAAGCACCATAAATACTGCCAATCTCCAGCCATGATCCCTCTGTGGTATTAGTTTCTTAGCTGATGGTAATCCAGCTACCTCAGAAGTGGAGACACCGAGACGTGTTGCTTTACAAAGCGTCGATCTCAGTCGTTTCGTTGCTTTCTCACACGCTATTTTAGTCGAATTACTTCTCGCCATGGACTTTGCTTTAACCTGTACGTGATCCATGTTTATAGAATCCAGTTTATTTTTTTTCTTGTCAAATCCGTTTTCTGCAGTTACTACCAAAAGCTGCTCTTGTTCTCAGAGAAACGAGCATCTGCACATTTTCCTGAATCAATCAGCACAACAGAAGCCAAGAACTGATAATTCGCAATAACGATCGTTCCCAATTGCTACTAATACAGAAGAGCTTTTCCTATTTGGAAATATTCCATAAATTGAGGATGAGATATCTTCTATATCCGATTGGGACTGTATGTCAGAAGATTCTATATAAGTGACGTTTCCTTCTCTCCTTTTAAATAGGGATTTTTATTATTTGAATCCAAACTCAATGACTCTTCAACTCAATACGACTCTCTTAACATTTTTCGTCTCTTCCCTTTTATTACTGTCCTCTCTTTAGCCTTCTCTATCTCCTATCTCTGCTCCCGCAGGCCCAGCAGAAGAGTACTCGGTTGATGTCAAGCTAGTCTTCTCCTGCTATAACCAGTTTCCTGTGCTCGTTATATTTTTACGTTCCTCGCTTCAGGGCCAAATGGTTACAAGAGCCAAACTGCCTGGCGATTTGAGCTAGCGGGCGGTTCGATCGAATGGGTGAACTTCCATCATGTCTCTCTTCAGTTACAAGCCCATATATATATCACCTCTTTTCCCCTCTCGCTCAATTTTATTCTATTTTTTTTCTTCGTTCTCGCAATTCCCTATCTCCTCTTTGTTTCACTCGACATGATCGTCCATTTTACGTACGAGTTGGTTCAATTTTTTGTTCTCCGTTGCACTGGCAACACACGCGCTCACGCACTACGAAATATTTTACCATTGAGGCATTTGAATACCTTCCGCAGCTTTATTTACGAGTAGTAGAGCATATCCAGTTGAATTCGCCTCGGTATCCAGTGTTTTTTTTTGTCCGAGGCCTCCCCACCACCACTACGCTGGCACTAGTGGTATCTATCCAAGGGAAAACTGTAGAGAGGGGGTAAAGATAGAGCGGAGTGGGGGGAGGACTTGAGTTAATCGTATACTCGACTCTCGCACGATCACCATTCACCCACACTTTATCCGCACCTAGCTGACAGTTCTGCTTTTATTTTTATTTTTATTCTCTATCTCTACGGTCATTCGCCAGGGTCTATTGAGTTTTGTTTTTACCTTCTTCTTTATTCTCCTTTCTCTTTCTTATTCTTTTTATTGTATTTCTATCTTTCTATTGCTGCCACCAACACAAGCAAGAGCTGTCGGTTGCCAATACTGCGTGTATGTGTGTGCGTGTGTGGAAGTATCTTGGCACCCCAACAAAAGATATATATGGGTAAAATCCTGTGAAGGATTTTATGAGCCAGACACGCCCACCGTTCCCCGTTTGTTCGTGGTCGATCGGTGTCCCATCGAGGCACTCTGTTAAATCTGGACCATCGAGTTTTCAAGTTGAGGGTGAAAAGTTACGGGGATTAATAGTTTTCACGGATATGAAGAATGTATTAAATAATAGACTGTGAGAATTGTGATTCCACGTAATGCATCATTTCCTGGCCAATGGAGTTTGTAATCTGGAACAGAGAGGTATAAGCGATATATTAAAAAAAAAAAGTGCTTTTATTTATTATTTTCAAGGAGTTAAAAATAAAGAGAGTGGTGAGAAATTACTTTTTTAGTAGTAGATTGGAGTCAGGGATAATATCTGAGTTTTTCTGCCAATTTCACCTGGTAATTTGTCATAAAACCAGTGGAAAGAGATGACAGTTATGAATTATGCAATTCATTAATTCAATTTGGTGAGTAAATAATTATTTCATTCATCATTTCATGATTTCCTTTTCAATATCAGTTCAAATGATAATAAAAAATATTCTCATTATGAACAAAAGTGAATGAAAAAAAAACGGGACAATAGATTCTCCATAATTCTTCATCCGTTAATTTGACTTGTGACATTTTTTTTCCCATGTAACTCGAAAGATTAATGGTTTAGGAAAAAAATTTTTTGCTAAAATTCTTTTGTAGACAAAGGTTAATGAATTGATGGTGTGCGTTGTTAATTTTTTGTATGATGTATGACTGGAGGTAATGGCGAGCCATATGGGATTGCATTAGTGGCGCTGTAGTACAAAGAGAGGAGGCTGAGAGTTGAAGGAGGAGGAAGGTATACGAGAGAAGTGCAGAGAGCCGATATTCCGAGAACGAAGGTCCGTGGGGACGTTGATAATAGAAGATAACACGTGACAGGTTATTGTGAGAGATAAAATTCGAAAAGCTCTAAAGGTCTCTATAACTATGATATTCCTCTGTTTTTTGTTTACAGAAAAAAGGTCAATATCATGGATTGGAATAATCTTGTTTACTCAAAATCGAACTATTGGTTTCATTAATCGCATAAAATTAGTCGTTACTGGTTTCAGAGCTGATGTAATCATGAGTAGCAACGGCCTAGCTGCCTCGGGCATTAATGGTCAAAATTTCGTTCGCTATATTGGTATAATTGAATCAAGTTCATGGCTTGAATATCTCTGCATGATGAAACTTTCTATTTTAATTTTAGTACCAAAGTTTTGTCCATTTTTGGAGTCAATCGAATTTGCCCAAATAACTCATAAATGTCCTAGGGGGAACCCTTCTATTTCTACCAGTTTTTAAAACTATTATATTGTCGCCTTGGGGTCAAAGTGACGTCAGTCCAATAGTTATCCATCGTACTTACGATGGATAATAATGTTTTGAAATTAATAAACAATGAAAAGTTTGTGAGGAAAAGGCTTTCCTCAACTTTTGTAGAACATGTTATTTGAAGAAAAAAAATCCCATAAGAATCGTAATTTGATGATAAAACTTTTCTACATGTTTATAACTCGCTCTGAGAGCTAACCATATTTTCCCCTAAGAAAGGGTTTATTGAAATTTTGCACCATGTACATGTTTTATAACAAGAATCGAAGATAATTCGAATGGAAAAATGCGGGTTATGTTGCTTTCACAGCAAACCTTATCAAGAATGTTCTCTACATTGGCTCAATTAGCTGACTTAATTAGCTGGAAATCATTTCATTCAAACAAAAAGTAATGAAGAATGAATTTTAATATTCAAATGAATTACCTTCGACCCTCAGAAAAATATGAAAATATTTGTCAGCAACAAAGAGCTGTCCAATGTTTTACAGTCAATTTTTCATTTTCAATTGAGACAAATTCCCTCAATCCCTTTTGTTCCTCACTGAATTTCTCCTTCAGTAAAATTCCCTTTATTCTCGATTAAACTCTCTAACGGTTGAATGTATTAAAACGTATCGGATATTAACGGCTTGAGAGTCTTCATTTTACGCAAAGGATTGGGCCAATGAGTGTTAACGTAAGCTCTACTTTTCCGATTCTATCGATTTTCTCATTAATCCATCGTCTATTCATTTTAGGGCTCTTCAGACCATTTCTAATTGGGAATTAACTCTGGCTATCTTGAAAGTCTGCTTGAAGGCATAAATTTGATTAATTTGAAATTATGAAAATAATGAAAGATGTAAACTTTATAATGATGATAAAAATATGCAATGTAATTTTCATTATTCATACTGACGTTAAGTTTCTGTTCAAAGGATGAAATTTCAGTTGGAAGTTGAGCTTCGAGTATAGTTAATAGTAACTCACGGTAGTATTACTTCTTGTGTTTCTCTGAGGACATATATATGTCGTGGAAAGGCAGTGTGCATACCTTATCGGATCGGATGTAGGGTGTCTCCAAAAGTTTGTTTCCGCACGTAGTACACTATAAGAATGTCGGGGAAAGAGGTGGAGAGAGAGGATGGATAGTGGAATAAAAACTAGTGGCGTACCGTATACTGAAGCCTGAAGATAGAGGGAAGCATTCTGTGACCTTTCACACTCACCCAACCCATGAATAAATATAGCTTCTCTTCTCCCTCCTCAACCCTCACGTATGTACGGATACAAGAGGGTTTCAGACCTGAAAGCAGACCGCTGAAAGTCGTTTGACCAGTGATTTATGGCTACTGATATGCTGATTTATTGACAACGGACGCGTCAATGTACACACTAGTGATCCATGTTACCATAAATAACTTTGAGCCATGAAAAAGTTTCTATCAACGTCAGAAATTATTTTCACTCATGCGTGATATCTGTCTGTCATGGGGAACGTGAGTATAGCGCATGATTGGTGGGTGTGCACGTCTTGTAATCATAGGATTCAGAAGAATTTAGGGTAAAATGTGTTTTCATTGAATGTCTTTATGAAAAAATGTGAACAAAATTGAGAAGATAGTTCAGCATATTTCCATTTTTTCCGAATTTTTTGGCGAAGACTTGCACTCCGGAAAGAAATCTCTCCGGTATTTGCGTCGTAGATGTGAACTAAATATTGAAGTAATACAGCTAGATGTATTTGAAATTCAAAATATAGAGGAGATATATCGAAAACATGTAGCTTTACAATACCACATGCTTAGAAGTCTCATATATGTGACTTGTGGCAGTAACGTGCAAGCTTGAACTGCATGCGGAAATACATTTTATGAATGTATTACTGATGCACACAACGTATATCTTATAATGTTTATTCTATACATGTCATAGAGTATATTTTCATCAGCATCATGCACATATAAGCACTACTGATTCAACTAATGCTCATCTCCTGATGTACCGTACTGCAATAAAGAAGTGGCAAAGCAATGTTACTTCACAATCATCTCCAGCGGCATTGAATTGAATGTTATCTCTACAGTCAAACATTGCATCTTATCTCGAAATCGAAATCTCAACTTCACAGCTCATACGTGACTTATCCTATCAATGGAACGGCAAGTTTCGACCAAATCCTATCTCCCTCTCTTTCTGTGTATGAGACTGCATAAATGGAACTGTATCGGATCATAATCTCCAAAATTCTCATATCCATTAACCCTAGTGTGGTCACCATGAGCGACCCAACGACTTTGGTTGGGTGATGTGGGATTCCCCAGCGTGTTATTCCGGTTGCAACGTTGCCAAATCCACTCTGCACTGTCGGAGCGCTTTTAGCCTATTTTCAGCCATGTCGCTCACCGGACAATTTCAGTTAGCATATGACAAATTTTCCTAATTTACCTCCTTTCTTCATCAACTTTACAACTTTATAACTTTGCTTGGACCTCACTCATTGTTGAGTGTGAGTTTTCTTTCATTCTATGTTCAGAATATTCAGACTCTAAAGAGAGTGTAGAAAGACATTTTTTTCTCCAAATTCTTCTTCTTTACTGTGCTACGCTTGCGCAGCTGGCCTTCAATCCTCCGATTATACAGCCAATCTTCTTTTCTCCAGATTGAGACTGAGAGATTGTTATACTGAGCTATTCACGTGAGTTGACGTCACGATTAACCAATCAGGATAAGGGCCGCTCCTGATTGGCGCGACAACGGTGTGATCGTTACGTAGTGAACAGCTGAGTGTTGGGTCTATGAATGAACACTTTGAATATATATATATGAGGTATTCCACGTGAAATCGGCAGACTTTTTCCCTGACCTCTGCCAATTTGGTTTAGTTTTTTTGTATGATTATATGGAGTTCAAAAGACACCCCTGAATTCTTTCAGATTCCTCTACATAACCCTTGTTGAAAAAAAAATATTTTTACCTAAAAAAAACGCCCAAATTTAAAAATCTGAAAAAATTCTCAACAATACGTACTTATATGTAGAAATTTTTTAGCCATCGTCCAGAGTGGAAGTACGACTCTTTCTGTGTTTTACAAGCCATTAATGTTGAAATAGTTTTTAAAAATTCGAGAAAAATTCACTTTGGGCAAATAATTGAATCCTTTGACTCACTGTTAGATTTTCTGGGGACCAAAAAGCCCGGATATATTTTAGGAGGTATCAGCGGACCAGATTCGTACCTTAATGATTAAGTTTGTTAAATTTTTTAGTTAAGTTATAGTATAAATTTTGGGAGTTAGGTCCCGATTAAATTTAGGGAGGCATCGGCAGACAATATCCGTGTCCAAATAATTATTGTAGTCATAAAGTGTATAAAATCCCGGAAAGCGCGCCAAAAAATAGCCCGGTCGCGAGCAAAAAAGTAATAAAAATTTATTCAAATTCCCGTATCAATTTGAATGAAACCGCGCAAAGCGAGGTGTGAAAGAAACTAATAAATCATAGATTTGAACGAATTTGCATAATCTTCCGAAATTTTATAGGTTTATCGAACTATTCTCTGCTTTACACGCCGATCGATTCCAGAGGATACAAAAACAAAGGTGCTCCAATTTTATAACGACGATCGTGTTAGTGTCAACATGCCAAGCATGAAGGACTATGTTTCTATTTGAGACGAAGATAATAAGCGAGTTCATACCCAAAAGCGATCAGTTCTTTCGAACCTGAAAGAACTGTTCAATTTTTTTCGAGGAAAATCTGGATTCAGTGATAGGTTTTTCGCTGTTCACGTCCTTACGTCCTAAGCATTGTGTGCTAGCAGGAGCTAGTGGTACCCATACTGTTTGTGTATGCTCAATCCACCCAGACAGAGTTGCCAGATTGGGCGATTTACCGCCATTTACGCTATTTTGGAAGATGCCGGGGCGGTTTGAATCCAAGGGTTATAGCCTATAGCCCAAATAGGCTATCTCCAATTTTGAGTAGGCGATTATAGGCTATTTTATGATTTCGCAGGTTTTTTTGCTTCTACTCCGTTGATTCCACTGGTTTCGCTCTAGCAATGTGTATGAGTATCAGTCAGTAATGATACAAACTGTTATCGAACTCATTCCATGTCTGATCACCAGAATGCGCTTCTGTTCGGTTGAAATGACTTCATAGTACTTTTAGTTCTCTTCATGTTATGATTGTCGGGATTGGTTTTTGAATTTTCGTTGGGAACGCAGAGTCATTTGAATGAACAGCAAATACGATGGGTAAACATGGAAAATATGAAAAACATTACAATAAAGCCTGGGAGTCGTTACCGGAGTTCTCAGGTATAGTCATCAATTTTCATGATTTAGGTTAAAATTTTAGCCTTCCAACTTATTCACAGCAAAAATGTACGTGACTCCAAAAGCGAGCCCAAAAGAAGTTGCTGAGGAAGTAGACATACTTGAGGAGACATTGACTCTCTTCGGTGCTGATGATGAGACAGGGGATTGTGCATGTGGATTATGAGGCTTTTATTGGAAAAACCTTGTGATTTAGAATTAAGTTGAATATATATAAAGAAAAACAAATGTCTTATAAATATTTGAAGTTTGAATAAAGAGTTTGGATGTTTCATCAATTCATTATGACATTAATCGCTCTTTGTAGTAATTTTCTCTTCGAAAAATTTGACAAGTGATTTTCAAAGTGATAAACCGTACCCGCGCTTTAAGGCGGTACCCACTCGTGTGAGGCGATTTTGGGCTACTCCAGTTGGTAATACTGGTAGGCGATTTTAGGCTAGTTCCCTTCGGTAAAACGGCGCCCTAGCTCTTGCAGAGTCTGGTCACCCTGCACCCAAACGTTAAATTAATGATGATGGGTAAGAGCTTAAAATTTGATCAGTGATTGATTGCTTTTGTTGTCTAAAATCAGTGTTGATTATTCTGTGAATTTTGTTGTAAATATGAAGGAATATCCTGCTACGTTTCTTTTTTTTATAGGAAGTCACTTAAGAGTTTTCACTAAGGATTCCCGACCATTGAATCACTACACTGATTGCCTGGACTTCATAACATGTTCCAGCTCATCACCAGAGTGTTACTTCGGAACGTGCGCTGCTTGTCCAGGAATCGAGGTTTTGCGTAACTATCTTGATGAAAAACTATACGAAAATGGAATTGACAGTATCACGTACAAACATTGGGTTTCAAAGCCTCGTACAAGCCTCGAAACGGCTGTCAAAGAAATATCTGATTTCGTTGTTGATTTTTGTGAGAAAGTCAAAACTCTTTTGCCACATTCTTTCATCGCGAAAGCATATTCAGCTTTCGTGAAATCGGCGAAAGAATCTCTCAAAGATAATGAATTTTTGGTTCAGTGTAACTTTGCCGAAAACTACGCGTTTGTTGCGCAAGGAGCAGCTCCAGGGTTCCATTGGAACAATAACCAGGCCACAATATATCCAGTTATCGTCTACTTCAAAAGCATTTGATCACAGAAGTTTGGTCATTATATCCCATTGCTTAAATCATGATTCAATCGCCGTTCACGTATTTTTGAAAATTATAACTGACTTCATAAAATCAATTGATGTGACTGTTTCCAAAATCTATTATTGCTCCGATGGTGCACCACAGCAGTTTAAGAATTATAAAAACATTCTGAGCGTGTATTATCATGAGTCTGATTTCGGCATCTATGCAGAGTGGCATTATTTCCACACTACGCATGGCAAAGGGGGCTGTGATGGCGTTGGTGGTACTGTTTAGAGGATGGCTGCCCATGCGAGCTTACAACTACCACCTGATCGTCAAATCACGACTCCTCAAGAACTATTCAACTGGGCCTCTCAACCAACCAACTTGCCGAATATCGTAGTCAACTTTTCTCCGAAGGGAGATTACGATGTGGCAAAAGACATGCTCGAGAATCGGTACAAAATCTACAGACCAATACCGGGAACTCAGAAGATCCACTGTGTACTTCTTCAAGCAGATGGAATTATTTTTGTGGAGCCATTTTCTGCTTGTGAAGACCACAGATCTCATAAGATTTTGAAAGACAATTAACTTTTTTTTATGAACAAAAATGACATTGAATCGCTGTCTTCTAATATTGAACAAAACAAATGAATAAATACTCCTACTATGTATTATAACTTAGAATCTTCGTTCTGTAATCCACACATTCCGTGAATTCCTGGAAAATAAATTTCTCCTTGAGTACGAACGTTTATTCTCTAAAAAGCGCAGCCATGAATTTTCTCCGAGAGGCTGGCTGGTCTGCAAAGAGTGGAACAGAATGAGAGTGGATTTTTCTGCAGATTGAATATTTTGAAAAATAATGCAACAAATCGTAGAGGGTCAAAGTCGAATGCCCTCGAATTAGTAAGGTAAGATCGTTTTGAATTCAAATTAATGGTAGGTCATTTCAGCTGGTAGCTGATCAAAATTCATATTTGTAGTTTGATTATTTATAAAATAGCAAGGAAATTCGGTTTTGGTACCAAAATATCGAAGTATCTGCCCAAAGTGAATTTTTCTCGAATTTTTCAAAATTATTTCAACATTAATGGCTCGTAAAATACAAAAAGAATCGTACTTCCACTCTGGACGATGGGTCGAGAATTTCTACATATAATTACGTATTTTTGAGAATTTTTTCAGATTTTTAAATTTAGGTGTTTTTTTTTAGGTAAAAATATTTTTTTTCAACAAGGGTTATGTAGAAAAATCTCAAAAAATTCCAGGGTGTCTCTTGAACTTGATTTAATCCAGCCCCATGAAACTCTCCTATTTTTCCTTACATAAATTTGTCCCCACAACGATAGCCAAACACCAGTTGGCGCTAGTGTTCATGTCGGGTATTCTGGACGCCCTAACCTGATTAACCCACAGCCTTCTTCCGATTGTGGGAAGAATGCTGAATGTAATTGACAAGTCAATTTTTCGTTAAAAAATAATACTCTTTATTTGTGCCAATACCAAAAAAGAATAAAGCAGCGATGGTTACCTCCTGTGCAGTTATAGGGTGCAGGTCCGGATATAAAAATAATCCTGCGAAAATACATTTTTTCAAAGCTCCTCGAGACCCAGAGCTCTTAGAACTCTGGAAAAAAACTATTAACAAACCGAGTTTAGAATCGAAACACTTCATTTGTGAGAAACATTTTCTACAAGAAGATATATTATGGAAGAAGATTTTTCGTGCACCAGATGGAAAAATCCTTGGAGTGGTAAGTTATTGTTTTCATTAATTTCCATCATTCATTCACGTTACTCATCAATTCATTCTTTGTCAATGGATTTTACTATTTTTAGTCACCTTACAAAATCCCTCGTCTTCAGAAAAATGCTATTCCTTCACAATTTCTCTTACAACCACCAGCTTCTACCGAAAAATCTTTGCCTTCAACTCCAACGAATACTTTCGAAGCGAAGGATGATACCAACAGATCTGGAGACTTCACCACTCCCTTGAATATTTCAAGTCCCTCAAAATTTGCGTCTGGCATCAAAAATAAACGTGCTTCATTTGTCAAGCACGCTTGGACAATGGAGCAACATATTTTGAAAATAACACAAGTTTCAGTGACAACACTTCCAAGAATCTACCTTTATCTTTCGACAATTTACTAACAGATGTTCCTAACACTCATTTTTATCGATTCATCTTTTTTTTTGGAAAATTCATTTGTTGAGCATTGTAATTCTCCATTTGTGTTCGAGTCTCTACTACAAGATGTTTATAACTCTGAGCATTTAGCTTTTTCTTGCACAGAGCATGCACGTGAAATATTAATTCACGTTATTCATCATTTTACTACTCCCCGCATGCAACAGTACAGTGCTCGTCTAAACACTGAGCAAAAGAAACTGAATCAGGTGAAAAAATAATCGGCGAAGTTTTGTGTTACATGATATTTTTGTATTAAAAAGATTAATGAAGTAAATATATAATTTTTTTATTGAATTATCACGTTTCCTCATTCATTTTCCTTGAAAAAAATAAAAATCTCATCGAAAAAATTTTCCAAATTTTTGAAATGCCTACATTTCGTGCTTGCATATTGTCTGACATGACTACTAGTGGCGCTAGTAGTGATGTCGGATATGGGCTACAGCTAAGGAACACGCAGTTTCACGAAGTGTCAGGGGGCTGATTTAATCATACAAAAAAAACTGAACCAAATTGACAGAGGTCAGGGAAAAAGTCCGCCGATTTCACGTGGAATACCTCATATATATATATATGGCTAACCGACAGTTTGGCTGTTAGGCTATGTGCAGGCTCGGTGATTAACCAAGCTGAGCAGTTAAAGAATTGGCTGATCGTCACGCTAAAGATGGGTGATCGTCACGCTCGTGGGCCCAAACAAAAAATTGAGCGGGAGGTATGTTTGTGAGGGAGCTAGTGTGCTCTTTTCGTCAGTGTACCAGAAAGGTACATAAGGACCCTGGTGATCAGCCGCCTGTATTGGTCAAGGATTTTCCTCCTTTCTTCTGATCCTAGACGAATGTGGTGCGGTAACTAAAGAGTCGACCGATAGAGTTGCAAGAGAGGAAAGTGACGGAACTGAGAGAATCGTAAGAGGCCGAAGGACTATGCTATAGATAAGAGGTTCAAAAATAAAAAAATATCTACAGAGTGATTCATAATAAGTGTAACCTTATGCCTGATGATAGATGATAATTCACCGAATTTGGAGAAAAGATTAAAAAAATTATTTTTTTAATAAATTTGAAATGGAAAACCGATATATGTTAACCAATAATCATGAGTCCTTTAAACCTTGAATGGATGATGAAGGTGGATCAAAACGTACCAAGATCGCATTGGAAAGTCGACAATTTGCGCCATTGAGTATGTGCATCTTTGCATTGCGCTGGCACAGATTTTCATATCCAGGTTACCACCATGTATCCAAGATCTGCTTTTCAAGTGCACGGTATATGCTCGCAAAGTGAATGGCACAATTGGTCAAGTGTTCGATACCTGCTTGCTAAGTACTCGGCACTAGCATCTCAGATGTACGGCACCTTCGTTCTATGTCTACCATTTGATTATGTGTACAGCACATCAAATACACACTAAAATGAGCTATTATTTGTTTTCTATTTCAAGAATCCATGTACACTCCATATTAATCGAATAGCTATTGCATTTTGATAGAAAAATATCTATTTAAGTAATATGGGAGGGACATGGAATTAGAAACCTGTCATCAGATGAGTGCAACACCCCTTTGAGTGCATCAGTGCAATGAGATTCCGATCTTACAGAGGATAGGAGCACAGCGACTTGATTCACGTTACTGAATTCTCAATGCGATGTTACCAGATCTTCAACATCCTTCATCACCTAATCAGTGGTTAAAAAACTCATAATTATGAATCAACTTATATCGGTTATTATTCAAAATTTTTTGTCAAAAGAATTTTCTTGAAAATTTTTCTTGTATTCCGTCAATTATCATTTATCATCGGACATAAGATTTTACACTTATTAGGAATCACCCTGTATAAGGCATAAGAATGGAGCATCTATAACACAGAGACAAGTCCCTCATAGAACGAAGAGTCCAGGATTAAATTCCATTAATCCATTATTTTTATAATTCAACGTACAATCTCAATGAGCTCTTCAGTCTGGAGTCTAGTAAATAGTCAATCTTTTCCCAACAGAAGTAATAATGAGTTGTACAAAGAATGGCGGCATTATTGAGCCATTATCCAGCATATTGTTAAATCCCAATCTCCACTTTTTTCTCTATCCGTTTTCCCACCTTTTTCCAGCCAAAATCGAGAGGTTCCCTCCTAAATGGATTGCTCGCCGAGGCGTCCGAGCGTGATTTTGGTTCGACTGCCATACTGTCCTCTACCATGACCGGTAACTCATCCTCTTCTGCTTCCCCCACTCCTTCTCTCCGTCCAAGTCTTTCCGCCAATGGTCCTGGGCCGTACATACCCCAGTGGAGATCCTCTTTTCTCTGAACACATCTCACTCCAAACGTCGGCATACGAATTCCGTTTCTCTACCACGCTCGACTGAGCACGATAAATCCACCCAGGGAGCTCTTGCGATTCATTCGTTTCTGCCTCCTGCTACCCTAGTTCAAGCCCACACCAACCATTTTACTGCATATGTATGTATATAATATATACGTATATTCATATAACATCAGGATCTCTCACTCTTACTTCAATTCTCTTGTATCACATGTACATTTGTCCTCTACCAATATACTGAGTAAACTACAAATCTAAATGGACAGTTACATTATCTCACAAAATTTACTGAAAATACGAGAGGAGACGAAGGAGACGAAGAGAGAAATTTCAATGTATGTGTGTGTGTGTCACATATAATGTACTGCGTTTTGAATTTTATACTTTAAAATGAATTGTGGAATGACTGCGTCCCTCGTGAACTCGAGTTCTCATATTTTTTTAAATATTTCTATGAGTGATAGGAGCCAGGGTTCTGTTCGTCGAATTACCAAAAAATTCGGACCTGAGGACTTTCAAAACATTACGTCTATCATTACTCTAGATCAAACTTGTCATTGAGTAGTTGTCCTGATTTCCTATTCCCTATTGATTCGTCTCAATGATCAACATTTGAATTCAGTAGCCAAGAGGTAAGACGAAACAAGTCGATTTCTTCTCTTATCAATTTTTTGAGAATATCTCGGAAATTAAGTGAAATAGGATGATTTTGTCCTAATTCTTGTTTGTAGATCTAGAAATTTTTTTACAGTAAAGGATTGAATAAAGAATTAACTCATCCAGGTTTACCTGTTTGCTACTAAATTGAAAAAAATTATTATATCACATGAAATTTTTTTTTTTACAAATTACAAAATTTCTGAAAATTACCCAAACTATGCATTAATTGGGATGGGCACCCTCAATTCCCCACTTCCACATCAATTTTTTTCACTCATCTCATCAGGGAAGCCTTTCCTGGACATTAATTTCCATCTGATATCAACAATTATCTCCAACTATTAAAAAAAAATTCCTCTCTCGCGATATTAATCTCTGAAATTACTTTTTCCACCATTTAATTTTATTTTTCAATAGACCAGGCCAACTGATACTGCAGCACCCGGTCTATTGTTTATTCTCGATAGTTGAAGGCAAAGCCTACCAATTATTGAATAAAAATTAATGCCACGCCAATAGTTGAAACCAGTCTGGCTATATTCTATGTAATATCGATGCACCCTCACTACTGGCTCTGACGCTATCTTCCCAGTCACAGTTATCGGTCCAAATTTTTACATTTTTTTGTTTGTTTTATTCATTGGTTTTTTTTTCCCCTATTTTTTTTGTGTTTAATCTTCTCCTACGCGTCATGGATTATAATCCCATGTGAATTTCCATGTTTTTTTTCAACATTTTTTTCTATAGATTTTTTGCATACTCTATTTGCATACATTCTCCGTGACTTAGCCAAAGCTGTGGGACGTGTTTTTCATGTAAATATGACGAGAAAATGTAAATACATATGAGAATTACGTAGAAGTGACGTAGCATAGGATGTGGACAGTTGAAAGAGAAATGACCAAAACATTGAAACATATATTTTCATAATTAAACGGGAAAAAATGAGATAAGATGAGAAAATTTTTATATGAATTTTCAAAACCAAAAAAAAAATGGAAGAATCCAAAATTTAGTGCTGACAAACATGGAAACGAAATGAGAAGAAATATAAATTTATGTTTCACGAGCATAAATAACGTCACTGTTTAACTCGTGAATATAAATTCCTGCTCGTCCTAGCGCACAGTGTAGCCACAAAATTTACTCTCTACCATGCAAACGTGCCAGTAAACTAAAAAAAAAAAAAAGGAATAAAGTAAAAAAAATATTATATGTATAATAAGTTGTGTTTTTTTGTCAGTCTACGAGCGTTGAAAAGATGTGGTGAATTTGTTTTTTTTTTTCATTTGAATAATGCAAATGTTGAGCAATGATAAATTATAAATTAGATAAACTGAATAAATATATTTTCGGTAAATTAAATTCTCATGAAATCCAATGGATTTCGTTTCTTCTGGTATTCCTCATCTTTATAAGAATTGTAAAGGAATAAATGGAAAAATAAGGGAAAGAATCTTTTAGTGCTCTTTTCATTCAACAATTTTTGTACTATCGTATACAGATATCTCTCAAAGCCATCGTCGAGATAGTGCGCTGTGGCTTTGGTATGTACGTTTGAAAAGACCGCTTCATCGAATGTTCTTTGAAACTCTATCTTTTGGAACATTTTCACCATTTTCCATTTTTTTCATTTTATTTACTCTTATTTTCTTTCTTTATTACGTATTTTTCTTTATTTTTTATCAATGAAAGGGAGGAATTCATTCTCACGAGCACTCTGAGTAGAAAGAGAGGCAAAACGTTTTGCCTTTCATCGCGTTTCAAATTGATGGGTATACATTGGAAAAGATTGAATACGTATATTTGTGGTGATAAATCGATGCCTGACCACATTGAATAATTTAACATCAAGGAAATTCATGTATCTTAAATTCAGGTGAATTACTACCGCACAGGAATACCAAGAGCGAGAGAGTGTGTGTGTGTATCACTTATAGCAGAGAATGGTGTTTGCTATTTCCGGTCCGAGTACAGTAAATTCCGGTTTGCGTGTGTACTCCTTAGTCCCATGAGTGTCCAACTTCAAGTGCCATACATAACTGATATTGAATCTTATCCGGGGGATCTCAATTTTCATACATAATAGGGTACTCAGTCGAGGATATATAGACGGAATAGTGAATGAAAATTGATGAAGAACGTTTGAAGAAATTTAACTTTAGACCGATCGCCTTATGAAGGATTCCCGGCATTCTGCTATTTTTAAAAATAATCAATCGATTGAGCACGAAATTCAGAAACAAAATTAACTTCATTCATTGAAGTGTTTAATGAATTATAATATTTTTTGAACTAGATTATAATGTGCGATTTGCGCGCACCTTGCGAATTGTGACTTCAATATAATCAATATTTATGGATGTTTTTATGCCTCATCATTTTTCAAAACTGAAAAAGGAAATTTCCTTCTCTTCAATCATAAATGGTTCTTTCTATCAATGGAGAAGAACGTAACATGTTATGCATGATATTTTAATATGAAACATTCATCCTTTTTTTACTTCCACTGAGAAAAAAAAAGTGGTGAAAAATATCAAATATTTGTTCTATTGGTCTTGAGCACATATTTTTTTTTAATAATTGAAAAAGTTAGTGAATTTTCTGAATTTTGTACATTTAAATATATCAACAATTTGAATTCACTGAATTCCATTCATACAAACAAATCAACTGTTCACATAAAAAAAATCAGTAAATTCAACAACTTTTTTAATGACTTCCAAAAAATATTTTCTGCCGACCAACAGAACAAATAATTGAAGGTTTTTCCTACTTTTTTTATTCTCAATGTTTTATTCTCAATTCAGGTAATTGAACCTCAAATGTGCCGTGAGAGGGTAGCTCTGACTGTTCTTGCCAGTAGATATTTTGCATTTTGAATATCCCGCGCAACTTGTCAAACAATGAAATTTAGACGTTACAGGATTTTGATGTATTCAATATTGATTATCGCAATTCGATAAAATTTCGCAATGTGTTGTTTTCAGAAAAGATAACGTTAGCAAAGTTGATTAAAAAATTCATGAATTTTAGTGGCTAGGGAAATTTTTCTTATGCTAAATGGAATGGAATTGTCCGGTAAAAGACGATGCCGAAAGCACGCTAGACACGGCCATAAAGTGTAGAATGGATTCGGAAACGTTACAGCCGAAATAGGATAACGGAAAAGTCGTTATAACGACTACAGGTCGCTCATGATGACCAGTCTAGGTTTGATGAAGATCTGGGGTAAAAGACGCGATTTTTAGCATAAGGAATGCGGTCAACATCTCAATTTCTTCAACATATTTAACCCTCTCACCTGACTATCGTCTTCACTCATTTTCTCGCTTTAGAGGCACTAAGCAATATTGTATAGAGTTTAATTATAATTTATTCAAATATATTCATTTAAATGAATTTTCCATTTTTCTCTTACGAATGTGGTAGGCTAGACTTACGTCACCTGAAAATCGGTAAGAGAAACAGAAAAGTTCAATTGTACTTCATAATATTGCTCAGCCACTCCACTGGGAGAAGGCGAGTGAAGACGATAGTCAGGTGAAAGGTTTAATGTTGATGTAACTGATTTCTTATATGTGTCATCTCTATTGACATTTTTATTTAAGGGGCAACAGGAGGCTCCTGTAAATTTTACATTTTCTAAGCCATTGTTGAGAAATATTTATGATATTTTTCATGGAATAAGAGTAGCATCGATTTCCTAATTATCTTCCCCGGTTACTGAAACGCTTATATGATGAAAAAATTAATAAACCAAGCACTTCGTTCGGCAATTCAACATTATAATTTTATAAGATCAAAGATAATCCAGAATTTTTGAGAATTATTGCTGTTATTACTCAGAAAATTGATGATTTGAACGATTTGAATAAAATACGGTGTTATTAATTGATACCCTGTCAATAATAGGGCCTTTTTACCTTATTCTCATTTCAAACATGCCTGCTGATTTTGATATAATTGAGCTCAATTCCGAATTTTGTCGAAATAATATAGTCAATTCATGCATCAACGAAAAGCAATGAGTTTTCAGTTCACAATTTAATTTTTTCATTGTTCATGTTATATTCATTGACATTGATGGAAATTCTCTGAATCGTCACAAAAAATAGGATCGCAGAGCGAACTGATGAATTTTGAATTAATTTGTTCGATGATTTTGTGCATAACATTATGGGAGTGAATTATTCATCATTAATAAATAGTCATATTTAGACGAATGTATAATATATACATATTTAGTAGATTAAACCTGACGGTTCAAAGAGCATTAAATGAAAAAAATTAATTGAATAATGAATAGTGAAAAAAATCGATAAAAGCTCTTGCATTTATTGAGAATACTAAAACTTAGGAATGGATTCTGTGAAATCAGTGAAATGACAAAAAAAGCTAAAGTCGAAAAGTTCGTTGTAGCTCTTTTTGAATTTTTCACAGAAAATTCCAGGGACTATAAAAAAGGCTTCTTGTAGGTTTCTTCTCGATATCTCGAAAAACATTTCTATGTGATTTTCCTTGAAAAAAATTCTCTTCCTTGAACTATTACTGCTGATGAAAAAAATCCAATTTTATGATACTCTTCAACAAATGAATGATACAGTACGTATGTATTTGTTGAAAACAGTTCGTATGCCAACTCCAACGGATTCAGCAGTTTCTCATGTAGAACCCATGTTTATTGAATGAGTGATCCTCAACTAATACAAGTTTTAGGACTCCGAACTTCCGGAGCCTGATGATGGGACGACAAATTCGCTATCAAGTTTACATGAATTCCTGAAAGGACCTCCTTCGAAAGTGATAGAAATTCGTAAAAAAAAAAGCGATCCTAATGAATTTCGGACCATCTAGCTTCGAAGACATTTAGATTTGTAAAAGAATCAAGATAAGACTTTTCAACTTTTTTGCGTGATAGCAGTGAGATTCATTTCAGAAAAAAATAGAAGAGAACCTTTGGATTTTTTTAAGTTTCAAAACCGTGACCAGCACCATCCGCATAGAAAATCAGTTTATGGAAAAGTGTAAAGTGTGACGTCAGGATAACTGTCGTTTATCTATGATGTGTTTTCATATTTTCTTTCCCTATATATATATATATATATATATATATATATATATATATATATATATATATATATATATAATTTTACTAGTATACCTGCATTCTCTTTCTCTTTTCATGAGTTTGATTACAAGAGATAAAAAGAAAAAAAAACCTCTCTTGTAATCAAAAAGATTCGAGTAACAGCGGTTGCAATTTGAATGCATTTGTTTTGCTCGAAACTAAATCGGAGAAAAATTGATGGAATGAGGCGAGGTGTTAGGTACAATTAATACCACCTTCATTCTTATCGGTTTAAGGGAGCTCATGTAACGGTGGCTTGACGACAAGTCGATCGTGCCCCACTCCCGAATAAAAATATTCCCTTACATGCATAATTGCATGTAAATGAATAAAAATTAGAGGGGGAAAAACTCCGAATAACGACGCCTGAAGTGACGAGTTAGTTAGTCATCATCGAGGAAATTACAAAAACAGTCCTCATTAAGAAAATAGTAAATTGTCAATAAGAAAAAGTTAGTGAATTTTGAAAGAATCAGGCGAAAAGATTTTGGAGAGTGGGGAATTCCAGAAGCACCTTAAGAGGAAGGAAATAAACAGAATAGCCGAAAAGTTTGAAAGTGGGTAGAAGAATAGATTCAATTAGTCTCCGTTTTCTTACATAAACATATATAAAATTTTCTTCTTTTTTTTTTATTATTGTCTAAATATGAGAGAGATTTTTTGGAGTCAATCCATAAGTGAAAAAATTGAAATATGAGAAACGTTAATCATTTGGTGGATGATTCCTGATAAGTGAAAGAATATTTAAATAATTGATGAAGCAATTTCAATTGATTGAGAATGAATTTATTTTAATTTGAGCTGAATGAATATCCATTTTTACAAAATTATTGAAGTAACTATAAAAGTTTCTATTGATTGTAATTTAACATAAGAAAAAAATATAAAAAAAATAAAAATTTATTTTATTTGTTAAAGAATGATAACTTCTTAATAAAGATATTGAATTTCTGGGCTGTAAATAATTTCTTTATTTTATGAAGGCTCCAATTAATTATAGAAGAATCACGTTTTTCCTATCCCAAGCTATTGGTATTTCACCAGGCTAAAAAAAAGGAAAATCAATTCTTTTTCTCTGCATTTACTAAGAATCAATTTAAATGATTGATTCTGACGTAACAAAAGTTCTTATCGATGTAGACAATCGCTCATAGATATGATTAAAAGGTGTGCGGAGTTTATTTTTACATTTTGTTGTCCTCTGGATGTAATTTCCCCGCAGAAATTCTTCTTGGGAAAATTGTCCCCAACGAAAAATTGTAATAATTTCCTCGAATTGAAATTTGCACTGCAAAAGGCTCCTCATGTGACAATTTCTTTGTTTAATCTTTTAGAAAAAAAAGCAATCTTCCGCTAATATTGATACTTATTTAACCTCTTCAGGACCGGAAGCCACTTTAGTGGCTTTCAGCTATTTTTGTAAATTGTTCTATCCATTCGTGTTTCTTAGTGAACTTAATGATTATGTGAGAAATGGCATTTGAAATGTTGATTAGTATTCATTTGCGATTTCTGAGCATGAATAAAAGGTGGCGCGGGTGATAGCACTTTAGAAAAAATGTTAGAGACCGGTAAAGTGGATTTTGCTTCATGAATACGTTGAGTTTGATGATATTTGTAAGAATGATGTTTTAAATGAGACATATTTCGGTTGATTTTTATTAAAACATACTCCCAATTATTTTTCCTATGATGGATAATAGATATCTATTGATTTAACTGCGAAAAACACGAAAAAAAATTGGTATTTTCCGTTCCAGACCGGAAGCCACTATAGTGGCGCGGAAACGGCGCAATCTTTTCGGGTATACCGTGGATGTCCCGGTTTTCGGATGTGGCCGGGTTTCCGGATGCAGACTGTTTTTGCATTAGTAATTCAATATTTACTCGATTATTTTTCATTTATTTGAACTAAAATTCAATTCTTATTAACAGTGAATTCATTCTCCTGCGTAATATCGAAGAAGAAGGTATTTTTGTCACTGTGAGAATTTTCTAATTCGAACTTAAATGACAGTCCACATCGCTCGGTTCACATTCCGAGCTGTTGCTTGTTAGAATCCCTCGTATGGCCGTAGTGCTCAAAAAATGGAAGTTCTGCATAAAAGTACTTGAAATTCTTGTTTATAAGTGAAAAAAGGTTGAAGAATTACGTGAGTGTGGAAATAAACGATAAAAACCACATTTTTCACACAAAATTCTATATCCGAATACTGGGGCATCCAAATTACAGATTGTCCCAGTTTTCGGATGGCGATTTTCTTCATTTACCTCACTTCATCAATCATTCTGCTCTTTTGAATAATGCTAATTAATTACAGAATCATTGATATAATATAGCGGAGATAAAAATAATCATCATATAATCAATATGATTGAGTAAAAGAAAAAATATTGGAAATAAATATTAGAGACGAAGTAAGGAAAAATGACAAAGTTACATATAGCCATGAGGATTGGCAAAAATTATTATAAAAATAAACTCGAAAACGAAAAAGAAGAGAAAGAAAAAAAAAAGAAGAGTGAATTCGAAATCGTGAATTAAATATGAATGAAAAGGAATCTGCTAAATTAGCTTCCATTGTCAAAAAAAAAGTCCATGGAGCAAAAAAAATTGCAAGAGAAATCTAAAGAGGAGAGTCTTTCTTGTGAGAAAAATAAAGAATGAGAATTAAGAGAAAAATGAAAGATGACAAATTGGAAGTGGCTAAGGAAATCCAAAAAGAATATTCAATGATAGTGTGGAGAGTGATGGAAACTTGAATAGTTCTCCTACCAAAGTTAAGGTTGAAAGATGAACATGAACGATGTTAATTAGTAATTTTTTTCAGAGTATATTCAATATTATGTTGTGTTTGTGGAAGTAAATATTTTGAATGATTATTATTGTGGATTAATTGAAATTACTCATCAGAATCCCTTTTTATTTGTTCCACCCGATAACTGGGCCATGAGCATCGCTTTGAATTTATGTAAAAATTATTACTTTTTGCTTCCGAATGGAAGCATTGTTTTCGTCGGATTTTTCGATTTCGAGATTTCATCGGAATATGACTACAAATGATCTAAAACGTCGAAAAATCATATTTTTAAAGTATGTCTGTATGTGTGTGTCTGAGTGTATTGCCATGTATCGTCATTTTCTCTGGAAGGGCTGTACTTAGCGCTGTCAAAATTTGACAGTATTTTTCCTCTGCATGCACAATGCTGTCATGAAAATTTCAGCGAAATCGGTTGAATAGTTTCCGAGAAAAATCGAATTTTCAAAAAAGCATTTTTTTGAATTTTCTCAATGAAAAATTAATTGGTAGTGCCCAGTTTGGGCTATGATATTCATCTCATTAAAACTCACATTTTTGACAGTTCGTAAATTTTTCTCTGATTCTTAGTTTTGGAAATTATTTCAATTTTAGTGATTTTCAGTTCATATTTTAGCGGAACGATAACTCGATAAGTATTTGAGATAGAGACTTCAAATTTTGTCAGTTTGTATATCTGATGAAGGTACAGGGTGCTATTGAAACTAGGTGAAATACGTTCAGCCGTTTCTGAGATATTTGCAAAAAATGATTTTTCTTTAAAAACATATTTCTCAAAAACTACGCGACTGATTTGCACCAGCTTGTACTTAAAAAATTCGCCATAATGAAGGGAATGAACTCTCTAGATTCCCAATTGATTGGTAAAGTATTTATTTTTATTTTGAAAAAAAATAACTTTTTTATAAAAAATCGGAAATGTAAATTTTTCTCAATTTTTTCCCGAGAACACATACTGTTTTTATTTCATGATTAAATTCATGTTTAAAATATATAATTTTTCGAATAGAATGAGACCATTTTCATCCTGATATGATGATGAGAACATTAAAAAGTTGAATCATCAAATTCAGAAATTAATTAATTCATGTTAATTAAAATGGTCATTATTGGATTAGAGATTGAAAATTCCATTCGGAAGCCTACGGATCATTTCATGATATTCCTGCGCGTTATTTGTCAACAGAACCATTTTTAATATGTGATTGAAGTATAGAAGACCCTCAAACGTTCGAAAACTGGGACATCCACGGTACAACTCATATATATTAATATGAAAATTCTAAACCGTAAACTGAAAAAGCCGTCAAAAAATAGCTCGGTCCTGAAAAGGTTGAAAAACATCGCGCATATTTAGAGCTTTCCAATGTCCCAGTGGGATTGTTTTAATTTATCAATCTACCATTATCTACGAATTAATTAATTTGCATTGCGTGACTTTGTTTTCCAATTATGTTTGAATTGGAGTATTAATTAATCTCATTCAAAGAGAATTTAGTGAAAATTATTGCATGAATTCATTATTTTGAAAATAAATCAGGGTATTTGTTATTATGATTATTTATTTCATAATGGAGGAATTAGTTGATGGGTGGGAATTATTGAGGGAATGTTTTTTGGAGAATTCGTCGCTAAGGGCGATTATTTCCACGAAAACATTTCCACGAAAAAAAAACTCCTAAAACCTGATTGAAAGCTCAAGGGTTGTAGCTGTTGGTAAACTAACGGAGGCGTGGATATAAATTTAATATCTGATGAAAATAGCAAGTTTTACTCTTTCAGGGCCAAGTGCCAGGATCCTGGGTGATGCTAAGCGCTGGCAGGGTCTATAAATCTCAGCCGCACCTTTCTTCCATTTGTTTATTTCAAGCTACAGAAGAATTATATTCTCTGTACTAGAAACAAGACGTGTGGTGATCGCTCTCCTACTCACTCGACCCTATTATACACATGCAGAGAAGAAGCAGCAGAATTTTCCCACGATGATGCATCGTGCACCGCTGGAATCCTTTTGCTTGTCATCAAGCTCCAGTTTAGATTCGGAAATTGTGTAAGGAAAAATGAGATAAAATAGAGATTCTGATGAAACGGCTCGCGGTGGAGTTTTTTTCTAACGATTCCACTGGAAAGCTGAGAAAATTTCCGGTTAAAAACATGTGTTAAAATTAATATTGTTGAATTTTTTGAAAATTCTACTTCTTTCGACACGAATGGGGAGATGAAGCATTTCCATTTTGGAAAGTTTTCGGTTTCGAAAATTGAAACCTGAGACCAATTCAAAAGCGATTTCCTATCAAAATATCAATAAAGATAACATAGACAAAAAAAAGATCAATTTGATATTGGAAATATAGAAAAATAAATAAATTCAGTATCACACTTTGAAACACAAAAACCATACTGGATTTTCCATAGTTGTGTTATTTGGTTGAACAGAAATTTATCTCCAAATTCTCACGGAATTTCACTAAACCTCGTGTTATTTGGTTTAATAGAAATTTATCTACAAATTTTCATAGAATTCCACAAAATCATTATTTAGTACTTGAATAATGAAAATTGAAAGTTGTTGTACATTGCTGTCTACCGCAGGCGATAGTGGAGGTGATTTCACTCGCACATTTACTTCCTGGGCTCCCTATCCCTGCGTTACACTTCACTGCTCGTCGCCTCCCCTCGTGAAACTGATGTTCCTTGTTAAGTTTATTAGTTTGAGGTGTGAATGAAAAGTGTTGGGGGGGGGGGGGGGGGGGGGAGACTCTGCGTTTAGGGATCGTGTGACTGTCGCACGTGACAAAGGAGTCAATTAGAGTGAATGAGGGAGAGAGATTTCGATAGATGATTGGGTGGAGAAAATGAGAGTAAGAAATTATGCCTGCGTCTGATGTATTTTTGATTAAATGAATGAGTTGAGGATGAGTACGAGAATTTATCTTATCATTTCAGGAGTGAAGAGGTGAAATAGGACGAATTGACTAATCTCGGCGGTTATTCTCAATGGAATATTTCAGAAACTATTGGAGATACGCCCTTCTTGTGGAGAATTGAAAAAGCTACCAATTAAAAGGAATTCGGAAAAATCGCTCTATCTCGCTTAGTTTCCGGGATATTGTTAGAGAAATCATCAACAAAAAAAAAGATTTATCTGATTTTGCATCTTCACTACTGAATTGATGAAGAAATTAATTTAAAAAATGGATTTTCAAATTTCATAAGAAATTTTTACTCCAATCTCTCAAATTGTTTCCAAAAAAGAAAATTAACATGAAATATCAAAACTAATTATTTCCTCACCATTATCGAATGAATTTGAATAATCATTATCATGACCCATTCTGACGTCTGCATTATTTTAAATTAATCGTCTCCAGAATCATAATTCTCTCTTAATGTACGAATGCAAGAGTCAATGCATTCAAGTATGAATGCATTAACTCCTGCATTAAGAATTAATCTCCGTAATCGTTAGCCAATATCGTTCAGGCAGCAATTTTTCATTCCCCTCAGCCGATCAGAAAAAAAAAACATTTTAATTATTGAAAAAAGGAAGAATAAAAGTTAATAGGATTCGACCCTACAAATACAGAAATGGAATTTCCAACGATTATAATAACAGATAAAATAAAAGATATAATCCATGATTGATCAAACATAAATGTATAAATTTGAATGAGAAATTAATCCTTTGAATTCAAAATGACAAACGAACAAATTGATGTATTTTATTTACATTCATTGTCGTTATCCGCATATATGAGTGCGTCTCATTGAATTTCGCTCGAATTGGAATTCAGAAATAATTCATTGCGTTCAGAAATAATGAATTAATACATATATATATTTTTTTCATGTCAAATATCATGGCATCAAAGTGAAGAGTTATAGAACAATTTAAATCAATTGGAATTATAATTAACGTTGATTGCCACTGAGTCGTTATTCAAATTCTGCGATACCTGACAATTAAAATCCATCAATAATATTGCACTTTTATTTATAAATCTGAAATTTAATTAGTCCAATATTAGCAATTTATTGTTTTATCAAATAATCCTTTACTATGAAAATATATCAGAAATATATGAAAAAAAATCGGAGGTAATTAATTCAGGAGTGAACGGGTAAAATAGGAGAAATCAATTTTCATTTTTGTGATTATTCTCAGTGGAATATTCTGGAAATTAATGGAGATACGCCCTTTTTGCCCTCGCCTTTTTTTATATGAAATTTCGAGAGCTACCAAAGGGACTCAGGCGGAATCGTTCTATCTTGCTCAATTTCCGAGATATTCTGAAACAATGAATCACAAAAAATAGACTTAACCTATTTTACCTCTTCGTTACGAAATTGTTCGAATATTTTTGAGATTTGTTGGTATATCCGAAATATGTTTTTGTTTTCTTAGATTACGACAATTAGACCTGAATATTTTTGCAAATTTTCGACATCGTTGTTGAGAGGTTACACCATTATAGAAACTCCAATCATTTTCATTATTTTCATCTGAATCTCCCACAGTATCTTGAAAACAACATTTCGAACAAAAATACGTAGGGGATTTTCAAAAAATTGATTTCTACATTTTTTATTGATAAAAGATTTCCGGTTTGTTTGTCGAAAATTGAACGTTTTCATTCAAATGCTTACCAATCAAACAAAACTACATATTAGGGAAATCCCTTACGTACTTTTGTAGCTGTGTGTATCTAGATTGAGCCTTTTTTTCATTTGCAATTTGCACCAGTTACACTGCGTGTCGCAGGGTTTTACATTCGAGGAGCCTCGCAAGAGTGGTTCTGGTGTCGTTATTTATTAATTTTTTTTGAATATTTTTTTTTCTTTTGAAGACGCGAATATATGCTCAATCATTCCCTAAATCATATCATATCATTATTTTATTGCATCTTTTTCTATAAAAAAATGTCCAAAAAACGCCTTCTTTAGGCCTTTACAGGGGTAACCCCTTTACGAAAAGATATTATTGCTCTGCTCTAAGTAAAACAGTGGAAAATTTTAGAAAAATCGTGGGAAATCAATTTTGATACAGTTTTCATGTGAAATTTGCTCAGTTACTCAATGAAATTACTGAGAAAATCGCATCCTAAATATTTCTACTCTTCTGAAGTGCTTTTTACTGCATTAAGAAGTGTCTTTTGTCTTCAATTGAGTAGTGCAGCGATAAATGTGATCATTCTCAAAAGAATATCTTTGAAATTAACGGGTCTACGCCCGTGTTATCGTGATTTTTTTTCATAAAAAATTTCATGAACTACGGAAGAAAATTGAGGTAAAATCGCCCTAAAAATCCCTGTTTCATCCTTTCGCTACTGAGTTCATTGCTCAGCTTCGGAATATTCAAGCTTGCACATGATTAAAAATTCCGTAGAGCAGAATTTGCCCTGGAAAAAGATGAGAACTTCCTCATTAAATTCCCAAGTATTAAAAAAAAAAATATTCCCCATGAAAATCAACTCATCTCATGTTTTCTCTTCAATAAAAAAAAATAATCGAAATAGTTTATTTTAACGCTACTGTAGCTTTCCATTTGGAAGTATAGAAAAAATTGCCAGAATCCCACAGATATGCTTACTCTTAGTTATTGCTGGCTTACAAACGTAATACATCCTGTAATCCGGATGATGTACAGTATCAAAAGATACAGTACCATTGGGTGATCCTACTGAATTTGTTGGTAGAGAAACTGTTGGGGCACAACTTTAGTTCACTAAGAAACGTATCAGTAATCAGTTCATGACTCTGCAAGAAACATAACTTGTAGACAAAGTTGTTTAACATGATCAAAACTTTTTTGTGGAGTGATAAAAAAAGCATAACATAATAAATTTACTTCAGTAGATACGAAGAAGTGAAAAAAAAAACTAAAAGAAGAGAACGATGAGGAAGAAGTTGAGAATCAACTAAAAGTATCTTGAAACACGAATAAGGGCGTAAATTTACAGTTATGGTTTCTTGATAAATTATTCTACATTCAGAATGCATCAACTTTGATGTTTTTAGAGGGAGAGAGAAAAAGAGTGGAAGGAGTAAATGAATAAATAATGAAAAAAAAATCCAATTCCTTTAATCCTCAAGAAATTGGATCGTGGATTTGATGAATAGAATGCAGCACAGAGCATCACAGCATTCAACATTCTTTTCCTTCTTTAAAAGGAAAAGAGGAATTCCAGTAGAATGAAAAGAGGAAGAACATTGTTGATGGTAACTGAAGCACATTGTTATTAACAGATCGACATTTTCATGGATTTACAAAAATATCCTCGTTATTCTGACAATTTTCAATCCACGATATTTTTCAATAGAATACCACAGAGAATCTTTATTCACATTTATATGAAACCCTTCAATTCATCAACGAAAAAAATTGACAGGCTTAGTACCCGTCATTAAAAAAAAATTGTGAAGGGACTTGAAAAAGAAAAAAAAACACACATTTGTCAATGATTCATTGAAACTGTCAAGCTCACTCGTGAGAGGTATGTGCAAACATTTAATACGCCCGAGGCATGCTCTGACAGATCGTTGAATCAAGTACTACTTCACTTTGTTCCAGTCGAGTGACCATCAAACTGTTTCAATTTATATGCCACGAAATACAAAACAGAGTTACGATTAAAATTTTTTGTCAGAGACTTTGCTGAAGCTCTTGTTGTAAATGCATTCGTATAATTTCTGCAGTGTAATAGTATCAAAATCATTTCCCAATGAATTTTCCAAAAGTGCTCCTATGTTCCTATTTTTCATGCAAACAATAACGTTTTATAAATTAATTTAATTTTAAAACGGTAAAAAAAAGTGGGTAAATTGTGTTATCAATTATCAAAATTCCAAAGGAGTAAAAAATTCCTTTAATATTTTGAAAAAATGCATCTTACCTGTCAACTTTCTTCACAGTCACCAAGAAGAATCACTCGAGCATTAACAAATAACAAAGAGAAATTTCCATGAGCTGAAACATTTAAAGCAAAAATGACATGCACTTTTTTTTCTTTCACACAAACCAAAAAAAATTGAAAATTATTGTATGATGATGCCTCGTGTCTCCTCGTAGAGTACAAAATTCCCGTAATTCTGTGATTGCTTACAGAACAGCGTCGCGGCGCTTACTGCAGAGGCGTCGCGACGCACCCGCTCCCTTATACCATCGTATTTCCACCCGTTGTACCCCCCGCCCATAACAGTATGATGCCGGTATCGTTGCCCCACCGTAGTATTCCCCGTTCAGGTACCATCCACGCAGGCGTCCTCTTGCAGATACTCTCACACAAACAAAAGCACATAGATATATATATATATATATATATATATATATATAGATAGATAGTGGTGGTATCAACGGAGAGAAAAGAATCTCTGTGTGATGCGAGAGAGATGCAAAGTGATGGTTTGAGTATCCCCGTTGGATCCAACACGCAGTGAGCATCGGTACTAGGCCATGGGATAGAATGACGGGGAGGAAACGTTCTACATCACCGGGATACTACGATGCCGCTTTACCAACTTCCCGTACCAAATCCAACTTTGAGTCAAGTTCTATACAGATGGAAATAAGCGCTCGTAGATAGTTCAAACAGCTTTTTTTCCCTTATTTCTTACTTATGTAGAAAATCCAGGGTTGTAAGAATAGGGAGTAAGCTATCTTGAGAATGTGTCTTAACGAGCTGTAACAATGTTGGGGGAATTATTCAAATTTCTACGTTATTTTTTTGTTTACGGTGGTTATAGTAGTTATTTATGAGGAAATTTGGTGGGAGTAGAGAATGCTGGAAATTGGGGAGATTTTTTTTTTATTAAGGAGGTCCACATTGCTGCATATGGGTCAAATGGAGTGTAGTACCCAAAATTTGACGATTTAAATTGAAACATTGATAGATAATAGTATAATTTCAAAATAATAGTTTGGAAGGCATTTATCATTGAAATAGAAGATATTATCATGAAAAAAATTTAATACAACGTTGCCAAATGTCTCAACTCCATTGTAATGCAGGTTTATCTTAAATTTTATGTGATTCCAATTAAGTAAACTCCAAGTCATTCAGTAAACTTCACGTTCTGTTAAATACTTCGTTTCAAAAAACTAATTTTTAGTTTTTTCCAACTTCATCTGAAAGACAGAAAAAGCCGCCGAGATCCTGATTTCCCACAAGACTTTGTATGAAATTTTATATTTTTGGAAATTCAATTCTCAAACATTTACACGGTGGAGTTGATTGAAATTCCGCGCTAGTATAGGTAACGATATGAACTATTATGGAACAAATTGATTTCCATTATCATCTAATATTTGATATTTAACATGGGCAGCGATTGAATCTCCTTAAGTGGCGAAAATTCGTGAATTTTCTAATCCCAAAATTATGGGGTTTTCTTCATTTTTCTATTTCTTTCAGGCGTGTGAGTGAGATCTTTGATGCGGGCTCGTGAAAAGTCAATACGAAGACTTTCTTGTAAAATTGTTGATTTTCTCTCTTTTTACCCTATCACACCTCCAGGAGAGAAGAAACTAAGAATTTTACAGAAAATTTTCCTCTGAGACTCTCTGTTTGACTTTTACAGGTTAATATTGAGTTCAAGTCAATTTTTGAAAGCAGTTAGGGGAGAAGGGGGTCAATTGAACCAGAAATTCTTTCACAATTTTTTTAGAATACAATTTTTAAAAATAAATAATTTTTTTTCCATGGAATAGTAGTTTGTTATTCATTTTATCATTTCTGATTCTTAAATTAATCGACAAATGATTGTAATTAAAGAAAAATATATAATTGTATCACCGCGTCAAGTGGTTCAACTGTCCCTAGTTCAGGGGCAATTGAACCAGTAGCTGGGGTCAATTGAATCGAAAGTATTGGAAGCAAAAATAAATTCTTTTTAATAAATAATTTTTTAGATATGAACTCGTATAACAGTTATCACATACTTCGCTGAAAATATATTATTATATCACTGTTTTTTAGTAGTTTTCATTCCATTCTTTTCCACTACTCCACATTTTTCCAAATTTTTCTGAGGAATCCATTTTTTTAGGGTTTTTTTCTATTTTGATTTTTTGTCTCTATTCCTAATTTCTCTCGAGTATCGGTATGAATGACAGTTTGCCTGGTGTTCGACCCTTTCTACTTTTGCTACTTGACATGGCTTTTGGTAAAGGACGTATTGGTTATGGTTCAATTGACCCCATGTGTTTTAGTGACGGTAATTAACGCATTCTAAATTATTACATAATTATTTCCGTATAAGTCGAGTTAAAAATGATGAAATATAGTTATATTGAGACAGTGAAATTGATACTCCATGATAATATTTGAAAATGAGAATATTATTAAAAATTTCGTCGAGAGTTGAAAAAAAAAATTGCATGCCCAAAATCATAAAAATTGGAATTTTTCAAAATTGAACAGTCGTAATGATTCCAAGATTTGGGCACATCAAGGGTTGATATATTGAGAGCTCATTCTAAAAGGGCACTTTTTTTTTATTCTTTCCCATTTCTTAATCGACTGGTTCAATTGTCCCGTGGTTCAATTGACCCCCTCCTCCCCTACTAGTTCAACTGCTCATTGAGACTAAAAAAGGGCAGAGACACGATTTTAACTTGATTAATATCAGAAGATTTGGGTGATCTAAAAAAGAATTGTACAATTGAGAGAAAGGCTTAGTATTAATCAATTCTTGTCGATTAAGATTGAAATTTTCATAAATTCTCCTCTTCTTTTTTTCTGTTTTTTCGAGAATTTGGAATTTATATTTTGTAAAATTACACATTTTGAAATGTCTTATCTTTTTATGAGAGACAATCTGATTTGGCCATTTTTTAACATCAGTCATAATCTGAACGATAAATATGACTACACTTGCTTCACCGGATAAAAAGAAAATTCAGAACTACAAAAGTCTTCACGACTTTTGAAGCTTTCCTTGCGGTATTCAAATTGCTTTTTCGAAGCCAGAAAAAGTCTTTTCCGTTGAAAATGTGTTCTTTAGTAGTACACGAGAGTCTTCAACCAAGTCAAAGTTTAGCGGCTTTAAGAATAGTATTTGGTTTCTCTTGATTTTCTCTAGTAATCATAATTGTTTCTCTGGTTCTTTTAATTTCTTGCAATTCCCTCTTAATGTCCCCAATCCTCTGATTACTAGAAACAAAAACCAAAAAAGCTCTTGCAAATGGTTGAAGATTTAGAAGGAGCTAATTCTCCGAACTCCTTAGAGGATAATTCAGTAGTGAAGAGGTGGAAGAAGACAAGTCAATTTATCTTTGTGTTAATAGGGAACTTGCATATTTTTTTTTTATTTTTTTTTTTCATTTCTATGCATTCTACAGTATTGTCTGAGATTAGGGAATTTTTTTTTTTGTTTTTAAATTGTTAATTATGGAGAAATTTACAATTAAAAATCTCCAAATTTCATACTGCTCTAAAACGGCTCTGACGTCATAATACCACATGCGTAATTCAAGCTGTGGCCAGTGATGGCGCGGCTGGAGGATATTTGAATTTTCGATGCGCGATACTCATAAAGAGGTTATGTGTATAAATTTCTTTGGAAGGAAACACATTTTTAATTGAAATTCTTTAAACAATGTTTGAAGTAAAGAAGAGGAAAATAGAGAAATACGCATTTTTTGACAATCAGCATAACCTTCATACGCCTGTCAATGAGTAACGACAGGTGACTACAGATGGCGCACACATAGATTTTGGTATTCTGACGTCATGTCCGATTTAAAGACGTTCAAAAAAATGATTTTTTAATTAATGTTTATGAATTAATTAACGAATGAAAATTCTTTTTCTTGCCTTTTCTGTTAATCACTATCAATAAATATTGAGAAAAAAAAATAAAAAAAAAATATGCAAGTTCCCTATTCCTGATAAAATATCTCGGAAACTGAGCGAGATAGCAGAATTTCTATTATCATTTTTCGTAACCCTTGGAACCTCTGCAAAAGAGGTTTCGAAGAACATCGCCTCATCTCGATTAGTTTCCGAGATATTCTAAAAAGAGGATTTGATAGAAAAAATACAAGGGATCAATTCTAACAGGTTTCCTTCGAAACTTTCCTCAGTTCTTCAATCGAATTTTCTGATTTTTATCACCTGAAACTTTCCAATTCTCAAAAAAATTCATCCTGATCCAGAATGTCTATTCTAACCCTAGAGTGATCACTCTAAGCGACCTAACGACTTTGGCCTGGTAAAAAGCGATTCCGTACATTGAGAGAAAAAAATGTATTTCATTGAGAAATCCGTCTTTGAATCAAGAAATTGAAAAATTGGAAATTTCCAATTCCACGCAAGCTTTGAACCAAATATGAATATTACCAGAAATAAATTAGTTATGGTTGAATCGATACACTGAGAAAAGAAAGAAAATTTTTCCCAAGAAAAAAATTCCATGAAGCTGAGAAAAATCAGAAGCTATTAGTTTCGAAAAATTATTTATGAAAAGTAATAATGCATTACTTACATTGAATATATCCAGATTGAAATTAACTCATTTTCATTAATCATTTGGAATTAATTGGAGATTCCTCGAGCTGATCATCTCATCGCTCATTTCAAGAATAAAGATACTATTTCAACATAAAAGTTTTTTCATACCTAGGACACGAAAAAACGACTTTCTAACCTCGCTTCGCTCGGTTAGAAACATCGTTTCTTCGTGTCCTCGGTATAAAAAATAGTATTTGCACCTCGGCCGTGAAAAAGTCAACTGCGAAAAGCAGTTGCTACCCTCGCTTCGCTCGGGTAGCAAATTCTTTTCACATTTGACTTTTTTTCGGCCTAGGTACGAAATATACTATCACGTTAATCAATGAGTTACTAGATTGAAAAAAAAAATTATTTTGTATTGAACTAAACATCAATCTTTTGTTCTCGAATGAAAGCTATATAATCATCAGAATTTTTGATTGTAATTTGCTATTTTTAAAATAAATTTGATATTTTGATGATGGTTTCGAAAAAGTTGTATCAGTGCTTTAGGAGGTGTTGAGGCTCTGAGTGAATAGAGAATGAAATGTTGCATTGATTAGAATCATTAATAGTTCTGCTAAAAGACGGAAGTAGAAAAAAATGCATGAAATACATCCTTCTGAGAAACTCCTGTTTTCACCAATTATGGAATTCTATGCTTCAAATAGATGACAAATTCGTGAACCAATTTTATCTATCGCTATATGAAAGATAATTCTTAAATATTCAGTTCAGTATTTTGAATTCAGGACAGCATTCATGAGTACTGTAGTTAGGTTAGGAGATTAGTGAGAAAAAGCTATATCAGTTGAAAAGCAATACTATTATCAACTTGTTTTTTCTTCAATTCAAATACAAATTCTTCGTTGATAGAATTTTTTTCACAGTATAGCATGTTATTTCACCTGCAAAGTTGCCGAATCTACAACATCCGGGCACGTTCGGCGCGTTTTCAGCAACATCACTCACCAAGCAGCTTCATTTGCCCTAGTCCTCAAGGGGGTACATACCCCTGAGGCTTTTGTGGAGGATAAATGACGCCCAATGATTTTTCATGATTCCTCAAAATTTCCAAAAAATTGGTTTTCTACAGATAGTTAAACTCATTCTGCATGTGATAAATTTATTTTCAAGATAAAAATCAGAAATTATGAAAGTAAAAATAGGGAGATTCAAATTTTGTTGACTTCATTGCTTTGATTGGACATGAAGAGAAGGAACATGATGGGAAGAGGTGAAGTAATAGAGGAAAATAATTGATAATTTTGACAAACAAAGACAGTTGATCATGAACTTAAAGGAGAAACGGAGACCAATGGTCTAGGAGTAGGTCAATTTTGGTAGAACAACCGCTTTAGTCTACGGTGAAACAACTAGACAGTGAGTCCTGTAGAAAGTGTTGTGTTGCAACTGAATACCATCTGATCAACAATTCGAGATGAATATTATCGAATTTCCACCAATCCCTATTAAAATTTCAAGGTTTTTTTCGTCTCTTCTCTTTTCGTATTAGCCTGTTAAAAAATTTGGATTGATATTGTTCCACGCGATGTATTCAAGTTGATGGGTCCTTTTTGGAGCCTATGCACCACGTGCCTACGTCCTCGTCGTGGCCTCGGGTAATACAAAATGTGGTGATAATCTCAATTCCTTCTCCAGTTTTCGGGGTTTCATCCGTTCATCGGATTCAGAAACTTCCTAGGGAAAAGTTGTTGTATTTAAAAAAAAAAAATTAATTAGGATTTTTCTTTCAGCCCCGGAATAGCGTAACCAACTCTGGGACAATCGAAACAATTTACTATTTCATTGAACATAATTTTTAACATAGCGGCAGCTGTGCTCTACCGTACCCACCTCTGAGAGCGCTGAAATTCGTGTAATTTTCAAAACTCTTTATTCAGATTAGAGTGACGAGGGAAATGATTTTTCAAATTTATATTGTTTATCGGCCTTTCAACTATGAGAAAACGGAAAAAAAATAATTTTTCCGAAATATTAGCATGATTTTTTTTCGGCCATCAATGGATGACTGATAAAAATGATGATGCCTCCTGGTTGACATGATAACTCGGGCAATTTTTGATATTTTTCAACTCTTTTCTTTAAATCTTTATAATTATTGTCTCTATAGTCTATGAAGGGGGATTTTCTTTTCTTCTAAAAATCAAAAAATTACAGCATTTTAAACTTAAGTTTGTAATTTTTACAAAAAGAAAAAGTATTTAACAATGTATAAAAGAAAAAGCAATTGAAAAATCAAAAAAACTCATCGATAGATCATAAAGACAATAATCATAGAGATTTCAAAAAAAAGTTCAAAAACATTAAAAATTGACTGAGTTATCATGTCAACCAAGAGGCATCATGATTTTTATCAGTCATCCATTGATGGCCGTAAAAAATAATGATAATATTCAAGAAAGAAGATTTTCACTTATTTTCTTATAGTTGAAAGGCCAATCAATGATATAAATTTGAGAAATTATCTCCTTCTTCACACTAGAACCTGACTAAAAAGTTTTGAAAATTACACGAGTTTTAGCACTCTCAGGGGTATGTACTCCTCAATATGACAGTTTATTGAACACTTCAAGGAATGCAATCAATTTTTTCAGAATTTTCCGCTCAACGGGTCGATCATAAGAAAAATAGAAACAACGGAACGCAGGGAATTCCCCATAAAGTGACCAGTCTATGGTTAATCTAGCATTTCGTATTGTTATTCATCACTTCAATGTGAAAAACGATATCAACACGTGGTGGTGGATTTTTCGTAGCTCATCCGTTCTATAAAATATCACACTCACAAAGATTTTGAAACTGTCTATAAATCGTAGAAAAAAATTTGAATCAACGAAAGAGAATAGAGGCAAGTTCTTTAGTGTAGTAGAGAACGTCATAGAAGTTGCTATTGATCGCACATTTTAAAACGCTATCACTCTGAAAATAAACGACGAATTCTCCTCAAATTGCCTCGAGGGATCGACATCATCTTTCATCCAGAATGAAAAAATAATTCGGAGCTTCGAACACCTCAATTTTATGTATTTCATCGACATCTTTATTTTTTCAAATTTACATTTCATTATTATTCACATTTATCTATTGAAATTAGGAGATAATACTTGTTATATTGTTTGAAAAAAATTGGCATGCACCACTTTTTCCATTTTAAAAGCAGGGAAAACTGAAAGTATAATTTTTTTATTTTTATTTTTCTTATTCAATACATTTGGAAATGAGAATATAATGATGTCAAGAATAAGTAGCTCACGAACAAGGGATTTTTCCATCTTCATGCAGCAACTGCTGCATAGATACAGAAAAAATAATAACTCAAATGGAATGAAAATTATGAAATTCAATTCATCATCTATGACATTAAGTATGTATTTATCATGAGCCCTTTATTATTAAAGTGGTATCTTATATTCCGATAATTGTCAGTAGATGTATAATACCCTTGACACATCTCAACATGTCACGATGATAAATACGTTGGTGGTTGTCTCCCCTAAGAGACTTGGAACTCCCGTCACGTCAGAACAGTATCAACTCTCATATTGGTTGGGTAATTTCCATATGCACATTCATTTGTCAGCTGTGGTAGCATTTCCATCATTAATTCAGGCTTCTCGTTTGAATTCTCATTTTTCTTTTATTTTCAGAATGAAAATAATATTTAATAGGTTATTGCATTGAAATGATTGAAAGTTAATGGGATTTAATTATTGGAATCCGCCTTTAAATACGATTGTTCATTTTTTAATCTGTATCGTCACATCGCGTCGGTGCTATTTCAATAAATACCAAAATTGTCTTGACACTTTGTTCCAATTTTCAAAAGAAAACCCTATAAAAAGAGGATTTTGTCAGGATTATTTTATGAATTATTATTAGTAAAGAGGTAGAACAATTCTCTACGCAAAAAGATTGAGAAAAATAGAGGCTCATCTCACTTAGTTTCCGAGATATTCAATTGAGAGTTATCACGAAAATCAATCGATTTGTTATATTTTACCTCTTCACTACTGAAAATAATTTGTTCAGGATTTTCGTCTAGAATTTTCCATATCAGGATTGAACGAGATGGATCTAAACAGTTCAGAAGTAGAAATAGAGAACATTCGATCATTTATTAACATCAAAAAATTGATTATTGATTTGAACAAAAAATATACAAAGTAATTTGAATCACATATTAATCTTTACTTTTTTTTTCAAATTTGCACTCAAGTCCCATTTTTTTTTCTGCATCTCTAACAAATATTCACCTTGCGGATATTTTTTACTAACGCTTTCGATATTTCTTTATTTACAATTAAAATAATTAATGTATATTTTTCATTAAAAATAAGGCACCATTCTCAATTGGAGTAGAAAAATAAATATAATTGCATTGAGTCACAACTTCAACAGTTCCAACAGGGCAATAATAATTGTATGCCTTGATTGGCTCTTCCAATTTGTGGAACTGTCCTTTAATCGATTATGGTGACATGAATGAATTGACTTAGCCCAATGTCAAATAGCTCGAACCTACACTATTGAGTGATCTTCCAGGAGCGTTTCGCCAAAATGGGTCACAACGTAATCGTGATAGTACACGAGGATGCACAGTGGTTGACCAATTATCAAGCTTGACCAGACAACGATATTGCCCCAACTTGGGCCAAAATGACGTTCAACATATTTACTAATCGCTGATAGTGGTATCTGTAGAGTAAAATTATTGTATAAATTTTTTTTCACATATTTTGGGATTTTTCGATTCAGTTAGTAAAGCGCAAAAGCGAATATAAAAAAAAATCATTTAATTAATTTTGAAGTTGCAGCCATTAAAATTCATCCATTTGATGGAAAATCAATGATGAAATGAATGAAATTATATTTGTAGGAATGGAACATTTCAAATTGATGAATTAAGTATTTTCCTGAATGAAAAAATATTCAGGGAAATTAATATTTCATGTAAACTCGACAGTTTTATTGGATGTTTCGCTCCATTCAATTAAAGTGCCCAAATAATTAATGAGAAATGTGGAATACTTATAATTACCGAAGCTTGGAGCTTGTTATAATTGAAAATATCCAACAGAGCTGTAGCTGACATCCCTGTAATGAGGGTCAATAACGATCGGTACCTGTCATTTCAATTCACAGTGCTTTTTCTCTTTTTTTTTAGATTTTAATATGTTGATGATAGTTAATTATCATTTTGAGTAGGTAAAATAGGACAAATCGACTCATTTTTGTGATTATTCCCAATAGAATATTTCGGAAACCCAGCGAGATACGCTTTTTCAACCTAGTTCTTTTTCGTAAGAAATTTCAAGAGCTACAAGAAAAGAGAGCAGAAAAGACGTATCTCCATTAGTTTCCGAGAGATTCTCAGGAAAAAATTACAAAAAAATAGAATCATGCGATTTTACTTCTTTGTTACTGAATTTGATAGCTATAGATTACTGGCAATTCTCGTCATCATAGGATCAGCTACTGCTCCATTGATACTTCTGAGTGTATCAAGTTACAGGCCCTGATAATGATCCTGTGTGTCTATCAAAGCAAACCTAATTATCCAAAACCTATTCATCAAGCTGATGTGCAATTCGTTTAATTAGCAGTTATTGAAATAAAAAAATTCCTTCATCTTTTTACAGAAGAATGACTCACCTGACCCATCATTCCCATGAATGCCCATATTTTAAAAGTGCGCAGTGGCACACTAACAAGATATTCATGGAAGAATGCACTAATGAAGAAGACAGTTATGCTTGCTGCTGTTTTTCCATAACCCATCTCGACAATTGGAATATACAAATGTCTGTAAAGAAAAAACGTCATCCTTTAATAATGTTTTCCATCCTCTCTCTTTAATAGATGAAAAAGAAAGGAAAAAAGAGAAATACAGAGGCATCAAGATAGTAAAGAGAGCAAAGCCTCGTTAGTGACCTTATTAGCAAAGCCATCTTATAAGGTCTCAGTGAGATTGAAAATAAAAGAACTTCAGGCTTACAAATGAGGAGAAATATCAAAAGAAGAATCTGAGCGAAATTGAAAGAAGCAAAAGAATATTTACGTATGTCATGAACTTCTTTCTATTCTCTTTATTTTTTTCAATCTTTTTCCCTTCTGATTCTCTGCGATTCGAGAAATTATTCTATCTCCCTCTCCCCCCCTGTCCCTGTGCTCTTCTCCTATGAAGAGTTGGCAAAATCTCAGGCGTCATAGTAGTATTATAGGGGCTTTGGAGGTATAAACAGCTTTAAGTGCGGCAATGCGATGCGTATCGTCTTTTCCCATTACAAACCCCGTTCACAGAAAAGACGTGAGCTACCATCCACTACTTCACCATCCTCCTTTCTTACTCGGCCCCTTTTACTTTCCCCCTGCCCCTTAAACAGAATCGCCTTTAGAGTTTGCTCAACCCACCATCTTTCTTTCCACTTTTATCCCACTCTACCATTTGCTAGTCTCTTCCTCGGTTGTGCATGGACCCGTGCCAGTTGCAGGCTGAGATTCTCGGGGCCGAGTGATAAAAGACGATGGAAAGAGGAAGAAGTGAGTGTGAAAGACGGTCGTTGAATTTTCCTTTATGAAAATTCGTTGTAAAGCACATGAAAAATATAATCCCGAATAGTTATAGGAGATGATGGGGTGAAAGGGACATGAGGAGTGAAACCGACACATTTTAATTTTAATGTGTTTTATTATGAAAATCACTTGAAATCAGTGAACAAATTTGAGATAGGTTTTTTTCTGATGATTCCATTGGGAAGCTGGAGAAATTTCCGATATAAAACATCTCGAAATTCATTGTCGACCATTTTTTGGAAATTTGACTTTTTCGTCATTCATGCTCAAAATAGTAGAGGAGACCGGGGCAAAGTGGGTTACCTACTTTTTTGGAGCACTTTTTATTTATTTTTTTAAATCAAAAATGGTTGCTGGAGTGCTCATTCTTTATTGCGTGAGGGAAATTGAGGGGGAAGTGTAGTATTTTTGAAGTTTAATTTTTTTTAGCCAAAATGCATCAATATAGACAATAATTGGTTTTATTCAACAACAATTGTTCACCTTTGTAGATTTCATTATAAACAATTATTTCTCGTCTGGACACGAGATGAATCAATAAATACATATTAAATATTACACTTTAATCAACCCTCTTTGTGGCAGACTTCAATAATTACATTTTTTTTCAACTTTTCATGAAATTTCGATTTTTTTTCTTGTACCCCATTTTGCCCCAAACTGCGATATAAACGGACCATCTCCCCAAAAATGCTTCAAATACTCAACAGAATGATTAATTACTGAAAAAAACTCAATTTTTTTATAAAATTACAATTTTTTTGGGGTACCTCACTTTGCCCCAAACTGTGGTGAAAATGGACTATCTCTTCCAAAAATGCTTCAAATACTCAACAGAATGATCAATTACTGAAAAAAATAAAATCTCAACTTTTTATACAATTTCAATTTTTTTTGGCTATCCCACTTTGCCCCAATAGGCTCAGCATGATCGATGTGACTTCAATGATTGAAGAAACAAAAAAATAGGTAAAAATATAGATGAGATCAAATTTCAGGCCCTGAAAACCCTCTCCTTCCCTCAGGTACTCCACTTTGACCTGGTCTCCCCTATATTTTGTACCGAGGCCGAAAAAACATCAACTGCGAAGAGAATTTGCTTCCCGACCGAAGCGAGGGTAGCAAATGTTTTTCGCAGGTGACTTTTTCACGGCCGAGGTGCGAATACTATTTTTTATACCGAGGACATGAAAAAGCGACGTTTCTAACCGAGCGAAGCGAGGTTAGGAAACCAGTTTTTGCGTCCCAGGTATGAAAAAATCTCTCCCCTATTTTAATGACAGATCATTCATTATTTACATTGATCAGTTTATGTAACTTCAACTCATTAATTCAATTGCATAAAATGAATCCCAGTACTTTCATGATTTCTATTCTTAAATTTTGGAAAAATTCAAAAATCGAGGAATTTATTCAGGCCTTTATGTGCAATCCATTCAATTATAAAATCCAATAATGGAAAAATAATTGATGAAAAACTTTAAGAATCCTTACGAGTAAGTTTTTTTTCATAATGCAGAAAGGCGTGGATGAAGAATAATTGATACATGCTCTTAATAATCTCTAACCCTCTCGATCTATGAACCAGCAATTTAACTAACAGCTTTCTTCACCAACCCGAGAATTCCCAATAGATATTATATTTATTACGAACTTAAATATTTGATGAGATCATAGAAAGATTCTCGATTAAACCATCATGAAAACGATTTAATCTGTTGAAGCTTTCTTCAAACTAGAGAAGAAACAAAGAAAGAAGTTTCTATTGAAGATTTTATAAACGAGGAAGAGATTTTGTTTTATGAACTCAAGTTATATTACTTTCTCAGATTAACTCGTGCTCTTTCCAACTCTCATCATCAGAGTATTCATCTAAAATTTCGAATGATATAGAATACTTTATTCCTTAGTATAAAAGAGAATAAAAAGAAAGATTAATGAGTGAAATGAAAAATATTAAACCTGATACTAAATATGTCGTCGTCCTAGAGGCAAAAGGGCTCAAGTGCCATTTGACTTTGTTCCATTTTTAATAATGAAAGGACGTAATTTTTCTTTTACTCAATCGATTATTTCCTCCTTTTCCGATGATTTACAGTATTTTTCTTTGAGTAAAAAATAGGCGTATGTACAAGTTTTATGAATATAAAAGGGACGCATCTCCCTCTCATACCCCTGTTTGATGTCAAATATTCCTTAGATTTGCAATTCGTCATATGACATTGATAATAACGAAAAGGCACATTTTCCACAAATACGTTCTCTCGTTTTCAATCATCTTTCTTAATTATACGCAAATTGTTGGAGATACGCCCATTTGTTATTATAGAATTTCGAAGTGGATTAGAAATTAAAAAAGAATATGAATAACTAAAAGGCGTAGGTGTCATTGATACGTCTCTTTGTTATTAGCTATTGTTAAACGATATCGGACAATTCAAGAAATTATTAATACCCAATTCGCTTATGTTTTGAACATTCGTCCTTATTCACGTTATACATTGGCAATTACGACCTTTTGTAACTTCAATTTTTATTCTTGTTCATTACGTCATGAAGAACTTTTTGACATGCATTCTGGACATACGCCGCTTTCCCTTGAAAAAAGGTTTTTTTTTTGGCATTTGCTTCTAAGACGACGATGTCATAAAATTGTAAGAATATTACCTAACAGCCCATCTGTGAACTGGCATATTCCATGTTCTCCAGAATGTGTCGATATTATTAGCATTCCACCAATCGCAGTAGAAGTTTCTGTCCGCAAAGTGTAGCAATTCACCCATTAAATTCAAAGATGAGTGGAACGATAAATAGAAGAAGCACAGCCACATCAAATGATTTGGTATCTGCAAAAAAGAAGAGAAAGAGAGTAACAAAAAATTACGTCAACCATTCGTCACTAGCGCGCATTTACCCAACTTCGTACTTGGTATGGTGAGCGCTCCGCCACCGTATTAACCCTCTGACCCAAACATCGCACTACTACAATGATACAGGTACACGATTCGCTGGCCTTTCTCTTCTTACACCGATATAGATCCGTAGCGCTGTCGAGTCAGAGGGTTAAATCACATGCAGTGTTGCCAAATGGTCAAAAAGTAATTGATGCCCATTTTTCTAAAAGTCGAATTTCATTCTTCAATGAATTTTATATTAAATTGAAAACTGAACAAATCTGCAAATTTTATTTTTACTAAATAAAGAAGTAGTGGTACGACTGGAAGGTAAGAACGGGAGCAGGATTTGGCAACAGCACAATTTGAGCAGAGATTTGGCATTCATTCACACCGGCGGTGCCACGCACACAACGCGAATAACAGTGGTACTTGCCCCTCTAGGGGATATAGCCAGATGGAATAAGAACGCAAGTAACGAAGGGCTAAAAAGTCCAATAAGAGCATTCCGATTTTCCAAATTTTTTTATTGACAAAAGCCTTTCAATTTCGAATGCATCACAAAAGAAAAAAAGCAAAACTTCCTCTGCAAATGAGAGGTGTTAGCATCGCAGATAAACCACACAACGAAAAACAAAAAAACAAACAGCAATTGTCTTATAGTCCGATTACCTAAAGGTTTACTTTTTTTTACGTAAGGTTAGATACGGCTTGGGTCTCTCGGAAAAGTAATCCTTTTAAAAATCGGACTATAGCATAGCGGATCGCTTGGGCAACTTTTTTGCAAAACAGTATCAATAGGATCACGTTCGTTTATTTGATGTAAATTGTATTGAGAAAAAAAAAGTACTCTGGCTTTCTCTATAATAAACATCTATAAAAAAAAAAAAAAAGCGTTAGTGACGGAGGCTTATCCCAAGAGTGGTCACCATAAGCGACCTAACGACTTCGGTCGGGTAATAAGGGATTCCCCGGTGTATTGTTTCGGCTGCGATGTTGCGGAATCCACTCTACACTGATCACGCACTTTTAGCGAGTTTTTAGGCAACGTCGCTCACCGGACAACTTCACTTATCACCCGAAAAATTTTCCTAGCTACCGAAACTTATTTTGTTTCTTTATCAATTTTTCCGGATGTCATTTAAAATAATAATGATGGTTTGTTCGAAATTCTAATGAATAAAGTCAATTTCCTCTCAGAATTTTGCGTTCAACCGATTGGTTATGAGAAAATAAAAACGGCGTAATTCAGGGAATCCCTCCTAGAACGACCAGTCTAGGCTGAATAAAATAGCCAACAATTTTGTAATTAAGACAAGTCTTTATACAAAATTCTTATCGAGGTCTCAAGTGACCCCAGCAATATTCTTGGGTGTGGTCTGCAATTCCAAGTTGAATCCTTTGATCCCTCGTGAGTAATAAAAACAAAAAAAAAGAACAGGAAGACAGGGAGAAAGGGGGGATATCGTTGAACGATCGAAGAAAAATAAACAGTAAAAAATGTAGAGATCTGAAGAAGTTTCATTTCAAAAATTCACTCGGTCTCCTTTTTGTTTAAGAATTTTTCGACTTATTTCGTTTATATATGGATGAGAATAGCTCCTTACTATTTTCCGTCAGAGATCATCTCGCTCCGTCAAAGTTACTCTTTCAGCATTCCATTGCCATTCTCATGCCTTTTATTTATTTTATTTTTTTTTCCTCTTCTACTCTATGACCCTCAATAATGTAGCTGGACACAAAGGTAAGGTCGAGTCTTTCCTCCTGCCTCCAGGCATTTTTAGTTGTATTCTCCACGTTCACCACTTCTGAACGTAGAAAACCTTCATTTTTTAAGAATCTTTTTCCCTTATTTTTTTTCATTCTCTTGGTATTTTTTTGCAGCATCTTCCGTGGTTCGACGAGTATTGCAAAAGTTTTGCAGACGTTTTAATTTCCTTTCTCCTTCTCATTGCTCCTTTACTTCTAGCTTCAACCCACAGACAATTCTCTCTCTTGTGAAACAGAGACAGAACACAATTTCTTTGGTTTGGTAGCTTAAGTTGTTCATGACGTGTTACGAAGCACTAGAAAATAAAAAATACGTATTGACAAGAGAGTCACGCCAACAATGTTCATCCACTGAGAATTCTTTGAGTTTTCCAAACTGCTGTAGGCAAGTTGTTCATTTTATTCGCTACTTTTTCACCTCTATTTTTTTTAGACTCTTTTACAGCACAATGAAAGCACTAAAGCAATTCGCTTGTCCTTCACTCTCTCATCCATGGTCATTGTTCATACTGCCTTGAGGTCCAGACCTCACCTCAACACATATAAATTTTCCTCTCAAAGGAATTATGTAAGTTGTCTATTTGATTTTCGAGGTGAAAACTTGAAGAAATGTAATTCTATTCTGCTATGTTTTTTTTTTCTGTATTTTTTTTTTCTATTTTTGTTCTTTGTTTCTATGAAATTACGTTTGGAAGAAAGCAGAGAGTATAATGGAGAATTGTATATGAGTATATGTCAACATCTGAAAGGTATGATGTTACATTCTCGTTGCAATTTTGTACGAGGAAGATTCAACGACACATGTTTCAACGTGACGTTTTACCCTGTTACAAGCTCATATATCGTGATCATGCAATATTCATAAATCCGATATACGTCGACATTACCAATGCAATTTACCAGGTATCCCATGGATACGTATTAATGGCTTTCGATACACGTGGAAAAACATGGAATTTGTTTTACTCATTCGTTATTTTTAATTCCGATATCAGTAGTGCAGAGGTAAACCAGGATAAGGTCTTTTTTCTCTGACAATAGTTTTTTTTTAGAATATCTGGGAAATTGAGTGAGATGGGGCGTTTTAGCTTTAATTCTTTTTTTTAGCTCTCGAAATTTCGTACAAAAAAAAGATAAGGGCAAAATTCCTCTGAATAAAATTAGGAAAAAATCGAATTATTCTATTTCACCTCTTCGCTACTGATATTAATTAAATTTGGAGATTTGTCTCTGCTCTTGGTACACGAAAGATCCTTTAGTAATTCGTACTTTTGAAATTTTTAATTATTATTAAATGAAGATAAATTCATTTATCCAAGTACTTACAGCAAGTTTCAGAAGTCTCTCAGCAGCTTTAGCAACGTCCATGTTCTGTAAAAGACAACGGAATGATCAAGATATATTTACAATATTCAGATTTAATGTTAGTGGGAGTTTCAAAGGAATGGTGTTATAATGAATTACTTGAGAATAGTATTTGTGGAGTACATTTTGCATTTTTAGAGAGCTGGATTGAAGGAAAAATGAAGGGTGAGTTAAATTATCGCAATGCAAATAGCTATACTACATGCTATTCGGGACAAGATAATTCCTCAATACTGGGGACTATTCGAGGGAAATTTGTTTGAAATCTCGAGGAATAATAAAAATGGAGATGGATCAATGACACTTTATATAGGGGGGAGGGGTGAAATGGACCTAAATTTAGAATGGACACACTGATTTTGTTTGAAATTTGATCATTTCATGCTATGCCGTATCTCCATCAATTTCTGTGATATTCTCCGCAAAGGATTGGTGAGCAAAATCGATTCATCCCATTTTGCGTCTTCGCTACAGAATTCTTTTCTTCATGGGAATGCAAAAGAATTCAAAGCGGGAAAGTTCAAAATGAAAAACGCCAAAAGCGTGCGCATGACGACATGACAGAAAAAAATTCAAGCGGGGGCATCGTAGAATGCAGAAGTGGGAGTAACGGGAATGTTAGAGGATCGGAATTTTACAGGGACTCGACTGCATTCATCTTTCTGACGGCTGTTCATTCTTCGAACAGTTAACCCTCCTACTCGGAATAGAGCCCATTTAGTTTCGAGGATAACTCATAAAGAAGAGAATGTCCAAATATTCGCTTTGCAGATAGTTGGGTGTATTAGTTTTGGAAGAGTTTGTCAAATACTATGAAAGCCTCCAGAAAAAAATCTGAAAAAGACCTAGAAGATGCTCTAGCATGGGTTTGATCAATTTTTTCGAAAAAATATTCACCCCTAAAAATCCTCCGGCTGAATTTTTTAAATTGGAAAACCATTTCTTGAATGACTTTCATGAATTCGTAAGTGTTCAAAATTGAGAGGGGCAATTTCGAGGGAAATCGTCAATCATCGGTAGTTTGATGTCTTGACACCATGAGAGCGATAAGGCAATTGATTACACTCCCCCCCCCCCTCTCTCTCTCTCTCTCTTGGACCCACTGCGATCCAAGAGTCAGTGTGTCATAAGACATTCAACGGAAAAGTCGGTGATTCTTGAAGACACAATTCCAATGGTGGGATTGAGGCGGTTAATCAACGGTCTTTCAACTATGGAGTATTTCAACTATTAGAACATCCAACTATTAGTGATAATCAACGTTTTTTATATAGTGATCTTTGTATATTTAACATCATTTGACCACTGGTTTCCCCCCTTTAATAAAAGGGTTTTCCACGTACTTTAATCACTGGTGTCACAACAATTCATTTCCCTTCGCCTTTCCACCATCCGCATTCCGTCCATTACAACTATCTAAGTTTTCGAACAATAAGACAGACAACTGATGATGTAAAGTGACGATCACTTTGGAAAATTGTCATATGACGGATTCATGAGAGTCATGTGACGGCGAGCGTTTCTCAAGTTAAAATTATTGTCGTAACACATCCATTATTGTTCGATACGTAAGACATCATCTCATTAGATGTAAAGTGACTGTCAATTTTTTTTCATCACAATTCTATCATGTTCAATCGGAGTTTTTGAATTATAATTATTCTAGTATTATTAAGAGATACCACATATCATCTACTTAGATGTAAAATAATGGTCAATGTTCCTTCTTGTCACAATTGGCACATGTAATAGACAATTATAAATAAAATAGTGTCTAATAAATTATGACGGTTGCTGCAAAATCTCCATCATCAGAAAACGTGATACACATGGTGCATTATTTCCTTGAATTTAATCTGATCATCAGTTAATAATTCCGTGCGAATTGGTTCATATGCCAAAGACGGTCAGAATTGAGTTTCGACAGGTGACGGTCACTGACATGTCAGATTCTGTTCTTCACATCACTAGACATGAGCATTCATTGTTGAATTCTTTATACGCATATGTGTATATCCAAAAATTATTCTGTTATATTCTAAGAACGCTATGTTGAACCAATACTGTTCATGTTTACATTATGCTCGCGAGGGCCGGAACGACAAATGTGGGAAGAATAACTGATTTTGCTTCCGAAGGGAAGCTTTGTTCTCGCGATTCTTTTTTGAAATGCCAATTTTCATTGGAAACGACTCAAAATTATCTGAAACGTCGAGAGTTATATAACGAGAAAAAAAGTAGACATGTATGAGTGTACGTCTACCTGTACGGCCCTACGACTCTCTATTACTCGAGAATGGAGGGAGATAAAATTCCGGAATTTTTGCAATATATCAGTTTTGATCAAGTGTATGTTCCATAAAAATTTCAGGAAGATCGGCTAAATGGTTTCTGAGATAGCAATTTTGTAAAAATCGTTTTTTCAAAATGTCTCAATTTGCGTGAGAGGAATTTCGTTCAAAATTTTACACAAGATTTGCAACCATAATATCTCACTTTTTCCAAATGTTTATAAATTTAATTCCATTATTCCATCAGTTATTAATTTTTTTGTGGTTTTTCCCAAAAATCCGATTGATCGATGATAACTCGATGAATAATTGACTTAAAGATTTAAAATTTTTTCTGTGTATGCAGTTTCTGATGAAAAATGATTGGGATTGGAACTGGGGCATATCAGCTTAGCGGTTCGCGAGATATTTTGAATTGAAGTTTTTAGAAAATAGGCTGCATCTTCCAACCTATTCATCCGATTCCATGGGGACGGCGCTCAAGAGATTCGCCTTCATGAGCTGAACAAACCGTCAATTTTAAGATGAAGTCCTCCGGTTATTATATAAAAAAAAAGTAATTTTTGTCTCAATATTTTCAAAAAATGCAATTTTTCTCGACTTTTTTGAATGAACCCCTATATTTTTTATTTGCTTTTCTGAAAGGACAGATTTTTCTCTTCAAAATAAGTCCCTACTTGCCTTCGTAGGACGATCGGCAAGGGAACATTAATAAGGAAAAAGTGTTTTTTTTTTATGTAAAATTTTGTATAATTTGAAAATAATTGAATTTGATGGTAATTATTTACATTAGTATACCTCTACTGTATCTCATTCAGTCTGTCTAATAAATGAATTAAATTTAATTTAAATTTGCTGTGTGAAGGTCAGCGGAGTGGGGATAAGACTGTTTGGGTGAGATTTCAAGACGATTCGAATGAAATTTGGCATAGCACTGGATAGCTCAATCGGTAGAGCGCTCGACGTTTTTTACTGTCGCTAAAAATCAACAATATATTATAATACATAAATTAAGCACAACACACAATAAAATTATATAAATTATGTTTTTTCATGGACTATGTTTCCATGTGGATAAAATGTAGTAGTTCGAGAGATGTAAACATCCATGAACTACAATAATCATCACACATGTAATTAATGATTATAGTTTTTTTTCACTCATATTGTACATATGTAAATATTTTTTTTAAGTGCCAATAAAAACTGTTGATATCAAAAAAATAGAGCGCCTGACGCGACATCGGAAGATGCTGGGTTCGACTCCCGGTGCAGGACTATCCAATTTTTTCTCGAAAAAATCTTGGATAGGTATGCTAAGGTACATAATTGCCAATTTGATAAATCCCAATCATTTTTTTCCATATCTTAATTCATTATAACACAAAAAAAAGAGATGATAGAAAAAATTCAGGGAGAAACATTCGGACGCATTCTGCTAATTCTTTAGCAAAAATTGAAAGGAGGACATGGCGATTGAAAGGATAATGTATAAGGAATAGCGACTAACGCTGCGACGGACGCCTGTTTGTTTTGTTTTGATCTCTGCAGTTTGCTAGTCTCGATTGATATATGCTTGAAGAAAGACGTGCCTCTCAAGCGCTCCAATGAAATAAAATCCAATGTCAAAGAATACATACTATAGTGTTATCACTTAAATAACTCATTTCTTACATTAATTTGCGTCTCTTTGCGCATTACCCAGGATTTTGTAATTGAAACCAGAGTACTTTGCAATTTCATCTACAATCAGTATCAGACCAATTGATATATACATTTTTCCTCCATTCCGTGCTTTTTCTCCATCATATTGCAGTGTTAGACAGAAAGAAATATCTCTGAAGCCTGGTACATGAATAATCAAGGCTCTTCATACACTTCCTTTCATACTCTTTGTTGTATTCTCATTTCAAAACTCTACGGGTTTTCATTTCCACTGTTAAGAGAGTATACGAAAGAGAGTTTCAAGTGAGAGAAAGAGCACATAAAGAATGTAATTATCTTGGTCATTCATTCTCTATTTTCATCAGTGTCGTTCTTCCAGTGAGAGAACTATTTAATGGAAGCGTTGTGGGAAATTACACCAACTGATCTCAGATTATACTATTACATAAATTATCCCTGATTCTCTTTGATGAATTGCATTATGTAAAAGCTCGCTCGTTCATGAGTACAGACCAATGAATTTATGGAAAAACCACAGTAGAAATATTTAAGTCTAGACTGATCAACATAAGCGACCTAACGAATTTGGTTGGTTGCCGAGGGATTCCCCGCCTTATTATTCAAGTTCTGACGTTGCCGAATACACTCTGCACTGTCCAGTCACGTTTAGCAAGTTTTTGACAATGTCACTTACTGGATACCTTCATTTAGCATCAGCGACATTCCCCTAGCCACTAGAATTTATGTTATTTATCAACTTTGCAGAATATGCCATTTAACAAATTCAAAAATTCGTTGAATACTTCAATGAATGAAATCAATTTTACTCTGAATTTGCCGCCTAACTACTCGATCATAAAAAAATAAAAGCAGTGGAACGCGAAAGCTCCCACACAGAGTGACTAGTCTAGTCGGGTTAATCAATAAATGAGAATTTATGAGTAACAACAGAAGTCATAGAGAGCACACAGAGGAAAATTTCGTATGTACACCTAACAAAAATCCTTTTGTTGAGATCATTTTCATAATCATCACAATTGATTCTAGTTCACAGTACGAAATGTTTAGTAAATACTACCAAGTCCTTGTGTGAGAATTTTGATATGTGAGAACTGCAATGACAGATGTTACAACGACTCCATTATGTTGTTAAAGGTTTACTATTTTCAGCATCGTAAAAAAATTGAATTTTCCCTTGCAAACATAACCCAATTCGTTTCTTGTTACTTTCATGACTTTATGCATTATGAAAGTTCCTATAATTGACAAATGATTATACTAATACTTTTCACTATGCGGGAATGTTAATCACTAAATTATGATCATCCTCTTCTGTTGCGGTAGATTCATATGATTTGATTCACTATTTGACATGATGATACTGACTTTTCATGTCCAAAGTTAACATTACCGAATCAAAATGGTTGAGCTCTCCTTTAACTATAATTTTATTATTACTAAAATTATATTTATCTCTCCGTGCATAGAATAGGACCAATCAACTCACTTTTGCAATGATTGGAGATACGCCTTTTTTGCTTTGACTTTAGTGTAAAGACTTTCAAGAGCTACAAACAAAGATGACGGCAAAATTGCGCTATTTCACTTAGTTTCCACGATATTTTCAAAAAAGCATGACAAAAAATAGACTCATCCGGTATTACCTCTTCTCTACTGAATTTGTTGGATATTTCGCCAATCTCGGCTCTCCGCTTGTTTATTTTCAATGAAAGAAAAAACGAATCCCCCAGGCTGCACTTTTGTTCCATCGAGAGCTTGTTTCACCAGGATGAACTAAAAGGTCATACGTTGTATTGTAATCTGACGCTTTCTGCGACCATTTTCCGGCAGAATTAAGGTCATATCTCGTATGTACAGAGTGTAGGTATTTTTATTTTGTCTCATTTTTTTCGTGTCCAAGCTTTCCTCTCAGTTTTCAAAGTTCTCAACATGATACTCGTGTTTTACCTTTGATGTACATTCTTTTTCCAGTCTCTTTCTACATAGTATTTCCATTATCATTATCATTCTTATCGTAGACATGAGAGATTGAAAATTAAGATTCATTAAATAGTAAAAATATAGTGCTTTTTTTATTTACACTTTTTGTCCGTCAATTCAATTGCTAGAATACATTTTTATGAATTTCATGATCATTAAAAGTGATTGTTTCTAAGAGATTTCAGACATTTTACGAATGAAATAGGAAATTCATGAAAGAATTCTGAAGTATACATATTGTAATTTAAGAAACAAAGTGGCGTAAGTGCTATGTATAAGCATAGCACTTACCCTATTGTGCTTCTAACGCAACAATATTCTTATATTTTCATTTGTAAAATTTAAGATGTCATTAACTGTAAAAATTCGAGAAAAATTTATTATTACTCGTTCTTCTAACATTTGTGGATTAAAAAAAAAATATGTCAATAGTTCATATTAAATATAGAATTTTATTTTCAAGTCTTAAATCCCGAGTGTGATAGATAAATTTAAAACGAATTAATTTCATTAAAATCTGAATTCAAATAGAACTTGGTAGAGAAATATCACTCATCGTTCCGGGAATATTCACATTAGGAATAAAATAGTTCGTGGAATGTGCTACAACTGTATATTTCAAATTAGCAGTTCACTGAAGCAGAACTTCAGGTGATCACGAAAGTTGAGCAGCAAATAGTTCAGTTAGTAATTGGACTTTACTTGATTTTTTTTTTTTCGTAATTCACTCGGCAGCAATGAGTCTATTATTATCCTCATAATTGGCAATCTTCATGGATAAAGTTGACAAATAAACGAACAAAAGAACGAGAATTGATTCCAGTAGCGAATAAGAAGAACACGATAATTTAATTTTTTTAGTTCTGCGTTTTTTTTTTTGAAGAATATCTTGGAAATTAAGCGGGGTCGCGTGATTATGCCTCAATCTCTTTTTCTAAAGAATCTCAAGAGTTACGAAAAATAATTAAGACAAAATTGCTCCATCTCGCTTAGTTTCTGAGATATTTTCCAAAGAGATAAATAACAAAAAATAAACTTGAAATTAAAACGTGAAAAAGAAATCTGCAAGTAAAAAGTAGCAGGAACAAGATAAACAAGAACCAATGAAGATAACCACACCATAAGTTACAGAGTGCAACAGTGGAAATGGAATATCTTGAGGGGATCTGTTGGTCTCACGGGATATTAATATCCTTGACTGGATAAAATTGTTTTGTGTACCAGTGGTCCACAGTGAAACTACAAGCACGAGCAAAATATATATATATTATATATACATATACACTTATACACAGAGTACAGTGAACTACTTGTGGTCCTTGAGATCTTGTTGTATTCAGTGTTGGCTTTTGCCCTTGCTATTACATCCTTTCTCTCATTCTACCCTAACCCCAAAAAGCCCCAAGCTAACCTTACGCGCGTGTTCTCTGGGTACACAGGTGTACAAGCAACTGTAACACGAAATATCCTTGTGAATTCCATCCACTGAGCCCTAATGTGGCCGCACGTGGAATATCTCTCAGTTTTTTTTTGCCAAAAGTAGCAGAGAGACGGAAAAAAAACCTAGAAAAATTCATCTCAAAGTGTTCTCAAATGTCATTATATTTTTTTTTGTACAATGAAGGAGTTTATAAAAAATTCTGAAAAAATTGGAGACATGCCTTCAGAATGTCTACATTGTTGAGTAATTTTTTCAAATTTTACCGTAGAGATCTTCACCCTTAAAAAAATTCTGGGTTATCTTGCTCCGGTTTATCCGTGAAATGTTTCCTCATTGTAAATAAAATAGGGGAAAAAAATATCAAGAATGTATTATCATTGTTGAAAAAAAATGATGAAAAGCCTCGAGCACTCTTGATACAAGAGGAAAAAAGAAAAAAGAAGAATTTTTACCTAAGAAGGTATACTTAGAAGTAGGTATAGATAGATGGAGTTGAACAATCTCACTGCAGTTTTATAGTTTGATCGAAAGTCGAGTTCGTATCGTCAACTAAAGCTCCGTATGAGCTGTATATATATATACGTAGTCGTGGAAAATCCAACCACAAAGGGTTATAATAAGCCGGACGACTATGAAAGAGGTGGAGGGGTCTCGTTCATAGCTACTGAGATACTTGAGACGAGCCTTCGACGGGTCTCTCATCTAAATCGCCCTCATCCGTCTCCCTAGCTTGGGCTTTCATCACTTCTTTTTGCCCGCATTCTTTCCCACTCGTTCCTCTTTTTTTTCTCCTTTTTTTTTCTACTTCTCCTCTCTACCTCCTTCTTTTTCATTCAAAAGAACTCTCAGAATAATGAAAAAAAACATTCCTAATTCAACGGTCAGAAGACAATGCATAGTAAGTTTACCAGCAGCCATTTTTCGATTTGTTCCAGAATAAACTTTTTTGATATTTGAATTTGCCCCTTGTTTACAGCCTCAGACGGAAATTTCCTAAGAGTTTGCATGATTCTATTGAGCCTCAGGAAATATTCATGACTTTACTGTGTTTCAAACGAGAGGGACTGATATCAAGGCAGAAAGTATCTCATTTTCCTTCGTATTCTCCTTTACCCGGGATCGCTATTCTCTTACAATGGTCTTACACCCAGGGAAATGGAGCAACGAGACTTTGGAATCACGAGATTAGTGAGAAGAAAGAGAATAGTGTCTTGAACTTGGTACACTGATCTCATGGACCTTTGGCCTCTAGAGTCTGAGTTCTCGAGAGATTCTCAGTGTTTTCGACGGATAAATTCAGTTGCAAAGAAAAGATAAGTCGATTTTTCAAAGATTTTTTTTTTTTGAGGAATATCTCGAAAATTAATGGAGTGCCCTTTTTGCCCTAATCTTTTTTTTTTTGGTAATTCTTGAAATTCGCTCTGACGACGGCTCAAGGTGAAACGGGCGTATTTCCATCAATTTCAGAGATATTCGATTGATTTTACTACTGAATTACAAATAAAGCGAAAATAGTTTGCATTGATTGAACAAAGTTTGATATTCTGATGCTTCTGGTGATGATTAAGTAATTTCACATCACAACTTGTTCATTTTCAGTTAATTTATACATGATAAACTCTCATAAGGTGATTTCCAAAGTGAATAACTAAAAAAATAATGAGAAGAGAAGTTTGAAAAGCAGAAAGCCTTGTTTTCATGAAAGATGTAATTTCATAAAATACTCCAAATGTGAACATAATCAGAGTCACAACTGAAAATAATGAAATGGAGTTATCCAAGTAAGAAGTGAGAGATTCAACGAAGCTGAGTTGAGCAAAAATAAACAGGTGGATTATTCATGAAACTTCGGCATCCTTCCAAAGATGTCTTCAGCATCTTAACGTCAAGTTGCATATTTTTTTAATGTACTTTTTATTCATTTTATCTTAAATCATCCATGTAACAATGAGAAAAGGGATTGTCGTTGGTGGATGAAGAGCAAGATGAATAATCGATGCTATATTTCATAAATTCTGCATCACTGGTTTCAGGCATCTCGAACGTAATGACGTTCCTCAATAATATTCAAGGAGGCTTGGAAAATACAAGTGCTAAAGTAAGATAGAAGAGAGTGTGAAAGGAGAAATGAAAGTAAATTGTGAAACAAAAGGAATTCGATGGCATCAAGTGATGATGCGATAAATTCAGAAAATTGTGAGGTTAAAAGTACTTGCACCGATCACTCGATTAGCACGTTCTCACGTAACCACTACAATGTAAAGCCTGTTACAAGCCCGCAAAACTTTAGGCCAAAGGAGGAAAGGGGTTTTGCAGATGAATTGTGGTTGGAAAGTTGTCAGGTTAAGCCCCATGGTCGACTTTCGTATAACCTATTTTGAATATATACAGAACAGGGGATAGGGGGGGGGGGGGGAGAACGTGCGAAAGGGGTGGTAAAGACTGTACAGAATACGTTGTACATAGACGGTCTATCAGGTACTCCCTTAATACGTGAGGCTCTTGTAGATGTACTTGTTCATCTCAAAATTTATGCACTGAAATACCTTCAGCTATAGTTAGTGATGGAAAGTAGATTTTAGTAAAGTATCGGACTTTGTGAGTGTATGAAGCTTTTCCAATTTTGGAATGTGTTGAGTTAATTCTGTGAAATTTACTCTCTAATATTGTGAGGTAATTTTCGGATTGAAATTATGGTTTGATTGGGAGGATGTTGAGAATCAGAACTTTTTCTGAATCTGGTTGATTAACATGTCGGTAGTGAAGAGGCAAAATAGAATAAGTATGTTTTTTTGCTGTTTTTTTTTTGAAAATATCTCGGAAACTAAGCGAGATAACGTGAGTTTATCCCATTCTTTATTTGTAAATGTTGAAATTTTCTACAACAATAGATGAAGGTAAAAAAACGTTTCCATTAGTTTCCGAGCTATTCTATTGAGAATAATGACGAAGGCCCTGAAGTTTCACGCCTGAAAGAGTTTGGTAAACTTGCTAAGCAACCACAGTAGGGGAAAATGGGGTAAAGTGGCCTCTCCAAAAAAATGAATTGATGGTGGGGCAAAATGGTGAATTTAGGAAATGATAATTCAAAATCACCCAGATGTTCTACATTGAAAAAAAAATCATAGGGGGAGGTGGGGTGAAATGGACACAAGGGTAAAACGGACACGGGTTTCTTTTGGTATTTTATAATATGAAATTTATTTGAAATAGATGGACAGATTGGAGATAGGTTTTGTCTGATGATCCCCCTGAAAAAATGAAATTTCCCATGAAAATCATATGCCAAAAGTTATTTTTTGGAAACTTTCAAAAATTTCATTCTTTGTGCCAGATTTAAAGGGAAAACTGTTTTTTTTTTTTTAATTTCAGGTTTTCGAGAATATCTGGGATTTTATTGATAGTAGCGACTTGGAGTGAATCTTAAATGAGAGTTGAGCTCATTTCCCATCGATTTATGGCGTTCAAATAAAAAAATATCAATTTTTCCAAGTACTTATATAGGGCAAAAACTGATTTTCAAAAAATGACCTATAAATATTTCAAAAGTCTATTTTAAAAAAATTTGAACCACATTAATCGATGAGAAATGAGCTCACCTTTCATTTGAGATCAATCCCAGGTCGCGACGACCAACCAAACCGAAGATATTGACGAAAAAGTGAATTTTTTCCGATTTTCAAAAGGGAAATCGCTTAAAAACTTGGCCAAAAAAGTAAATTTTTCCAAGAATAAAAAAAAAATTTCCACACATGTTTTCCGCCTGAAATTCCATCAGTTTTTCAATGGAATCATTAGAAAATTTATACCTCGAACCGTTCAATTGCCGTGTCCATTTTACCCCACCTTCCCCTAAACATATGTAATGGGAGGAGGGGGCCATTTTGCCCCACCCTCCCCTATATGAATATTGTGGAATGGAATTGTTTACCATACAAACGTTGAAATTGACGTTTGCGGTTTGAAATTTCGATAATTTAATTTCCGATCAATTGAGAATACGGTCGATGATTAAATGTTCAAATTCGAATATTTTGTTTCGAAAAGGATCAAACAGAGTAATAGATTGTTTTGGAAATGAGTAGGACGGAAATTTTTCACTGAATAGGAGAGATTTTGAGGTGCTCTTTCAGGATACCTGGAGGTATAGATATATAAATATGTTTTCCCAAAAAGTGTGTTTCAAAATGTCTCCGGAAGTATACTTCAAGGCGTTCCTGAAAGCGCACCTCAAGATGTTCCCAAAAGTTCATTCTAAATTTTCTCTCATTTAAAAGAAAACTTCGAACTTAACTTCTTATAAAATAATATCTTGCTCCGTCTAATTTCCTCGGAGCAGAATATACGAATTAAAACACTCAACTTTAGACTGGTCACTCTAAGCGACATAAAGAGTTTAGTCGGGTGATAAAGGATTCCCCAGCCTGTTATTTCGGCTGCGACGTTGACAAATCCCCTTCACACTGCCCGAATATGTTTAGCGAGTTTTCGGCAACGTCGCTCACCGGATAACTTCATTTAGCATGAGAAAAGATTCGCTAGTTCTTAGAATATATTTTATTTCTTCATCAACTTTGCAGGAAATGTCATTTAAAAAATATCAAAGTTTAGTAAACACTCCAATGAACAAATTCAATTTTTTTGAAGGATTTTTCGCTCAACCGTTTGATTATAGAAAAATAGAAACATGGGTACGCAGCGAATCCCTTGTTATAATAAGGAATGAATCCTCTATAGAGGACCAGTCTGGGGTTAATCATCGATTGTATTTTCAATTGATTCCTAATTCAATCAGACAAATTTCAAGCATCGAACGACCGTTTAACGTTTGTATGGTAAAACGTCTAATTCTACAATATTTATAAAGACTATTGTAGAATAAATATACTTTGATAGCTTAACAGCTTTACCAGACTTATTCAGACATAGAACATGAGAGTTCTGATAATCATAAAGATAAAATAGGATGAGTATACTTTTTTTGTCATTCATTTTTTTCAAAAAATCTCGAAAGCTAAGTGAGATAAAACTTGCACCATCTGGAATCTTTTTTTACAGCTCTTGGAATTCTCTACGAAAAAGTATTAGGACAAAAAAGACGTATCTCCATTAGTTTTCAAGATATTTGGGATAGTGAACATAGATGAGTGGATTTCTCCTGTTTTACCTCCTCACTCCTGAATTACTGCAAATTCCGTGCAATTGCGAATATAATTTCTGGTAGTAACTTACAGTGAAAGGTATGAGTGAATTCTTGACTGACGGAATCATCCATTGTTGACAGAGAGACATGACTACTTGGCATCCAACGAAAACTTCGAAAATGCGCTTCACCAGAAATCTGGAATTTAATAAAAAATACGCACATGAAATGTTTCAGCAAAACAATTTGATAAATACAATTCCATACAAGAGCCCGCTTTCAACCCCTGATACTCCCAGAAAAATTATCTCTTCGTTACTCAAACAAAAAAAATATCAGGAGGGAAAAAAATAAAATAGAAAAAGATTGTCAGTTGTTTCGAGTGGAGAGACAATGAAAAATAGGAATTCAGTGCAAGTGGAAGGGCACAGCTACAGTGTGAGTTAAATCCGTGAATCTTCGTATTTTCTGGCCAGTCGGAAGCACAGCCCGGTTAAAACAGGTCGGAAGTGCAACTAGAAATACATCACTCGTGGATATAACTGTCGAGAGTTTGTTGCCTCCCACTTGGTCTTCCAACAATGGCATCCACTCGAATCTAATTCAACGAGTGCCTTTTCACATTGGCTCTCCCCTCTTCCCCTTAAAAATGCGTTGTGTCTACTCTCCTGGCTTTCATTCGGAGGTTAAAGAATGAACACAGAATAACAGAGAGGGAGGGAGAGAATGAAGAAAAAAAATTTAAAGATAAAAAAAGAGAGAAAAAGCACTGAAGACGAGAAAAGGTAAGGCTAGAGGTAAAAACGTAAAAATGAAAATAAAGAGAGTGAAAAGACGCCTGTAATGCAAACAAGAAAGGAAGAGTGAGAGAGTCTTGCAGATGAGCAAGGAATAGGATAGTATAACGAGACTCGTGCTCATTTACGGAACTAAAACTTTACAGAACAATTTCTCTCTTTTCCTGAATTTATTCTTTCTCCTCATCTCTATGCTTTCAGTATTTTTTTCTTTTCTCTTTTCTTAACAGTTTTAGTAGAATAAACGTGCACGCCTTGCTCAATAAACGTGGATAAATTCAATTGAACTGACCTCTTTGAGAGTAGTGATCGATTGATACGAAACTTTCTTTCACGAATACATTTCAAAAAAAAAGTTAACTCAAAAAGAGAGAAAATAATAAAAGATAGAAAGAACTGTTTAAAACAGTTTCTTACCTCTTACGAATTCTCTGTGTACGTGGAAAGTTTAGTTCGTAACAAAGTGTTGGTGCTAGTATGTAATAGATGAGATCGCCGATGTGAAGATTATCTGGATACTGTACTAGTGGAGTTGTACCATTTGCATCATGCAGAACATCCTCGGATTCACTGCTACACTGATGTACCGTTGAAGCTGTTGGTTTAATACAGAGAACACTTGAATTACACACAAATTATTTACTATCATCGAATTCAATAATTAGGGATGAGGTAGAGTTGTGGCATCGAATCATCTGATATTGATTTGATTTGCAGTTGTCATTGGTCTCTGTGTCCGTTGGGCATTCGTAATTATCAGCTTCATTATTAGTGTCTAGTAAATTTGTGATCTAGAAACCGGCAGAGGAAGTCTCATATCAATTTTAAATTCAGCCTCGCCGATAGAATCCCTCCAATTATCCAAATCCGATAGATAATTCAATTTGGAATTCAAATGAGGCTCGACAGATTGGGAGGAGAGAGGATAAAAAAAAGGGAATAGCTTGGAGACGTAAGCGTACCGCCCCAACAGGTCAAATTGGAAAATTTATCTGTCGGGCGTTTCTTGAATATCACACGAACCAAACCATCAGATACTGAGGGATTACCAACAACTACGCGCCACGGATGCCACGTCGATGTCTTCCAAGAGACTCTTCTCTTCCTCCTTCGACATCTTCTCGCACTTCTTCTTATTCACCACTCTCTTCGCCTCTCGAGTCCTCCGTTCCTTTACGTGCCAACGACGTAACGAGCACGAGGCATTTGGTTCAAATGAAATTCCAGAACATTTTTCTCTACTGCTTGTCTCTACGAACCTTCTGGATTCCTTTTCTTTTCTATTACTTCCTTTCATTTTTTTTCTTCTTCATTTTATCGAACTCTCTCGCTTCTTCATAATTCCTTGAGTTCAATTTTTCCACGTGGATTTGACATCTGTTTCCAACTGAAGATAGAATTGAAAATCAAATGTTCTGATATTTCATCTAAAATTGTTAAAATTTAGTGCAGAAAGACAAATGTCGTGTCTTTCATTCATCCTGATCTTCATGAGTTTTTTTTAATCTATATAATATCATAAAAACTGAATTCTACGTAAAATGTCGATTATTATGCTGTTGGATGAAGTTGCATGTTACTGAGAATTTGTCTGGTACGTTGCACTTTTTATTGCGGCCAATTTAACTCCCTCATTTTTTTCCTCATGAAACTTAAATTAAAGTTGGAAAGAAATGAATTAAAAAAAGGGGAAAATCTAGAAAAAGAGAAATATATGAGTAAAATAATTTTCAGTCGTGTTATCCGCTTAAAAACTTCGGCCTCTCCAAGTACGTCAAAGAAATTGCGAACATCTCTTTTTCTCCTTTTTTTTCTCTTCTGTCTTGTATTAAAGAGCGTATATCGGCTCTTTTACCTTGTAGATATAAATTACAATTTTTTTTTCCACTTTTTCCAATCACGCCTCCGGGTTGGAGGAACGAGAGGGACCATGAAACCCACGTAATTCCATCGTTGTACCTTGAGGATTCCTCGGAACCAGAGAACCGCTAGCTACCCGCCCTCTCTTTTCTCCTCTTTCCACTTGGTTCATATATCTCGAAGGTCGCCTACTGAGAAATAGGGGTGTGGTGAAAGTGGAGAAAAGCACGTAGCCACAATGTATGGCCGTTAAAAGACCAGGAAACGTAAGAGGAATCTTGAAAATTAACTCTACTACGACGGTAGTAGAGTGTGATGTCGTTGCTTTCTTTCGTTTCAAACGAGAGTCGGCAATTTTCGTTGAGCAATTGTGGACGCCCTTAAATTGCTGAAATGCCACAGACACGCCCATTGAAATCCACATGTACCCAACTAATTCTTGGCTTGTGCTTGCATCTAATGGCTTGTATTAATTTTTTTTTCCATTTCACTGCCACTAATTCTCTATTTTTTCTTTTCGTACGAGAGCTACATTGAGAGAGAAAAAGTGGTGAAAACTATCAAATATTGATTCAATTGATCTTTAGCAAATGTTTTTTTTTAAATAAGCAAGAAAGTTGTTAAATTTAGTAAATTTCATTCATTCGAACAGTTAATTTGTTTCAATTGATAAAACAAAGTAAATTCAACAACTTTTTCAAATATTCTGAACGAATATTTGCTGAGGACCAATGGAATCAATATTTGATGGTTTTAACCACTTTTTTCCCCTCAGTGTAGCAACGTCACCAAAAAAGAGATTTCAGTTCGGCTCATTTTTGCTATATTCCCTCTTTTGCTATCGCAATAAGCACGTGGCCTATCTAACTGGTAGGTGAGGTACCTCTTATTGTTATGTGTTCTTATAAACATTGGATATGATTAATGCATTATTCTCAGACATTTTACTTGTTGCTAGCATCATGCCGGACGCTCCTTCGCAATTAAAAAATAAATTTAAGAAAAATTATTTGATTATGCCTGAAAGTTTTATACAAGCTAATTCAGTTATCAAACCACATGAAATTGATTGGCCAGACGAAAATTCGGTGGTTAATTAGGAGCCAGACCGATTTGAGTATGGTAAAGTATGCATTCTCTTTACGCCAATCGATCTGGCTACTAATAATCAATCGAATTTTTTTTTACTGCAATCGTATTTTTGCTTGGCAAATTAATTTCATGTGGTTCGATAGCTGATCTGGCTCGTATAAACAAACACAGCCATAATAGAATAAAATCTTTTGTTTTTCTTCTAATCGCAGAAAAGTGGCTGGTACGGTCATCGCAACCATGAAACTGTCGGCGAAATAATCAATTTATATCGCTCAATATTTACAGAAAGTAATTTCTAGAAGAATCGAATTAAAATTATGAGAAAAGAATACTTTTTCTTAACCTGTGCAAAAGAATGGGTACAGGTAAATGCACCAGCCAGGCGAGCCGCATGGCTATTCAGATTCTGAGAGGAGAAGGATATCAGAAAACTAGCCGAACTAAAATAACTTCTCGAAAATGTTGCTAGACTATTCCTTGTAATTCACGACAACTCTATTTTTTTTGAACAATTTTTTGAGAATATCTCAGAAACTAAGCGAAATAGCGTTATTTGTCCTGATCCTCTCTTTGTAGCTCTTGAGATTCTCTACAAGAAAACGGTAAAGAAGAAAATTATCTCTATCTTGCTTAATTTCCGAGATATTTCTAAAAAATTACTGATGGAAAAAATTGACTTATTCACTTTTATCTCTCCACTACTGAATTAATTAATTCAATTAATTATGTTAGAGAATCAATTCCCTTAATCATTCAATTTATTCTTCTCAATTGACTTTCAATCGAATTAATCACTCTATCGAAAATTCAATAAATTTGCCTCATCACGAGACGTGCACATCAAAGTAATCAGTCATATGAGAAATTATTATTGGAGCGAATGAAATTGCCAAATTTCATCGACAAACAGTTACTTAGTCGTGATCAGTAAAATGTAGTTATAGATTCGAATTGAATAATATTTGTGTTTTCCTGCTATTGATTATTACCTATTGTTCATGCATGAGTACAAATATTCATTAACATTGCGGTATAATCACGTTATTATTTAAACAGAATGGTTTTCAAATTTACTTACACTGCAGATTATTATATGACAATGACTGTCGTCGCATTCTGCTCTGTGACGTTGATTTTTTCATGAAGCTACGGCACCACATGTTGACCTGTACGTATGACCACAATTTCAAGAATAGTATGGCATAAAGCATACAGACATACATGGCTCCAACTGCAAATAAAAAATAGATGAAAATAAAAAATTTAATTCTCTGATTTAACTCACCAATGATGAAAATGATTGAATAATGAATGCTAAAAAATCACATGAACGATAAAAATCCCATCAATACTGATCCACCACCCCGGACAAAAAGATTGAAATAAAAACATTAAAAAAAAGTTGATGCAGAATGAGTGAAATAAAAAAATTGCATAAAAATCGGAAACAAAGAACAGAAATTATATTTGAAAAAAAAAGATGTCGGGGGACGTTCAGAGCACATTCATGGAGAAATCTGAACTTCCACTGGTTCCATGTTTTTTTCAACTTTCTGATTAGGGAAGTTTATGTATTTGCCCCGAAAATGAAAAATCGGTTTTTTGATTGATCTTTACGTTTTGAGACCTCCACAACATTTTCTGATAGTTTTTAGGACTAAATGAATGAATAAATCAATAAATAACTGGCAAATGATCTCATCTTTCACCTCCATTCAGAATTTCTATACTACACCCAATAGAACTGAAGATATTTCGAAAAACTTCTTCTCAACTTCGTTACTTGCATTCGTTTTTTTCATCCATCATGTTTTCTAATAGTAAAGGAGAAAAATTATCGGGAAGTTCTTAGTGCGGCTCAAAGAGTCACACTCATCACAATACATTCCTATCAATTTCTTCTAATCAGCAATAACGCACTCCTCCACTCGCGAGCGTAGCGAGCGAGCAACTACGCACCTCTAGTTCAAATATAATTATTAATCATTATTTTGAATTTTTATTCGAATATTTAATTTCAACCTTCTGAGAATTTCTTTTTCTTATGGAATGTTTTCATTTCAATCTCTTCGCCCATAGTTATTAAATGTCAATTTTTACCTTTCCTTTCTGTTTTCATTTTGCAATTTCAAGATTTTTTTTATAATGCATTGCAATCTCTCATTTTTGCAATTGACGTTAGCAGAGGACGTGTTGCTAACGTTAACGGAGAGTGAAAACTGACCTCTATTGTCTTATCAAAATAATTAGATATCTCTACCAAATAATTTTTTTCCCGCAGAGAATTCTGGTAAAAGTTAGTATCTTCCCAAAAATCATTTCTTTTCCTACATTTTTTTGAAAAATACAAATCGTAATCATTATTAATTTATGCCTATAACGATTTCTGAACAAATCTAAGACTTTAGATAAGCGCCTACAAATGCATTGTAATACCAATGTATTCCATACCAAATGCATATACCCCTCTGCGTTGTTGCCGGGGGTGCAAATATTATTCATCAAATTCGGTAGAGAAAGTAAAAAAGTATAAGTCCACTTTTCACGCCAATCTTTTTTATGAAATATCTCGGAAAATAAGCAGGATGAGGCGATTTTGCACACATCCTTCTCCGTAGAGAATTTCAAGAGCTACAAAAAAGGATTGATGCAAAATTGCTCTATCTCGCTTACTTTCGATGATATTCTTGAAAAAAGTGAGCACCAAGATTGACTTGGAAAAAGAAAATTGACGGATTTTCCATTTCAGTCAATTCCCTCATGTAAAAAATCTTGAAAGAGAAAATATCCCATTTCTAGTCTTCACTGACTCATGGTCATTCACATTTTGAAGAAGAAATCTTCTCCAGCGCAACTTACGAGCACCACTCGTCTGGAAAAAAAAATACAAAGGAGTATGCAAGTACTTCACTGACTGATCCCTCAATTTGACACTTAGGTCAGAACATTTTCAGATGAATTCCAGAATGAAATACCGGTTGTCCCATCATCATCATCATCATCATCATCTTCTTTCCACACCCATTTCCTTTTTCATTCCATTCATTTCAAAAGCATTCACACACAAGTACGAAGTTGTCGCCTGACGACGAATAATTTTATCTCGTTCTCGCTAACCCAGTGTTGTATGTATCTATCCACGTATTCTCACTCAGGGAGTCCCTTTGTCCCTGGTACTTGATTATCCCATGGGAAATTCACGAGAATACGTTTTATCGTACCATGCTTTTTCCATTACTCTCAAAGCTTTATCACAGCCCACCTTTTCATTCTGTAGGACCCCAAGAGTACTTCGATACATAATGATTTTCCTTACATACTAGGAAATCCAGGAGCAATAAAGAGAAAAGAAGGTGGAATAATTTCTAGAGTGAGAGAATTTTTTTCTAACTAACAATGAAAGGGGAGTCTATAAAACGGTGTAATTTTAATGAAAAAAGGGGAAAATGTCTTCTGGAAAATTCTGATACCATCAGGATTGCTTCAATGAGTTTTTGAAACAGGCAAAATATATTTATTCAATCATTCAAACATCTGCTGATTTGAAATTCCAATTACGATGGAATGGAAAAATTCCATGAATTTATTTTTATTCATTAATTTTTCTGAAAGCCTTTTGATGATTTTTTTTTCTCTCATTTTCGTGCTTGTGTTTTGATACATATTATCCCAACCATTTATGGAATAATAAATCGTATAACGAACGGTTAAATTCATATTACGTGAATGCACAACTCTAATTGTCTGATGCCGTGACAAAATCGTTTAATTTTTGAGCACAAATTGTATTTCATTCTTTATCGCTTATAATTATCAGGAAATTTCATGAATATTTTGCGCTTTACGGTTTCGATTATTGATAAATGTGATAGTACTGAAAATTTCACTCTCCTCCTTAACATCAGAGATGAAAAAAAAACGTCGACGGAAATTTTATGTATTGAAAAATGTGTTCGAATATACTGTCACATTGCATTGCCACACCGATGATGGTAGAGGCATTGGCATTGGTTCCACACTCTCTCCTTCTCCTCCATGTCAAAATATGTAGTTTTTTATTTTCAGTGATACAATTCAGTAGAAAAAGGTAAAACGAGATAAATCGATAGTTTGTCATCTATTTTTTTGTAAATATCTTGGAAATTGAGCGAGATAGTGATAGTGAAGCTTTCGAAGTTCTCGACAAAAAATCTATTACCAGAGAAGTGCTATCCTGCTTAGTTTCCAAGATATTCCCAAAAAATAATCGATTAGACTAAAGGGGCTCGCTCACTACGCTCGGTCGCGAATTGAGGGTGCATTCTACCGTGGATGTCCCAGTTTTCGAACGTTTAAGGGTCTTCTATACTTCAATCACATATTAAAAATGGTTCTGTTGACAAATAATCCCCAGGAATATCACAAAATGATCCCTAATCCTTTTTCTACAAAATGTAAGAAGAATTTTCAATTTAATATTTAAAAAAGTAATAATTTTTACATAAATTAAAAGCGATGCTCATGGCCCAGTTTTCGGATACGCGAATTGACATATCCGAGTTTCCGGATGTCGCCGTCCCAGTTATCGGATGGAACAAATAAAAAGGGATTCTGATGAGTAATTTCAATTAATCCACAATAATAATCTTTCAAAATATTTACTTCACAAACACCATATAATATTAAATATACTCTGAAAAAAATTACTAATTAACATCGTTCATGTTCATCTTTCAACCTTAACTTTGGTAGGAGAACTATTTAAGTTTCCATCACTCTCCACACTGTCATTGAATATTCTTTTTTGATTTCCTTCGCCACTTTCGGTTTGTCATCTTTCATTTTTCTCTTAATTCTCATTTATTATTTTTCTCACAAGAGAGACTCTCCTCTTTAGATTTCTCTTTCAATTTTTTTTGCTCCATGGACTTTTTTTTGACAACGGAAGCCAATTTAGCAGATTCCTTTTCATTCATATTTGATTCACCATTTTGAATTTACTCTTCTTTTCTCTTTTCTTTCTCTTCTCTTTCGTTTTCGAGCTTATTTTTATAATAATTTTTGCCAATCCTCATGGCTATATGCAGCTTTGTCGTTTTTCTTTACTTCATCTCTAATATTTATTTTCAATATTTTTTCTTTTACTCAATCATATTGATTATATGATAATTATTTTTATCTCCACTATATTATATCAATTATTCTGTAATTAATTAGCATTATTCAAAAAAGCAAAATCATTGATGAAGTGAGGCTAAATGAAGAAAATCGCTATCCGAAAACTGGGACAGTCTGCAATTTGGATGTCCCAGTATTCGGATATGGAATTTTGTTTGAAAAATGTTGTTTTTATTGTTTATTTCCACACTCACGTAATTCTTCAACCTTTTTTCACTTATGAACAATAATTTCAAGTACTTTCATGCAGAACTTCCGTTTTTTGAGCACTACGGACACACGAGGGATTCTAACCTCTGTGAACAAGCAACAGCTCGGCATGTGAACCGAGCGATGTGGACTGTCATTTAAGTTCGAATTAAAAAATTCTCACAGTGGCAAAAATACCTTCTTCTTCGATATTACGCAGGAGAATGAATTCACTTTTGATAAGCATTGAATTTTAGTTCAAATAAATGAAAAATAATCGAGTAAATATTGAATTACTGATGCGAAAACAGTCTGCATCCGAAAACCCGGTCACATCCGAAAACCGGGACATGCACGGTACACCATCGAGGTGCGTTAGTAAGTATACGTTGGAATAAGTATGACCCTCTGGGTCGCACCGAAAGCTTCCCGATGTTTTCCAGTAAATTTTCATAATGTTTTGTTGAAAAACTGAGAAATTGCTGGACCGAGTTTGAACAAAATCTAATCAACGCCAATCAATATCAAGATGCTTCGCTTGCGACCTTCATCATCTCGATCGCATTATTGACTGATGAGAAACCGTGAAGGAAAAATTGGTCACACACATACATACATACACCCACATACAGACATGGCTTTAAAAACTATCAAAAAATGTTGTGGAGGTCTCAATATGTGGAAAAGTGGCAAGCGAGATAGCACAATTCTGCCTTAAATTATTTTTCTGTAGGAAATTTCAACAACTATATAAGATAATTAGGATGAAATATTCCTATCTCGTTGAGTTTCTGAGATATTCACAAAAAATTACTTTAAAAAATTAAGTCATCCTGTTTTACCCCTTCGTTACGAAATTGGAAAATTAAACAGCTTAGAGTCGCTCGAAATGATAAAGCATTTTTCAAATATCAATAATAACTCCTTATCAGCTCCTCGAATATTGCAATTCCAAACTCACACCCCACCAACATGACCACATTAATTGACCCAGAAACCCCGATCAATAGTGAGTTTGTAAATTAAGAAGCAATCAACGTTCATTCTATCTTCATCCATCTGATGAAAAATATAATGAAAAAATAAAGGAGCAGTCGGATGTAATCTAGGACGCGATGCACACGTGGCACTGACGTGACATCATACCCAATAATTTCAACTGTCTGCACCGTAAGGGCTGATCAGTTCTGAAAGCTAGTATTAATTTTAATATCTGAATATGTAATTGCAGATTTAAATCCAAATTGCTGAATTAAAAATCCCCCAGAACTATCAGAAGAGAAAAAAAAGTCGTCAACTAGCGCAATGAGGTGACGACAGCCAAGGAGAACTTCAGCATTTCCAGCGTTAGAAATACTCCAGAACTTATGATTTATTATGATTCATGCAGTAGCAGTAATTCGCTACTTACTTCGTACTGAATGGTTATACCCCCACAACCTCTACATAGCAACACAGCAAGAAATTGTCTGAATGCTGGCACTGTATCCAACTGGCAAGGAAATGTAATCACCAATGTGAGTTACCCTGCGTAAAGTTGTATTTTGGCAAACGCAATGCATTTCGTTCTCAGATTAAGCCATAACAATCTTCTTCGTATTGCATTTCTTTTTTTCTTCTTACATATTTTCGAGAGGAAAGCGAGAAAGGAGAAAAGCTTCATTTTATCGGGTAGAATGTCACCATATTAATTTTGAATTATTTGAGTATTCGACTAATGACAATTCATATATATTCCAGAAGGCCTTTTTTGGTCACGACTTGTCGAGATGGAAAGTGAATAGAAAATTGAAAACAATACTGATTTTGATGATCTTTGAACTTTTGAAGTACTTAATAGAACTCACGAAATTACAATAAATAGGGTTCAGTGCATCGACTAGTTCGTGTTGTCAATGTACTGAAAATATGTTTTAGTTCTGAAAATATTTGTCTGTAAAGTGAGGGAGGGGTAACGAAATGAGGATAAAGGAGGCGGTATGTTGTTGAAGAAAGTATAGAATAAGAAAAGAGCGAAGTGTGGAAAGCCCAGAATTGTCCAGGTGTTTATGACTCAAGTACACGAAGCCCAGCACATGTTGGAGAACGATAATTAAGGAGGGTGGTCAACAATTTTCCGAGCCGCGCGAGCAGAAGAAAATGCCTCGATTTAGCCTTGGGATCCTGAGCTAATACCAATTCCTGAACACGAAAATCGAGAGCATTCTTCTGACCGCTAGTAAACTAATTACTTGTTGAAAATCATTATAATCGTTCTTCCACTTCCATTTTCATGTTCAACAATAAATAGTCACCTCAAATGTAGCCAGTGTCATAGAAAAGGAAGAAAATTGTTGCGAGATGGATGAATTTTGACAATGCTGCTGTTGAATCATAGTTCGAACTGTATCCACACATACATGCAGAGTTCTTACGGACACAACGTAACATCGCACGGTGTTGCCATATGTCGCTGAAGCCAGCCTCGAAAACATCCTCGAAAACATCCTCGAAAACATCCTCAAAAATTTGGGCCTTATGACAGCTACGATTCATCCATATTTAAGAGATAATATTCAATAACGTTGGCGATATGGCGAATAAAGGCATGAAATTTTTTTGTGAGATACCTGGTATCGTTTACGAGCCCTCAGTTTTGGGAATTCGCGGGAGATGACAAGGAGGGGGGTGTTAAAATTTTTTTTCACCGTCACACCATAGATTTTGCAATTTCATAAACTATATCTTTTCTATGGCGAATTAAGGCATGAAATTTTTTTGTGTAACACTTGAAGGTGTTTACGAGCCCTTAGTTTTTGGAATTTGCGGGAGATGACAAAAAGGGGGGTGTTAGAATTTTTTTTCACCGTCACACCATAGAATTCGGGATCTTATTCGTTATAAGTCCTTCTCTATGGCGAATTAAGGCATGAAATTTTTTTGTGAGATACCTGGTAGCCTTTACGATCCCTCAGTTTTGGGAATTCGCGGGAGATGACAAGAAAGGGGGTGGTAAAAATTTGTTTTCACCGTCACACCATAGATTTCGGGATCTTATTCGTTATGAGTCCTTCTCTATGGCGAATTAACCCTCTAACATGATTATCGTCTTTAGTTGGCTTTTTGCGCTGGAGTGGGGAGACCCAATCATGTGTTGCGAAAGTCCCCACTCCTCGGCTTCTACTACGTCATGAGGCAGCAGGGCCGGTGCGACAAACAATTTTGGGATGATTCAGGGCCCCTTGATTCTTTAGTGAGTTTTTCTTCAAGTTTTTCCGCGTAAATCAATTTAATTTCATAAAAATAATAATTATTCATTATTCCTTGGGGCAACCTCAGTCGTTGGAACCAAATTTCTTTCCTTATTAATTTCTTCAAAGTAAGGCTAACTTGAAGTATTTTAAAGTAAATATTTTCAATAGACTCTAAAAATTTCCATCAATTAGTAGAATAATGAGTAAGAAGAAAAAGGAAGTACTGTATAGAAAGAAAAATGAAAGCAGTGATCATCCTTTATCTTCCTTTGACCGATTATTACGCGACCTGACTACGGCCCTGTCCCACTCAACGGCAGTTGTTCCCACCAGCGCGCCAAAGGCCCGCACGCACCGCCCACTAGATGGTGGGGAGAAACTTAGCCAGGACATAGGGTTAAGGCATGAAATTTTTTTGTGAGATACCTGGTAGCGTTTATGAGCCCTCAGTTTTGGGAACTCGCGGGAGATGACAAGAAAGGGGGTGTTAAAATTTTTCTTCACCGTCACACCATAGATTCTGGGATTTTATTCGTTATAAGTCCCCCTCTATGGTGAATTAAGGGGTGAAATTTTTTTGTGTAATACTTGAAGGCGTTCACGAGCCCTTAGTTTTTGGAACTCGCGGGAGATGACAAGAAGGGGGGTGTTGGAATTTTTTTTCACCGTCACACCATAGATTTCGGGATCTTATTCGTTATAAGTCCTTCTCTATGGCGAATTAAGGCATGAAATTTTTTTGTGAGATACCTGGTAGCGTTTATGAGCCCTCAGTTTTGGGAACTCGCGGGAGATGACAAGAAAGGGGGTGTTAAATTTTTTTTTCACCGTCACACCATAGATTCTGGGATTTTATTCGTTATAAGTCCCCCTCTATGGGGAATTAAGGGGTGGAATTTTTTTGTGTAGTACTTGAAGACGTTCACGAGCCCTTAGTTTTTGGAATTCGCGGGAGATGACAAGAAGGGGGGTGTTAGAATTTTTTTTCACCGTCACACCATAGATTTCGGGATCTTATTCGTTATAAGTCCTTCTCTATGGCGAATTAAGGTAGAAATTTTTTTGTGAGATACCTGGTAGCGTTTATGAGCCCTCAGTTTTGGGAACTCGCGGGAGATGACAAGAAAGGGGGTGTTAAAATTTTTTTTCACCGTCACATCATAGATTCCGGGATTTTATTCGTTATAAGTCCCCCTCTATGGCGAATTCAAATATTACGCAAAAAAATTTCACCCCTTAATTCGCCATAGAGGGGGACTTACAGCGAATAAAATCCCAGAATCTATGGTGTGACGGTGAAAAAAAATTCTAACACCCCCCTTTTTGTCATCTCCTACGAATTTCGAGAACTAAGGGCTCGTAAACGCCTTCAAGTATTATACAAAAAAATTTCACGTCTTAATTCACCATAGAGGGGGACTTATAATGAATAAAATTCCGGAATCTATGGTGTGACGGTGAAAAAAAAATTTTACCACCCCCTTTCTTGTCATCTCCCGCGAATTCCCAAAACTGAGGGCTCGTAAAGGCTACCAGGTATCTCACAAAAAAATTTCATGCCTTAATTCGCCATAGAGAAGGACTTATAACGAATAAGATCCCGAAATCTATGGGGTGACGGTGAAAAAAAATTCTAACACCCCCCTTCTTGTCATCTCCCGCGAGTTCCTAAAACTGAGGGCTCATAAACGCTACCAGGTATCTCACAAAAAAATTGCATGCTTTAATTCGCCATAGAGAAGGACTTATAACGAATAAGATCCCGAAATCTATGGTGTGACGGTGAAAAAAAATTCTAACACCCCCCTCTTGTCATCTCCCGCGAGTTCCAAAAACTAAGGGCTCGTGAACGCCTTCAAGTATTACACAAGAAAATTTCACCCCTTAATTCACCATAGAGGGGGACTTATAACGAATAAAATCCCAGAATCTATGGTGTGACGGTGAAAAAAAATTCTAACACCCCCCTTTTTGTCATCTCCTACGAATTTCGAGAACTAAGGGCTCGTAAACGCCTTCAAGTATTATACAAAAAAATTTCACGCCTTAATTCACCATAGAGGGGGACTTATAACGAATAAAATCCCGGAATCTATGGTATGACGGTGAAAAAAAAATTTTACCACCCCCTTTCTTGTCATCTCCCGCGAATTCCCAAAACTGAGGGCTCGAAAAGGCTACCAGGTATCTCACAAAAAAATTTCATGCCTTAATTCGCCATAGAGAAGGACTTATAACGAATAAGATCCCGAAATCTATGGTGTGACGGTGAAAAAAAATTCTAACACCCCCCTTCTTGTCATCTCCCGCGAGTTCCTAAAACTGAGGGCTCATAAACGCTACCAGGTATCTCACAAAAAAATTTCATGCCTTAATTCGCCATAGAGAAGGACTTATAACGAATAAGATCCCGAAATCTATGGTGTGACGGTGAAAAAAAATTTTAACACCCTCCTCCTTGTCATCTCCCGCGAATTCCCAAAACTGAGGGCTCGTAAACGATACCAGGTATCTCACAAAAAAATTTCATGCCTTTATTCGCCATATCGCCAACGTTATTGAATATTATCTCTTAAATATGGATAAATCGTAGCTGTCATAAGGCCCAAATTTTTGAGGATGTTTTCGAGGATGTTTTCGAGGCTGGCTTCAGCGACATGTTGCCATGGAGGGAGGCTGGTCAACACTTGTGCGGGGCGCGTGGGCAGGGGAGTCTGCCTATGCTTTAGCATAGAAATCCTTAGCTAATACCGATTCCTAAACACAAAAATCGAGAAAAAATTTCTGACCGCTAATCAACTAATCGCTTGTTGAAAATCATCATAATACTTTTTTTTACTCCCTTTTACAATTTAAAAAAATGAACAATCACCGTAAATGTTGTCCATATCATAGAAAAGGCAAGAAAATTTATTGTGACGTGGGCTCGTGAACTATGACAACGCTGCAGTTGAAATATATTCAGAACTGTATCCACACATATATCCAGAGTTCTCAAGGACATAACGCTACGTCACGCGGTGTTGCCATGTTAGTTACTAGACGCGTGAATTTCTATCGGAGAACAGTATAAAACCATGAATTGCAATTGTAACAGGTCTGTAAGGCCCCGAAGAAACGGTCAATTACTGTTTCCTGATGGTTCAAGAAAGATACTGATCATTTTTCCAATCAAATCTCGCTCCTCATTCACGGAATTTATAATTTTTTTCTGTTGGATTTATCGATAAGCTCTATTCAACTGTTAATGCACAAAAAAATTGAAAAAACGATATTTTATAATTAATTAAACCGGTCCACAAAATTCTTCTCCAATATGAAAGTTTGTAGACATTGTAACTGTGGTACTTTCACGAAAAAAGTTCTATTCTAAAATGTGAGCAGATATAACTTATTATAATGACTTATATTCCTATAATGTGTGTAATTAGATCTTCGAAATTATATGTTAATATAATTGAAATTATAACAACAAGACATATCTTTATATGTGTCTTTGATATTATATCTCAGAATATATAAAGATATTAGATAAAATATATCTGCCTATTAAAATCAAATTATAACCGTGGTTGAGTCTGTTGATTATGAAGAGAATTATGAAAATATATATGCTCCGATAGATTTGTGAGTTATAATTGAAGTATAAGTGCAGATAGATCTTCAGGATTACAATAATAATATCCGTAATAGTTCTATAAAGTTTTTCAGAATGATTACAGCTCTTCCTTGTAATTCATCATATTGAAAAAATGAACTCCTGAAAAATTATGTTCATGTTGACAGTCCAAGTCATCGAAATGAGAATAGCGTGGCCCAAAAACGAAAAATTGAAGCCTCATGCGTCATTTTCGAATTTTCCATTAAAAAAATTCATATTTCAGAAACTAAGAGTCGTAGGGGAGCAGGGTTTCGCTCATTCTGTTCATTAATTTTCCCTTTAAATTTTATTCGCAGCATGTCTCGATAAATTTTCAATAGTTTTCGAGACATTTCAATTTAAAGTCAAGTCGATCGGCACGCGTCTAGAGTCAATTTAATCCATATTCATTATATTGTCCATTCTTGATTAAAAACCAGTGGAAAATCGCATTCTAATGTTATGCTTATTATAATTAGCTTTATCCACTAATTGATTAGCAATTTGCGCCCAAATGGTCAATATTTTTTAAGCAGACGAAGTATAACTTTAGATTGAAAGTTTTTTTGATTTTTCGTCGTTAATGTATGAACATTCATCCGGAAAGTTGTTTGGCAAATTCACAGAAGTTTTACACTTCATGTTGACTTCACAAGAGTATCCGTCATACTCTAACTTAGTCTTTGTACATATCGCGTGTCTAGAAGCAAAAGGTCGTATGTGCAAAACGATCGATTTTCGTGGTTTCTAATGCCAAAAGGTCGTATATGCACTCATAATGGTTGCAATCAGATGCACAAATTAAAGAAAATAGAATAAATGATCAGAACACCATGGTAATACTTACTCCTCCCTTTTTATGATAGAATGAATATACTACCTTTTGCTTTTACATAATATCTCCCGTCAGGAAAATTTGTATAAACAACGACCTTTTGATTTTAAGAATGAAACCTGTCCATTTTTGCTTCCGAATGGAAGCTTTGTGAACGTCGGACTTATCGATTTCGAGTTTTCATCGGAATATGACTCCGAATGACCCAAAACGTCGAAAAATCATATTTTTAAAGCATGTCTGTATGTGTGTGTGTGTGTGTGGTTCTGTGTGTGTGCCTGAGTGTATTGACATGCATCGTCATTTTCTCTGGAACAGCTATACTTAGCACTCTCAAAAATTGACAGTATTTATCCACTATGTGCAAAATGTTGTCAGCAAAATTTCAGTGGAATCGGTTTAATAGTTTCCGAGGAAAATAGAATTTTCGAAAAAGCATTTTTTAGAATTTTCTCGATGAAAAATTGATTCGTAGCCCCCAGTCTGGGCTATGATATTCATCTCATTAAAACTTACATTCTTCACTCGGGGTAAATTTTTCTGATTTTTCGTTTTGGAAACTATTTTAATTTTAGTGATTTTCAGTTCAGAGTATAGCGGAACGATAACTCGACAAGTATTTGGGCTAGAGACTTCAAATTTTGTCAGTTTGGATATCTGATGAAGGTACAGTTTGGTATTGAATCTAGTCGAAATTCGTCCAGTCGTTTCTGAGATATTTGCAAAAAATGATTTTTTTTAAAGGCGTATTTCTCAAAAACTATTGGGCAGATTTACACCGACTTGTACTCAAAAAATTAGTTATAATGAAGGGAATGAACTCTCTAGATTCTCAATTTATTGGTCAAGTATTTTTTTTTGTTATAAAAAAAATTAACTTTTTTAGAAAAAATCAGAAATTTCAATTTTTCTTCATTTTTTCCTGAGAACACATATGGTTTTTACTTTATGATAAGAAAATACATACTTTTCCGCATAAAATGAGATCATTTTTATCCTAATGTGACGATTGGGAAACATTTTATGTGTCCGTTAACGTAAGTTAATGTAATTCATGTTCATAGACATGGTCATTATTGGATGAAAGATTGAAAATTCCATTCGGAAGCCTACTGCCAATTGTATTGGCAGAATATTAAATCTAAGAATTCCAATAACCCACAAAGAGTTAACGCCTGCTTGTTTGTTCCTCTTTCATTATATCAATATAATTCTTCCGATCGAAAGTAGAAATTCCAAGGAAGGATAATGAAAATGTTATTAATTTTTTTTTTATTTTCAAATTGGATTACACAAATAGTAGTAGGTGAACTATTAGCTACTTCACAAAAAAAAGTATTGATACAATCCTGTGGAACATCACTAGAATCCGAAAATAATGCATTTCTTCCGGTGAATATCTCGATAGGTATCAATGAGTTTGTTTCATATTTCTCATTGATAGAAACATCCTTTGGCGTACCTTCGTCATGTGCTAAGTTTCGATAAGAATTGCGATATCTTCTAGGCATTACTACACTACTCCTCTCGTACACAGTTTCAGTAAGTCATCGTATTCAGCTTTTGATATTGATAATCGCATATTATATAGTTGACGTGGTTTAGAACAAGGGAAGAAATTCTTCAAAGCAATCCTCTTAAATCTGCTATCGGCGTAATCTGCTTCACTATGAATTGATCTGAAAATTCGATATGTTTTTAACAAATGTATTAGACTGAGTAAACTAAAGATTTATCGATTCAAATAATACCCTTCCGAATTTTTCAAAACTCCATTTTTAAGGTGTTCTCGAAACATCCCTGCTACTTTTCGTACTCTTAAATGGATTTGTGATGTTGCGTTGACACTGGAGTAAATATTAATCGTTTCGTGTGATTCGGGAACTTATCGATACAATTACTGCTGTACTTATTCTCTGGTACTACTGGAGGAGGCAATGATTGATCGAATATTGCAGCTATCCGATTTTGTGAATGTGTGACTCCTTCTGTAGAGTTCTTCTTTCATCCATTTGGAGTGGATTGAAACACTTATTCCTTGATGACGTCACATTAACGAAAGACTTACTTCGATTAGTTTTCGGGTTCTTGATATTAGTGTCATTTATAATATTCCAATTTTGAGAATGTCGAATGAGCTTGGTGGTTAACTGATAATTATTCTGTGTTTTTTTTTGTGATTTATCATTCTCGTCTTGATTCTATAAACCACTGGTGGACTATCAATACTAATTCGAAATGTAGATTTACTTATCTTGCTTATTTCTTGAACTGTTGCATCATCTGATGAAATAATATCCACACTCATAGTTAGCACTGTCACCAATTGTAATTTCCATTAGGTAATGAAAATTACCTAAAAATACTGAAAATATTATTTTATTTTTTTGAAATTGTGACGAACTCGACCCAAAGAATATCTAAGAATTTGCCATTCACTGCCACAAACTCCAAATAATCCTTTCCTAATGTTGAGCGCCAGTTGTTTTACAATTTCACGGGACAAAACAACAAATCCCGGACCCTCAACCTCCCCATGAGTTCCTTGACTTTACGATTGAGGAGAACCATATTCCTAGGTCTCACAGTTTCACAAAAGAAATCCACAACTGATCAAGAAACCAAATTATAATGTTTATTTGAATAACAAAAAATACAGTTCTGTCTCAGTCCGTTTGAGCCCTTCCAATAACTCTTATAACTATTGAGTGGTTAAGAGTGAGAGAAGATAGCTCACACCACTACGACTCTACGGTTAGTAATCCAAAAAATTAGAAAAAATTTCTCATCTCAATAATGATTCCTTCGTCGGTCAACAAAAAACTCCTCTAATGAATAACAATACTCCACTTTCCCAATCCAACCACTAACTCAAAATCTCTAGTCGTCTCTCTTATCATCTCCAAAAAAGAATCGTCTGCTCATGTCAGAGTCCTGGGCCGAAGTCCCCCTTTCGTCCGGTTTCTTCTTCTTTTTCCTTCTCTTGGAGGGAGGTTGCGGGTCTACTTCGGATCACCGAGTATGTCCGATCTCGCTTCTGCGGTCACGTACGCCAATTTTGCGAGTTGTCTATTTAAGCAAATGAAACAAACAAACAAAATCGGCAGAAAAATAATTATCAAAATTGGGAATTGAGCGTTGGAGCTTGTCGTTTTTTGCGACTTCTTATCGGAACTCCTTGTCGCAAGGTAATGAAAGATTACACTAAAATTGCACAATTCTGTATTGATTTCAATTGTGTAGCACCCGTTGTTGACTCAAATCTTGTGTCGATCGAGACTTTGACGACCTGTAAAGTTATCCACAACACAACTTTCGAATATAAACACTTGTAGCACCGTGTTTCACATAATTAGGTTAGGCAGGACAACTCTAGTGTAACAAACAGATAGAGTAGCCAGCGCCTCTGCCGAGAGTTGTCAGCCACGTTTGGCGGCAAATGTGAAATGTTCTAGGGGATTATCCATCTATATACTAATTAATACATTATCATTATTACGAATTATTATTTGACACAAAAGAAATGTTTTTCGTCATTATTTGCAGAAATCACAAAAATAACAAATCTCAAAACTAGATATACGACCTTCTCGTTTTGAGTAAACCGTCTTCGCGGAAGATTTTTCCATGCAAAAGGTCGTATATTATTGGATATACGACCTTTTGATTTTAGACATGCGATATGTTCTCGACTGGAAATCGGATTCTTTAGCAATAATATCGAAATAGATACTCATTATTCTGCTATATTCGTCTGAAGAACAATCTTCATCAACTGAAAAGAATATGGGTTGAGCCCAAGGTCTGTAAAGCAAAATGAAACGGTCAATTATTTTTCCTGACGGTTCAAGGAAGGTACTGATCATTCTTCCAGTCAAATCTCACTTGTGCTTCACGAGATTTTTAATTTTTTGTGTTGGACATGGCGTATTTGATGTTTAAGAATAACACATTAATTTTTCAGAATTTTCTCAATAACACCCACTTGTAGACCAGCCTCCTTACGGGGGGTGGAGTGGAGGGTAGGGTGCTCGAAAAAAAGTTGTTTTGCGGTGTACGTTAAAACTCGAGGTGGCTGAAACTCAAAAAAAGTAGTGTACGCTATAACTCGTCACTGGATCATCTGAAACGAAAAAATTGAAGTGTGTTGATTAGGTGCGATGTTTCTCGAAATAACGTTGTCGAGTTTTTTTTTTAAGTCGATTTTTCCATTGTTGGTAGCACTCAGAAATCAAAAGAGCGACTGTTGCCAAAAAAAAGGGAAATTTGTCATTGTGAAATAAAAAAATACTTATAAAAAAAAAGCTCTACAGCGTTAGCTCGAGAACCATCTCACCTAATCAACGCATTTCAATTTTGTTGTTTCAGATGATCCAGTGACGAGTTATAGCGTACACTACTTTTTTTTGAGGCGACTCCGGAGATTTGCTGTCAACGGCTTCTTTGTCAATAATTTGCACTAAAGATTTAGGAAAATATAGTTCATATATTGTATTATTATATGGAAGTTAATTAAATAAACTAGCATCACCTGTATCATCTAAAAAAAATCCTTGAAATTATACTTTCTTTACCTACCACCCCCCCCCCCCCCCCTCCTTAACGCTGGAATATCTCTTGTAATTTTATCGAGCAATGTATATCGTCGACCTAGAAACAAAAGGGCGTAAGTGCCATTTTTTTTTTTTTTTTTAAATAACAATAGGGCGTAATTTTTTTTCCGCTCTATCGATTATGCTCGATTTTGCCCATCATTTGGAGCATTTTTTTTTGTCGAATAACAAACAGGCGCATCTCCAATTATTCATATGAAAAGGGCGTATCTCCCTCACATATGCTCTCTTGTTATTAATTTTATCCTGAATTTCGCGATCCCGCTATATGATTTATAATAACAAAAGAGCGTATGTTTTGCACATACGCCCTTTTGTTATTAATTATGACAGTAAATTTTTGGAAAGTTATGAAAATTAATAACAGTAAAAGGGCGTATCTTTCAAACATACGCCCTTCTGTTATTATGATTCCCACAAAAGAAATTCATAGTTAAGGAGAATATTTACAAACAAATAGGCGTATGTGCAAACATACGCCCTTTTGCCATTAAACATTTTCTGCACAATGGTTCGAATAGAGAAAAAATAAAAGCAAAAGGGCGTATTTATTGAAAATACGCCCTTTCGTTATTATAAATTATATTGCAGGATCGCGCAATTGAAAATAAAATTAATAACAAAAAGGCGTATATGTTGCGCATACGCCCTATTCCTGCTAGAATTGGCAAATACGCCCTTTTGTTACTCAAATTTCAAATTCGTTTCTTTTGCATGATTTGAGCATAAAAAACATTTTCATAGGCATTTTGGACATACGCCTTTTTCCCTCTGAAAAGTGGGTTTTTGGCGCTTACGCTCTTCTGTTTCTAGGGCGACGATATGGAGAAAGATGGGTTCTTACCAGAGGAAGTTGGGTGCATATTGTCGCCTTAGGAACAAAGTGGCATAAGTGCTACACTTATGCGTAGCATCCGGGCCACTTCGTTTCTTGAAGGACAATATGCTTTACGTACAGAGTTTATACTTATACACAAGAAGATTCATGTAAATGTTATCGTATACAATAACAAGTACGATTACAGTGCATTAGTATTGTAGTTGTCAGTGGCTTGAAAAATTGAGTGTATCCATATGATTTTTGTTTATCATACTTGATATCCAATGAAGAAATTTGTGAATATCCAGACCATTGAGCCATGAATTTCGAATTTACCAAGAATTTCTGAAATTACTTCACATTCCTATTAGAAGACCGCAAATTTTTCTAACAGTGTACTCTTTCTTTTTAATGTCCTCATGCATTTCAAATTAATTAAATGTACCCTGAGGAGGACTTTACATTGGAGTCAAGACGTCAGTGCAAAATTAGTTTTTTTTCTATTCTATTCTGACCTTCCATCTTCAAAAGCAGTCACTCAAAAAAACCGTATCAAATATTTATCATATTAATTTTCAGTTATAGCAAAAGAGAGAGAAAAAAGTAAATGGTGCAACCATGCATCAGCATACTCAGAATACCAGAAGCTGAGGTAATCCTCTATGCCGTTGTCTCTCTCTCTCATGAATGCCAGCAATCCACTGGGATTCCCAAAGCCGAACTTGTTGGCTAACCAAAATACTCATGAAATCCTGATAATCCTAGAATCAGACACTAGATTCTGGGTATCAAAATTGATACACAATCTTGTTCAAGGAGAAATCAGATAATTTCTTTTATTTCTTGAACAAAACTACACATCCAGAGATTGAGAATTCAATTAAATTAAAAACTAGGGAATGTTGTAGAGTACCAGCTAGATGAATGATTTTTGCATCAATTAGCAAAATGTCTTTCACGAGAATTTGCATTCCTGATCCACAATGTTATTTTTCTTTTTTCTTTGCTACCTCTTTGTCGCTGGTACGTGTTGGCACTTTCGTAAGTAGCCTTAGGGTAATATGATCCTACCAACTTGTGAAAACTAGTGTGTAAGATCGCTGGGACTAGGACCATCCATGCTCTCACTCCATCTTCAATATCATATCCAGGGTGCACGGTTAAAAGTTGAACTCAAGTAGCTGAGAGGATAGTCTTAGCTTCTGCGACTATGGGATAATGTTCATTTGGTGGATTTAGTGAAATTTTCCTTCAACCTAATTTTCGGACGGATTATCCCGTGTAAGGGGGCAAGGGGCGGTAACCAAGAGCCAGCACCACTAACTAGTTAACCTAGCTGAGAACTGGCGAGACTCCAGCATCGTTGCATATGTAAATACATTCTCAGCCAATGGTGGAAGAAGCAGTGGGTGGTAAGGAAGTCTGAATAATGCTCTACGATTCTGTATACTGTCTACAGTTGCTTCTCTAGAATCATACAGAAGACTGATGAATGTAGGTTTGTGTCTAATTTAACTGGGGAAGAATCCACCTGGATTTTACCTCTTCACCTATAATCTACATTGGACTGCTTATTACTGACATCTACTTAGGAGCATGGAACAACGGGGGTAAACCAGCACGTGACTTCCGGTTTGTGGAATTTCACGGTACGTCGAGCTCTTCTCATTCAACATTCTTTTGGTCTTGTACTTTTTTCTTAGACTTGTTATCTGATTGGGTGCTTTTTTCCTTCCATTTTTCCTGTGCGCGCTTGTTTTAGCATTGCAAACACTATCTTTGCGGATCCTTTTACGCTTGGACTTGAATTGAATTCTGAATATTTGAACCTTATCATGATATTAATATCTGATGATCAATAGAGGTTTGCTTGAAGTTCTTCAATAACAATGGAGCGTTGCATGGACTGACGGGATGGTTGATAGGATGGACAGTTCCATACTTTCTTCGATAGAGATAACAACGAGAATTGTCAATACCATGATAACAGAAGCTTTCTCGGGGAGATTGAATAAAGGAGAAATCATCCTTCGTAGAAGAATCAAGTAATACAGACTTCTAGTATATAGAAAACTTTGTGAGTGGAGAATGAAGAAAGAGATGAAGTTGAAATTGAAAAATAATATTACAAGAATTGAAATTGTTGCTGAGAAAATGTAGGGAATAGGAGGAATTTTTGAGGCAATGGAATCAAAAATATTGGGAAGAACTGGAATGAAGTTGAAAGAGGAAAAGTAGAACAATGTTTTCAACGATTTTTTGAAGAATCATTATTTATTTTCATCATTGCAGCAATGAAGAGGCAAGATAGAACAAATAAATAGTTTCGTCATTATTCTCAATAGAATATGTCGGAAATCAAGCGAGATAGCGCAATTTCACTCCATTCCTTTTTTGTAGAAAATTTCAAGAGCTAAAAAAAAATTGGAATAAAATCACTCCACCTCGCTTCGTTTTTTAGATTTTTTCAAAAAGTTAATGGAAAAAAAATCGAGTTAGGGAGGGGCGGGGCAAAATGGGGTACTTAAGGCAAGTTTAGCCTTTCCACGCTTAAATACGATAACACTTTCTGTTTTCATTCGTATTTGGAGTGAGTGAGAAAAACCGTTCAGCTGCCATGCGAAAAAGAAAATTGTTGGCAGGGCAAAATGGGGTAGCTCTCAGAAAAATTAATTGTTTTTTTTTTCTTTACCATCATTTATTCCTCGAGATTTACTACTGATTCTTCCTCCTTCCAGAAATAATGCAAAGGGCTATATATCGTCGCCTTAGAGTGAAAGGGGCGTAAGTGCCATTTTTCACGATTTTTTTCTTCAAAATAACAAAAAGGCGTATCTCCACCATTATTGCTCCAATAGGCTTTCCAAGGCCTTTGACGCAATATTAGTGAAAAAAAAAAAATTAATAACATAAAGGCGTAAGTACCACTGACTAATAATAAAGGGGCGTAAGTGCCGGAGATACGCCCCTTTGTTTTTAGTGTTTTCATTGAATATTTACCTAATCATCGGGAAAAAATAATAACGAAGAAGCGTATCTCCAGTCCATGCGTCTTTTTGTTATTTTTAAAAACAAGAGGGGTAAGTGCCATAATTCAAATAAAAAATCCTAAAAACAAAAAGGCGTAAGTGCCAAAGCTTAAATAAAAAATCCCAAAAACAAAAAGGCGTAAGTGCCAAAAGTTAAAAAAAAATTCCTAAAAACAAAGAGGCGTAAGTGCCAAAAGTTCAAAAAAAATTCCTAAAAACAAAAAGGCGCAAGTGCCACAATAAAAAAGAGGGTGCGTGGAATGCCGCGCGTAAGAAGTGAAACTTCTTATACACAATGCTGAAGTTCATGCACTACGTATTGAGAATCAAATTTCAATAATTCATCCTCCCAAAATATTTGGATGGTGCACGAGACTTATGATACAATTGTTTTCCAATCACAACCCTATTATATCATTTTCAGAATACCGTTCAGTAGCCGAAGATTATACACTACAAGATTTTTAGTGATATATTTGTATCTAATTAGATATATATTCAGATCTCGACAAGTGCAAAAGAGGGTGCATAGAATCCATGCGCACCAGAATTGAAATTTGTTGCTTATTAGGATAGATAGAGATAAGTTATTAGATTTCCTCACAAGAGATAATAGTTGCGAGAATGGTAAGTGGATGCGGGTAGGAGCTTGAATAAAAACAACCAAATGCACAGGTCTGCTAGCTGTACAATGAACATAGGTATTAAGCATTCAAAATTTGAATACCTGCCTATAGTATATTGGTTTTTGTTCAGTAAGAAACTACTACATTCTTTCCACGTTTATGAAGTATTCAGATGGATCGATTTCTTTTTCAATCATAATTTTCTGTGACTATCTCGAAAACTGATCGAGATAGAGCGATTCTGCCTCCATTTTTTTGCAGCTCTCTCGAAATTCTCTGCGAAAAAGGTCTAGTGCAAAATCGCCCTTCGTTGCTTGGATTTCGAGATATTCAAAGAAAATTGATAATTAAATGGAATAAATTTGTGTAAAATCTTGATATTCTTTTGTTTTCAGCATCCTTCTTTTTAGGAATGATATTTTTCGGAAACTGAGCGAGATAGCAACCCATGTAGGGTTTCCCGACATCCACGGGGTGGCCGATGTTCGGGCCGAATTATTTTATACGATTTTAGGGAAGTCGATCAAAGGCCAAAGTACGAAACAATATCGGGGCGTGGATATTGGTTTTGCGAATAAGTCCGATATTCTTCCCAACGTCGAGCCCTGTATATAGGGATGGTGAGTTAGTATCGTAACTCGATTCTATATCGAGTAGCCGAATATCGGCAACCCTATATCTATCCGAAATTCGGACCGAAGTCATGACACCCATATCGGCACAACCAATTCGAAACGATTATCGCACGTAATTCGCGTAACCGAAGTTCGGCTGCTCTACTTTTGACAAACATATTTCCAACATCGCTCCCCCCAATTCCGCAGTACGAATTCCGATCGATATCAACCTTGAAATTGACCAATAATTTTTTACAATCGTTTATTTTTTAATAATTTTTCTTTTTGATTAATTTTTATATTTTTTTATACTCTAACATAACGATTGAAGAGTCACGCCATAATTGATTTTTCTTCAATTATTCTTCTTACTAATGATTAATTCGTGAACTAAATTTAAAAAAATATAAAAATAATAAATAAATGTAAAATAGAATAGATATAAAAATTGATCAAGAAAAAATCTTCCCTTTCTGCCATTAAATGATTCGATTATCAATAGAGAAAGAAATAATACTCAAATAAAAACTTTAATTTTCAAAAATAGAAGAATTTTGTGTAAAAAAATGAATATTCCATTGTGAGAAATATGTAGTTTTGTTTCTTGGTTCTTACTTCACTTTTGTTATTATATTCCTGTCAATAAGGATATCCATATAAACAATATAAATATCGATATGAATTTGAGATCAAATGACTTTTAGATTCATATAGACAGTACGATTCTGTCAAAGTCAAATAGAGTGATGGTCCAGTCGGCAGCGTGCAAGTATCATCATCCGACGATCGAGGGTTCAAAACCGCCTGTGGGAACTAAAATTTGTAATTTCTAAAATGACTTTAAAATGATTAAAATTGAAATATAAATAATAAAAATATAAAATTACGGAATCTCAGAAAAAAAATGATAATTTTCTTTTTATTTTATGTTTAAAAATTGTTTTTATATTATTGAGCGTCTGTCGAGTTCGATATGGGATTCGATATTGGGCGTATATCGAAGCGCTAAGTCGAAATTCGTCACATTGAATTTAGCCCGACGTTCGGGCCGAACTCGAAATCCTATATCGGGTCGAAATCGGATGCGATATACGCCCTATTTAGTTTTCGACTTCGCGCGGCTGTGACATGCCATTATTGGCTCGAAGTTCGCACCAATATAGTTCCCCTATATCGAAACTCGGCAGTTCGATATTGCCCCGAACTGCGGCCTACTTAAATTTCCTACATGGGAAATTTTTCTGAAAAACTTTTTTTTGGAGAATTTCAAAAACTACGAAAAGACTTCCTATAAAAGATGCATTATCTCGCTTAGTTTCCGAGATATTCATCAGAATTCTACGACAAAAAAATAGACTTATAGATAGTCTTCGGTTCAATGATTTTTTGAAAATGTCTCGACATCTAATGGAAATACGCCCTTCTGCAACTCTTGAAATTTTCTACAGAAAAATCAGAGTAAAATCGCTGTATCTCCCTTAGTGTCCGAGGATTTTCAAAAAATTATTGCAAACATGTAAAAATATAAAAAAAACAGGATAAGGAGATTTTTTTGCAATCATTTTTTTGAAAGTATTCCGAAAACTAATCAAGATAGGGCAATTTTACCCTCTAGCTATCTTGTAGAGAATTAAAGGTCTATGGAAAAATTTTAGCCAAATCACTCTATCTCGCTTAGTTTCCGAGATATTTTCAAAAGAAGATTGAAAGAATACATCCGTGCTCTGCATATTATTGAGTCTGCCGTCCCTCGTGCGCAGGCGCCGCCCCACTCCTTCTCTGTGCTCGGTCCTCTCACTCTCCCCTATACCTGATATACTAGCGTTAAATTTAACGCGTGGAAATTTAACGCCAGCGTTACACGCGTCTGACGTCGTATAAGAAGTTTCACTTCAAAAAAAATCCTAAAAACAAAAGGGCGTAACTCCAAAATAAAAAAAAAATCCTAAAAACAGAAGGGCGTAACTCCAAAAATTCTCATGCGATAAAAAAATTATAAAAACAAAGAGGCGTAAGTGCGGAGATACGTCCTTCTCACTTTAACTTGAACAATTATATAGCGTTTAAAAAGAAAATAGCAAAGGCGCGTAAGTGTGGAGAGACGTCCCTTTCACTTTAAAATTCGTAGTTACGCCACTTTGTTATTTCAATTTTTAACTATCCAAATAATGTTCCAGAGGCCATAAAAAACATTTTGGAGTGATAAGTGGACATACGCCCCTTTCACTCTAAGGCGACGATATATTTTAGTGTCAGCTCATGAGTTTTAACATGCATTGGAGATCATTTTTCTCATTAAAAAAGTTGCTGATAAATATGAACCCCTGGGCTAGAGTGTTCAGGCATCAATTAAGAATCAAAATGAAATGAAGCTTTTATGGTTGTGATCCTTTTCTTAGAATTTATCAATCAAGCAAAATGAATTTCATGAATTTTTCAGCAATCTCATTTTTGATTCCAGTTTATATTCGTAATTTGTCTCTGGTATGTATCGTCATTTATATCATCGTGAATTTTTTGATTGATGCATATGAAATTGAATGAAAATAGAAGTTCCGAATTTACGCTCGATTAATAGTCGATCCTCGCCGTTTCAAACACTTATTTCAAGAATGTTCATGAATAATTCACGTTAAATAATGAAAGTACATTTTCAACTCATTCCACTCAAATTCTATAATAATGAATTAATTGATTACATCAGAGAAATCAATGGCACAAATTTTGAAAAGGACGTCAAATATTGGTATGGCAAAAAAAGATGAACCAAAATAAAAAAAAACAAAAAAAAATGTGAAAAATTTCCAGACCTAAAAGCAACTGTGCGCGAGACCGGTGAGAAGGTATCAAGACTACGGTCTAAGTAAGTAGGTGTACTCTTGAGTGCAGACGAGTATACGTGAGTCGTTTCGCATGTCAGTATGAGAGAGGTCGACTGGAGAAAGAGGCACGAGGTAGAAGAATAGAGAGATGACTAGAAGAACGGTAAAGAGCACAGTAAAGACCGGAGGGGTGTGCACTCGAAAGAGATACTCACAGACTTTTCAACTTCTAGGCACTTGTTTCGTGCCAAAACGAAACTTTTCAACCTTCAACAAATCGTATTTTTCCCCCTCCTTATATCCACAATTCTATCATTCTTGATCTTTAACATTTGAAATTTTTTGTAAATGGTAGCTTTGAAGAAACCGAAACACAGAGCTCATAATCGATTCAATGCAAAATGAATCGAGATTCATTTTTCATTAAATTGATTATTGATAATACCTCCAAACTTTTGCCAGAATTAACTCGACATGGATGCAATTGATGGTGAATGATGTCAGCTCCAACTCAGCAGACGCTTAATAAGTTACAATAATTAAATCTGAAGTTATTCGTGGAAAATGGAAGTCTCTTCAATTCAGAAGAAATCATGAATTTTCCAAAAATCTTAAAAATGAAATTCAGGAGCATACGGTAAAACTGGACAAGTCGAGTTTTTTCATTTTTTTCAGAATATCTCGGAAACTCGGCGAGATAGGGCGATATTGCAATAATCCCGTTCGAAATCTAATAAAATCCTAGCAGAATTCAGCGACGTTTCACGGTCAAGACGTGAATTACCCCACTTTTCAGTATTCATTTTGCTCTCAACAGAAACACAACTCTTCGTAAATTAACAGAAAATCGTCAAATAACTGTAACAGTTTTCCTCGAAGTGCTAGCATCTCAATTTTTTCAAACCAATAATACACCTTTCAGATTACATCACATCTCAATTTTGAGTGAATCACCTATTGAATCAATATGTGTGATAAGTGACAATTTAAGTGTAATTTGTCTTTTGACGAGCGGGCCTTTCCTGTTCAAATAAAACGTTTTTGCCATGCAGCCTTAATTGTGGATTCGACTACTATCTTTTTTTCCACTAGCCTATTTGCCTTCCACTGACCACCCAACTGACTATCACCTAGAAAATTACCTAATTTCAAACAATCATTTTTGTGAAACTCTTGAAATTCTCTACAGAAGGATCAAAGTAAAAAAAACCTGTCTCCATTAGTCTCCGAAATATTTTTAATAAAAAATTGGCGAAGAAAATCAACTCAGTAATGTGCAAGCAATATTCCATTAATATTAAAAAATCTATGCTATTTCCACAGGGCTAACCAGAGGCGCACCATTTTACAACTAGAGCCATCACGAATTCATCATGCTTTCAACTGAATTTAATTTGAATCATTCAAGTGCGTGTTAATCCATCCTGATAGTTTATCTGTACGCGTGACAAAAGCAGAAACTGAACATATCCCATGGATCTGCCACAAGGCACACCCCAAAGTAATTGGATTTGCATGTAAACGCAGAGATGACATATTCTCAACGAATGTGAATTGCCAACGAGCAGCGAGAGGGAGAAAGAGAAAGAGGTGAGGGAGGAGGAAGAAATGGAACATGAAATACAGAAACCGTAGGATATAACATTTCTGCCGTAATAATGCTTTCCCAAGTTATATGTGGATGTCAGATTGTATGACCAACTGGCAACTCTATCAGCACAAATGTCCACCAAGATTACCACACAGTATTGTTTTCATGTCCATTGAAATACACTAAACCGAATTAATTTTATCACTGTTTGAATAACAATGCTAATACTCACTGAGGCTGAAGCCAGAATCCTTAACGTGTATCACTACCATTGGCATGAGAACCATGACGATGAGGTTGATAACGTGGAACGCCATTCCCGGTCCATGTGCTATTATATCCTGCAACAAATTCAATCACTGTCATTCTCCAAACTAAATTTACCACAATTTTACTTATTCAGATTTTATTAAATATCGTGGAAGCTGAAGGGAATGATGAATTGTCATTGCCTATAAGTAGAGGGAGAGTGAATTGGATCGAATCGTGTCGTCAATGATTCTTGCATTTATTTTTTAATTTTTTAGTACAAAACATAGAGGGCTCAAAATGGCTCAATCACTGATACGAATGGTTTTGGGATAGGAAAATAGATGGAAAGGAAAATAGGGATGGGAGAAGTGAAGTTAAATGGAGATTCGGATGAAATGTCTTGAAATTGCATTTTTTTTAATGATTCCATTAGAAAGTTGAGGGTATTTCCAGTAGATAAGATATGAAAGAATTTTTTTTTTAATTATTCGAAAATTCAATTTTTTGGGGACAATTTTTGCTGTTTTGACAGAAGCTCCGCTTCAATTTATTGTAGCGACTTGGGACCGATCTCGAATTCATGGGGTTTTTCAAAGTTTTTCCAGCGATTTTTGAGTGATTTACAGCTCGTTTTATGAAAATTACTTTCTCCATCATATCATCTTGGAAAATCGATGATTTTTCTTCAAAATCACATAAATTGATGACAATTAATCTCAACGTTCACTCAAGAGCGGTTCCAAGTCACTACGAGCGCTGCCCCACCGTGTTAAATTCCGTGCGGTGTTGCCAAATGATCAATCAATAATTCGTGCCTACATTCTCATATTTGTGCCCAGTAAGTTAGCGCGGGAGATTTACTTAGCAACAGCGCAATTCGAACGGAAATCTCGCATTTACTCACACCGAGTAGCATAGCGCCGCTTTTCAATCCCCGATCAACAAAATGATATTTTCATTCAATTTTTCGAGCGATTCTCTACTTACCAATAGTATTCACTATTTTGGAAATCTAATAAAAGCATCCAAATTTTTTGAAATTTCTCTATTGGTATATCCCTGCGCTGATTAGGCGAGAGGCGAAGGATTAACCGACATTCCCACAGCTTTTCAATGGAATGATCAGAAAAATCCTATCTCAATTATTTCCACTAAATTGGAGCTATTTTCATAATATTGTCCCCTTAAGAACAAGGTGCCATGAGTGGTATGTATAAGCATAGCACTTACGCCGACTTGACTCTAAGGCTACGATATATCACATAAAAATTAAAATCCGTCCGTTTCATCTCTTCCATCCGTTCTATCTCATCTCCCCTATTTCTACTGTTTTCTGAGATACCAATAGAAATTCATCTCACAGCAAAATTGATTAATACCACCTCATTATGAATGACTCCACATAGTTGAATACGAAATTATAGATAACGATACCTTTGTTTGCTATCGACAATAGCAGAAGTAATTTTGCTCTGTGAATTTTCAAAGTGAAATGTTGAATGATTAAATTAATCGTTGAAATTCCCATAAGACGTTGGATATTCTAGAAATGCAGACAGTGCATCCAATTTACACGATTAAACATTTACAACGGCCTTCTCGCCCAAACTCAACACAAGAGAGATGATGCACGAATTGTTAACAGGGGCTCTTGCTAATTGCATACTTGAAATATTCACGTGAAATCCCCATTTGGTGCTGGTTTAACTGAGTAAATTCGGATGATATTGATCATGATAATTTGATATATTCGAAGTTGCAGGTGAAAGGATAAGGAAGATGTATGGAAATTGTATTGCATTGTGGAAATTCTACATAATAGAATTGCCTGCACTTTATAAAATTGCTAAATTAAGAATAAATATATTCTTTCTTCTACTCATCTTAAATTCAAAGTCTTATGTATCCGGATTGTTACGTGATGAATACTCCAACGCAGAAACATGTAAAATAACTCCGAATAATCTCTGTTAATACGCGACCAGTGTAAATGTACTCTGATGAATCAACGAGAATATAATCCAGTTAGTTAATTCCAATTTCTCGAGCGTATGAAATTCCATGGAATTTTATTCTCCTCTTTACTCACTTTTTTATATTCTCAGAATATCCATTCTTTTTACCTTAAAATTAACGTATTCCCAACATTTTTAAATTAGTCCGAATGAGATTGTAGAATTTGAATTAATCTCGAGATGAGAGGATTGTTTGGTTAAATTTTTCTTGCCTTTCTTTCTCCCCCTTTTCTTTTCTTTGTATATTGGAATATTTCAAAAAATTTATATAACGTAACATTTTCTCTTGGTTTTTTCTTTTTCTATTGTATAGCATCCAGGCCTTCAGGCCCATTCGACAGAATTTCTCTTGGTTTTAGCATGAAAAAAAACATTTTCTTTTTCTTTTTCAATTTCAAATATTATCCAAGTCTTATCTAGCTCGTTTTTTTCTATACATTCGGAATCAATTGGAAAACATCTTAATCGATAGAAAATGAGTCCACCTCGATAAAGCAAGATAAATTGAAATTTTTTGCCAATAATTTTTCGAAAATATCTCGGAAATTCAGCGAGTCAGAGCAATTGTGGTTTCATCATTTTCTATAACTCTTGAAATGCTCCACAAAAAAACACGAGGACGAAATAACTCTATCTCCCTTAGTTTCCAAGATGAATTGAATTTCTTTTGTTTTTCACATCTTTGCTACTGATTTTTCTGAACTAAGAAAATGAAAACTGGAGTTTTTTGTAAGAGTTGAAGACTTGCGTTAACAAAAAGCTTTAAGCCTCTGATCAATGTCAAAAACAGTAGAATATTCCAAAGAATGATGAAAAATTAACCCTCGGAGTACACACCTCTGAACAGAACTTCAGAGCTCACACGGGGTCAAATTGACCCCAGTCCATTTTCTAAGTGCTATATCTCGAAAACTATACATTTTTTCGGAATATATGTGATGAGGTTTTTTGTAGATATAACAATGTACTTTCGAATACAATCATCGTTGGTTTGGTTCAACTATTTTTCGATGGTAAAGAAATTAGTCGAAATTGGACCTCTTTTCTAGAGTCGGCGAGTTTGAATGAAAAAGCTTCTAAGCGTCGGAATCGACTATTTCAGATATTTTCATCCATTCCATCATATTTTAGGGCAAAAAAGTTTTTGGGGTCAAAATGACCCCCAGTGTACTCCGAGGGTTAATTTTAAGATATTTTTGTGGGGAATTTTCTTAGTTACTCAATGAAATCATTGAGAAAAACGGAATCTCCAATGCTTTCACTCCTCTCAAGTGCTATGTACTGCATAAAATCGGGATTATGAATCTCTGCTTCCATCGTTCCCGAGAAAAAAGTGTTTTTTACCTCGATCTCGATAATCTCTCTCATTGTAACATTTACTCCACTTCATGAAAAAAGGTTGGAAATAAATATCACATAATATCCCTCTTGGGTCTCACTTTATATGATGTCACTCCATGTAATACGCTTTATAAGCTGTGTATGAGTTTTCAAGGATAGTAAGCAAATGGCATACTCCAGTTGTACGAGCCAATCGCACTTGAATTGAGTGCTCACTTGAGTTCACAGTATTTCAGTAGAAACTCATGAAAGCCATCTTCAATTTGAAGTTAATCCATGAACATGTTAGTTTGATTGTGAAGTGTCGCTTTCACGATATCCATTAAGAGCAACCTATCAACATCAAACATGTGCCATTTCTTTTGATGAGAAAATCCTAAGATTAAAACAATAGTCATATACAATTCAGTAGTGAAAAGATGCAACAGGATAAGTATATTCTTTTGTCATCTGTTTTTGAGGAATATCTCGGAAACTAAGCAAAATAGAGTGTTTTTGCAAAAATTCCTTCTTGTAACTTTCAAAATTATCTAGTAAAATAATTGGAGTAAAACTACTCTATCCTGCTCATTCTCCGAGACATTTTCCATAAAGTATATGACAAAAAAATAGACTTACTCAAAAGTTTTTGCAGCATATGTGAAAAAAACCGCTCGTACTGGCGCCAGCTTCCACTATCCGCTTTTATTGATTCCATCTTTCAAAATTGACTGGAAATGGCACAAGTAGGGAAAAAAATGAGGATGTTTGAATTATTCATAAGAAAAAGAGAGATCTAAAAAATTTAAAAAGCTAAATATACTGGACAACTGGTCATCACTGAAATATGAACGAAATCCGGCGCATCTGCCCCATTCAATTAAAATCAAATGACTCTACCAAAACAGAACACCGAACGGAAACGAAAAAAAAAAAAATTGACAATTAGAGTGAAATTGATGTGTAGCTCCAATCGATTCAGCAGATAGAAATTTCCATCGCATTTTCAAATTTTTCTTGTAAAATTATTGTCAACAATAACGTTATGATTCGAACGCGAGAGCTTGTTATTCGATATCAAATGATCAAAAAGAAAAATTCATAGTTCCAAAAACCATAAATTCCATAAAATTCGTATATTTTTAGATATTCCACAAAATTTTTTATTTAATTCTGTAGCAGAGAGGTAAAACCGGACTGGTTTATTCTTTTGGCATTCAGTTTGTGGTACTATCCTAAAAAGTGTATCTCCATTAGTTTGCGAGATATTTCATTGAGAATGATCCGCAAAATAATTTGACATTTTGCCTTCTGATGACTGAATTTAATCAATATTAAACTGCTACGAGAAAATAATTATTTTATTTGAACTATAATTTTTTTAAGGACCATTGAAAACAATATTTCCGTCCATTTAACAAATTCTAGCTCTAAATGCAATGAAAAATTGCAAAAAAAAAAAGGAATTTTCTTTCCAAGCCAAATCTAGTTTCCATACAATCAATGTATGCCCATTTTTTCCGATGAAAATAATTCAAATAAACAAACAAGAGGTGAACAGAAAAAAAAAACCGTTTTCAACAGTTCCGAATATCAAGCATGCTGGTTCGTTATCAGTGATAGATGCAGTGACGAGTTTCAAAAGCATCGTCAACGTAAATTATCAATACAGAGAGAGAATGTGTGAATGAATATTATTCATGTTAACAGTGAGTGGTGAAAGCATCGGAGAGAATTTCATATAAGTGATTTGAGCTGGGCCATTATTATTTAATGGTAACACACCTCTCAACATTCCATATTCTTCTTCATTTGAAATGAAATTTTCATTTTTATTTCCTGCCTTTTTTTTTCATTTCTTCTTGACTGCAAAACTGTTTTCCAATGCTTTCTCAGCTGCATCCAACGCTCGATAACATACCTGGTTACATGGTATATAAAGTGCTAGGATAAAATCACGATATCGTGCTGCAATGGCCATCTGAGACGCAGTCTTATTTTTCACCTTTTTTTCCTCTCTCTTTCTTTCTCTGCTGTTTTTTTTTTCTAAACATTTTCCCTACTGCAATATTTTTCCATCGTGTGAAAACGTATTTCCAGTAGTATCGAGGAGAGGGAGAAAAAAAAGAAGTGGTATTGGTGAAACTGAAATCCCATACCAGCGATAGTTCGACTTCAACGATTTCTGATTTTTCCGGTATTATCGTCGACTTCTCCGATCTATGGGGGGGAAGCTTACAGAAATATCTTTATTTTTATTGTTATGATGACTGAATGTTTTTGCGAAGCGGAGGAATCGAGACTATTGCACGACTGGTTCGTTTATTTTTTTATTTACTTTCTTTGGGAGGTTTTTTTCAAATCGTTGTGTACTTAGCTTTTTTCCTATCACAATCCTCCCGATTGGCGATTTCAAATAATCATGATGGTTGAAATACTTATTTTTTTTCATGAAACATTCTACTTAATTTTCATGCTTGAATGGAAAAAATGCTGAAAATTTTAAAATGTAAAATTTTCAGATTTCATGATGATTATTTTTTTACCCCCAACAGCAAAGCAGAGGAGTATATGCGTCTGGCATGGAGTGCATTGGTATGACAACTTATTTGTAAAGGCTTATCTTATTGGAAAAAATTTGAAAAGTATGGACTTTTCGACTCAAAATGTAAGGATTTGTCCAGAGATGGTTTCAAGCATATATTAATGGATATTACGACTCGTATTTTTCTGAAAATTATAAAAGAAGAAATGATTTTTCAGGAAATAGTAACTTAGATTAGAATTCCCCACGCGAATAAAAAAAAGTAATGAGTTGATTCCATGCTGGCATTAGCGATACGTCTTTTAAGCGGGAAAATTTTTTGTTTGCCAATTATCAGAGAAGAAAAAATGAATTATGAAAAATTTGAAAATTTAAAAGAAAGAAGAGATGAAAATTAATATTTAATAACCCCCGAAAAAAAAATTGAAATAAAAGATTAAAATGAAAATCCGAAATAATTAATAAAATTTGTATTTTGGAAGAAAAGTGAAGTCGAAGGACGTCCAGATTCCTCCATAAATATGCTCTAGGCGTCCTCCGACCTCACTTTTTTTTTTTTAATATAACTTTTATTAATTATTTTGAATTTTTATTTTAATCTTTTATTTAAATCTTTTTAAATAATTTTGCTTTCTGAATATCCGGCAAAATTGAATAGAAAATGCGGTTATTTATTCCATGCAAATTGAGAAGAAAAAAGTGCTCGTGAGCAATGGCTAGATGCAGTGAATTTTTCAGTTCAACGTATTGTAAAAAAAAAAAGCTTCAGCATTTAATATTGCATAAAACGATTCTAACAGCATCAAAGGATTTTATGAAGTCATATTTACCAGTGAGAGACCCTTTTCAATGAGCAGAGAGAGCAGCACTGGCACGACAGAATCTGAAATTGAAAGAAATAATAATACAGTAGCGAAGGATTCAAACCAGATCAGTCTATTTTATTGTCATTTAATTCTTCGAAAATATCACGGAATCTAAGCAAGATAGAGCGGTCACTCTCAAATCTTTTTTTTGTAATATTTGAAATGGCTGCTGGTCTAAATAAAACGTGAAAGTTAGCACTGTAGAATTCGACATTAATTTCAACACTCTATTCTTATCGATATTGATATTTGTTTGAAAAGAGATAATTAATTGTATTTATTGTATTTAATAAATTGATTTTGGTTGAGATGCGTTGCATTGCAGTGAATGTTATTTGTGTGTGTCTCAATTGTGTTGTATGATCCATGCATGTGTTATCATTGCCTCTATTAAATTTGTCTGTTGTTTTTGTGTGTGTTATTCAGACATTTCATTCTCTTGGAATTTGCTACAAAGGAGATTAAGGATAGAAAAGGCGTATCTCCATTAGTTCCCAAAAAATTTAATTGATTGTTCATTCAATTCATTAGAGTCGTGTTTATAATATTATTTTTATACTGTAATGAGAGGGGCAAAAATGGGCCTGTGAGGGAAAATAATCCGGATTGTTTTTGAGAGTGAAAAACTTTAAGGAAAAATTTGAAAAAAATACTCAACAAGTGAGACATGTTAGAGCGTTTTCTCAATTTTTTTTGAAATTTTTTAATGATATCCTTCACTAGGAAAAAACATCCTCAATAACCATGCACTGGGGGGTTCATTCAGCCCCGGTCTTCCCCTTTTTTTACGCCCGAATGGAAGCATTGTAATCATCATTTTTTTCGAATTTGAGATTTCATCGGATTATGACTCCAAATGATCTAAAATGTCGAAAAAAAATATTTTTTTTCACATGTCTGTGTGTATGTATTTGTGTGTGTGTGTGTATGTGTGTGATGACACGTTTCATCACTTTATGCGGAAACGGCTGCATGTATCGATATGAAATTTTGAGGGAATATTCACCACGTGAGCGCAATGCTCTCTGCGAAATTTTGGCTAAATCGGTTCAATGGTTCTCGAAAAAAAGCGGATTGTCAAAAAATCGTTTTTTCGAGTTTTCTCAGCGAAAAATCAATTTACAGCGTCTATCCTCCGCGAGGAGATGCGCGCGGATGAGGCGCTCATTAAACCCCAAGGGTGACCAGGGCTCCGATTTTTAGTTTTTTGAAGTGAAACTTCTTATACGACGTCAGACGCGTGTAACGCTGGCGTTAAATTCCACGCGTTAAATTTAACGCCAGTATATGAGGTATAGGAGCGAGTGAGAGGATAGGAAAGGAGTGGGGCGGCGCCTGCGCACGAGGGACGGCAGTCTCAATAATATGCAGAGCACGGATGTATTCTTTCAATCTTCTTTTGAAAATATCGCGGAAACTGAGCGACATAGAGTGATTTTGCTACATTCTTTTTTCATAGATTTTGAATTCTTTTCAAGGTAACTGTAGGGTAAAATTGCTTCATCTCGATTAGTATCCGAAATAGTTAAAAAAAAAAAATTGAAAAAAAAATCGACTTTTCCTGTTTTTTTTGTATTTTTGCATGTTTACAATAATTTTTTGGAAAAACTCGGAAACTAAGGGAGATACAGCGATTTGACGATGATTATTTTGTAGAAAATTTCAAGAGTTGCAAAAAGGCGTATCTCCATTAGATTTTGAGATATTTTCGAAAAATCATTGAACCAAAGACTATCATGAGTCAATTTTTTTCGTCGTAGAGTTCTGATGAATATCTCGGAAACCAAGCGAGATAATGCATTTTTTATAGGAACTCTGTAACGTTTGACGCGATTTCCCTAAAATAAAAAATATGAAATGAACTCAACGATGCTGGACTCGAGACAAATAGAGCCTAATGCTGTTGGGCGCCAGTTGGTCTGATTCTTCACGATCACCAAACGGCCAACAATTTGGTGAACCTTACCCTCAGGGGGGAAGGAGGACGAAACTCCTTGCGTCCGGAACTTGGCTGAAAATCGGGGGAGGTAGCAAAAACGACTCGGGCACTTGAATCAAGAAATATTCCGTTTATTACGCTTTAAACAATAATAGTGAACTTTTAAACATGAGTATAATTGTCCGCAATACGTTTAACCGGGCCTCAAGGGCAATGAGAGTGGGCATCTGACCTGGATTGGCGAAGACTAGACGGTACCTCGACAATACCTGACTCGACGTCCCCAAGACAGGGTATCCCGACGGCAACGGCAACGAGACAGCGACCACACTAGATGAGGGCTTCCTGCAGGACTTTTCTGGACAGCTCTCGGACTTCTAGCCACTCTTTCTCAACTTCACTCTTACTCTTTTCTTTACTCTCTTTCCTCTATCTCGTTTGCACACAATCACGCTCCAATCTATCAATTACGAGTGACGACGACTTTTCTTCCTTCACACCAACTCTCTCCTCTCTCCTCTTTCTCCTTCCTCTCCCCAATCTCATTTGCCCCTTCCCTTACGTAACTTAGTTGACGAGTGCTTGGACACTCATCACAACTCTTTTTGTAGTTTTGGAAATTCTCCACAAAACGGTTTCTAGGAAAATTTTGTTATCTAGCTCAGTACCCGAGATATATTATTCCTGAAAAAAAAGGATGCTGAAAAAAAGAGTATCAAGTTTTTACACAAATTCATTTCATTTAATCAATTTTCTTGGAACATCTCGGAATCTGAGCAACACAGGGCGATTTTGCACTGATCCTTTTTTGTAGAAAATTCCCAGAGAGCTATAAGAGAATGATGGCAAAGTCGCTCTATCTCAATCAATTTTTTTGATATTCACAGGAAACTATGATTAAAAAGAAATCCATCCATCCAAATATTTCATAATCGTGGAAAAAAATGTAATTTTTTAGTGAACAAAAACCTATATTCTATGGGCAGGTATTCAAATTTTTAATGCTTAATACCTAGGTTTATTGTACAGCTAGCAGATCTGTGCATCCAGTTGTTATTTGAGCTTCTATCCGCATCCGTTTGCTATTCTCACAACTTCATCTCTTGTGAGAAAATATTAATAATTCATCTTTATCTATCCTAATAAGCAACAAATTCACTTCTGTCGCGCGTGGATTCCATACACCCTCTTTTGTATTTGTCACGATCTAAATATATCTAATTAGATACAATTATATCAAAAAAAATTTCTGTAGTGTATAATCTTCGGCTACTGAACGGTATTTTGAAAATGAAATAATAAGATTATGATGGGAATACAGTTGTGTCAGAAGTCTCGTACACCATCTAAATATTTGGGGAGGATGAATCAATGGAATTTGATTCTTAATACGTAGTTTATGAACTTCAGCATTGTGAAATGAAGTTTCACTTCTTACGCGCGGCATTCCAAGCACCCTCTTTTTTTTATATTTTTTTCACTATGATTTTTGAAAAATCGCGGTTATTGCGATAACTTAAAGAATATTTGAGCTAGAGACTTCAAATTTGGTGTGTTTATACATCTTATAAGTGCCAACTTTGCTATTGAATTTCAGCTAAATCGGTTCAATGGTTCTCGAGAAAAAGTGAATCATCAAAAAATCGTTTTTTCGAGTTTTCTCAGCGAAAAATCAATTTACAGCGTCTATCCTCCGCGAGGAGATGCGCACGAATGGGGGGCACATTAAACCCCACGGGTGACCACCAGTGCTCCCATTTTTACTTTTTTCATTATATTTTTTTTACTGTGACTTTTGAAAAATCACGGTTATCGCGATAACTTGATAAATATTTGAGTTAGAGACTTCAAATTTCGTGTGTTTGTACATCTTATGAGTGCAAATTTCGGTATTAAATTTCAGCGTAATCGACCGAACAGCTCCTGAGATATTGTTGAAAAACTATTCCATGCAATGAGCGTATATGCACGGAACTGCTTGTCTGACCATATCCAAGTTGAGCTTGAAAGATCAATTTAGATGACCATCACCAATCCTAAAAATTTCAGATTTTTCAAAGGATTCTTCTACAAGAATGCTGAAATTTTTTTTTCTTCAGAAATTCAAATTTTTTTCAATTTTTTCTTACGATTTCATTGAAATTTTTTTCCAAGGTTCTCCAAATCATAAAAAAACCGTATGCAAAATTTTGGATTTTTTTCATACCTGGTTTAAAAGTTATAAATTTTTTAATAACCATCGTTCAAGGATGTTCTACTGGTATTTTATTAGAACTTAAAAATGTACGATTTCAATGAAATTTTTTTCCGAGGTTCTCCAATTTATAAAGAAACCGTATGCAAAATTTTGGATTTTTTTCATACCTGGTTTAAAAGTTATAAATTTTTTAATAACCATTTTTAACATGATTCTTATGGAAAATTCACAAAAGCTTAAGGAACTTTTCGAAAAATTGTTCAAATTTGGTGAAACTTCGGATATAGGTGAGTAATAACCCCCCGCACAATTTGTTCATTTTTATACAACGATCGGGTCAATAATTGGCATTAAAATTAATAAAAATGCTTGAAAAATTGTCGATTTCGCGTAAGTGCTGCCAACTTGTGTCGCCAGAATTCCCTAGAATTCAACGCTTTTTTCCAAATAATTCTCAAACTAATTAAATAAAGGATAAAAAAATATCTATGAAATGTAATGATAATAATATAATATTTGAACACTGACAGCGTTCCATAATTCCCTGAAAATCATTTTAATGAGGAATTTAAAAAATCATTATTTCATGTTCAGGGATTGGAACACTGACGAAATCACTGCCCCTCTCATGCCGCACAACCCCCGCTTACGGTAGGTATAGAACATCCTTAAGGTCACTAGTATTTATCATTTCACCATTAGAAAGTAGATAATTTTTGCTCAAAAATAAAACCGCATTCATCCTGATATCATTTTAAATTTATAAAAAATGAAGAATCAAAAATCCCATTCGGAAGCTTTATGCCAATTGCATTGGCATAATATTAAATGTTCCTTGCGATAAATTTTTTAATAGTAAAGACACTATCAAGTAAATAACGAGGATTGAAATTTACGAAGAATGCCCATGGGGTGAAGCCCCTGCTTGTTTTGATAAGGCTTCGATGGGTTTTGAATTTTGAAGTCTACATTTTCATCATGAAGAAAGAAAGGTAATTATGCAGAATAGCAGCCTATACAATTTAATAATTATCGAAGTCAAATCTTCGGAGAAAAATATGGAATGCGCAAGCGAGGTTTGAACTCACAACCATCTGATTACATGTCAGGTGCTCTACCAATTGAGCTATTGCGAGTTCCTATACTTTCCTTCGAATTTCTGACCAAGATATATCACATCATTTTCTCCAGCTCCTTTCCTGAGGCAAATTTAAATTAAATTATTTTATTTATTTTTAGTACCTTATTCTGCATATTTACCGAAAGAAAGAGAGATATTCCATTGAGAATAATCACATTGAAGTACAGACATTAAGTAAATGGAAAAAAAAAATTAAACTAAGTCTCTAGTACGAATTCCACGTTAATTCAATTGGCAGAAAATATCTTATTAACTTACTGAATTACTCTGTGGATTCGTAATGAGCCCTTATACTACCACAAACCCTAAAGCAAAGTAGATTATATTATTCCAAAGTACCAAAGGAGGATTGATTGTACAGACGACTGAGCGCATGTCGTTAGTAATTAGTGAGGTCCTTTAAGCCTCTTCTCCTCATGACGAGAAAGCCACGAAGACTTTCCCAACTCTCACAGAGGGAGAGGAGCACAGAGGCAGCGATGAAAAACGAGAAAGAAAGGGGGTGGAAAAAAAATTATGTGAGAACTAGAACGTGCTTGTAACCGAGGATGCGTAATTAACTGGTTTCTCCGTGAAAACTCTCTTTCTCCTACTTGGACGAAAACCGCGGTGTGGCTTCCCAGTAATTAAGGGAGTCCTTCAGTGCACCATAAATGTTTCTTGCAAAAGTGAATCTCCTTGAGACTTAATTATTTTTCATTAAAAAAGAACGGAAGAAAATATATTTTTTTTCAATTGGAAAATTGGCTGCTTCAACTTGATTTTATTAGTTGGAGATTTTTGAACTGGTATTTTTTATCTGGAAAATAGAATTCAGTAGCGAAGAGGTAAAAGAGAAGACGCTAGTCTTTTCTTTCAATATTTTTCTGAGTATATCTCGGAAACTAAGCGAGATAGCGCAATTTTGCTGCAAAGTATTTTGGTAGAAAATTTTGGAAGTAACAAAAAAGGTTTAAGGATGTGGTGAGAATTCTCGTTTCGAAGTTTCTCAATTTTTACTGATCGATTTTATATACTCAGTTGTAATATTCCGAGTTATTTTCAATCAGTAAAATTTCGTCGAAAGCTTTATTGCATAGCAACAACTGGGAGAGTTTGGCACAGAACGGAAAGCGGAGAATTTTTCGCCACACTGGTCCCAGTGGCGGCTTTACAACTCGAGAAAAATTTTCAACCAATTTTGAAGCACTAGAGGTATTCGACTGGTTTATTGATAAGGGACATACTTTCGCATGGAGAAAAGTTCCGACGATTAACTTCACGAAAGACCTCAACAATTTTTTGTGCATGAGGACAATAATTTCGTTCAGGGAGAAATTAGTTCGCAATGTAGACGTGCTGAGGAATTTTTAATTTTTTCAGATTTTCAACTTACAGTGTTCACTTCTTTTTTTGGATTCATAGCTCTTCCAGGAAAATCTGAAGAAAGGTGAATAGTTATAAGGCAAAACGAGATTCCATTAATCGTTCTCAATGGAATGTCTCGGAGACTAAGCGAGATAAATGCTTTTTATTCTGATACTTTTTTGTTAAGAAATTCAAGAGTCTACACAAGAGGGTCAAAGCAAAAAGGGCGTATCTCCATTAGTTTTCAGGATATCCTAAGAAAAATAGAGTTATCCTGTTCTACCCTTTCATCATCGAATTGTGGAAATGCACTAGCACGTCTCCATCATTGTCGAATTTTCTCATTTCCCCCTGAAGCCCTTCACTTTAAGAAAAATCCCGTACATCATGTCTAGTTCATCAAAAAAATGACTTTGACCACTCCCCAAATGCATTTCTCAAGTCTAGAATTCAGACGAAAAAAAAAATGAAAAATGAGAATCCTCTCAACATGCGTATCAATACATGATCAAATCACCAATAACTGCTTTCATTTGAAGCCTCTTTATCTCCCATGAATTCTTCATGTTCGTGCAGGCAAAAATAATGGGGGATAAAAATGAACGGCAAAAAGATAAAAGAGGAAAATTAATTGAAATTAGTATGGCAGGATGTATAACGTTAACGGAGCTGTGTATCGTGTTACTGCATGAGTACTGGATGCACTGGAGCAGCGTAATTGATCATGGAGTGAAAGGGGGATGAGTGGAAAGGGGGTATGGCTTCCGTTCGATACCCGTAATAAATGCTCGGCAATGCGATTTACAGCCCAAGTGCCGGCTGTTGGCCGCTTCGTGGAAAGGTACCTCTCCTCTATCTATCTTTTTCCTCTTGCTCCAGCCGCCGATCTTGCTCTCTCACACTTCACGCAAACGTGGGAGGCTTTCCAACGGTGCAATCACGCTCTTAATTCGATTAGTCACCCCCTTCATCCCATTGCCGTACTCTTCTCTACCTTCTGCATATACCCAGCCCATTTCCCTTCTCGGATTAAGTAATTTATACACGACAACACCTGCTTCGTCCTTCCGTTTTCGTATGGAACTAACGGCTACATTTTCACACTTAGACTCTGGACATGAAAGATTTTCTTTAAACAATTCAAGAATTCCTATATTTCATTTATCACGTGAGAATTCAGCAGCAAAGGGGTGAAACAAGATTAATTGATTTTTCTTGTTCAACAGTTTTTTGAGAATATCTCGAAAACTGAAGGAAATTGAGCGATTTGGCACAAACCTTCTTTGAGAGCCCTAGAAATCTTCTACAAAAAAGGATTGAGACAAGATCGCTCTATCTCGATATTCTCCGAGATATTTTCAGAAAAATGTTGGAAGAAAAAGTAGACTTATCCTGTTATACCTCTTCATCATTGAATGATGAAAAATTGAATTATAATTCCTCCGAACTTTTGTTCAACAAGATGGATTATTTTTCGATAATAATTCAGTACCGAAAAGGTAAAACAGGACAATCGACTTATCTCTTCAATCATTCCTTATGTAATATGTCAGCAGTTTGCAGGAGATAGACCGTTTTTTACCCCAAATTCTTCTTTGTAGAGAATTCCCAGAGTTATTTAGATCTCGAAAAGTGCGAAAAAAAATCCGAGATTTCAAATCTGATCAGATCCAATTCTATCAAATTACAGATCTGCCAAGATCTGAATATATAAAATTATATCTGATGCAGATCTGGACCGTTTCGATGTGGGTTTCTCACATTTCATCAGATCTACTAACATATCCGCTTATAGCTTCACAGATATGACGTCATATCTACCGAGATATGACAGCAGATCTAATTGTATCTAGTTCTATCTAATTAGATAAAATTAGATATAATTGGATCAAATTATATCAAAAAAAAATCTCGGGTATCTCATTTAATTTCCGATATATTCTGAAGAAAAAAAGCAACTTATCTCTTCGCTACTGACTCATAATAATAATGCCTCACTTATAATTTTTTCGTATTAAATTACACCATACACTACAGTAACCCTTCATCGCTCTCTTTTTAATTTTTATTCTATTACCCGTGAATTGGCATCTCATTACAGAATTGTGCAAGCAGCTGTAAAATTGAGGCTGATGGCAGCCAAGAGGAAGAATAAATTTTCTTGAGAAACATGATAAGTATGGTAGTACAAATATCCATAAAAAGAGATGATCCATTCTCTGTTGAGGTAGTTTTATCAGGCTACAAGTCATCGGGAAATTTTTTTCAAATTTTTCAAAATAATTATTTATGTTATTTCCGATTTTTATGTGGAATTTTGAAATTTTCAGTCATATAGCTATGAGATATTCAATCTTAGAGTTTCTTTCTCAACTTTTAACACAAAATAAATGGCTGAACCTCAAAAATTAATCGAATTCAACAAATTTTAGATGTTTTTTTTCTAAAAATCCACTAGGGAGATCCCGATAGAAAAAGTTTGTAGGGATTACAAATAAATGACTCCAGTATTTCGGAGTCATTTGATATTAATTTCGATTTTTTCACTAAGTATTTTTCAGTTTTTCAGTTTGAAGACAGAAAAAGTTTGTGAGGCAATCAACTGACGAATTAACCCTCGGAGTACACTGCAGGTCATTTTGACCCCAAAATTTTTTTTGCCCTAAAATATGATGAAATGCATGCAAATATTCGAAATACTCGGCTCCGACGCCTATAAGCTTCTTTATTCAAATTAGCCCTCTTTGTAAAGAGGTCCGATTTTGATTAATTTTTTCACTATCAAAAAATAGTTAAATCAAACTAATGATGATTGTATTCGAAAGTACATGGTTTTATCTACAAAAAACCTCACAACATAAATTCCGAAAAAATGCATAGTTTTCGAGATAGAGCACTCCGAAAATGGAGTGGGGTCAATGTGACCCCATGTGTGCTCCAAAGTTCTGTTCAGAGGTGTGTACTCCGAGGGTTGATTATGGATATATATGTATATGAAAATAAAAATCAATATGTAATATATGCACCGAAAACTCTTGCCCTAGAGCGCCCAGTGCCTCAATTTTTATACATCCCTTTCGGATGAAACTACTTTGACGTTCATCCTCTCCCTCTTTTTTCTCCCTATTGAAATCAAAATATGTTCTTCACTGCAGAGAAGAGCAAATTTTATGGATAATAAGTATTAACGATACTATTACGATTGTGGACACCATAAAAGAATTAAAAGGTAAAAAATTGTAAAATACTTTAACTTTTATTTCTTATCTATTTTTCCGTAGTGTTTAATTTTGGGAGGAAATAACCAAAACGTTTGATGTTTCACGGCTTAACGAGGTGAATGGAGTGAAAATGGCTGGTGAAAAGAGCAGAAATATAGAGAGAGAGTGACCGGAGCGCCACTAAAGTAATCGAGCCAAAAATTGTTGAAGGGGAAAGAGAGAATGAAGTTCTATTCTGACAATGGCCACAACTCTGCAAGTGGAAAACGTTTCCCCAATAAAATGATGACTATCCACTCTCTCTATATCTACTTTTCCATCCGTTCTGGATGTCCCCATTCCATTCTCATTCTTTCCGCATCTCTCTCTTGCCTCTCCCCCGTTGCTGTTGCTCCACTCTCATTCCAACAAACTCATCACACAACGGTATCGCACTACGTGCACCAATGTTCACGTTGTAATGTCCGGAAATTAACGCGAGGAGGCGCGAAAAACCATTGAGTCATTCATTCGTTCCTAAGTGGAATAAGTTTTCACGTGGTCAGACGAGAATAACGTGTTAATTGGGAGTAAAGCCTTTCAATTTGATCAAAAAGATTAAAATTAAATTTTAGAAAATTCAAAAATATCATGATTATGGTACTGGGTTCAGTAGTGGAGGAGTAAAACAGGATAAATCTATTTTTTCTGCATTTTTTGGAAGATATTTAGAAAACTAATGGAAATGCGCTCTTTTTGTCCTAATATTTTTTGTGGAGAATTTCAAGAGCTACAAATAAGATCAGGACAAAACCACCTTATCTCACTTAGTTTCGAGAATATTTCTCAAAAAATGAAGTAACAAAAAAATTTGATTTATCCTGTTTTGACTTTTTAGTACTGAATTTATTATTAGTGAAAAGGTAGAACAGGGTAAATCGATTTTTCTTGCTTTTGTTGAAGAATATGTTTGAAACTAATGGAGATGTGTCCTCATTGCCCTAATCTTCCTTTGTTTGAGAATTTCAAAAGCTGGGAAAAAGGATTAGGGCGAAATCGCCCTACCTCACTCAGTTTCTGGGATATTCTAAAAAAATTGTTGAACGAAAAAAATCGACTTATCCTGCTTTACTTTTTCGCTACTGAATGTATCCTCTTCGTTGCAAGAAATAACCTCGAGCTCGTATCCTGAAGAATCCAAAGAAATATATAAATTAACTCAACGATAAAGCAATTCTTCCTCAACAACAATTTCCTTCATCCAATTTTTCAAATTCTCATCATCCTGGTATTTTTATTTTCTTTCATTGCTACACCATCTCAACGTTTTTACAACTCGTCATTTCAATCTCATGGAATTCACAGGATAAAATTTTCGTATAACAAAACACACGTTCCCATTGAATAGAAAAAACTCAAAGAAAAATACCACGCTAAGAAAAATATAAGAAAATGGAAGCGTATATAGATGGGATGTGTATACACATTCTTTTCTACTCTGAAACGTTTCTACCAAACCGACGTGCGACAAGTGTTATTGGAATTTTCCAGCAGTGGTAGCGAGACGAAAAAAATCTACAAGAAATACGTACATTCCTCGATTCATCTGAACCGTATCTTGAGTGAATGCGAGGAAAGAAATAAATTTCCACATTAATTCTATTTCATGAGAATTTTCATATTCTTGACGTAATTATTATATTAAATTGAATCGTTAAAAATTGAGTCACTAGTTCCCCCACACTGTTAGAAAAGTTCATAATTTTCAAATAGCAATATAAAGTAATTTCACTAATTGTTAGTGAATACGGAATTCACGTCCCAATAGTCTGCATATTCACAAAAAGTTTCATTGAATATTAGTATACTGAACAAAAAACATGTTAATTCACTCAATTTTTAACGCCACTGACAACTGCAATAGAAATGTACCGTGATGATACTTGTTATTGGATGTGATCGCATTTACATGAATTTTGTTGTGTAAAAGTACAAACTCTGTACGTCAATCGTATGCATCTCACCTTTTCAGGTAATATTCACATACACTGCTTGGTGAAATTGCAAATGATATTCAAGCTTCACTCATTATTTGGTGGAGCATTAATCCAATTGCATCCACTCCACAATTTTCTTTAGATTCTTCAGTGAAGGCCTTCACTTTAGAAAAGAATCCGGGATAAGTTAGTCCGCGATTCTGTTTCAGCTCGAGTTCATTTATATAGAATTGTCAAAAATGACGAATCAGATGATGTAATTTTATTTTGAATATTCGCTGCCGGGTTTCATAATTTCTTTTATTGAATGTGTTGAACATAGAAATAGTTTTCTTTAATGAAGAAAATGTATAACATTTCTAGGTATTGAATTCTGATATTAGAGGAGGAAGCGGGGGAATGCATTTTTTTCTTCAACATGAACAATTTATTGTTCTTCACCACGTGCTAGGCTCCGTATACCTGAGTCATAAACATTGGACTTTCCACACTTTGCTTTTGCTCGCATTCAATACTCTCTTCTGCGATATACCTACCCCTCTATCCTCATTCCGTTCCCCCTTCCCTTACTTCATAAACACAAATTTTCCTACTTCAAAAATATTTTCAGTACGTTGGAAACGTTCAAACTAGTCGCTGTTCTGTACAAATTTTCATTGTAATTTCGTGAGTTTTGTGCATCAAATTTTCTAGAAGGATTCAGTGAAAGTGAGTTCATGAAAAGGAGATTGACTATGCTGAATTACTCAGGTATGTATTGACCTTGATTCTATATTTTTCGAAACATTCGAGAATTTCGTATATAATCAGGGAATAGCAGCGGGTTAACATTATCAGCTTAACGTTCGCGTAAAATGCCTAGCACTAAATCGTTCAGAAGACTATTCTGTGATTTCATGGCAAGTGTTAAGTATCATACAGTGCGCTATTCCCGAATTGAAAATTAATTAATCAATTTTATAACTTTGGGATTTCAGAGTTTTTTGAACATCAATCCGGCAAACGGAACGAAGCTTATTAAGAGAGTAAAACGCCGCACCACATCATTCGATGTCAAAGTTCGGAAATTGAGTGTTGCCTTAGGACAATCCCGAAAATGCATTGAGAGGACATATTGCACAGAGACATAATGCCGGAATTATTGAAAATTATCAGTATAATTATATTTATGAAAATTAAGAATCCCTTCTGCGTCTGAAATATTCATGCAATAAAAAATATAAGTATCCAATAATCCACTAAACTTTTCATTTTTAATCCATAAATCCCTGCATGATATAGAAATATTAATTTCAATCACGGTTATGGAAAATTACAAACATCTTGTCTAATTAAGGCATAAAATGTTAGTAAATTCACGAACGATACGTGCTATACTTTTACGAATTTCTCGTCAGTTTGAGTCATAAAGCGTTTGTAAATTCACGAATGATATGTATTGTACTTTTGCACGCGTCTTGTTAATTTGAGTGACAAAATATTTGTGAATTCACTAACATCATGTGCAGTACTTTCACAAGCGTGCTGTTTTTATGATGCATTATTATCCTGTATGTTCCAGTCAATATTTTCCTTGAATCCTGCTTCATTGAAAATGTTTGTGAAAATGGACAGAATTTTTCTAACAGTGCATGAATAATAAATTTTTCGTATTAATTTTATATAATTTGATAGGTCCAAAATTTTCATTAAAAAAATAATGAGAATATCCCCATGAGATATCTTTGAATTATTAAATTTTAAATACCCGGAGATTCTGTTCTACATTTGAATGACAAATTGAATTAATGTTGGAAGAATTAATAGTTTTAACAAATGAAATTATATTATTGAATTAAATGATGTCAAGAACAGACATATGTAAATTTGGAATATAAATTCATTTTTTTCTCTTGTGAAATAAGAAATGCGAAAATGCCGAGTAGCAAGTGTCAAAAACACAGTAGCTCTATTCAATTAATTCCCGCGTATGAAATTTTTTTAATTTTTTCACATTATTCTAACGCTTGAAGTCCAGAATAATTCTTCATACAAAAAAAAGAATGAGTGTAAAAAATGAAAGAATAAACTCTTCATTAAAAAAAAAATTCCAAATATTAATCGTGTTTCATTAATTTTATCATTAAAAATACAAACTCACATGCAATGAGAATGAGAGATGGATACTGTTTCCCTCCGTCATTTTTTCCGCTTAAAAAGAAGAACCATTCCATCGGATCTACTCGCACTCCATATCTGTGAATAAAAATAAAGAAATGAGAAGGAAAAAAATTTAAGATAGTTAAGGTGATTCAATTGATAATTCTGACAAATTGAATTTTCAAGAAATTCAATTAATACTAAATCAGTTAAGTATCCAGTAGATTATTTTAGCATGGGAGCAATGTAAATCTGTTGAATAGTCCTAATATTTATTCAATTTAATTGACGGTTTATGAGCCCCCAGCGCACGACTATGCAAACTTTCCGAGACACTGGTTACTACTATGTAGAAACTTCACCTACTCCTTATTATACAGCTATTCACTAAACAGGATAACCAGTGCATTTGCATTTAAAACGATTCAACGTATCTATTACTACCGCGAGTCCTTGACTTATGGCCCACTGGTTTCATCTCTTTTTCTTCAATTTCAATTCTTTTATTTCTTTTTTTTTGGTTCTTCGAAATTTTCGTCAGTTTTTTATTTCTAGAGAAAATTTTCCTTTCCGTATTTGAATAATGAAAATCTCTGTCCACGAAACTATATTTATTATTCTTATAATAGTCCATTCAAATATAGTCTATATTTTCCATTTTTCAATAAATTACATAGAAGTGAAAATGAATAATTCATGATTATGGTATCGGTTAGGTGAATTCAAATTTTTGAACGATTCAATTGGACTTTATTCAATTATCAGTTGAATTTTTATTTAGTTTAAACAGTGATGATGAGATTCTCATGGAATGAATTTTCCTCTTTATTTAAACAAGCTCAATTGAAAATTTCCACTGATGAGATTTTTTTCATTCTTTTTTTCTCTTTTTATGCCAATGTTCAATGAAATGGAAAAATAGATTTCCTCGAATTCACAAAGTTTGCTCACTCATTTCTTCTATTTTTCTTTACTTTAATCAGACTTTATTTTAATCGGAAATACCAAAAGGCGCAGTGAACTGTGACGCCAGCAATTTCAGTGACATCACCTGGCCAAATAGAGAGAAAGAGAAAATAGAAAGAAAAAAAGAAGTAAAAAAAAAATTCTGCCTCTTTTTTTTTCATTCTCTCTTCATTTTTTATTTCCTCCGCTAAAAGTAATTAGGCCATCGCCCAGCGGGCAGATGATATAGATCGTAGCTTTCTCATTCTCCACGTTCATTCCCAGTGGAAATTGATGTAATCAAGAAGCCTTCATATCGATGGAGATCAAACAGAATCAAATCATAAACATGGGAAATGGAAGAATGAAGAGGAAAAAAAACCTTATGAGTGATCAAATTCGTGGAAAAAAAGTTGACTTCTCTTTATTCTTCATGCAATGAATTTATATCGATTTATTTTCAGAATTAAACACTCAACGATATTATTGAAGCTTTAGAAACAAAGTGGCGTAAGGGCGAAAAACACTCGATTCTGGAGTGACAGAGGCGCCTCTCTCCAAACAATGCCAAAATATTTTTTATGATGCCCCTGACGTATTTAGATAATTGATAATTAGAATATCAAACTCACGAGATTGCTAATGTTAAAGTGAAAAGGACGAGTCTCCGCACTTACGTCTTTCTGTTGTTATGTTCCAGGCTACGGCTTGGAATTATGTTTTTAATATTTCTCATTCCGAAAAATCCTAATTTGAAACTTACGCCTATTTGTTTCGAAAATTATATAATGAGAAAGAAATGTCTTTCGGTAATAACAAAAAATCGATGTGTACTGAAGATATTCATCAGCAATCTCTCCAATGCACGCTGGATTTTTACTATCTACACTGAGAAAAATCAAATAAATCTTTATAGTCGGCACAAAAATAGTTGCCTGAACGAAATTCTCATTCAGAACAAATGATAATCGATTAGAAAATACTGAATCTTTCTTCGGATTTCGATTAGAAGAAAGATTTGATCTCTCCTAGTCGATTATTATTTGCTCTGAATGAGAATTCTGTACAGTCAACTATTTTTGTACCGACTATACAGATTTATTCAATATCACCAAATTGTTTCTCTCAGTGTACGCTCAGAAGGAATACACACAGGGCTTATGTTACTTATAACAAAAGCAGGCATGCCGGAGATACGCCTCTTTGTTGTTGTCAATTCAAAATAAGAAAGACACACATGTTCTGGGGATTCATCACTTTTTTATTATCAATTTTTCCAAAAGAAAGCTGAAGTCAGCAGAATGCCAGTAACCAACAGACGTATGTACCGGAGATGTGCCTATTTGTTATTAACCCCTTAAGTACGGGGTCCATACGTCGTATCGACCCTCTCCCTTAACATTAAAAAATTATTTTCTCAAATACTATCACAGATATAGAAATGAAAAAAATCAATTTGGGTAGATAATGGAACTTTCTTCGGAGTGGTGAATTTTTTTTTTGCAATTTTTTCAACCACTTTTTTTTGCCCACCAGTTGTGGGCTGAAATTCCACGTTTGATATATTCAATCGTCTCGTTTATCGGAAAAATTTTCTTTGAAAATTCCGAATTTTTTATTCAAGTTACTCTGAAGGTTCGTCTATCAAATGGCGCAATGCAAATTTCAATCGGATTGATAATTTGTTTGTTATAAATAAATTCAGCGTACAAGACTAATTCAGCCACTAATCATCTGATAGGATTAAAATTAGACTTGAAAATTTACAAAATATTTCTATAACGCGAAATCTGAGAAACATTGATATCTCTATAGTATTTCCATGGAAAACCAATGCAATCAATGGAAGTTTTTCCATAATTTTTGGATTAATCGTTCACGAGACGTTGCGCATCGAGCAGCGTAATCTGATCGTTAGAAGCTCCCGGCCGATGGGACAGGTCGCAGCGTATGGATCCCGTACTTGAAGGGTTAACAGGGCCCGGAACTTCGTACGTCTAAAAGTATCGCCAGCCGTAGCTGATACCTTGGTTATGAGAGTGAACAAACTTTGAAAAAATTCAATTTCAATATGAATTCAATTCAAATTTTTTACTACGCGATACGGGATTTTTAATTGATAAGACTAGTGTATATATATATATGACTTGGTACTCATGAGTAAAATAATGCAGTGAGTGGCGGAGAAAAATACATTCGAGAAAGCTCCATAAATAATTGAGAAAGCGACGTTCCTAAGCTCACCTCGCTCGATTGAAAACGTCTTTTTCCCGCTTCCTCGATACAAAAAATATTGTACACACTGCGGATGGGAATAAGTCAACCTCGACCAAAGTTTGGCACCCACGCTTCGCTCGAGAGGCAAATTTTTACCGAGGTAACCTCTTCACTCCCTAGGTGTGCAATATACTATTCCATTACATTTTATTTCAATCTTCCCCGTCTGTTTTTCAAATCTTCCTCAAGTGTTTATTGGGAGTCTTCCGGAGATAAAAATTCCGCAGACAAAAATTGAATGGAGAATTGAAACCAAAAAAAACGTAAGTGCTGGCGATACGTCTCTTTGTTCGTAGTAGGTGGCACTTGCGACTATGTTATAGTTTTTCTTTTTTCACCACTATTGCATAAAATACCGTGGTAAATGATTGGAGCGAAAAAAAAACATGCACCACTCTGTTCGTAAGGCGACGATATGAAGAAGATAAGAGGAAATTTTTTCTGCTTGATGATATCTCGAGATGAAAAAATCGGATTCCTTTATTGTAAATTGAGCTGTTACTTACTTTATGAAATTCTCCAGAAGCAAACGGACGCCTCCAAGTCCAAGTAACAAAAATCCCCAATTGACGAAACCGCTGAAATTGTTGAAGCCCGAACTCCAAGAGAAAAGACTGTCCCTAGGTTTGTGGCATCTGCAGACAAATTCAAAGGATATTATCATTTTAAAAATTCACAATGATTATTAAGTTGTAAGTGCAAGTCAGCTTTGCCTCTTGCCTGAGAATTACTTAATGAACATTTCATGCTGGCAGGGAAATAATTTTTTGCATCTAGGAACCGAAAACGACGTTTTTAACCTCACTTTGCTTGGTTGAAAACGTCTGTTTTCCGATTCCTCGATGCAAGGAATAGTATACACCCCACGGGCGAAAAAGAGTCAATCTCGACAGAAATTTGGCACCCTCGCTTCGCTCAAAGTTGACTTCTTCCCGCCCTATGTGTGTAATATACTATTGGTAACATGCAATAATCGGCTTTCCTATGCGAGAGTACAGCCATCATAATTCCAAGCGGATTGTCTTTGGAGTGATTATGGAAATTCATTCATTATTGAACATATTCCTGTCATCTTGTTGCATAATACATTGTTTTGTAAAATAGAGATGACGAACAGTATAGATCACCCCAGAATTGAGAATCTCGTAGCTGGATCTGACCTGAAGAACCGTAACAGTTGAGTTCTATTCGGTATCTCTCATGAAAATGATGGATTTCAATGAGAATATTTAATGAAAATTGGATATAATGCCCCAAATTCCTCATAATTCTGTAGTGAAAAGGTAAGACAGGACAAGTCGATTTTTCAGCTCATATTTTTTTGAGAACATTCAGGGAACCAAGCAAGATGAATAAATTTTGCCTCAACCCTTTGATGTAAAGAATTTCAAGAGCTACAAAAAAAGATTGAGGCGAAATCACGCAAAGTTTTAATTAATTATTTTGTATTTTTATTCTATTTTTTTATTTCGTCTTTTTCGGGCTTACTCTTCTCCTTCTTCATCCATTAATAGCCATGTATTCATTACAGCCTAGGGATATAAATCCGATTCAGCAAAGTAAGCAAAACCACGAGATACACAATGTGTATGTCATCTAACTATGCGAATTGAAAAATCAGATGGCGCAATTTTGCCCGTATCCTTTTTTGGACAGAATTTCCAGAAAATATTCCGAAGAAAATTTCACTATCGCCTTTAATTTCCGAAGTATTCTCAAAAGAAAATTGCAAGAAAACATTCAATTCAGTAGCAGAGTTTTTATTTTCTTTGTCTATTTCTTCTCAACAAATATCTCAGAAACTATGCAAGGTAGCGTAGTTTCGTTCGACTCTTTTTTGAGTGGTAAATCACTCGTCAACAAGAGTTCCGCTTTCACGTGAGGGGAAGTGCGAAAGAGCAGAGCAGCACACTCCTCAAATCGAAGGAGGAGAGGGCCCGGAAACTTAGAGCAATCGTGAAGACGAGTCAGTCGATATAGGGCAGTCGGCCAGGAGTAATTCGACCTAAATAGAGTGTCGGAGAGTTGAGTAAGACGAGGAAGGGTAGAAGCGGCAGTGAGAGAAGTTGGCCAGAAATTATTGAGTCAGCTGTCCAGTAACTCCTGAGGGAGGTCCTGGTTCAGTGATAGTCATTGTCTTGTAGCCACCCATGTAGGGTTTCCCGACATCCACGGGGTGGCCGATGTTCGGGCCAAATTATTTTATACGATTTTAGGCAAGTCGATCAAAGGCCAAAGTACGGAATAATATCGGGGCGTGGATATTGGTTTTGCGAATAAGTCCGATATTCTTCCCAACGTCGAGCCCTGTATATAGGGATGGTGAGTTAGTATCGTAACTCGATTCTATATCGAGGAGCCGAATATCGGCAACCCTATATCTATCCAAAATTCGGACCGAAGTCATGACACCCATATCGGCACAACAAATTCGAAACGATTATCGCACGTAATTCGCGTAACCGAAGTTCGGCTGCTCTACTTTTGACAAACATATTCGCAACATCGCTCACCCCAATTCCGCAGTACAAATTCCGGTCGATATCAACCTTGAAATTGCCCAATAATTTTTTACAATCGTTTATTTTTTGATAATTTTTCTTTTTGATTGATTTTTATATTTTTTTATACTCCAACATAACGATTGAAAAGTCACGCCATAGTTGATTTTCCTTCAATTATTCTTCTTACTAATGATTAATTCGTGAACTGAATTTGAAAAAATATAAAAATAATAAATAAATGTAAAATAGAATAGATAGAAAAATTGATCAAGAAAAAAATCTTCCCTTTCTGCCATCAAATGATTCGATTATCAATAGAGGAAGAAATAATACTCAAATAAAAACTTTAATTTTCAAAAATAGAAGAATTTTGTGTAAAAAAATGAATATTCCATTGTGAGAAATATGTAGTTCTCTTTCTCGGTTCTTACTTCACTTTTGTTATTATATTCCTCTCCATAAGGATATCCATATAAACAATATAAATATCGATATGAATTTGAGATCAAATGACTTTTAGATTCATATAGACAGTACGATTCTGTCAAAGTCAAATAAAGTGATGGTCCAGTCAGCAGCGTGCAAGTTTCATCATCCGACGATCGAGGGTTCAAAACCGCCAGTGGGAACTAGAATTTGTAATTTCTAAAATGACTTTAAAATGATTGAAATTGAAATATAAATAATAAAAATATAAAATTACGGAATCTCAGAAAAAAAAATGATAATTTTCTTTTTATTTTAAGTTTAAAAATTGTTTTTATATTATTGAGCGTCTGTCGAATTCGATATGGGATTCGATATTGGGCGTATATCGAAGCGCTAAGTCGAAATTCGTCACATTGAATTTAGCCCGAAGTTCGGGCCGAACTCGAAATCCTATATCGGGTCGAAATCGGATGCGATATACGCCCTATTTAGTTTTCGATTTCGTGCCGCTGTGACATGCCATTATTGGCTAGGAGTTCGAACCAATATAGTTCCCCTATATCGAAACTCGGCAATTCGACGTTGCCCCGAATTGCGGCCTATTTCGGTTTCCTACATGGGCATCGTCGTCGGAACGTCGCGTCGAGAATACGTCGAGTCTGGTGTCGTCGAGGATCCCGTTGAGGAAACCGAGAGTCAACCAGGTTCCCGTAGCAGGAGTCAGGTTCAGTAAAGTCACGTCATCGTCAGTCAAGGTCAGCTGCCCACTCTCATTGCCCTTCCGGACCGGTTACACGCGTAGACGATAATTAAGCTAACTTTTGTATTGAGTACTGTTGCATCAAGTCTAATAAACTGAACAATTATCGATTCAAGTGCCCGAGTCATTTTTTGCCGCCTCACCCGAGTTTCAGATAGTCCAGGATGCAAGAAGTTCCGTCCTCCTTCCCTCCTGAGGGTAGAATTCACTGAATTGTTGGCCGTTTGGTGAATTTCAAGATCCAGATGAACTGGCGCCCAATATCATCTCGTTTTGTTCAGTCTCGATTCAGTCACTAGTAGAATTCATTAATTAATTGTTTTGCATAAATTGCGTCAATCGTCACAAGGTATCAAGCTATCTCCTCTCATTTTCGTGATGGTCTCAAAAAAATATTGAAAATATATGTATTGCGCGCTCTGGAGCTTTGCAATTTTCGTTACATTCCCATCTCTTGACGTGTGGACTTCCTCCACCGAGCGAAAAGAAGCTTTACTTCGATAAATACTCAACTGCCTCAATGTAACGAAACTCCATTTAACCGAAACTCTTAAGAAGGCAACTGGTAATTATAAAGAAAAAGTTAAAAAGGGATATAAACTTCCATGTCTCGATCATTCAATCAGAACAAACCCGATTTTCTTCCGAAGTCCCTTAATTGGAGAACGAGCCACAACATTATCGGTACTTGGAGTGAGTTCTAATCAATTCTAGGATTACGTATCAAGAAGTCTGTGTCCGGAGATCTCGCTCTGGTTCTAGATAAAGGTCTAAAGCCCCTTTGAACTTGAAGAAGAAGCTCGTGGTCCACGTACGATTGGACCAGTCACTTTATACTTCATAAACTCATCTCCATGGAAAGCAACAAGCAGTGAAAAAAGCTGGCAGATTGTGTACGAAGTGATCCGTAGAATGATAGCGAAGGAATAAGACGGTGGTGATGCTGAAGTAATGCAAAAGTAGTTTCCAGCATGGTGCGCATATGACGCGAAGCAGGTGCGTTTTTCAGTCAGTAAGAATAGGACACTACCTGCATATCATCTGTGGGTGTCAAAACAAAAAAAAATTCACCCCAAAAAAAAATTCGGAGGGAAAGCGCACTTGACCTCCTAGATTCAACAGAAAAGCTATCGACTTAGAGTCGCCGCCCTCGAAATACGAGATAAATTACAGCAGTAACCACAACAGTTTCGACCCACATTTCGCCTATTCATTCAGCTCGGGCACCCTCCCTGCACTGAGGTGAGGCTACACCAAAACTGAACATCTTACACCTTAAAGGACTTCAAGGGCTTCAACAGAGACAAATAAATTCTAAATTTTTATTGTTTATCGACATCGATGAGATTTTCCATGAAATGAGACTCTCTATACACTCGCGTGAATTCCTGAGAATAAAATGTGAATGAGAATCAAAAAGAGAGTCTCATTTTTTTTCAAAATCATTGCAGACATTTCTACAATTTTATTTCGGGGAAGTGAGAATCGAGTATCGTAAAGTATTTCCATAACGAAAAAAAAAAATAATTGAAAAAAGACCAGATGACAGAGAATATTAGGCGCTGATGGAAATATCGATCTGCAAGCTCAGATTACTTGGAGCTTTTGGTGGCGTTTAATATTGCTGTGAAAGGATATGATAACACGAGAACAAAAAAGGAATGCACTATCACTATGATATCTAATATCAGGTCGATGAGTGGACGTCTAATGAGTTCGGAATATCGTCTGCAGAGAGATAAAATAGTGGATATTTTTCTTGAGCTATTTAATTTTATTTTGATATCAAAATTTTAATTTCAAGTTGATGAAGATTTCATTCAAGAGTTCAGAGTTCAATGAATGGCTACAATTATTTATGTGATATCGATTTTAATGATGCAAGATAATAGTGAATTTCTTCATTACGAGCTGTGAAAACTGAACGTAATTTGAAGATAATTACATTAACCCAATTCGTAAATTCGTTTTATTTGCGAGAATCATTGTTATTTCATGCTATCCTTTTTCTTCCATGATCGATAAAAATGTAATTATTTAATGAAAAGTGAATTAGAGGAGGAAATTCAGTGAATGGAATTCATGAAATCCAGGGCGAAAAATTTCTATTAGTACGGTCCTCGGCTGAGAAATAGTGCAGCACAAGTGGGTATCCCTTACTCTATAGTCCCAAGTACGTTCTACTACGACTTGGGCTCAAAGTGTTAAGGGGGTACATACCCCTGAGCTTTTCGAAAAATCGATTTATTTTTTTTACGAATTCTCTTGCTCCAAACTTCTGAGAATTAAAAAAAAAAAAAAATCATGCGAAAACTCCCCTCCGCTAGAAAGTTATGGCAATAACTTTTTTGAAGTCAAATTTGCAACGTTTTTAAAGTTTATCCATGCATGGTCGTAAACACTAATGATAATTCAAAAAAAAAAAAAAACTCTTGTTTTTTTATTTTTTTATAGTTGGAAGATCAGTAAATAGTATGAATCTAAAAATTCATTTTTTCCTTCACCCTATAACCTAAATAAAGAGTTTTTAAATTTGCACCATTTTCAGAACTCCCAGGGATATGCATCCGTGTAAAGGCGTTTTTCTCGAAACTAGGTTTTTTGACGTGGTTGACATGATAACTCGGTCAATTTTTAATATTTTCAAAAAAAAAATTTTTTTTGAAATCTTGATGATTATAGTCCGTATTGCGTATGGAGAGGGTTTTTCAATTCTTGAATTGGCCTTTTATTAATAAATTGTCAAGCACTTTTTTTCTGGGTCTAAACTGCAAAATCAACTTTAAAATGCTGCAATTTTTTTATTTTTATAAAAAAAAAAAAAACCCGTCCATACGCGATAGGGAAAATAATCATCAAGATTTCAAAAAAAAAAAAGTTTAAAAATATTAAAAATCGACCGAGTTATCATGTCAACCAGGAGGCATCATAATTTTTATTACTCATCCATTGATGGCCGTAAAAAATAATGATAATAATAAGAAAAAAAAGATTTTCTTCTGGTTCCTTGTTGTTGAAAGGCCAATGAACAATATAAACTTGAAACATTATTTTTTTCTTTCCCTATAACTTAAAAAATGAATTTAGAAAATCACGTGATTTTTAGCATTTTGAGGGGTATGTACCCCCTTAAATAAGGCGTTCGGAAAATAAAAAATGGTAATTGAAAATCTTCATCACAAGTTAGAGACTTCATTTGAATACGGAAGCATATTTTCATAGAAAACTGTAGGATCATCAGAAAATACAAATAGCAATTGAGAGTGGTAATTGAAATGTTGTAATGAATCCCTGATGTTTGTATAATTCTAGAAATTCTCTTAATTTTCCGAGCATTTCATACTTTTAGTTGAATTTAATTCTGGGCTCTATGAGTGTTCACCAAATATTAGGAACTGGCGCAAACAGAATGTTTATGGTCATAAAAGTAAAATGTAGCAAAAAAATGAATGAGAGAAAAAGGAAAATGTTGAGTAAATGAGGGTCAGAGAAAATTAGGCAAAGAAAATGAAAAATTTCCGAGTATACTGAAAAGATCCTCTTCAAGAAAAGTAGATAAATATTACTCGTGTATGTTTGCAAGTCATTATCATTTTCCCCATAGAATGCAGAAGAGGGAGAATACTCAGTATTTTCATTTCTCCTTTCATTTCCCTAATAATGTCTCTATTTACAAAACTGCCTCCTCTTTATGTATATCTACTTATCCTCTGCTCTCGTCCTCAAGAAATAATGCAGAAAAATATCTTTTGTCAGTTCATATTTTAACGTTATTCCTAGTTCTCATGACAATATTATAAATTAAGGATTTTTTTCCAACAGCAAAAGTAGAAATGTAATCCAGAATTTTCTTTTGAAATTACAGAATAAAGAAGTTTATTATCGGAATAAAAGTTGAATAAAAGTTGAGGTTGGAGAGAGGAAAAAAAATGAAAATACTTGAAACAATTTAAACTTTTGTCATAGGTTAAAGTTAGTTTATATCTGTGTGTCCGTGGAATTGCCATAAAAAGTCAACATGAACGATGAAGGATTGGAGAAAAGCCTCTATTTCCCTTGAGGATTTCTTCCGTTTTATTTTTATAAATTTCTTTCTTTCATTTTTTTTTCATTGTTTCCGCTTTCGAACTGTAATGAGAAAAAATTGCCAGGTAGTGGAGAAAAAGAAGCGGAAAAGGCAATTAAATTGTGATGAATGTCTTCTTAATTTCGTTTTTCTAATTTATGTACCAAATGGAGAAATGAAGTTGTGGTAATATTACACAGGAGAGACGACGGGGGTTTTCAGTGAGCATAGTAAGTTTCTACTTGGGATTTTGAGAAGTTCCTGAGTAGCCTACTTAATTACGATTGTTGACTCCATATCAAGGTGGTGAAACTTCTGACTACCTTTCAAGGCTTATGTACAAGCCTTGAAAGTGTGTACTACCCTCCATCACTCCCTGTGATGCTTTACTGCAATCTCAATGCCACGGAAATTAGCATTATAACTGTGTGAATTCATTTAACCGCTGGTTTTCAAGTAAATAACTCCTGGTTTTCTATTTTGTTACTATGTTACCAGGAAATTCAACCAATTTTAATTCGATTTCCTGTGTTCTCAAAACTATAATTCTGAAATTAGAATCGTATTATAAGGGAAAATGGAAAACCTGTGTCAGAATTGATTCTTTGAGATTTTTTAAAAATTCGAGTTCTTTGGGCATGAATGGAGGTTCAAACCTTTTTCAATTTCGAAAATGTTCGCTTCCTTGAGAACATCGCTGGCTCTATTTGTTATAGTGATCTGCAATCGATCTTATATAAAAAGTACGAAAATAATCATTTCCCATCGATTTGTGTCCAAAAAATGATGATTATCTTGCAGCTTTTCTGTTGATGGATGTGGCTGGTCAGGTGGAAGAAGTGGATTACTTCGAGAAAATGTCGAAATTAATATTATAATGATAAATTTTATTAAGGATATTAGGGCGAGGTGGGCATGTAGGAGGTAAGACGCAGGGGAATCTATTGTATTTCTGCAGGATTACGATGCCTGAACACGAAAAATATTTTTTTTAAATTAAATCATTAGGCCATATTTGTAGAGTTCTGAAATCAAATGACTAACACAATATCTTTCTCATCCATTAACTCCAAGTTGCACAACATAAATTAGGCATTAAAAGTATTTTGATTATAAATAAAATATCTTGTTTATGAGGAAAAGAAGCGACAACAGTGCACGCGGAACTGATCTTTCTCTTAGAGGTTAGTAGCAATGGCCATCAACTTCTGATAGGTAGCTATTTCCTCTTCCCTAATTTCCCACCACTGTAAGTAAAGCCCATTGGTTGAACAAATGGGCTTTCGTGATTGCCGCGCTTTTCCCACACATTTTAAACTCACAGCTGTGCCGTGTTTTTTGGTTGGGCGTGCCGTTTTCAAGTTTTTTGGTAGTTATTCATTGATTTTGGCCGATCTAAGCTCCTAATCGGCTCCATTTTTTGCAGTATATTCATGAATCTAGAATTCAGATGTGTGCAAAGTTTTAAATCAATGGCTATTTTTTTTTCGTTTCTCGAATTTTTTTCTCAACCACCAAGAATGCGTGCTTAATGGATTTTTGAAACATTACTGCGTCTCATTTACGCCCCTAAGAAAACTGAAATTTTGCATACGAGTCCTTGGTAGGTCGAAGAATGCATTTAAAAAAATCGTATAAATAGCTGCATTTTTTGAAAAACCCGTCGACCTCGCCCTAACATTCTTAACCGTCGGTGCACGATTTAATCCATTACTAAAAGTTGTTTAGTCCACGTGGTTAATATCATCAAAAAAAGACGAGTTAATGCACAATAATGGATTAATTGATGAAAAGCCTGAATCATTGCGATTACAAAAGAGTAAAAATAGTTGAGATACTATTAAAAAAAAAGACAACGTTAAATCGCGAAATAATTAAAATATTAGAATTGTAAACGTTGGTGTAGCCGATCCTTCTCGTTGACGTACTTCTAAGAAGGCTGGTCACCACTTGTGCGTGGCGCGCAGACTGGGGAGAATGCATATGCTTTAACATAGGGATCCTAAGCTAATACCAATTCCTGAACAGAAAAATAGATAGCATTTTTCTGACCTCTAATCAGCTAATTACTTGCTAAAAATCATCATAATAATTTTTTTACTCCCTCTTATAATTTCCGAAAATGAATGATCACCTCAAATGTTGTCGATGTCATAGAAAACGAAATAAAATTGATTGTGAGATGGGCTCGGGAACCTTGACAACGCTGCAGTTGAAATATATTTTTCAAACTGTATCCACACATGCATACAGAGCTCTCACAGACATAACGCTACGTCACGGGGTGATGCCATGTTAGTTACTCGACACGTGAATTTTTATCGAGGAATTGTATAAAACCATAAATTGCAATTGTAAAAGGTCTGTAAGGCCCCGAAAAAATGGTCAATTATTTTTCCCAATTGTTCAAGGAAGGTACTGATCAGTTTTCCAATCAAATCTCAATTGTCATTCACGAGATTTTCAATTTTTTGTCTCCGAATTATCGGTACGGCTCCGTATGCCTATAAGAAGATGTGTATAATCAGGGATTTTTATTAATTTATTACGTCTAAACTAGGTTCAAGAACAAATTAAAAATTTAACACGAGTTGTATGGGATGTTTAACAATAAAATTTAAATTTTTCTTAATATTGCTCCCGAATGGAAGCACTGTAAACATCGGATTTTTCGATTTCGAGTTTTCATCGGAATATGACTCCAAATAATCCAAAACGTCGAAAAATCATATTTTTTAAGCATGTCTCTATGTGCGTGTGTGTGTGTGTGTGTGTGTGTGTGTGTGTGTGTGTGTGTGTTTTCTGAGTGTATTGATATGTACCGTCATTTTCTCTGGAACGGCTACACTTAGCGCTCTCAAAATTCGACAGTATTTTTCCTCTGTGTGCAAAATGTTGTCAGCAAAATTTCAGCGGAATCGGTTGAATAGTTTTCAAAAAAAATAGAATTTTCAAAAAAGCGTTTTTTTTATTTTCTCGATGAAAGATTAATTCGTAGCCCCCTGGGCCATGATATTCATGGCATTAAAACTCACATTTTTCATTTGGGGTAATTTTTCTCTGATTTTTCGTTTTGGAAATTATTTCAATTTTAGTGGTTTTCAGTTCAGAGTTTAGCGGAATGATAACTCGATGAGTATTCGAGCTAGAGACTTCAAATTTTGTCAGTTTGTATATCTGATGAAGGTACAGTTTGGTATTGAATCTAGGCGAAATTCGTCCAGTCGTTTCTGAGATATTTGCAAAAAATGATTTTTTTTAAGGCGTATTTCTCAAAAACTATTGGGCTGATTTACACCAACTTGTACTCAAAAACTTCGTTATGATGAAGGGAATGAACTCAATATATTTAATTAAGTAATAATATACTCTATATATTAAGGAATGGGTTCTTGGTCAAGTATTTGTTTGTTATGAAAAAAATTCAATTTTTTAGAAAAAATCAGAAATTTAAATTCTCCTCAATTTTTTCCTGAGAACACATATAGTTTTTATTTCATGATAATAAAATATATACTTTTCTGCATAAAATGAGATCATTTTCATCCTGATATGATGATTAGAACCTTGAAAAGTTGAATCATCAAATTCAGAAATTAAATAATTCATTATTTTGGATCGATTATTGGAAGTTCAATAGATTAATAATGATACTTTTTTGTATATGAAGAATACCAATCAAAAAGAATCAAATCAAAAAAGTCGCAATTCTCGAACCAGAGCTCAAAAATTCCGTTCGGAAGCATACTGCCAATTGCATTGGCAGAATATTAAGGTAGTACGGTTGAATTGGGGTTCACGTTTAACACCATGATTTTTTGCATTCTATTGAAAGAGCTGACTTTGCTCTACATATCTGCAAAATTCTGTTTGGGCGTAATTAATTAATAATTAATTATCGGATTCATTTCCATAGATATTCAATATAAATAATAGTTGTTCATAGGGAATTTGGAAAATTAATTAACCACATCAATTATTGTCAAATCGCGACGTTTCGCTGAACAATGTCAGCTTCTTCAGGCTCTGAAACCAAAACGTATAATTCTTTATTCGTGATTACATTCTGTCACTCACAAAACAAGCCAAATAAACAATGAAATAAAATAATTAGTTGTATTACACATTTTTTCCATAAAAACTTATGTATAACGTCGGATTGTTTATAACCTCAAACTAACTCTTGTTCCCCTTACCTTGACATTATTGATGTTTTGTCAACTTAAAATTATTTTCCGTAACATGGGGTAACAAGCAGTCCTCAAACATACTTATTTCTTTTTTGCAACAATTCATATGCCAATTAAAACAAAAAGTGAACGAATACGTTACACAATTACAAATAAATTAAACAGATAACACAGGAATACAATGACACATTAGCTGGAACCTTAATCCCCATTTTCATGTATCTCCTCAACGACACAACTGCGCTAGGGACCCTAGGTTCCTGACTTATCTGCTCAATCTCGTTTTTCCCGCTTCTTTCTGAATTTACTCAGAATGCTACTATACATCCTGTTCAAGTTTAAAGTGTCTTCCCGTTTATTGACTGTGGGATTCAAGTAGATGTAGATCATCTCGCTGATGTTCCGTTTCCTCCAGTCTCTCTCATAGTCCAGTATGGTTGTATCATCAAATTTGAAAGAGTGACCCGTGTCAAAATGATGAGTCGCCAGAGCCGATTTATTATCGTTTAATATTTTATTTGGAGCACAATCATTTCTATGTTGGCCCAATCTGGTCTTTAATTTCTGTCTCGTTTGCCCAATATAGCATTTCGAGCATTCACACGGGATTTTGTATACTAACTCTGATCTGTCCGATACTGGCACCTTATCCTTTAAACTCGAGTATAAGTCCCCGATTTTATGGAGGTTATAAAAAACCAAAGTGGCGTTAGTGTTCTTCAAACATCGTTTTAGTTGCTGAGATAGTCCCTTGACTAACGGGAATTTGAAACTCTTATTCTCACGATGATCGTGGGTTTTTTGTTCCTCACTATCTCTCTTGCTTTTGAAATTCGCAACACATCTCATGATGAACTTTTCCGGATATCCATTATTTAACAAAATATCCTTCACTTTGTTCACGTTCACCAACATCCCGAAGGAGTTGGTACTGACAATAATCGAAGAAGAATGGGATAACTGGGCTTCCTTGATTAAAGTACAGAAGGACACTTTGATTGCTCTCATTCGATTCTGTTTTGAAACTAGCTATTTTAGCTTTGATGGCGAAATTTTCCTACAGATCGATGGTAGCAGCATGGGCAACCCAGCGAGCCCTGTGTTAGCGAGTCTGGTGATGAATTATGTGTTAAAAAAGGTATTAGACAAGGTACCTTTTGAAGTACCCTGGATAAAACTATACGTAGATGATACTATACTTCCTGTCCCTAAGGACTCCATAGGTCTCATTCTGGAGTATTTCAACTCAATCCATGAAAGAATCCAATTCACAGTCGAGACAGAAGCAGATAACACCATATGCTTTCTAGATGTCAAAGTCCACCGGTTGGAAGATGGTCTTTTGAAGTTAAATTGGTACCAAAAACCTACCAGTTCTGGAAGAGTAATAAACTTCCAGTCAAACCATCTGACTGCCAATAAAATCGGAGTGATCTATGGAATGTTACATAGAGCCATCGGCTTGAGCCATGATGACTTCCACGAGGAGAACGTGAACAAAGTGAAGGATATTTTGTTAAATAATGGATATCCGGAAAAGTTCATCATGAGATGTGTTGCGAATTTCAAAAGCAAGAGAGATAGTGAGGAACAAAAAACCCACGATCATCGTGAGAATAAGAGTTTCAAATTCCCGTTAGTCAAGGGACTATCTCAGCAACTAAAACGATGTTTGAAGAACACTAACGCCACTTTGGTTTTTTATAACCTCCATAAAATCGGGGACTTATACTCGAGTTTAAAGGATAAGGTGCCAGTATCGGACAGATCAGAGTTAGTATACAAAATCCCGTGTGAATGCTCGAAATGCTATATTGGGCAAACGAGACAGAAATTAAAGACCAGATTGGGCCAACATAGAAATGATTGTGCTCCAAATAAAATATTAAACGATAATAAATCGGCTCTGGCGACTCATCATTTTGACACGGGTCACTCTTTCAAATTTGATGATACAACCATACTGGACTATGAGAGAGACTGGAGGAAACGGAACATCAGCGAGATGATCTACATCTACTTGAATCCCACAGTCAATAAACGGGAAGACACTTTAAACTTGAACAGGATGTATAGTAGCATTCTGAGTAAATTCAGAAAGAAGCGGGAAAAACGAGATTGAGCAGATAAGTCAGGAACCTAGGGTCCCTAGCGCAGTTGTGTCGTTGAGGAGATACATGAAAATGGGGATTAAGGTTCCAGCTAATGTGTCATTGTATTCCTGTGTTATCTGTTTAATTTATTTGTAATTGTGTAACGTATTCGTTCACTTTTTGTTTTAATTGGCATATGAATTGTTGCAAAAAAGAAATAAGTATGTTTGAGGACTGCTTGTTACCCCATGTTACGGAAAATAATTTTAAGTTGACAAAACATCAATAATGTCAAGGTAAGGGGAACAAGAGTTAGTTTGAGGTTATAAACAATCCGACGTTATACATAAGTTTTTATGGAAAAAATGTGTAATACAACTAATTATTTTATTTCATTGTTTATTTGGCTTGTTTTGTGAGTGACAGAATGTAATCACGAATAAAGAATTATACGTTTTGGTTTCAGAGCCTGAAGAAGCTGACATTGTTCAGCGAAACGTCGCGATTTGACAATAATTGATGTGGTTAATTAATTTTCCAAATTCCCTATGAACAACTATTATTTATATTAATTAATAATGTAGTATTACACTTATAGCAATATCTCGAGAATGGTTCATTTTACAAAAAAAAAGTATGGAGACATTTCTTCTTCCAAATTCAATTTCCTATTCTTTTCATCCCAGACATTTTCTTCTCCCATCAATATTTTTCGAATTATTGCGGTCGAACGCAAAAAATTCACTATTTTTATCTTTTTTCCGCGAACGATAAGGAAGGTATCTTCGAACCGTTCGCGGGAAAAAGATAAAAATAGAGATTCTTTGGCATTCGAGCGCAATAACTCGAAAAATATTAATGGGAGAAGAAAATGTTTGGGATGAAAAAAATGAGAAATTGAATTTGAAAGAAGAAATGTCTCTATAGTTTTTTTTGTAAAATGAATCGTTCTCGCGATATTGCTATAAGTGTAATACTACATTATTAATTAATTACGCCCAAACAAAATTTTGCAGATATGTAGAGCAAAGTCAGCTCTTTCGATAGGATGCAAAAAATCATGGTGTTAAACGTGAACCCCAATTCAACCGTACTACCTTAAATCTGAGAATTCAAATGACACATAAGGGGTCAACGCCTGCTTGTTTTCATTTGAACGCATTTAGTGACCAACCTACTTGACAACCGTGCAGTTTCGTTGAGAGTCCAGTGATTACTGATTGAATACCGACCGGATGGAACCTGAGAAGGAGATAAAACTCTTGAATCCTGGCTTAGCTGAACTAATCTTGACCGACTGGGCCAGGATTTTCGCGCCCACTTCCGAGAATTATATAATTCTAGAAAATTTATTATCAACTTTCATAAATCATTTTGTGAAAATCAATTTTTTCATCATTTTTTCTGAAAAAGTCGATAATTCATTTTTCCAACCATATGAACTGATGGTCAAGGCTAGGGACTTGATATGGAAGGGGAAATACTAGTATATGTAAAAAAAAAAAGGAAAAGAGTTATACGTGTAATCGGCAGTATTCGGTAATCGGTCATGTTCAGATTCAACAACGACAAAGTTCAGATGACAGCTAGAACTGTTAACATAAAATATGAAATAAAATTTCTTGTTTTTTATTTTAGATTTTGTTTATTTTTTGTTTTTCATCTTGAATTTCTCTTATTTTTAGTTTCAAATGTTATCTTGTCTCATATTCTATTCTGACAGTTATTGGCTGTCATCTGAACTTTGTCGTTGTTGAACTTGAACATTACCAATTACTGAATACTGCCGATTACACGTCTTACCCTTTTTTTCTCTTACATATCTATTAGTATTCTCCCTTCCGTACCAAATCCCTGGCCCTGCTGATGGTAGATGATCTCACGTTTCATTCACGATGGGTCCCAAAGTCCTTACAACCAATAGAATCGAAGATATCCCCGGAAAAGTAAAATTTTCAATTTCGCAATTTTTTCCTAATGTTCAGCTGAATTTGAATTTGAATTTTTAAAAATGAATTTCCTCAACTTTTGAATCAAATCGCCAGAAAAATCGTATGATCAATCGAATATTTCCACTGATTTTAAGCGATTGTCATTACATAAAACATCAAAACTAAAATATATCCATTTCACTTCTCATGCCTTTTCCCCCCACTTTCTCCTACATTCTTGGATTACGAAATGATCACCATTCACTACGAAAGTAAACCATAAAGTTCAAGGGAAGAAAAAAGTAATCCGTCCACAAATGCTTCTTTCCTCTAAATTTTTTTCTCTCCGTGATAATACCCAGTATTTTTACGTCCCCAGCTTCCCATTAGACATTGACGATCCATTAATGATTACAATAACCGTATTATTCCATAAATCCCACAAATAACGACACCAATAAAACGCAAATCCTTTCTGATCCATGAATAAAAAAAGCACGAAAAAAAATATGATTTTATTACCCCATAAATTGACTCATGAAGCTTAGAAATCTGTGTTTGCACATAAAATGCCAGAGTCCAAAGAAATATACAGATTTTTTCAAACCATTATTTATAGATAGCACGTGTGAGAATTCTAAATGAATTAGTGAAAGGGATATTCCCATTGTGAGTTTTAGGATGGTTAGAGGTAGCTGTCAAGTATGATTTGGGACCCTCGACAATTGCATTCAACTCGATTTGCATAAGGGCGTATTTGGGGCTGTGTCAGCCCTCACTATCCCTCTCTAAGCCCTCTCGCACTCGCATTCAGCCACCCACCGCCCCTTTTACAGTGTTACACAGTTGGTGGAGAATAGTTCTGCACGATCTCGAGTATTTGGATGGTTAATTAAGAACGTTGGAATGGAAACTACCTCGTGGAATGAGGGAGAAAGGAGGGATTTCACGTGTGTGGTTAACTCTATGTGGTTTTGGCCCTACTCCAAGTCAAACGCATCGTAAATCCTATTTCATCACTGATTGCCAAACAATCGATGAATATTCACATTCGAAAAAAAAAATGAGAAAAAAGACGAAGGTGAAAAATAATTAAGCGATGGGGAAATTTAGTGAAAAAAAAGTCTTCAAAAAATCAATAAAATTAAAATAAACATCTTTATTCATCTCTGCTTTATTTCGATGGGAATTTTAAAATATAGTTTGATGTGTGAGAGAAATAAAATCGATAGAAAACAGCTGATTGTTGGTGAGAGAAAGAGCGATTCTGTTGAGAGAGCGAGGAAGAAAGATGGGGGAAATGATACACCTAGATGGTGCGCATGCGCAATGCACACATGCGAGTGTGTTTAACGCATGCCGGGGTCGACGCCTAAACTCCACAAAAATGATACTTGACTTTTCAATTTTTTTCAAATGAATTTAATGATAATTTGTTTGTTCATTGTAGTACAAATGCAGTGTTATTGAAAAGTTTTTCGAGTGAATTACTGTGAGATCAACAAGGTCCAAGGATCATTGCATGATTATTTTTTACTGGGTAAACAAGATGAATTATAATCTGGATGAAAAAAGTTGAATTTAATAATTTTTATCACTCACGGTCTATCTGGCTGGGACCTTCTCACCATGTAATCAGCTCTCTGTATTTCCTCGGCTCTTGTAACACTTTTTGTACGTCTTAACCTAACTTTCGACTCATTATCATGCTCTGGCATTTTTGTATGAGTTCTTCAACTATTTTCTGTCCACGGGTGTTTATCTTGAGGGTTAATAAACTCAGTAAATCACTAATTTTACTGGTGTACGAATAAACAATTCTGAAAACAACGAAATTTTCTGGTTTGTACTTTGGCGCGATGTTTACCGAGACTCGGCGGGTTCTACTGGACGTTATATCAGCAAATGCGACTAAGAGAAAAAAAAATGGAACGGAATAGTAGCACTGATTTTTATAACGCAGCAATGGAAAAGAAGAAAAATTTATGATAAAAATTCGTGACTAATTAATCCAGTATTTTCAACTGATAAATTGTACGTGCGCACGTGATAGAATTGGAATGACCATTAAATTTTTAGATAGATAATCAATTTCATATAAGATAAAATACTTTAACCACTACCTTACACTATAACGTATTTCAGAAGACTGTTGAGAATTGATTACGAACTTTGGTCTTCTCGAGGGCATCTGGGATTAGAGGATAGAGAAAAAAAAGTGATTGGAATTGTCGGTAACTTCGTGTCAACATTCTCTTCCTCTTCTTTGATTCCATGCACTGCATGATTACGTTTCGTAATGCTAGGATTGAAGATACTTGGTTTTTTAAGTAATTTTTTTCTCCAAAGAACTAGTCAAAATATTTTTATGTTAATTTAAGTATAAGAAAACTTTCATTATAAGACTTGCATTACGTTGCCTTAGAAAGAAAAAGTGGCATTAGTGCTATGCATAAGCATAGCACTTACGCCACTTTGTTTCTACGGAGACGATTCGATATTGCTACGTTGTTTAAAAATTACTATTGAGGTTTATTATTGAGACTGGTAGGAACAGCAGAAATAATTGCTTATATTGCTAAGTTCTAAGGTTCTGCAAGAATGTTTTACCACTTATAAATATATATCCAGATGAGACCAAATAAAAGTTCTCTTCAAGACAAACAAAAACACGTAACACTAGAATGAAACTCGCATAAATTTTCTATTGTCGTACTTTTTTTCATTCTAATGAATTTTCCTTCTTTGTCTCCTTGAGACTCGAGTGAATAAATAGATCGTTAAAGTCAATTGAATTTAATGATGTTTCTTATCTTTCTGTTGATAAAAAGAGGAGAAAAAGAAGGGAAAATTGAAAGGTATAAAATATAGATTACCTCCGTAGAAAACTTGAGAAGGAGAATTCGACGCGGTAACTTGAGAAAACTTTGATTCACTTGAAACTAGAACATTTAGAGAGAGAACGAGAGGGGTCGGGGAGAGATTGAAGAGAGAATGAGGAGAAGATTCACTCGGAGGTTGGCTACTTTTCTACAAGTAAACTAGTCGACCTTACGGACTCCTTAACTCACTGTAAACATCCGGGGGAATGGGCTTTCTTTGGGTTTCTCATCCGCTACGCGTAAGTGAATTTTACTTTCGGGTAGTTTGGGTCTGGGGGAACGTTTAACCACTATCCTCAGCTGTGATAGGCACTTTCTTTTGGATTTACTGGACGCTTGAGGAAGAGGGGGGGGGGATACTTCTACTTCGGATAAAAGCTCTTTAAAAAACTAGGAGATTTTTTTTATTTAAGTTTGTCTTGAAGTATATTCAATCCAATGATTTCAAGATATTTGGAGTTCTTCATTGATTTTATCGTCATGCCAAGTGAAAAAGTTTAATGGGCTTTCACTGAGCAAATAAGTAAGCTCATTAGAAGTTTTTCAAGTAATTTATGTCGTCACCTTAAAAACAGAGTGGCGTAAGTGCTGTGCATAAAGATAGCACGTATGCCCCTTCGTTTCTAAGGCGACGATGTAATGAGATATAATTTTTTTTTTGATGCGTGATCGCGGGATACAATTTTTGAGTCTTTTGAGAGTCTTCTACGGTCTTCAAAGACCCCCAGAAAGACTTTTCGGTCTCTGGAGTGTCTCGCAAGTCCCGCAACTGTCTCTACAGTGTCTCTCGTGTCTCTCTGTGTCTCTCCCGTAAGGACTTTTATCTTTGCTGGTCTCTCCCGTAAGGATTCGAATCTTTGTTGGGCTTTCAATGAATTTATGGAGATGTACAGAGACATGAGTCCTTACGGGAGAGACTGAAAGATGAATTAACTCTTTCATTTTAACTTAATAATTTTTAAGTTCTAAATTTTTACAATATTTGGAAATTATGTTTTTCTTCTCATATTTGACTTCAATCAAAATTCCCAACATCAAGGGAAACTGGGGTAAAACGTACGTAAGGGATCAATGGATACATTTTATAGTCTTGGTATTTATACTATGAAAAACTTTTGAAATTGATAAAAATATTGAAGATGGGTTTTTTTCTCTTGATTTTATTAGAGAGCTGAGGAAATTTGTGCTGAAAATTATGTGTCTGAAATTTTTTGTTTCAATTTTTTAATTGTTTAACTTCTGATCCTCCATTCAATAGAAATTTGCAGCCGTTATTCTTTAAAAATTGAAAGAGAAATATGCGATGCATATTTGAGCCCAATTGAGATAAGGAAAAGTATATGATTCAGATTAGCAGTGGCCAACGGGAGAATTTTAGGCGATCACTAGAGTTAAGCAGCATCGAACACAGTCAGTACTTGGATGGGTGACCGCCTGGACTATCTCAAGAACTACCGGACCGATTTCTTTTTTTTTTCATTCGCTTCATCTTTATGTGATTATAATTATTGTCATGATAGGTGATTTTTAATCATATAATTAGGCGAGAAATAGGAAAAAACGTTAATTAGCAGCATGAGAATCGTGGTCGCGACGAGACGAGAGACTGAGTCTCTGCGCTGAGGACTCTGGTTCGTTGAGCAGGGACTGAGAGTCCCTGTAGGAGAGACACGTGTCCCGTACGGGAGGTCAGCAAGGTGTCTCTAGAGAGTTCCTGCCATGGCGCGAATAGGGACTCTGTCAGAGACCGGGACAGGAGTCTTTCGACCACTGAAAAACTCGATTTTTTTTATCCCGGGATGGAATTATCGTTTTTTTTTAAGTTCCTTCTTTCCGTTAGGGACTTTCAATTGATTGAAACGAACAAATTGAATTTTCATAAAGATTTTAATTTTCTGAGAATCTTTTATTATTCACATATTTTTACTCCACCTTCCTCTAATATATTTCATGAAATCAGATATTTCTCACGTGCATCCGTATACGCGCTTGGATGCAGCGCTCGTATCTCCTCAAGGATATTGGGTGAGTGCAGATCGCCCGAAGCTACTAAAAGTTATCCTCTTATTGTACATTCAGTGTGGAAAGCTAGAACGGATTTTTTTGTAGCAATGTTCCCTGAAGTTTGATAACGTGTGACCGAATCTATACATTGAGCTCCTACTGTATCACAGTTCCATATGAATTTAAATTCACCATCACTCTGACGTCGCACAATGTTGCTGCGTTTTTTCCTGTAACCTCATTCGTTTAAAAAAAAATATGAAATACATTTATTCATGCAAATAGTATACTGAGAAAAGAATAGTAGTAAAAATGAAGAGAAAATTGTTTCACTAGTCTTTAACAGATATCGTTTCAAATGATGAAAAATTTGTAAAAATTGAGGAATTTATGAAAATCAACAAATTTCTTAATTGTTGAAAACAAATGTTCGTTTGGAACTAATAGAACAAATAATGAATTAGGTTGTTGTCGTTAAAATTGAAAAAAAAAACTAATTGCTGGAAAAAATTACTTGTTACTATTGAAACAATTCATTCCATCATTTTTACTACTTTTCGGTTTCAGTGTAGGATTCTCGTAATAATTATAAACTTTTTATACTTTAAATTACTCTGTGCACTCAAGAAAATTTGAACATTCTACATCTTTATGATATTGTAAATTATTCACTAAATAGAATTAATGTTAATTATTTCAAATAATCTTTTTTTTTAATCAGTTTCTTAGGAAATGTCACTTTATCTGAGAAGGTAAAAGAATATAATTGCAGCATTTTTATTTAATTAAAAATTCTGTATCAAAGGATTCAAAAGAAATTAGTGAACGACGAATAGCAAAGTAGAGAAAAGCTCTGCTGGCCTAGTGTAGATATCTCGCAAGCTATTCCATCATGTTTGAATGTAAAATCCCTCTGCAACGATATAATTCATATTCCCTTGGTAAAAGGAGCGCTCAGCCGGCGATAAGTGATAACAGCATTTTCTCTTTTTTATCCTTCTCGTTCTTTTCATTATATTCTTTTTTTAACCGCTGCCAACTAGAAAAATATGGCTCTGAAGATTGAAGATTAGAATTTAACGGTTGATTCTGTTGACGGCGTTCTAAACTTTAAATGAAATATCTTTCAAATATATATATTTTCAAATTGTTTTGTCTTCAGGTGAAGGGTAGATGAGAAGAATTTGATTTCATTCATTTTCATGAACGTTAAACCTACCCGTCAAGAGATACGTCGATGTTTGGAAAAGCCCTTGAGGGTTAACTGGCACTAACCAGGCGCTGTAGTACCGCCATATATATATGTATAGAAAGAGAAGAGACATTGATGTTTGATGCCAGAATACGCTCCTCTCCTGCCGTAAGCCGAGACTAAGAGGCTATTAGTTAGCTCAACGTTGCTTGGACTAACAACGCCACTCACACCATTCTGTACCTGACATCAACGATAGGTCCCTTTTCGCCAGGGCACTGTAAAAGATCTTATCTAGTCTACTTTACATAATGTGTCTAACAATATGCTACACTTTGATGTAGAAAAAATTCGTGAAATGAGAAATTGATAAAGAAGATCTTTTGGGGGAAAATTATTTAAACAGAAATTTAAAAGAAATTTCCGGGGGAAGATACATTTTTTCATTGCTTACATGATTATTCATTGAAATAAATAATAGGTAAATCATTGATAAATATCTTCATCGCATTGAATTCAAACTCACCCAAAAGCTGTTTTTGCCTTTTTTTAAAAGCATATTCCGAAAACTAAGTGGGACAGCAGAATTATTGTGAAAATATTCTTTGTAGCTCTTGAAACTCTCTTCAAAAAAGTAATCAAGGTAAAATTGCGCTCTCTCGATTAGTTTTCGAGATATTCCCTAAAGAAGATTGGCGAAAATAATCGAGTTCTTCTGTTATTTATATTCTCTTCCCACGTAAACATGCAAGCTTATTCCAATCTCCCACCGAGACTCACGATTTCCCCTCGTCCGTGCTCATACATCCTTAATTCGTGAGCGAGCGAAAGAGCAATAACCCACATCTAATTTTTATATAATTTATGCTGGAGATATTCGATATAATGAGAGGGTCATTCGAAAATGTTTATTCTTAGTATAATTATCGGCAAGTGGATAATTCGAAGTCAATTTGACACTTGTCGTGACGTTATAACATTAAGATTTAGTCTGTGAGAGTTTCTGATCGGCTGCAAGAGATAAATCTCCGCAATTCACAATCATAAAAACAATACTCGAACGTTAACTATTGCTAAATCATTATCTGCGGAATGGAAATCAGTGCAGAATGGTGAAGCAGTACCTAAGGCCGCCATTTAACGGAACGTCTATTGGACAATAAAATGACGGTGTACCCTGAAGGTCAGCAGAAACTGGAAAATCTCATCGTTGCATCAATATTTCTTCTTACTCTTCTTTATTATGGCTCCGACCATTTAGTCATCCGGCAGGCATTAATATTTTTTTGAGAATAGTTCATTTCTGTATTATAACTTTCTTCCGCAGTAATTGACAGTAATAAAAAGAATGAGTAACGATATTTCCCAACAAAATTCATTCAATCTTCCACATGATCATGAATACCATTCACGAACTCTATTAATTCTATCAGCTTACAAAAATAAAATCAGTTGCAATAAGGTGAAACCGAAGAATCTATTTTTTTCTCATTCATCTCCTGAGAATATATCGGAAACTGATCGAGATAGCGCCATTTTGCCCGAATCTGTTTTTGTAACTCTTGAGATTTTCTAGGAAAAAAAATCACGGCAAAGAGGGCATATTTTTATAAGTTTCCGGGATATTAGAATTCAGAGAGCTTCCAATGCAGGTGTTTGGTTCGTAGCTAACATAAGTCACTACAATCCGATCTTAGCCATCAGGGGAGAACAAGGGTGGGCTCTCATAGCTAATAGAAGGGTTTACCAAATGGGTTGTTATTTACATAAGGTTATTAATTTGGGGGAGACTGATTTGATCGGTGATGATCTGAAATTTCGATCACCAACTGCCTTGCAATGACAACGTCATCAAACAGATATATCTGATCGATGACAGGAACTTATAAGGTATACCTTATATGTTCCTTCTTTAAAGTTAACAGTATATCAAAGATCTTTTGTTGTTCCAGCTAGGCAGTTCTGGAATCAGCTATTTACCTTCGAAAATCACGTGTGCTCCATATCATTTTCTATTTTCGGCGCCTTTTTTTTTAACATCTCATGGCACAGGAAACTGAAGAAAATGTTACAACCCTTCGATTTTGTACTGACATAGTTATTTTTCCATTATTCCGACTGTTGATTACTATTTATTTTTATTCATCATGAATTGTTATTACTGCTTCAATTTTTATTGTCAACTTAATTATCAGATGTTAATGAAGCTGAACCTTATCTGCAATTGTAACACTTCAAAGCTCCGATGGGTTTTCTAAAATCTGGAGTCTTCCATTAAATAAACCAAGAAAGATATTCTATTAATCACAATGATAAGTCGATTTATCCTGTTTCATCTCTCAACTACTGAATCCTGAAAAAAAAATTATAATCTCAACTATGACATTTAGAGAATGATAATGCTGAAATGATTAATGCAAATTCTGATCTACGTGTACGAAGTTAATATTGAGTTTATAACAGACACTGACGTTAGTTTAAAACTTGAGTGAATAAATCTTACGTACGAGATGCTGACATTCAAACTCATATACCTCCTTCATGACGAGTAAAATAACATTCAAACTCGATTAGTAGTCTGAGCACGTACGTTATTAGCCATTTTCGTGAGAAGGCTTCTCGGAAAGCTAGGTGTAGAGGCTAAAGTGTTGGGTTACATGTAAGTATATCATCACATTTAGTAATGATCAAAGCTTATAGAAGGTTATGCAGAATGATTTCGTTGATTCTTAAGGGTAGAAATTTCAAATTACTTTGAGTGGTTAATCATTGTAACCACCTCAAAAAAAGGGTTTTTCTTGGAAACTATTTGACGGATTAAGCTGAAATTTCGAGGAGAGTAAACGACACAGAGAATGAATATGCTGCAGAAGAATTGAGTTTCTATATTGAGCAGTTGCTGAGGAAGGCCAAGAAATGTCAGTCACATGTCCAGGTACATACAGACATACATACATACATACACAGAGAGAAATGTTTTCTTAATTTAAGAATGTGCAGGTCACTCAAATTAAGTGACTTTTCTCACTTAAATCAAGTGACTTTTTCCTTCTTGATTTGAGAAAGTAAAACTCACTTAAGTCAAGTGCGTTTTCTCACTTAAATAAAGTGACTTTTCTCACTTAAATCAAGTAACTTTTTTTTTCTTAATTTAAGAAAATAAAAGTCACTTGAATTAAGTGACTTTTTTCACTTAAATCAAGTGAGTTTTCTCACTTAAATCAAGTGACTTTTTCTTTCTTAATTCAAGTGACCTGCACATTCTTAAATTAAGTGACTGCACATTCTTAAATTAAGAAAACATTTTTCTCTGTGTACGGACATTTTTTTCCACTATCATTTCTCGACGTTTCGGATCATTTTGAGTTATATTCCGATAAAAACTCAAATTCGAAAGAAGTTGCAATTACAAAGCTTCCATTCGGAAGAAAAAACAGTAATGTTTTGTTAATAGAAAATATCTAGATTAACTTTTTGAAAGTCCCTTACGTATTTCACTTCGAAATGTCATTCTAAGGATACTGTTGAAAATTCATTTGAAAAAATAAAAATGGGCTGAGTATGCTGCGTGCCATTTCGAAAAATCATACTCCGATAAAAACGCGTTCAGAACCAACGCATTTTAACATGTGTTATGAATATGAATAAATACCTAAGGAAAAATTCGAAATTTAATCATAAAAAATAGATCCTAGGTGATGAGCTTTCTTGCCCCTATTTTTGAAGATTCAATGTATTTTTTAACTCAAAAGAAGAATTCATTTTTTGCAAATTTTACCGTGGTTCAACACCTCAATTAGCCTGAGGAAGAGAAACGGCAATGTAATTATAAAAATTGAAATCCGATTAGAAAGTAAGGAAACTCTATATTTGCAGAATATCGTGTTGTCATTGATACTTTACATGTAGGACTTATTCATTGAGTTTCTCTGACCATTGCACTTCTTTACCATTTTTATTAAAAGGATTCAAGTAGAACAAGATGTTTGTTCCAGATGAAAATGGAGTAGACGTGATCAATCATTCACCAGAGGAATTGTTAATTCTTTGGAGAGACTTAGAGTTATTGAATATTATTTGGGGTGATTTCTGAATTTGTAAAATTTATGTGGAGAACTGGAGTCAAACTCTGAGTGAAAACTAAAACTTCAATGGAGTCTGCATATGAATTCGTGATTATTAGAATTCGAAAGTTGATGTAGAATGAACTCATCGATATTCATTTATTTTTTCATAGAAATTATGGAGTTTATTAGGAACTTCATATGTAATTCAACGGAAGACGACTGGAAGAGCAGAATGAGAAACTTCAGAAAACATTGATTACATAATAAAATTGGAGTGAAGCAGGAATATGATTAAATAGATTGAAGTGTTTTTGAAAAGGAATACTTTACACCCTCGTTCCGAAAAATGAATTCAAATATTCATAAATTTCATATCCACGTGAATGCTTCCGTCGAAGAGCCATAAAATAGAAAAGATTAAGTGTCTTGGGGTGTTGAAAATAGAACTACGAAAATCGGGAGGGGGAATACACGGAGGCACCACAGGTAATGGGTGATCGTAAAACTACCAAACGAGACTACCACACGTGAGCCTCAAATGTTGAGTTACGGTTGCCAACGTGGTGTATTATCTGTGGATAAAGACCATACGACTTCCCAACCCACGTAAGCCACAATGGTTTCGTCTACAACTTTTACGACACTCGTTCTACTTCATGCACTAAGTTTAATGCATGAAATTAACAATTTCATCACCATCGAGCATAGTTGAGATGTTAGAGGCTCATTAGAAAGGAAGTTTGACATTGGAAGCTTTAAATAGAACATTTGAATGCGACAGAAAAAGAGTAGTGAAGAGATAAAACTGGATGAGTTCATTTTTGGACTTAGGAATATTCCATTTTTCTTCTTTTTTTCTTGTTCAATTGGTGGAAAACTACCAGAAAACAGTTCATTGTTTGAAAAAATTCAATTAAAATTCTCTATTGGCTTCGAAATTTAGCGACCGACTCGAGTCGGGATATCCCGACAAATCAGAACACATCATTTTTTTTATTAGAAAACAGACAGCAAAAAATGATTCATAACAATTATTTGTGAAGCGTCCCAAAAGTATCATTTTTTTGCCAATTTTTCATTTTTGGTTTCGAATAGAAGCTATGTAATTGTGATTTTTTCGAACTTGAGATTTCATCGGAATATGACTTTAAATAATTGCGAATGTCGGAAAATTATATTTTAAGAAATGTCTCTATGTATGTATGTGTGTGTATGTATGTAACGGCGTATATCGTCACTCTTCTCGGGAACGGTTATATGTGGCGATCTGGAAATTTGACAGTATTTTCCCTTTCCATGCAAAATGCTGCCAGTTGGATTTGAGCGTAATCAGTTGGGGACTTCCCAAGAAAAGTGGAATTTTCAAAATATCGCTTTTTTGAGTTTTCTCAGCGGAAAATCAATTTACAGCGTCCATCCTCAACGAGGAGATGCACATTTAACTTTCGGCGTGCCGAATTCTCCGATTTCGGGTTTAATTTATTATATTAAATTCAATGTCATTTTAGAAAAAATGCGATTAACACGATAACTCAAAAAACATTTGAGTTAGAGACTTCAAATTTCAAGACTTTGTACATCTTATGAGTGCAAACTTTGGTATTGAATCTGGGCAAAATCGGTCCAGTCGTTCCTGAGATATTTGCGAAAAACTATTCAATGAAGAAGAGGCTATATCTTTGGAACTTCTGAACCAATTACATCCGAATTCAGCTTGAAAGACTTATCCAGATGAGCCTAACCGATGCTCAATATTTCATATTTTTCTGAAGAAATTTTCTATACGATTATATAGAAAAAATTTTCTTTTTAAATTCCGATTCTCCTCCATTTTTTCTGAGAAAATGTGAATCTATATCATGTATTAGCTAATAAACTTCGTATACTGTTTTTAATGCTTGATGAAGGACGAAAAATTTATATATTTTCGAATATTTAAGAAATTTGTATTTCAGAAATTTTGATTCTTCTGACATTTTTTACACGAATAGTATCATTTTTTTTAACTCCAAGGGATAATCTTATGCAAGAATAAACCGATTTTGATTTAGATAAATAGAAATATTGTCTGAAACGTGGACTCTAATTTTCAGATTTTGAAGTTTTATAATAAATTCTTAGATTTCATGTAATATTCAATTTTCCGCTATCAAATGATCTCATTTGAGTAAGAGAGATTATATTTAGATTTTGTTAAATTAAATTTCATCAAAGCTATTATTGAATAGAGTGTTGGAAATTCAATTAGGAAGCTTTTTGTCAATTGTATTGGCAGAAAATTAAATTTCTGTTAATAGTAGAGAAATTATCGAGTAACGCACAGGGGATGAGATTTACCAGCAATACACATTGCCTGGGGCTCCTGCTTTTTTTTTTTAGTAAATTACTGGAAACTAAGCAAGATAGTGAGACTCCCCAATTCCTTTTTGTAGCTCTTAAAATTCTCTACAGAAAACGATTAGGGCAAATTCGTGTTATCTTCCTCAATTTTCGAGATATTTATGGAAAAGAAGCATAGTTGGGCACTCGTCAGGCATTAAGGGTTAACAAAAGAACAAGTGAATTGTAATTTTTCAAAATCGTTGTTTAACCAAAATTATAATTTTTTCCATGAAATAATAAAATTAGGGACTCTCTAGTGATCTTCTTCAATCATTGACACTCTTTTATTATAGAAATATGAATGAATATCGTTGAACAATTGGTTTGAAAACTCAACATTTGAACCCCTTAAAGCGGTTCTACAATCAACGTGAATTTAATTTTTCGCGACACAAACCACGCGCTTTAACAAACTTGAAGCGAATGATTAACCGGAATTAGATATACCCTATTACAATTGTTAATTAATGATTGAGATTATTCTCCATAATCCTTCATTATTTTGAGTACCAATCGGGGAGATTTGGTATTATAAATGTATAATATGGAATATCGAATGTTATCGCCATGAAAATTCATTACAAAATTGAATCAAGTCACCTGGATCAACCATCCACGCTATTATTGCAATTCCCAATTGGTTCAGGATTCAATTTTGAAACGGCAAATTGAAATATTCAATAATGCTGGTTGAAAAAAAAAATCAGTCTCTATTATAAAATTCAGAGGAATTTTAAGCATACAATTAATTTCCGTTCAAGACCGGCAGTTTGACTGTTCGGTCTGTGTACGGCACGGCGGATCTACCGGGTTAAGCAGCATTGCGTCTGGTTACTACTTAGATGGGTGACCGCTTGCCGTACACAGATTCGAATAACAAAATGATCGGTGAGGTGCGACTACAGAGAATTAGTGTGCCTTTCTCGTCAACGTGGCAGAAAAGCACATTAAGGCTCTGTACTAATCCAGCTGCGCTGATCAGGGTTTTCCATAGTTTCCCCTGGTTCACGGCAAAATCGGGGCAGTAATAGGAAGTTGATCCATGGCGCTCGCAAATAGGGCAGGAAGGGGTGAGAAGTAGGAGAAAAGCAGGCAGTTAGACTGGAAAAACACTGAAATGGGGTAAGGGGTGGATGTACAAAAAGAGAAATCTATGTACAGTACTGGAAATAATATAAAAAAAAAAAAAAATTATAATTTCCGTTCAAGATGAGTTGAGAAAGTAGAACGTCCCTTTGAATTTTCCTTAACGTCAAAGAAATTTAAAAAAAAATCAAGAGCCCAAGCACAGCTCGATGATATTCGAATTTCATTAAAGTATTCCACTACCCATATGTTCTTGAATATGAAAGAAACTCAACGGAGTATGTATAAAAGGAGAAGGAATAAAAAAAAGATCAATTCAAGTGGCTGCGACAGAAATGACTATTTTTTGACCACAAAAAAATACCCCAGTGAGAGCATATAAAGTCACAGTCCTTTATAGCACATCCCCATGTGTTAACCATGAGCCAATGCTTGACAAGGGTCTCAAATCGAACGTGATTCGTTCTCTGGAATAAAGGAGACTGTGGAAAAAGGAAGTGAGGATCGGTGAGTCTTTCCGTTTCTTTTTTTTTCTCCTAACCTCCGCCAAGAAAACCTTTGGTATAGGAGAAGAAAAAGAGGCCTTCGAATCCTTTTTATTTTACGATGGCAAACGTCCAAAGACGTCTCATCGGTTGCCCTCCGATCCCAACGAATTTCAAAGTGACCCTTTTCAAGGGGTCAAAGCACGTTCTACTGAATTACATCAATATTCCACGTGTTGAAAAAGCGAAAAAAAAACTCTTTTTCTCATACAAACGGAGGACAAAAATTTATATTAAAATCAATGCTTCTGCAGATCCAGGTGATCGAGGTGATACTGGTGATGAAATAAAGATAAGTTTTATTGGAAAATGAAATTTGTCATTTTCTGATGCAATCGTCGTTACACAGAGACTGAGAGAAACGAATGAAGGATGTCGGGTATACCACCGTCAGCTTAATCCGATTTACAGTAAAACTTGTTATTGATGAACTCTATCTTTCTCTCTCACACACACTTTCAACAGAGATAGAATTCTCTTTGATCCAAGTCACACGGTGAATTCTGAACATCTGAGCAATTGGCGGAGATGGATACGAGGGATAGTGAATGAAATGGAATGAATGTTGGAGTAGAGTACTCAACTACCCACAGTGAATAGTAAATCGTTAACGATGAAGTAGATGATAAAAAAATGAATGAGAAAATTAGTAATTCATGAGAATTTGCGTATGGAAATTACGGCGGAGAATCTTGTTTAATTCACAAGGATTTAATCTAATCAATGTTATGGGTAAAATTTACCGATTGATAGAGTATTGTGTGCATTGGGGAAGATTCTCATCATGTGGAGAGAACAATGAGTGGGTTTGTTGGAGAGTTAGGCAAACATTTGTTCTACTGTGATCGGAATCTGCTAGTAGTGAGCTCACTACTCCAGCAACTTATCAATTATTGATAATAGCAATGATCAGGATTTTCCATTAAATTCTTGATGCTGAAGTTGATTTTTCTTTCGTAATTCTTTGCTCAAGTGCTTCTGTATTATCTTCAACTTGCATCTGGTTATTACAAAGAATATTTTTTTTCTGCTCCCTCTTCGCAGGATGGAATCGATGTAAAAACAATTGAATCATCTGACTATGCGTCCTCGAATGATTTTCTTCAAATTTGGTGGAATAACGAATCATGTTATTTCCGATTCTTGTGGAAAAATTTGAAATTTCCCGACCACGTACTTAATGAGATACTCAATCTCAAAGTTTCAAATTTCAACACAGAGTAAATGGTAGTACCTCAAAAATCAAGCAAGTTTGGCAGGTTTTATCACTTTTTCTCAAAATCCAGTCGAATGATTTCGATAAAAAATTATAGAGGAATTTTTTTTAGTATTTTGGAGTTATTTGAAATTAATTTAGCTTCCTTGACCATGTATTTTTTTCTTCATTTTTGAAGACAGAAAAATTTGGTAAAATCCACGATTAAGTGAAGCAATCTTGGCCGCTTCTTGGACGAGATGGACTGCTTTACTCGGCATAGTTGTGTGTGTGCTCTATCGTTATTTACGTGCAATGAATGTTTAGCTGCGTGCAAAGAGCACCATATCGTTTGAGGGATACCGAGAATTTTCTAAAAAATCTTATAATTTGCGTTGAATTCATCATTAGATGCAAAATTTTATACTTCGATATAGAATAAATGAGTTTATGATACATCAGAATTGATATGCAATACATGCACCGAAAACCTTTTCCATGGAAGTTCTGCTGCCCTGATTTTCATACATCCCTTTTTCATAGGACTAATTTGAATCTTGAGTGTGAATCACAATGAATCTTTCCCCTGCTGAATCCATAATAGAATCGAAACATTCTCTGAAAAGTAATTTCTTTCACTAAGTGATTGATTAAGGATAATTGCAGTGAAAATTAATGACATAGACTTCAATTATATTCTGTGCTATTCCATGACGAAGTTTAAATTACTGCACATTTATTTCAAATATTTACATAAATTATAATAATATTCAACGATAATTTTTCTCAGTCACTTATTATATCATTCATCAGAGATAAATATCCTTCATTATTCTCTCAACTATGGAAAATCGTTTTTCACAAGATTTTCGTATTGCTTAATTTCTTTTTTCCTTTGTCATTATCAAGGGAATGAGTGAAAGCTTTTTTAAATTATCTTATCTAAAAAGGAATTATTCAACCCTAAGGCATAATTTGATGTTCATATCTCAAATAATTCTTCATAATTCTTTTTCCAAATGACAATAAGATCAGGCTATTGTCAACATTCATTTTTACATTTCAGAAAATAGTAATACACCGAGAAAAAAATTCCTTATGCTTGGAAATATAGTTGAAGAATTTTGAAAATTTTAAAAACTTCATCGAAAATGGTTAGAGAATTTTCACTGTGAAATGCGATAGTAGAATAAATTTTGGAGAGCATCAGAAATGGTGATTTAAAATAATTAATATTGCGAATTAACTTGTTTTCAAAAAATTTATTGCATTTCAGCATTGTTCAGCGGAAATATCCCGATATTTTAGGTAATTTCAAAGAATTTCAGAAATCCACCCATTTCAATACCATTCGAAATTTCATTTTTCAATCTAGCAGCCAATGTGGCCAAATATTAAAGACTTTTGTCCTAGTTCCTTTCTCGTTTATCACGTGATCAAACGTAAAAAAACGGTATGCGATAATTTCCTATCAACATTTAAAACTTTTCGATGAATAATCAAAAGTTTCTTCGTTAAAACAAAAAAAACGGAAAAATCCGCATCAAAGCACAAAAAAATCAATTAATCCCTTCAAAAAATTCATAAATTTTCATCCACATCGTTTGAACTTTTGTCTATTATTATATTTATTATTATCTTCTCCGTATAATTTTTAAATTAAATTTCAATCAAATTAATCTTCATTAGCTAAATTTTGTGACGAAATGGTCTTTGTATTCTCAATTTATATTTAATTAAAATTCAACGATGCAGTTAATTGAAGAGATTGAAACTAGTACGAAACCTTAGCTATAATTTTGGCATTGACTGTGGCGATGGTGATGCTGTGAAAGTTTGTATCTCATCAAGTGATATTTTAGCTGCATGCTGTAGATCGTCCATGCTCTTCCTCGTTTTAGAAGATATACCATCAATTTGACGTTTTGCACTATTTGCCAGGTCCTTAACTTCAGCATCTAAGTTTATAACCCATTCAACAGCTTGTCTTCCCTTTAAAATATAAAATGGATAGAAGCTAAATGCGTTGGATAATTTGAAACGTAATAGGAATTTCTAGTTTTAATGAAAATTGAACTGTCATTCTTCATTCTACATTGCTTACCATTCCAGCATTGAATGAAATCCTCTTTGTCAGCAATTCCTCCATGTAAGAAGTGAGAGGAACACCGAAAACTGTGACTTTTGCTTCTTGTGTTAGTAGTGTTTTTTTGCTGTCCTCTGGATGCGGTACGTACTTCAACGTCTCATCAACGGCTATGTATTTGCAGAATGTTAACTGCAAGAAAAATGACAAGCATGCATTATGACTTTTATTTCCTCATTGAGGTCTTTCTCAATTTCAGGATGGAATACTGCTGTTAATCTGGGGAAAAGTGGAGTAAGGTAGCGATTCTGACGAAGCGGCTCAGAATTCTCTTAAATTCTCTTCGAGTGATTCTCATAAAATAAAACATTAAAACTAAAACTCATCCGTTTCACCTCTCATGTCTTTTTGACCTCACCCTCCCCTATATGTTAACTCATTTTCAGGGTATTTTCTGTAGAGAAAAAATGAACTTACAATAAAAATTTTCAATTAAAATTTTCATATCTCCGCTTGATTTCAATATATTCCTCAAAAGCTCCGAGTCAAAATTGACTTATTCCGTTTCATCACTTGGCTGTGGAATTGAATTACCAACGGAACAAATAAACCAATGTTTTCCATTTAAATAATCAAATAAAATAGAGTGAAAAAAAAACCTTCACCAGTGGGTAGCGAACAAATGTTTAACTTATTCTCAGTTCAGTGAAATGATCAATAGTAGTGACTCTGTTTGTGCGGTTACAGTTTGTACGTCAAACAGAATTTGAAGAGTCACGCGATGCCCTTTTACTGTCTTGTTAATGCCAGAATTTGAGAAAAAAAGTCAAATGAAAGTAGTATTCTCATTGTTTCAATTTATATACACGAATGTTAATGTGCCTACTAGTCGTTTCCGGTCATTACACTCTCTGAATTATTGACAGCAGATACGTCGATTTTGATGAATAGCAGCAAGGAAATAATACTTCGAAAAGCTTCCGTTTAGTCTCTGATTCACTTTGATGTCTTATCAAATGTGAAATAGAGATCAATGGAACGTGGGGAAAGGATACAAAGACAGGATCATTTGATGCAAAAACATGGGGTCTGCTGCAAAGCAATTAAGTGAGATTAATCTATTCGAATCGTACATCAATTTTCCTGGAATGGACAGAGATGTAAGAGTATCAACATCGAGAGTTCTTCGACCATTTGGATACGAAACGAAATTACAAAATTTTAAACGAGACATTCTATCAAACAGTTGGTGTTTATGTTTGAAATTAGGAAAATTGCTCGAAATCTGGGAAGATATCTGAGATAGATTTTTTCGATAATTCCATTGAAAAGCTGCATAAATTTCCGTTCGAAAACATTATTATATTAGTACATTAGGGCGAAGTTGAAAATTTCCATATTTTCGAGGATATCTCCGGTTCTATTGGTTGCAACGACTTGGGACTGATTTTAAATGAAGAATGAAATCATTTCATATGGTTTTAAAAAAAATTATCAATTTTTGACGATGATATGATGGAAAGACGAATTTAGATAAAATGAGCTATAAGTCATTTTAAAATCGATAGAATATGTTTGGAAACATATGAATCGGATATTATCGGAAAGGAATGGAAATTTTTAACAATGAAGAGAGTTCGCCCTTCCCTCCCCTCTCTATTACTGTCTAAAAAAGTAGAATCTGCAAGAAAGTTGTGAGAAATCCATTTTGAAACATGTTCCCAACCGGTCATTTCCTCAACGTTTCGATGAAATTGTTAAAAATATTTCCTCTCAAGCCATTTCACCAGAACCCTCATTTCACTCCACATTCTCCTATATCTGATGAAAATTAATCCCAAAATAAAACTGATTCTTGTCACTTTGAATTGGATTTCCACATTACTCTGCTCGAGAGGAAGAAAAAATAAAATGAATGAGAAAACGAGTTATTCATTGTTATCGAAATAACAAGAGCCCTTATAACTTTTATTTCCCTACCTCAAACATTTTTCATTACAATTTCCATGGAAAGAGAAGAGACATTAAATTATAAATAACTAAATAATGAAGAATCCAGGTTACGTTGAGTGCGATATATAATAGTGAAAACATTTTCAATACACAATGGCTTATTTCTGAATTGAATGCTTAGTGTCGTGAGCATAATGCAGACTAGTGTATTCTAGAATTCAGGTGATATGGTATTTTCAGGGCAGGTTTAGCAGCGGTATTATTACGTATACACATTTCTATGAGAATGCAAGTTTCATAGGGTTGGGGAATGTATATGAGGGTTGTAGGAACAATTGAATCGCGAGAGGACGAAGTGAAAGAAGAGGACAGAGAGAGAAAGGAGACAATAGTGCAATACGTTTCGCGGGAAAATTAGCGCCCGCAGGCATTGTCATCCAGGAAAGCGTGTAGGATGCGGCGTGCCGTTGAGTACTTCAACAGTCCGCCATATTGGCAATCAGTGAAACCAACTGTATTACTCTTTCTCTTCTCTATTCCACTTACTTCAAACTTGTCTTTATTGTTGAAATCATTACTTTGTTTGCTCTTGTTAGCATTGCTCTTGCAGGAATAATAGAACAATTATAGCACTAGACAAAAATGATTTCCTAGAGCCAATCAATTTTATCCCTGCTTTTTTCCGCGAATACCTCAAAAACTAATAGGGAAACGCCTTTTTCCCACAATTTTTTCTCAAAGCTTGTGACGATTATGACGATCAGCCGAATGATATAGGCCAGAGGGGGGAAGAGTTGGGAGAAATTCGGTCATTGAAGGGGGGGGGGGGGGTGAGGACGAAGGGCCTCAGATCGCGAATGAGCGTGTGTGTGTGTGGACTGAGTGTGGTGGAGCTCCCGATGAATTGATAAGATAAGAAACGCGAAAGGAGGATTTGTTGCTCCATTCGTTTCCATTGTTTATTTCATATTCTCTTTAATAAAAATTTCTTGTTCACTTTAAATGGAGAGTTAGTGAAAATTAGTCGAGTTCCTTGAAAGTCCTGAGCGAGGAGATATCGTCTCTCCTCAAACTCCCTGAGAATGAAGTTTTGGTTTGTTATTTCCAAATAATTAGAAAAAATAACTGACGTCCAACTTATAATTATTGTTTGAGCTTTGGGTATCGTTGACATTAATATGAGTATTAATTATTGGGGAATTGAATTATATTAATCGTCACAAGCTTTTAAGACTCTCTAAAATATTTCCCGAGATATTCGCCAAAAAAGAGTGAGGAATAATCGATGGATCCTGAGTTACCTCTTCGTTACACTGAGAAAAAGAAATTCTATCATAAAAGAACTCGTATTTGAATTGAAGAAAGAAAATATTGATGAGTATCAACAGTTATCCACAGTTTAGTTCAATACGGAGTGGAATTTCTTCGATCAAGTAACTCATTGATTGATGCAAAAACTTTTATCTCAAAGTAGTACATTTATTCTCCAAACAAGCGATAAGATGATCAACTTGAGAAATCTTCGATTCATTCCAAATAATTAATCAAAATGAGTGCATTCCAATCTGAATATATTGAATCGAAGTAACGCATGATTACTTTTGATGAATACTTTCTTAAAACTGATAAGTTTTGTTCTTTCTCAATTTCAAGAGATTTTTTTCTCGGGGAAAAACATAGTTTCTCTCAGTGTATTGATTCAACCATAACGAATTTAATTCTGATGCTATTTATATTTGGTTCAAAGCTTGCGTGGAATCAAAATTTCCAATATTTTTATTCCTTGATTCGAAGATGAATTTCTCAATAGAATACATATTTTTATTCAGTGTACTAATTTTTGTTTGTTTTCAAGAACTTACTTTCTGGATAGAATTATTCAAGAGATTTATGACTTCAATTTGTGTATAAAAGAAGCTGATTATTTTGAGGATAAAAAGATTATTCTATTTTATCTGAATTGAGATTTTTCTTCTCTGATGACACAACCACGTTGAAGACCCTTGAGGTAGTATGTTCTCCACGTGTAACGACACCCACAAGGCTATCTCTATCGTTCCTATCCACCCTCACTTCTTCGATAATTATCGTTTTCCCAGTGTTCTCACAGTCGTCTACCTCTTTTGGTATACCTCTGGGGTGTCTTTGCACACATTGGTATTCTGCATGACTCTCATTCTCTCCTGTTTCCACCGCCGGTTAAATTTCCTCCACGCTAATACATGTATTGTATACGTATACACATGCTGATATGTACATGTACATAAAGACGTGGAATAAAAGAGAATAGGGAATTACCATGGGATACTTTAATTGCCACGATGAGGCAGCTTTTTGCATTCGTAGTTTTCTTAACGAGCCAACATCAACGAGCATCATGGGGCTACTTTACACCCGTGCACAAACGCAGAAAGAATACTCATTGAAAAACAGATAGAAAACAATAAGGAATGTGAGCAGAGAATTGATAAAATTGCAGATATTGCACTTTTCGGAAATCATTATTCGAAATTCAATAGAAACACATTGAAATTCCAGATAATAGAAAGATAATCCAATGATATTGAAAATTTTATCTTAAGTTATTGATAAAATTTCCATCAAGTTTAAATTCGAGACAATTTATGAAAATTTGAGGTGTTGATTTGAATTCTCGATTACCTGAAAATTTAAGTCTATTTTCATTGAATTCTCTACTTAAATTTGGTAAATTCAAATTCTTAAAATAAATTCAAGGAATCCATGATAATTCAGATATATTGAACATTCGAATTCTGACGAGTTGCAATTCTCAAATTCGATTGACTAAATGAATGATATACACTAAGAAAAAAAAGTGGTAGAAACTATCAAATATTTGTTCCATTGATTCTTAGCCAATATTTTTTGAAAATGATTAAAATAGTTATTCAATTTATTAAAAAGTTTTCATTCAAACAATTGATCTATTTGAATGTACAAAATCCAGTAAATCGAACAACTTTTTTAATTACTAAGGTAATCCTAGTGGTTCAGGCAATCTATTTTTCCTTTTCAATTTTGGTCACGTTCAATAGAGTAGCATGAGAAGATATTTGAAAAATTAAGTTAACATTAGAACTCCATAAGCGAGGTTCAGTTTCAGTTTCATTGCGACAATTCATGGTCACAGACCTCTTTTTCCTTATATAACCATATATATTCTTGTTTGTCAGAATTTCTATTAATTTTCGAAATCATGGAAAATGCATGTTACCGGACATATAACGACGATTAATCCAATTAATTACATGAAAACATCAATGAGGGCCATATTAGTATTTGAAATCCAAGCATCCTCCGATCTCAGTCCTCGATGCTGTCCCAGCGTGAGTCAAATTCGGAACAATATTGTATGTTGACAATATTATTCGATAATAATTTACCATTGTAGATATCGTTTAAATAACGGTAACATGTTATAAAATCGAAATAATTAGGATATTTATGATAGCTTAGAAAAATGAGAAACTGAAGTAGATCATTTGGACCTGCCTTTAGGATTACCTTGAGAAACGAATATTTGCTAAGAACCAATGGAACAAATATTTGATCATTTCTGCCCCTTTTTTTATTAGTGTACAAACTTGAATTTTTCATCAATCAAATTCAGTAACGAAGAAGTTATTTAAAATAACTCGATTTTTCTGTAAATCTTTTCTTAACAATATCTCGGAAAATAATGGAGACACGCCCTTTTCGCCCTAGTCCTTTCTTGTGGAGAATTTCAAAATCTACGGGATAAGATTCGGGCAAAATCGGTCCATCTCGATTGATTTCCGAAATATTCTCAGAAGAATTGCAAAAAAAATAGAGATTTCCTGTTTTACCTTTTCGCTACCTAATTAAAAAGGAATAAATTACGAAATATTTCATGTTGATTAAAGCTGTTGGAACTGAAATAATAATTTCCGAATAGTGTATCGTCATCTGTTGTTTGATAAATTATCAAATTTCAATTAAATTCAATAGCATCATTTAATTTCTAATCGTATCACCGAATTGATACATTATTACATCCACGTATTCGATTCAACCCAAAATAATTTTCCACATATACCAATTTTCATATTAATCTCTGGCACATAACGCACGTGAATATCACCATCTCTACTTCCTTCTCTACCTCTTCTTCCTGTATTCTCGTTTTCGAAACCAGCTAATTACACTTCTGCCAATTAACTGCCGCGGTTTAACCGACGTTCAATTATCGCAAGCCTCATATCGTTCTCCACCCATAACTGTCAACCACGCTCATTTATGAAATTTTCCCAAAGAGCTGATATCAATGATATTAGTAGTACTGTTCTACTTCCATTGAGGAGACTATTCTAATTATTTTTCAATCCAAACAAAATTGGAGAATTGTCAAATATTTGTCAGTCATTTTGAGATCGAGTTCGTTATTAACGTTATTTTCCACTTGCAGGTAATGAACCGGCAATCATCAATTTTCATTAGTTTTTTTTTAATTATTAAATCCCACAATTTGATTCAATTTCCAGGATTTTTTACAGAGTAAAAGCCTTCATGAAAAAAGCTGTGAAGTTGCTCTGGTATGTTCCCATTGTTGGTTAATGAGAAAGAAATTCGTAAGAGTTCCCTTGATTTTTTTCCAATTTTTTCTGTCAGTAATTTCTTGAGAATATCTTGGCAACTAAGCGAGAAAGCGAAATTTTCATACAGTGCTTCTTTGGAGCTCTTGAAATTCTCTACAGAATGGATTAAACAGAAATTAAGTCATCGTAAAAATAGACTTTTTTTTCGAGACATTCTTCAAGAAAAAAATTCACTCGACATGCTTTACCTCTTCACTACAGAGCCTTTTCAGAAATAGTGAAATCGAATAGCGAAAACCAGGGAAAAATGATCCAGAATTCTGTTAGAAGTGAAGGACGCTAATTTTTTTTTTAATTCACCAAGCATGTAGACATGTTGAACTATCTTAATTTTTCTCATATTTTTTCATGCAGTCCTTGACTCCGACAGAAAATTCTGGATCATTTTTCCTGAAATATCATCAAAATTTCGACATTTCAATTCCTCGACTCATCTCAAAGAAAAGTAACTGACAACACAATAATTGTTTGAATCCCACAATACACAGTAATTTTTATTTACCCTCTTTTTTGCCTATTTCCTCCTGGTGGGTAGTGGTGGCATGGATGCACTTTTATGGGGTCAACGTTTGCGACACGGTACCTGCATCAGTTAATTGAAAATTTTTCTCGTCGTCAGAGTAGGCGACCAACACCCGCACCCATCACTTCTGTTTGCCAATTCAAACGCTAGATACACTGAGCCCTCTTCACCCCTCGCGTACCCTAGCTACTACATTTGCCCTATCACTGTGTTGCTTTCGGCACTCGTATTTCGAGCGTTTGCCTCTAATTTAACGCACTACGTGATTTTTTTTTTGCAGATATAGCATACCTGGTACACAGAGAAATACGCGAATCTACGAAAATGAGAGCGTATAATTGAATAATTTTTTAATTATGTTTTCGGAAACAGTTTTATTCCGATTTCCATGATTTCATTCATGTGCCAATAGCAACGACTAATTGCATGGAATAATTCTGCCTTTAATGAAGTGGATCTGGAGCATCAGATTGGTAATACCATACATGATTTACGGATGTATACGTGTTCCCCTATTCTACCACTACAAATTACCACTCGATCCTAATTATCTCATCCTTTACGCACAAACGCGTAAGAGCCTTGCGGAATTTTCGAATTGTAATGTATGAGTAATTTCCGATCTATCAAATAATAAAAATCACGAGGTTCGTTCTGTGATTGAGTGAATTGCAGGAATTCTGAAAATACTCTCTCTCTCTTTCTCAATTCAATGGAAAAGGCGGATTTTCTATGTGAGCACTTTTTTTTTCATGAATGCATGGATTATAAAATTCGAACGATGAAAAATTTAATGAAATAAATAGAATAGTTATTCTATTTTTTTCCTCGATAAAAAGGAACATTTTGTAGGGATTTGAAATTGTAAAAATAATGCTTATTGGAATGCGAGAACTTTTTTTATTTCTATTTAATAAATAATTTCATTCATTTTTATGATTTCTACTGGTTGGAAATTTCATTTTTTAATATGAACGAGAATTTTCATTTCACTCCGTTAACTTCTTTTTGACAGTGATCGAAGAATCCTTCAATTGAACCGAATTATATTGGAATTTATTATGAAAAAAACGACATTGATAGAATTATTGGAGAAAAAAGTTGGAATAGAGTGAAAAAATTTGGCAATTTTCTAAATCCCTCGAATTCCTTATTCTCCCTAATTTTTCGATAAAAAAGAAAAGAACAATGTGATCAATGTGGATTCAGCCCAGAAACAGCAAAAAAAAACGGGGTGTGTAGAAAAAGATGAAATAGGTTTTTTCCATTTTTCATTTAACCGAGACAGCTCGGACTCCGCATTTCAATCTATCCTACAAAAATAATAAAAAGAGAATAATGAAAAACAAAAATCAAAAAAAAAAAAAAAACGACAATCGGGTTTCGTTCATTTTTTCGCCTTTTTTGTTGGACTCTTTTTTCCATTCTTTTTTTTTCAAACATAGATGAAATGCATATACCAGAGGAGCCCTGCGGTTTTTCTCCCGTTACCCAACGCGTGCAATTTGTTGTTTTTATGATTTAGCGAAGCCTAGATAATAATTCAGTCCAGTTTGCAGAATATGTGAGACTGAGAGAGAAAGAGAGAGAGAGCCAAAGGAGAATGAGAGAAGGGGTGGTATTTCCCAAAAGCGTCTGTGTGCATTCACCCAGGCAACAGTGGCTCCATCCAACATATATACATGTGGTTAGTACCTCGGCTCTCCATCAACGTTGGCTCCACTGGGAGTCGACATTCAGCCACTGGAACATTTACCTACACGTACCTCATGGACTTCCCCTAAATATAAACCCAATACAAGGCACCGTTATTAATTTCCATTTTGTCCAAATAAAATACAATGATCGAAAAAATCTACAATTTGAGGTTCTCGAGAATCAAATGAGTCATAAATTCCCGGAAAATCGCCGTTAATTATTCCGAATGAAACAATAGCTAGAACTAAGTGCTCAACAATAGAAAGACAATGAGCGAAACACAAAGCCTGCCTCGAGCACTTTATCCCGTGTGTGCAATTCAAAGCGTGACAATAATTTTCGCACCATTTTTCCCTGAGTGTCAAAAAGCCAGCGTAATTTTTTTTATTATCAATAACCAATTTTTCCTCTCATCTGTCTCTCTCCTTTTCATTTTCTGTTCGCCGAAAAAAGAGTGATTCAGCCGTGACGATTTAATCGTACGCATGTACATAGCAGATTTGTCGATCACCTGCATGTTTCTGTTGGAACTAAAAAAAAAAAACTGTGAAGGACAAAATGTAAAAAAAAGCAGATAGAACGAAACATCAAAGAACTGAAAAAAAGAACAGAGGATAAATATTGCTGGTATGGGCCTACGGTTCTGCATCAAAACAGGAATGCATCCGGTGTTATACGCGGAAAAGCCGATTGTGTGTACACAATGGTGAGTATCACGTAGTTTCGAGGAAGAGAGAGACGCACAGAGAGGAAGAGAGAAAGGAGAATAGCTAAATTGCTAAGAGATATTTCCCTCTGGGGATTGGAACTGGTGGAATGGGCAGCAGTACGCGAGGCTGGACCTGGGGCTTATGGAGAATACATCGGAAACAGGAGAGAGGCCCGCGGAAGCGCAAGCGCTCATGGATAAAACTGCCTAAAACCTAACGCTTCCTCTGCCTCCGCTCCCAGCTCTTTTCCTCTCATTCCGCTTTTAACCCTCTGACACGACCCATGGGAATCGTTCAATTTTAGATTAAGCCACAGGATGTAGAGAAGGTCGCAAAATTGCCCACGAGATCTTTTACCAAAGGGGCCACAGCCCCCAAACCACCTATACAAATATTCAGCCCTCATCGTTTGCCAGGAAAACGGTTAGAGATGTTGTAACACATATATCCCTCCAGTGACTCGTTAATGTTTATATGACCCAGCTGGTCCACTTTTCCCCTCTCATCTCCATTGGTACCATTTCTTCGGTCTTTTTGTTGGTCAATAAATGCGTAAATAACACGAGAGCCTCCAGGTATTCCAGGTGAATAACTACTTGGTGAATTACCAATTCAACAGTAGTGAGGAGGTAAAACCAAACAAATCGATTTACACGCAGAAAAAAATTTAACAAAAATTATGAAATGAATTGTTTCAATAGTCCTTAACAAATAATTTTTTCAAACAATTAATTTGCTTCCATCCTCATGAAATTTACCTAATTCGCCATTTGTTCCATTAGTTCCAACCAAATATTTGTTTTCAATAATTAACAAATTTGTTGATTTTAATGAATTTATCAAATTTAACACATTTTTAATTACTTGAAAAAAAAATTTGTTAAGGACTATTAAAATGATTAATTTTATCATTTTTACTACATTTTTCCCTCAGTGTTTCTTTCTGATCATTTCCTATGGAATATCTTAGAAACTAAAGAAGATACGTCTTTCTTGCCCCAAGCCTTTTCGTAGAGGATTTCAAGATCTACGAAAAATGTTTGGGGTAAAATCACCTCATCTCTGAGATATTCTCATCGAAAAAAATGTAGATCACAAGCTTCAGAATCCAGTACACGAGTTGGAAATCAAAATAGGAGAGGCGTTGTGAGAGATGAAGGTGATAGAGATAGAGAGGGAGAGAGAGAGAAAAGATCTGTGTGCTGTGGAGCATCAAGAGATGGATGATATCGTTGGGGTGGAAATTTTGGGAATTGGTGAAGAATTAATGAGTGCTTGGTGAAGTTCATGTGACAGTTGAGAGAAGAGTCAATTGCGACGATTTATGAAGGCTTTATGGGCTTATCAATTTTATTCTGTGTTGGAAAACTGATGGTACGGTTGCCGGATCATCATGTCGTTGTCATCATGAATATGAATGAATTATTATATTGAACAAATTCAGAGAATCCCTCTCACAAATTTCCCCAGCAAATGGCAAAAAATTCGTAAAAACACAGAATTCTGAGCTCTGAACATCATTGTAATCATTCTCAATGAAGTATCTCAAAAATCAATGGAGATCCGCCCTTCTTGGCCTAATACTTTTTTGTAGACAATTTCAAGAGTTACAAAAAAAGGATTCGAATAAAATCACCCTATCTCGCTTATTTTCCGACGTATTCTCTTTTGAAAAAATTGACCAAGAAAAATTGAATTATCCAGCCTCAGATTTTTGCTACTGAATTTCTGGAATTTATTTTGCTTTGATGAGTATTAAAGTACCTCATAAGTTTAAAAGTAGAATTGATTAACCGAGGAGCTCAATTAATATTGCAATTAGTGTCTTCAACAGCAAGTCAATTAATTTCAGAATACTTTATCTTCTGAAATATGGAGCTCGTGGGTGTTCTTTTTTCAAATTTTAATTGATTCAGTGAAGAACATGAGATCCATTAAAGAGATTGAATACCAATTATTTTGCATTTGAAAACAAGTTTCAAATGAATTCACTTCGAATTCTATTTTCTACTTTTAAATCAAAATTACATCCGATTCCACTCTCATGCAACATTGAAAGAGGCATTCATTTTGAATTTCGCCTGAAAGCATATTATTCGTTAGTGCCTCTATGTAATGGAGAAATTAAAAATCCATTGAAGCGAATAGAACTGGAATGATCCATTTGCAATACATTTTTCCATAAATATTTTTGGCATTAACGAAATGCTGAACTGAATTTTTCTTGTCTCTGCATGGCTTCGATAAAAATAAGAGGAAGAAATGAATGGAAAGGAAAAAAAAAGAAGCTGAGAAAGAGGGCATAAAAATAACAGCTATGAAATCTCATCCAGTGAATCGGAAACTTCGCCCGCTATACAGAGTCAGTGTCGATAAATGGCAAAGATCTACCCCTAACGGCTTCTCCCAGTGGCTTGGATAAGGTTGCTTCGCACTTCTTTCCTTTTCGTTTTCTTCTTTCTTCTTTCATCCATTTTCCTCTTCCACTTCTCGCCCTTTTTTCTCCTTCTTCTTATTTTTCATTTCTCCTCCAAGCACCTGAGGATCGTCCATCATTGGCGTTAATGCATAGCGCGTCTTACTTGCCCCCTCAATGTTCTTTCGTCTCACCGTTGAATTCTTCAGCCATACGATTTTCTAGTTACTCTCTGGTATGATGTGTCTACCACACATACAACCAAAGAATGCATGAACACACGGAGATTTTTATATCTAGTAAGGTTAACCTGCTTTATACGATAGCACACTGCGGTTACTGGTAATGGATGCATCAATAACCTATCATATCGATTTCACTGGGAAAACGTGAGCTGATTCTGATCTCCTGTCATTTTACATCAATGAACAAGAAGATTTATGATCAATGCTTGGCTATGAAATATTTTTCAAAAGGCAACTTTTCAAGTCTAACAAATTGAGAGTATTCCCTTTTTTGAAAAAGAAGAAAAAAAATGAGGAAAAAATAAGAAATGAGAGAAAAAAATAAATAAATGGAGAGAATAAATTGAAACTGATTGAATTTCATAGCACGCTTGAAAGGGAAAATAATGAAAAAAAAGACATGAAACGAGTCAAAAAAAAATATATAGAACTGTGTAAATGTTGTGCACTGTGACAACTCTCCTATCTTTACTTCTGTGTCCATCTTCTCTTTTTTTTAATATACGTTCTTTATTGTTTCCTCGAGCTGTATGACCGTCAGGTAGTTTCAAAACGACCAACAACTACACACAGTGCCCCACTGAATCCAGGATTTAGATAAATCGTACGATTCTGGTTTCGTACGTGCACGTCATTCCAAGAAGACACAGACGACAGGTAATTTTTCTGCTACCTACCGAAGACTCCCACTAAATTCCGCAGTTGCAATTTCGCACGCTTATTTCGTCGAGATAAAAAAAAAGAGGAAGCATTATATATAGCAGTGAGGGGAGTGGAGCAAAACTAATTCCAGGTGATGATAAAATTCCATTTGTCGTTGTGTCGAATGGGGATGAGGAAAATCCTCGAGTGGAGACTAGAATGAGAGAAAATAACAAAAGGATAATAATAATAAAATCGGAAAGTTTGATGATACAATCTGAAAATTCAGTAGTAAAAAGGTAGAACAAAATGAATCTATTTTTTGTAAATATCTTGGAAACTAAGCGAAATGGAGCGATTTTGCCCTAATTTTTTTTTCCAACTCTGAAAATTCTCAATAAGATGGATCAAATCCCGCAAAAATCATCCTATCTCACTCAGTTTCCAAGATATCTTCAAAAGAGTGGGGAAATAAATCGATTTATCCTGTTTTACCTCTTCACCACTGAATTGACGTACACACAATTTCAGTGTAGGCGGGCAAACGAAAATTACAAACTGCCGTGTGTCATGTCATACTCTCTCCATATAGAAACTATGTTGAAGTATCAACGTAGAATATGTATTTGATAATCGATTTTGTGGTGCAATAGTTTTGTCCTGTAGGTTATGAGATACCGGCAAGCAAGGCTTGATCGACGAGACTATGCTCGTTTGATATCCTGTTGGCAAACGGATCACGAGCTTCATAATCCAGTACGCGAGTCGGAGATCAAAATAGGAGAGGGCTTTGTGAGAGATAGAGGTTATGGAGATAGAGAGAGAGACGAGATCTGTGTGTTGTAGAGCATCAAGAGATAAATGATATCTCTGGGCTTGAAATTTTAGAAATTGGTGAAGAATTAATGAATGCTTGGTGAACTTTATGTGACACTTGAGAGAGGAGTCAATTGAGGCGATTTATCGAGGGTTTACAGGCTTGTCATTTTTTTTGTTTTTTTGGAGAACTGGTGGTACGGTTGCCAGATTATCATATCGCTGTCATTAATGTCATCATGAATATAAATGAATTATATTGAACAAATACGGAAAATTCCTCTTACAAATGACCAAAACTAGCAAATGGCGAAAAATTGAAGGAAGCACAGGATTCTGGGCTCTCAACATCTTTGTGGTCATTCTGAATGCAATACCTCGGAAACTAATGGTGATATGCTCTTCTCGGGCTGATCCTTTTTTGTAGAGGATTTCAAGAGCTATCATGAAGGTTTTGGGGCAGAATCGCGCTATCTCGCTTATTTTCTGAAATATATTTTCTAAAAAATGCAGATCACGAGCTTCAGAATCTAGTACGCGAGTCGGAGATCAAAATAGGAGAGGCTTCATGAGAGATAGAGGTTATGGAGATAGAGAAAGAGAGAGAAGAGATTTGTGTACTGTGAAGCATCAAGAGATGGATGATATCGTTAAGGTGAAAATTTTAAGAATCGGTGAAGAATTAGTGAATGCTTGGTGAACTTCATGTGACAGCGGAGAGAAAAGTGGAAATTGTGGCGATTCATGACAGGTTTATGAGCTTATCGATTTTATTCTGTGTTGGAGAACTGGTCGTACGGTTGCGAGATCATCAGGTTGTTGTCATCATGAATATGAATGAATTACATTAAACAAATTTGGAGGATTCCTCTCACAAATTTCACCATTCTGGATGAAATATCTCGGCAATGAATATGCTTTTTTTATTTTGAAGTTTCTTGTAGAGAATTTCAAGAGCCACGATAATCAATTAGAGCAAAATCGCTCTATCTCGCTTAGTTTCCGAAATATTCTTTAAAAAAAGGGAGCGAAAAATTGACTCATCTTGTTTCACCTTTTCGTTATTAAATTTATTTATTTCATTGTTCTCCAACCAAATAAATGAAATATTAAAAATTAAATGGGTCATGATCATGAAGAAAATTCGATAATTAATTATTCGGAATTGCGAGAGTGAATTTCACGGAACGTCTTCATTTTCCTCCTAGTCGTGTTCCTCTTTAATGCTGAGAGCAAAATCGTCAGATAAACTGTGTGCCTAAAGTATACAGAGCGAAGGTAATAATCTCATGTTCTCTGTCGCTTGTTAGTTTCCATAACGTTTCATCTTTTTAATGAATCAGAACGTTGCTTTTAATCTGATTATTGTGCATTACGTATTTACATAATGAATCGTAGATGGAATGGAGAAAAATATAAAGCAAATTCTATTCGAGACAATGGGAATCAGAGATTCCCCTATTTTATTACAAGGGACCAATGAAGCAGCGTTTCGGAAGTGTAGTACATTCCTATTCTGAATACAAGGATCTTCTGAAGGGATCGAGAGAGGGAATTAGTATTGATGCGATACATGACCTTCGAAAAACAGGCATGTACAAACAAAATTACCAGTTCGACGCCAGTAATTATTTCCACGGTTGTGAAAGTCGCAGTTAGAGATTTACGAAGAAGAAGCACAAAATGATTTAGTAGTGCAGAGGTATAATACGACAAATTGGCTCAACTTTCTGATCATTCTCGTTAGAATATTCTGTAAACTAAATAATGTACTCTGGCTTCTCTTCTAATAAACATCTATAAAAAAAAAAAATTCTGGAAACTGAAGGATATATGTCCTTTTCCTCATAATATTTTTTTGCAGAGAATTCCAATAGCTACTAAAAAAATGAGTAAGAAGCGACTCTATCTCACTTAGTTTCTGAGATATAATTAAAAAAAATGAATTATAAAAGAACTAGAGTTATCCTGTTTTAGATCTTCACTACTGAATTCTCCTCTTCTACGTGATATTTTTACTAGCATTAATCTCTATCAATTGGAAAGAAGAAACATCCACAATTGTGAATAAATTGTAGCTATGATGGAAAATATTGGAGATCATTATCAGCATCCGCAAGAGATATCGAATTTTAATGCACTCAAAATTACACAAACCTCGTCCTGGAAAATTTATCAGATAAAAAATTAATCCAGATAATTCAGAGTTATTGGTGAAATTTCCATCAAATTATGATTATTGTACATATTTTATATAGTTAACTTTGTGAAAAAGCTAAATTTGTGATAATTCATGAAAAATTTAGGTTTTTTCATTTTCCCGTTATTCACTCGAATTTCTTGGAATTTTTGAATAAAGTAAATTCAGAAAAGTCATGTACCTTTTAATTTTCTCGAATTGAAAATTTAATACTGAAGAAAGGGACATTTACCATGTTCACTGTACCTGAAATCTCTTCATTAGTAAATAAATAAAATTCACTTACATTTCTCGTTTTCAACACCATTTCCCTATTGCGTGGGTCCACCTCACTTTTTTCACTGGCGTAGAGCTCTTTAGCGTATCCAATTAGCTGCAATTCAAAGAAATAATTGTAATCAATAAAATCGAAAATCAACAGAGACTACTTGAATGTTGCATTAAGTTTTTCACGACGATGAAAAGTATTCATACTATTAAGAGGATTTCGTATTTGACTGACAATGTTGAATAAAATGAAAATGCCCTAGACATAACAGTCCATGTAAATTCAAGAAAATTACCATGAATAATTGTGGAATACTTCTGTCTCAACCAACTTTAGGATTTCTCTATCCCTTCATTTTCACTCCTTCATACCAGAAAGACGCTAATTGGGAATCTACCTAAAGTGCTCGTGAATTATTGTTCTACCGTTTAATTATGTATATTCTAATTACAAGCTTGAAACGGATCAACGTCCAATGCTTAATTAGAGCCCACTATGTTCCTCCTCCACCTCATCCTATTTTTTTTTCATCTGCCCGCTCTATCACTAACCCCTAACTCAAATCAAGAGACACATGTGATTTTGCAACCAAAAAAGTTCAATTTTCATGAAAAAAAAAGGAAAAAATTCATCGAAGCTCTGGAGGGAAAAATTGTCACTGAAGTGGAACATGATGACCATTAAATTATAGTCTGCAGCAATAAAAAAAAATTGAGTGGAAAAATTTAGTTAAAAAACTTTGTAATTAGTTCTGTAAATTTATCTCTTTTCTCTTTTATTTTTTGGGAAGTACTTGAAAAGTTTTTGATTGAACAAAGGGTGATTTTTTTTAATAGTCGAGAGGAGAAAGTATGATGGAGAGAGCTCAGGGGTGAAAAGACGGAGAATAATGAAAAAGAACAAGTTAGTGGATGCAACGAAAAAAAAAAGAGAATTATAATTAGAAAAACGGAGGAAAAAAAAATTAGCCTCTCAAGGGGAAAACAGGAACTAAATGTTTTCACTGCTATTCACAATGGATTTTCCCGTTCCGTTGTTCTTATTTTTTTTTACCAACATGTGGTAATACTAGAATGCTGAGTCTTTTTCGTGCTACCTCTTTCACGTTTCTACGCTCTTGTAACTTCACTTCTCTGATTCCCCCTTTTTTTTCATTTATTTACTTTTTTTTTGCGTGAATTTAAATTCAAAAGCTCATGCATGAGAGGCTCTTCTCAATTGCATAATGAGGGTAGGGATGGAATTTCGAAATAACCAAGAGGAGGGATTTTCCCAAAGAAATATCTGAAGGAGAGATGCTCGGAAAGACGCTTAAAATCCGAAGAATTTCTTTGACTTATACTCGATTCTCCTCCTTTTTTTGTCTCTCATAAACTTTTTTTTTTTTAAGAAGAAAGGAAACAATACATTTTTCTAGCGCTCTCAATTCTTCCTTGATGCTTTTTTTTTGTTTCTCAAAGTTAGCCCTGGAAAGTCGCCAACCAGGCGCTCATTATGAAAGTTCATGTAGCCGATGCTGTTTTGTAATTTCCCTGGCGTATCTCACGACTTTCACGCCCACCCATCTCCTTCATTCTCCCTCTGTTTTCGCCACCCCTCTCTTTCCACCCACTACAACGACCAACTCTAGTTCTTGTCCCACGAGACTTCAACGAAACTTTCGAATATCCGGCTCTGGGCCATCGTCCTAACTCCCTTACTAATTCAAGCTTCTTTCTCTCCTTTTAATCTCCTTTTTTTCACTCTCCTCTCGTTTTATTTATGAAAACTTCTGTGTACGTAAAAACTACAAACTAGGGTATTGTTCGTATAAATTATGCAGAGCTAAGAGGTTTGCTCTCCTTGCGAATTAAAAACAAATGAAGAAATCGAGGAAATTGCGTAAAAAAATTTCTTAATTAAGTTTTGACCATAAAAACCTCGAGTTTTTTTGAATTTCATAATGAGGAGAGAATTGAGGCGCATTGGTGAGTCTGGGTTTCGTGGGGAAAAGAAAAAAACAAATTGGGTAACACGAGAGATAAGTTTGTGCGTCACGGACTTGACCTTCTCAAACCCACGTGACGTAGGCAGCGAGTGTGAACGACAACTGGCAACGTAACCTTAAAATTTTTGCATCAGGATGAAGTTTTGAAGGCGAAGAAGTGTTTTAGAAATAACTCGAAGAGACTCTAACATTTGTAAGGAACTGAGACGTCTGAATCACTGTTGCCTTTATCTCTTAGACTTTGGGAAGAGATAAATGAATAAGTGTTGCCCAAATTATCTCTTATGATTCTTCATCTCATACAATTACCGTCACGTGCAGTTTGATGGATTTATGCCAATGCCCCCAAAGTATGAAACTAAAACTGTTATATAAGCCATGAAGAACATGAATGACATTCCTGGACAGTCATTAAATTCAATTGATGAGAATTAAGCATTCCCACGAATATCTGCACAATGTCAAGTAATACAGTGAATTATCCATTTTTCTTTCAGTACTTTTTGGATTTTTTTGTTGTGAAAATCATTACTCACCGCTTGTGCCCAATTGGGGAATTTAAATTCACTAACAACGAGCCTGTGCGTGTGTAGAACACCATTCTCAACTTTTCTGTCAATAACATCTGTTCCGAGAACCGCTTCATTCAGTGGATTTGGATATTTACGTAGTGCAGCGTGTACAACGCTTTCCCAAGGGTGCCTGAAAGTGTCAAACATTATCTTGGATTTAATTTAATAAGAAATACATAGTATTAGAGGATTCATACACTTTGAGGTTAAAAAATAAACGGACATGAAAGTGAATGACAATACTCACTCGAAAGTGTATTCACTCGTCCAGATCTTCATGACTTAAAGTTCCTTTTATTTCACTTGATACACACACAATTAAACTACAATTTTATTCAACAATTACCAGGATTTGTTGCCAGAAAAATACTGAACTTTTGTGCTCTGCACGTCAGTTCGAGTCGAGATAGCTGATGCAAGAGAGCGAGACTAGAGCAGTTTTAGTAATGACGATTAATACCGCTCTGTGGCGTGACAGTGCTTCGCCATTTTGTTATGTATATGACTCAAGTAGTAAAAAGTGGAAAATTCGAATGACTGTCAGTTGAAATCATTGTCGAGTAAATTGATTGTTTTCTTGATTTTTAATAAATATAAGGTATTACATTGTATTTTGTGGAGGCGATTATCGGGGGAAAATTTAATTTTCATGTTTTCATGATGAATAATGATGCCATGAAGGGTAACGAAATTTTTGAAACCAATTATTTTTACTCTTCAAGGTACATAAATTCGGAATCAAATTCCTCTCTCCTCAGTACTTCATTTCTATATTTTGAGGGTAGAGAAGGAGGTACTATATTCTGAATAATCAACGTGAAAGAAAACAATAGTCTAGCGTTCAACTTTTCTATGAAAAATAACCTTTATTGTGATTTATAAAATGTACAAAAATAATTTGAGAATTTTAGTGTTCGTTTATTTGATGATTCTTTGAAAGTGAATGCAATTAATTCTGTGGAATTTCATCATCGCCCTCGAAAAAATTCCTTGACTCCAAGCCAGCTGGTAAGTGATTCGTACTATTATCCTCCAATCTTATCAAATTTTCTCCTAGAAAAGAAAATTTTCATTGAAAAAAGCCTCAACAGCCAAAGAAGAATCTTCACTTAATCTACTAAGGAAATTCCACTCTGAAGTGCTAACCAAATTGATGGATTAAAAAAAAATACTATTCAAATAACTAAAAAAAAATCAATCCTCTAAAATGGAAGCGATAACATTCTGAAAATCTATCAATTCCATGAACTCTTAAAACTCAATGACTTATCATGGATTTCTTCCGTACCAACAGCTTTTGCCAATCTTTTCTGTGATCCCCCGTCCCTGATAAAGACAGGGACTGACGGCTGCGGTCCTTTGTGCTCATCGATGACCTTCTGCACGCGCCTGAGTGCCATGTCAACGTCTTTTGACTTGGTAGCTTTACATAAGTAACAGACACATTGTGCCAAAAGTATATCACACTCTGGCATCCCAATCATCTGACATCCATGCATAGTGTGCACAGCGGTGTCTAAAAAGATCCAAAAATACATTAATAAACCTTCAGAGAATTCCCGCGTCATGAAATAATAATTTCTTAATTATTTTTTATATTTAATTATTTTTATTTCTTTGTATAGTTAGTCAATAACGAAAATCAAAAGTTCCGACAACTCACCCAATGCAAGGGGATCGTTGAGTCCAACCTCTTCACTGGCGATCCGAATCAACCGCTTCCCGATGTAAACTGGATCCTCTCCAGCAGCCATCAATCTTGCTAGCCAGTACAAAGCTCCATTAGCGTGACTGTCTCTGATGCATTTATGCATAGCAGCTACAAAGTCCTGATTTTGATCGGTTTTCTTGGTTGACAGGGAGCATGCTTTCTCCAAGCTCGACTTTATGTCTCCCAAGGTAATTTTGAGCATATTTCCTTCCTCTGCAGCTTCTGAAAGTTTTGACTTGACTGTCAATTCGAGGCCGTTCAGCGCAACCCTCGCGTCTCCACTGGAAACTTTTGATAACCAGTCCAAAACATCTTTCTCAATAACAAATTCCCCTTCACCATCACCATCATCTTCGCTCCCAACTATTTGTCCCTTCAAAGCCTGCACGCCTCTCTCAAGAATAATACTGATATCACTTTCATTAAGTTTCTGCATTGGTACAACTCTGCACCTGCTCAGGAGCGCCGAGTTCAGACTAAATGACGGATTTTCTGTTGTTGCACCAATCAGAATAAACGTTCCAGCCTCCACATGTGGCAAAAAAATGTCCTGCTGAAGTTTATTGAATCTGTGAATTTCATCCATGAAAACTATCGTTCTCCGTGAATTTTTAGACTCTGTAATTGCTGTTGCAACTGCTTCACGTATGTCAGCTATGCCAGATGATGTTGCTGAGAGCTTGACGAAACGGGAATTCGTTTTTGTCTTATCATTGCTCATTTTCGCAATGACGTTGGCTAGAGATGTCTAAAAATACAACAAAAGAAATCAAGTGGTAAGTGCATTACAATGTTTCATGTTTTGTCATCAGTTTCTTTAAATTATCTCGACAACTGAGGAAGATAGAGAAATTTTGGAAAAAGCTGTTGAGAAAAATCTGTACTACAAATATTTTTACGAAAATTTTCCTATCGCTGAGTTACTGAAGTCTGCTACTTCAGAATGACCTGGGAAATATCGTCTCATTAAAAATATGAATTTTTCAGATGATACTGAAAATAGCAGACATCTCAGAATTCATAGTTTTTTTTTTCATTAGCAAATAAATTATTGAAAAAAATATGCACATATAGAAAATTCGAACAACTATAAGTGCAGATGTTTAATTTTTTTCTTCTTTTTACTAATTTATTGACTTTTTCTCTTTACTAAGAGCTCTTTTCATAATGACCTTTTTTACGGCTCTCATTTCCCTCTAACAAAATGTAGCTATACAAGGTGCTCTATCTCGCTTAGACTCCAAGATATCCGTAAAAAACTGATAAAATAAAATTAATTTATTAAAAAACTGCATAATCGTGTTTTATTACCTTTCCACAGCCGGGTGGACCCCACAGAATCATGCTCGTCACCTCATTTTTCTCCAACAATTGTCCCAGAACCGTTGAGCTTCCAATCATGTGCTTCTGCCCAACGTAGTCACTGAGTTCAGCTGGTCTCAGTCTCTCTGCAAGTGGCACATGACCCTTTCCATTTTTCTCCTTTTTTCCACCAAATTTCTGGCCATTTTGCCGATTCTTCCCGAATAAATTACCCTTCTTCTGTTCACCACGATCATCACCCGATTTCTGCTGTCTGAATTTATGCCATTTCGGTTTATCCTTGCCATCTGATTCATCGACCCTCGCTCGTTTGTATTCACTCCTCTCTCCTCTAGGAAATGGAAAATTTCTCTTGTTCGATGTCGATGTCGATGCCGATGCCGCTCTACTATTATTACCCAGAACACACGCGTCAACGTGATCATCCAACTCGTCTAACGTCAATTTTTCTGAACAAATTGGACACTCCATGGCTTTATTTGTTAGCATGCGAAATTCGCATTTTTTACGAATGGAGAAAGAATAACAACGATCAGCTGTTGCAGCTGGCAGCGCCGGTTATCGAGTGAGACGACGCAGTGAGAGCCTACGCAGTAAGTCTTTAACCTAAAAACTAACCAGAAAACCACAAAAAATAAGATCAAAAAGAAAATAATCCATAATTACGTGATTGAGATTCATAGTCTCCGTTTTTTTATTGACAATTTAAGCGAATAATATTGCATCATAATCGAACCAATATCATTGCTAATGCGCTAATTATCACGACAAGAGGAAAGAAAGTATGGAATCGATATCCGAGGAGCAACGATACAGAAGAGAACAGGAGGAATTCGTTTCGAACCATGGCGGGAGTACAACACTCGATATAATTCTCGTGATACTACCAAACATTCTAGCAGTAAGCCTAACTCACATGTTCCTAATCAAATATGGGCGAGAACTTCCCCAGAATATTCAGACCCTCGTAGAATTTATGTTCAACGTCATACCATGTATCTTATCCTGTACAATTTTATCAGACTATGCGGGGGTGGTATCGATAACAATTCTCGTAGTGTCCTCTCTATTATTCCGCATGATCGAGCCAAATACGAGGGAAGTGAAGGCGGAAAAATCGGCGATCAAGAGGATACCATTTGTGACGAACTTTCGAGCACTCACAAACATCATAACGAGTGTTTGTATCTTAGCTGTTGATTTTCGTATATTCCCAAGGAAGTTTGCGAAAACTGAGATCTACGGGTACAGTTTAATGGACACGGGAGTTGGCCTTTTTGTGATTGCCAATGCTTTAGTAGCACCTGAAGCTCGAGATTTTGGTAAGAGTACGAGAACGAATTTGCTGAAACGATTCTCTGAAAATGCTAACGTCTGCACAAGAAACTCTGCGCCTCTTTTAATCCTAGGATTCGGCAGATTTCTTGCAGTTGAATACTCGGGGTATCAGAGACATGTTTCCGAGTATGGAGTTCATTGGAACTTCTTCGTGACTCTGGCGTTCGTCAAGATCTTTACGAGCACTATTTCCAGTGCAATTAGTTCAAAGTACGCTGGATTATCGGGGCTTTGGATCATTGGAATGCACGAATATGCACTGAGTACGAATGGCTTGAAGGAGTGGATTCTTGGAGATACACCGAGAAACGATTTTGTTTCGGCAAATAGGGAAGGACTAGTGTCAGTACCTGGTTATGTTGGACTTTATTTTCTTGGTATTGCCATTGGGAGGGTTATTCATATGACGTACAACTCCTCTCGGCGACACTCTTTGGTCAAGAGATACAAGAGCGGAGGCTGCGAATTTGAGTGCAACAAATTCATTCTCATTCTCGTCAGCAAATTGTTCATCATCGCTTGCATGAGCTGGGCAGCAACATTCTTCTGCGATAGCAGATTCGGCGTCTCTAGGAGATTGACTAATGCTGGTTACTGCTTCTGGGTTGTTGCACTCAGCGCAACTATACTCAACGCACTTCTGCTCATCGAAATTCAGGTCGACATAACTGTGCAGATTGTCAGCAGTAAGAAGAGTGCGAAGAGCGAGAATAGGCGAGTCACCTTTGTGGATAATGGAGAGAATGAAGGGGATGCTGTTAGAAGAACACTGGAAATTTTTGATGCTGTTAATTACAATGGACTCGTATTCTTTCTTCTTGCTAATTTGTTGACGGGCGTTGTTAATATGAGCATCAAGACACTTTATGTTACGAATTCACATGCAATGCAGATTATCGTTTCTTACTGTGCTATTGTTGTACTTGTTGCTGTTATACTTTACAGGCACAAGTTTCAAGTGAAATTGTAGTGGGTCTCGTTTTAGATCAATGAAAATGAAATTAGCACACATCTGACAATTTCTTAGATTTTTTAAACAAATCAATTATCATTGAAAAAATATTTAAAAAATTTGCACTTATAGTTTTTTCGATTTTCTACTTGTGCATATTTTTCATTTTTAAAAAAATAAAGTAATTGTTAAGAAAAAAAATACTGGAAATATCAGATGTCTGTTATTTTTAGTCTCATGTAGATCGTTGGATTTTTTTTTCTGAGAACTGTCTTTCTTGTAAATATTTTTCTACTCTACAAATACGGTATTTATGGGAATCATTGGATTTTACTAGATTCTGCGATTTTTGGAGAGAATTATTTGAAGATTAAATGCTAATAATGAAATGAGCACACATCTAACAGTTTTTTTTATGTTTCCAAACAAATTAATTATGAAATTTTTATTTTTTTTTCAAAGTTGCATTTATAGTTTTTGGAATTTTCTACATGTGCATATTTGCCATTCTATTTGTAATTTATCTGATAAGAGAATGAAAAATGTCAGATGTATGCTATTTTCTGTATCATCTCTTGATTGAAATGGAAATAAGTTCGGAACGGAAAGGTAATTTTTTGTTTGGACTTTTTTCATAGCTGTATTTTTTCTCTACAAAATGGTCTGGACGAAAAATTTTCTATCTCATGAATTCTGAGATTTTATTGTAGACGAACAAAATTTTCGCAAAAAATTTGTTTGTAGAGCAAATTCAGAGCTACAGATAAGTTTCCCAAAAAAATTTCGTTATCTTCCTCAGTTTCTAAAATATGGTGTAGAAAAATGATTTTAAAAAATGATCAAATGTAAATGTAATTACAAAAAATGTCCAACTCAATCTTCCAAAAAGTCTGAACTATTAACTTAGACAAATCGATAATTTCTTTATAGATGAACAAGTATGTACACTTGTTCATAAAAAAATAAAAAATAAATGCAAATTTAGCGGGTTGGCTTGAGATTCACTTTGAGCATTAAAAACTTGGTGCATTTGTATTTCCCGGAAATTTTTCAGCACTTCAATTAAGATAAATGGTAACTAGAAAAAAGTAAGCCTCAGAAAGGTTTTTCTATCTTTTATGAATTATCTTCATAGTTCGTCTTTTGACGTAGCGTGGGTATTCTCGCGTGATACTTCCATCTTTGAATTTCTATTAACAAATTCCTGGAAGTCTTTGTTGTTCTTTACGTGATCTGCCGCAAGCGCTACTATCCTCACGAACTCGTCAGTGTCAAAACTGTAGTTTGTGAATTTTGCGTGTGCACCACCGTCTGGGTGAGTTCCCTTAAAAAAAAAATTGAATTTTTAATTTTAATCCAGTGAGAAAGAGGGAAAGAAGAACGAAGAATCCCGCAGAGAAATGGCGAAGCAAAATAGAGCCATTTTATGTTGAATATTTCAGAACATAGATGAGATGAGAAAACCTTAGTAGAAATTTTTTTTTTCAGAATTTCATGGGCTGTAAAAAAAAGTCTCATCATTTCTGAGATATTCCTCAAAATTGGATAACTAAATTGAGTGAAGAGATGGTGGAAAGACAAATCGAAAAATTATTTTGGACTAAAAAAAAGTCGTGCTAAATTCTTCTAAATATCTTTTAAAGGCTGATATCCTAAAATATTCTTAAGATAGATATCTTATAATTTTTCATTTCTCTTCACCATTTGACTGATGAATTTGAATTATTTATGCAATTATTCAATCAAGATACTTACAGGGTCCTGTTGTACCAATTTTTCACCGTCTTCCCACGTAAAATACTTGACTCCCCTAAGTCTAGCGAGATCTTTGTAGCATCCAGCGTCTTCGCAATTGTATCTAATTGTAAAAAAAAAGTAGTGAGAATTATTATTAAAATAAACATAAATATTTGATGTAATAAACATGAATTTTACAATTCGAATACTGCTGCCCAATCAGGTAAAAACATAGCATGCGTCAATCCAGCTCCATGAATCCCAATGAAAACATCAGTATTCCTGGTAATTTCAAGTTGTTTCTTGAACGTCATGTCTCTGTTATAAATCACCTGTGAACAAATTATAAAATTAAAAAACACTAGAAGATTGCATCAAATTTCAGGTTTAGGAATGAATAAGCTACAACTGGAATTCAATTCTTCCGATCATACCTTTCTGACTTTGTACTCCGGATTTTTCTTCAGTGCTGCCACCAGTTCATCTTCGTTGAGAATTCTTCGGTATCTTGTGTCTCTACTGAGTAATGTAACTGTTATTTTATTATCCTTTCTTTCCCGAAGTCGTATATTTAATCTGTAGAGGATGTGCTCACTGAAAGCCTTGAAGAGACCACTTTTTTCACAGCCGTAGATCTGACGAAGAATAAATGATTATTCAATATTTATTGGAATAATGACGTAATTGATTAATGAAGAATATTATTCTGAATTTAAAAAAAAATATGTTTGCTAAGAAAATGTTATATTCGTTGATGGAATCTTTCATTTGCTGCTCATGTTGAATAATAATTACTAGATAATAATGAAAATCAATTTTTTTGATAATACTTCAAGTTGTTATCTATACTATCGCAGAATTTCGATTGACCTTACCATAAAAATGATTGAGTATGGAATTTTTCGTACTGTTGCTAATTTTTAATTCTGTTCAACCTTATCTTATTGACAAACGGCAGTACAATTCGAAGGAAAAAAACTGACGGCCTGATTTCACATGAGACTGTGGAAAAAACTTACATTTCTGAAAATTCAGTACTCAAAAACTTACACGGTAAGCTTAATTGAAATTCCGAGACAATATAGATAATTACCTAAAGCATTATGAGAAAATTGATTTTCATTATCTAATAATTTTTGTTTAACATGGGCAGCGATTGGACCTTCTCAATCCACTGAATTCGGGGATATTCGCAAAGTGATCTAAACATCTAACTCTCAAAACTATTCCCTGCAAATTGCAGAATTCAAATTTACCAATGGAGTATTGTAGTAAAGTCCGAATATCATTCTCGGGAGGAGTGGAAATACAATATTCTTGAAGCAAACATTTTTTCCACGGAACGTCTTCAAATCCCACAATGGATTCCCCGTAAAGGCCTCAAATGTGTCTTGAAACGCTGATCTATACCTACAAAAATGCCATCAGCATATTAATAAACTTTCGATAGAATAGAAACTACCAATAAATCATTCAAGTAGCGGAGAAGGAGAAACGTGAGAAGTCGATCCATTTTCGTGCTCATTTTGATTTTTTTACAATATATTTAATCGAATCTCAGTGATAGGAGAATCAACTTGTTTAATTTTTCCAAAATATTTCAGGATTTATCAAAGATGGAGAAATTTCCGTAGAGATCTTTCTTGCAGAAGAAAAACAAAGTTATGAAAAATATGTCGACAACAAAAATTTCTATCTTTTTTAAATTTCGAGAATATTTTACGAACTATAAAAACTATGAACAAAAAAAAATTTCTTGATACATTCTCCTGAATTTTCCAAACTCATTCAATTTCATCATTTTACAACTAGAGTTAAAAGAAATGATAAAAAAATCGTACAGAATCGGTTTATCTCAGTTGATTTACCTCTCCACTACTGAATTATACAAACTAATAGAGTCAATTTACTCGTAACTCTCCCAAATCATTATGTGATTATCCGTACTGAATGTTGTTGGATGAGATTGATTAACGTGTAGCGAAGCGTAGAGATTGAAAAAGTCACAGAAGTGGTGGTACAAGTTAACTGCTGCAACATAGGTGTTGCTGTCAAGTTTAAAAAAATTAGGTGAATTACGTTTATGTATAAATGAGAGTTCAATTTTCTCTTCGTAGAATGTTTCTTTTTATTTTTACTATGATTGCTTACTTGCATCGATTTTCATGATGAAAGTTGGCTTTTCGATTATAATATCACAGTCACCCTCAACTATTGGCTTTCTCGATAACTTTCGAAAATTCCTTATTTCCGGTCCCCATGACTGAAGTGCGCTTATGTGGTCGGCATTGTCTTTCAATCTTTTTTTGTTTAACCTTGAAGAGGAAAAGAATATTTTTGTTAGCTGTTCAGGAGAATTCGCAGTGGCAGAGGATCTCTTCTGGAATCCATGGAATTTTTTTTGACTTTCAACTGAATTTCTTCATGATTTTTTTGAGAGTATTTCCCAAACGATTAGGTTCGAGGGAATTTAACATATAGCTATGTTATATAAAATTTAACATAGTTTTCATTTTTTTAAATGGAATTTCTTGAGAATTACTCACGTGCAGTATCCACCAATGTCTCCCTCCTTGAGCACATCCATTTTGTACCTAATTGGTTCATTCCTGTACATCAAATTAGTGAAGTTAATCATAATGTTTCTGCCCCTGCAGAATCTGAGGTGCTCCGAGCATTCCAGCGATGAATCATCCTTTTTAATTTTTCAAATTATAAAACACAATGAGATTAACGCCAATTAAGGGAGTACTATTGTGTCACGAATTGCATGGAACTTACAACAAATAATGGCTCACAAAGTAGCATCATTTCTCTTCGCTGATCACGAACGTATCCAAAATCGCCCTGTGCATAAAATGTTTCAATTTGTGCTTCTTTTGTGGCTACCCAGCCTTTGTGATCTCCAGGGCATTCAGGAGTGGAAAATGAATTTTCTCCCTTGCAATTTTCCTCGTAGCCCCAACAGGCTCTCTTGTTCAAATGTTCCTAGACGTGAAGAAAGATGAAAGTGAAGAAGAAAAATTGTACTTCTGCAGATTGAAAAAATTCGGGAGCGCAAATTATGTAGATTTTTTCGGCTGAATTTATTGACTTATAGTCAAACTGAGAGTCCAGTTCTTATTAAATATCTTGGGATTTATGGGAAATGTAATTTTTTCTGTAGCTCCTCTCCTATCACAAAAACTCATCTCGTTTCATCACTACTGAATTTATTTCTAAAATCATGCACAGAATTATTTCGTTGGGATTTTTATGCCGATGCATAAGGGGCCACTGGCAAATATCTCTGCAGATATCAATTTGGGTTATTCTAGATATGCTCGAAAGAACATATTCGGAAAGGGCGAAAAAGTTCCAATGGAAATGAGTGTACAGATACTATGTTGGGCCATGTGTTCATATATTTGCGAATAATACCGTGAGGGCACCAGTTACCGGACGGTTAAGGCAATGATACCAGTTCCCGGACAAGTTAGAATTGAATTATTAAAATGATAAAAAAATTCCAATTAAATGAATCAAGCAATTCACTTGATTATTATTTTTACATTTTGCAAGTTCAAAAAACTAGATTCTTTCACTTGAATATTAATTATTAGCATATTTTGCTGCTGTATCCGGAAACTGGGACCCGTCTGGTAACCAGTTCCACCACGGTGATTCGAGCTAATTTTCAGTAACATATTTAAAAGAAACGCAAAATTTACCATAAAAATGCGAATAGACTGAAATTGAGCTATATACCAATATCTTAAGAAATATTTATCTCGGCTAATTTAGGATTAGCGCTTGCGAGAGTGCATTTTCTATTAAATATCTCGGAAACTGTGAAAAATATAATTCTTTTAATAGCTTTTTTCCTATCACAAAAACCTTATCTCGTTTCGTCACTCTCCGATTCATTCCTGACACTTCACGCACAAAATTATTCCGTCAATTTATCAGTCCCCAAGAAGAGAGAAAAAAAAATTATATTAAAAAGATGTTCTTACCTTATAAGGACAGGCGGGATCATCGCGGCAGTACTCAGCAATGAGTGGAAATGAATTGAAGTAATACTCGATGTGTTTCGGTGGTAAATCAATGTCCGAATAATTGAATTGTCCATTAGCAGTAACAATTAGTGCAAATAAGAGGAACGAACTCCTCAAAAAATCTCCAGCTTGTTGCATCATGATGTACTCAGTGACTGGAATAATAAATATTGCATGAATGATCCCCCGCGAGAGACCGGAAGACCTGAACTACACGTTTGGTTCGTTAAACTTGCTTAGTGCGAAGGAATAAGAGTGACTGAGCGGTAGAAAAAAAAATCCACCTGAAGTTATACAGGTGGGTGTATGACCTCAGTGTGACCGGTAGCGCCGGAATGGAGTGTCTTTCACTCGGTTCAGCATTTAACTATCTTGATCAATCCTTTTAGAAGAAAGAGGCCAGAGAAACAATGAATTGGATGAAAGAGAGAGGGAGAGAGTGTGAGAATGAAAAATGCACGTAAGTTACAGAAATTCACCGGCTTGCCTTGAAATCAGCGAATAGAGGAAACACAAGTGGGAGTTTATGAGTATTCTAATACATAATTTATTATTATGACTACAATCGCACACGCAACTCGTCATTTTTGTACTTCATGTGTTATGACCTACTCACTCATTTCATTTGAATAGTGCTCAAAATTGCGAAGGTTGTGTCTTTCGAGGACGATTCGAGAACTCGTTTCACCACCATCTGGGAATTTCTCACTCTGCACTGAGCACTTGCACTTTCCACTGATCAGCTGTATCACGCTTTTTTTGCTCTTTGCAGTCTTGTCTTGACGTCTAGAAGGAACTGAGGGCAGAGTATTGCATGCGCGAGAGCCACGTGGTGACGCAGTATTACTGCGCATGCGCCGATTTTTCAAATTCATGAAGAAGGACTGAGGAAGGAGAGTGGCTAATGGTAAGCTATCGATCGATGGTGAATGAATTTCTATTATCGACGGAGATAGACGACTGATGATAAGTTACCCCGAAACTAAGTATACTGGGTTGAGGTCACACTAGCCGACCTGAGGCCAGGTTAGCAGCGGCTGATAAGTATGAAATGCCAGTGTAACGAATCTAGAACCGATTCGTTCCAATGGAACGAATCCGGGTTGCTGCCACACTAGCCTCCTTGATAAAAACAGAATGAGAAACAGTGCGAAAAAATAAAGTGTACTTGGTAATTTTACCGAAAATTTTCTTTCCGTGCCATTGATTAACCGAATCAATGTATTTGACATATCTTGAAAAATAGTACACTCAATGTTACGTAACTGGTTTGAAAACAATTATTTATCTATCGATTTTATGTATTGTTCAAAAAGTTTCATTTGATCATAAACAAAATGAAGAATTCATGTGTTTCCGAAATATTTATTTCTCCTACTTATGATGATACCGAGGGGAATATTTGTAGTATCATCTAAGTGTCCACTTGTCAACAAGCGAAAAGGTATTTCATATTCTCATTAACGGTCAGAAAGCCCAGTCGTTTGAATAGAAATACTTTCGTGTCTATGAAAGTACGTACAGTCTAAACACAACATAATATATGAACTGAAAATACATATTTACAGATTTATTTTTGAACTGCACGTTACACCAATGCGTAAGACAATTGCTCTGATTAGGGAATTCACCTAAATGTTTAGTTATTAATTAAAGGAATGAGTAAAATAAGTATTTGGTCGCATCATCAATTAAACGAATGAATCTTTCATGTCATTCGAATATTTGTTAATATGTATTAGTTTGCGCTAATCGTTTGTGAACATATAAATTCGTCAATGTTAACGTTTTTGAGAACGAAAAATTATGCGAACCTAGAAATAATACAAAAAAATTGAAATGATCTATAATTGTCTGCGGCATGGCAAGCTAAAATAATGTAGTTTTGAAATAAGTATTTAATTCCCGAAATTGTTCGATGTGTGAATCCAATGTAGAATGAATTTGTATCCATTCGAGAATCAAAGTTGGGAAAATCGCTATTTTACTAATAAATTTCAGTACGATTATATTTATGGAAAAAAGGAGATTTGACCGAAAACTTCGTCACTGCCTTACCTACATCCCTTTCTCATCTCAATATAGATGGCGCTACCATGTTTATTTTGGTTGGCTCATGATTATAAATTTTCAAAAAAGCATTTTTGCAGATTCCCGACTTATTGAAAAATTTAATTTTTAATGATTAAGTATCTATAACTTTTAAAAATGTGGAGATGATAAAAGTTGTTGTTATTTTCGCAGTCGTTGACATCGTTCTCACAGCTGAGACCCTCGTAACCGGACACTTAAAATAAATTATAGTGCAAGCTCTACATTACCGACAATCAATTGCTGGCAGCACCAGTTGCGATTTCAGCATTTTCGAGTACCAAAATGTTTCGGACTAATCTCCTTTTTCCCTGTTTTTCATTCACTCATATAATTTTTTCTTCAATCCACTGTTCCTTGAATGATTTTTCCACGGTTTTACTCATTTCCCACAGAAAGTGTATGTGGATAGAATGAACCCGGCATTATGAAGACATTAAAAAACTGATATTTCTCTCTCTATTTTGGCCGATAGATTCATCAATTCGCAAACTTTAATCATTTACTAGAATCTAATTATCTATGTCATGTCTTCCCAACTATTGAAGATCAGTTGTGATTGATATAATCCAGTTGATTCTTATCATAACTTTTCATTCAAGTAACTATAAATGAGGAAAAAGAATATTACTTCATTCATTCTTTCGCACTTCATTTTTGCACACAAAGAAGAAGAGAGCTCATTTCAAATTCATCAAACTATCTAATACACTCGAAATCAAAGACGAAAATTAATAATTGCAACCACTTCTAAATACGAAAATTTGGAAGGGTAGCAAATTGTTCAATGCACTTGAATGGCGCATCTACATTTATGGATTCAGACTATCAACATATTCTGTCAATCATTAATCGCATTGATGCAATTATACAAAATTTAATTTTATGCGAGATAGTCCTTTCATTGACCTCTATTTTCTCCAAAGTCGGATTGAAGTTTGAGCAATAATCGTACCTTCGGATGAACTACAAAACATTCGATTAGCTATATTAATTATCGCTCTTTTAAATTTCGCGAAGAAATTGATTCGACAGCTATGAATTATAATCATAGATGAATGAGGTCGTCAGTTACTTCGAAAAAGGATCTTCCCTATCAACAACGCAGTCGATAATCAAGCGATTATCTTATCCTATAAATCAGTCAATTTCTCTCTCTGACGGTCTCAGATTCGTTCTATCGGCATTTCATACTTATCAGACGCGGCTAATGTGCCAGCAACCCACGAATCCGAAATTAAAACGACAGCGTTATTGACAGTGAAGATTATCCTTCGAGTTAATCGTTGAATTCATCCATCTGTGACTATAATTCATAGCTGCCGAATCTATTTCTTTGGGAAAATCGCAAGAGCGATAACTAATATAGCTAATTAGATATTTTGTAGTTGATGCAAATGTACGATTATTACTCGAACTTCCATCCAGCTTTCGAGAAAATGGAAGTCAATGAAAGGAGTATCTAACAGAAAACTAAACTTGGTATAATTGCATTAATGCGATTAAATAATTGGCACAATATGCTGATAGTCTGAACCCATAAATGTAGTTGCGCCTGTCAGGTGCATCGAACGATTTGCTACCCTTCCAAATTCTCGTATTTAGAAGTGGTTGCCATTATTATTTTTCATCTATCATTTTGAGTGTTTTAGATAGTCTTATGGATTTGAAATGAGCTTCCTTGTTATCTATGTGCAAAAATGAAGAAAAAAGAATAAATGAAGTAATATTCTTCTTCTTCATTTATAGTTATTTCAATAAAAAATTTATCATAAGAATCAACTTGATTACATCAATCGCAACTAATCTTCAATAGTTGGGAATACATGACATAGATAATGAGATTCTCATATACGATGAATTTTTGCAAATTGATGCATTTATCGGCTGGAATAGAGCGAGAAACATCAGTGTTTGAGGGTATTTATAATGCCGGATATATATTTTATCCTTATACGCTTTCTGTGGGAAGAGCGTAAAAACATGGAAAAATCATCCAACGAACACTGGATAGAAGACAACCTTATATATGGAATAGAAAACTGAGAGAAAGTATATTTGTCCGCAACATTTCGATCCTCGAAAATGCTGAAACTGCAACTAGTACTGCCAGCAATCGATTATCGGTAATGTGGAGCCTGCACTACTGGATGGCTGATTGGGAATAGACAGAACAGAATGACATTCCTCCGGGTGGAAGGAGAGTCATTGGAGAGCTTGGAGATGATGGCTGGTATTGATTGAAAACGGTTTTTATTTCACAGAGTTTTGATTTTACCGACCGTGAATAGATTAATTTAATTTTTCGTGACATTACTTTTTGCGGTATTTCATATATAGGCGTTTGTTCATGAGAAATTTTATTTTATTATTTATTTTCACAGCTGTTACTATGAGTGTAGGAGAAGGAGGGGATTCTCTCTTCTTATCTGAATGTAGGTAAGAGAGTGAACTTCCTCAACTGCTGACCAAGATTTTCGGTCAAATTCCCATTCTCTCATAAATAAAATCCTACTGAAATGCATTAGTAACATAGTGATTCTTCCAAGATTGATCCACGGGTGAATACTAATTCATTTCACATTGGATTCACACTTTGATCGATTTCGGGAATCATGTATTTATTTGAAAACTACATTATTTTGGCTTCCCGGGAAAAAATTCTCATACATGTCCATACATGATCATATATGAACTTTCCATGCATGGACATATATGCGAATTGACCGTACATGTACATATCTGAACATATATGGACATATATGCACATATATGTCGATTTTGCCCGGGTATGGCAGTCCCATACATGATCATATATGGGCATATATGTCGATATTTTCCCGGGATATATCATCAAACTGTTCTAATATAAGACCATAATACATCAGTATTAATCCCCTTGATCACTAAATTCCTCATTAATAACGAATTCCAATAAAAAAAAAACATCCAGCTGGGATCGTCACATGCTGAGTCCATCATCCTACCATCTTCGCTATTCGCATTTCACATACTTGCTGAATGAATTTCAATCCTGATATAGTGATCAATGTCTTTCGGACGTAGAAATAGTGAATTCAATTGAATTATTTCAATCATTGGGAATAATTCAGTGATACCAAAAGAACTGATTTTCAAATGCTGGCAGAATTTTAAATTCTCAAAGTAAGCGGTAAACAACTGACAGAACGTGCATTTACCATTAATTATCCAAATTTATCATTTTCACGTTCTTATATGGATTAAGTGAACATTTTTTCATATGTTTCATATATGCCCATATATGTTCATATATGTTCCATATTTGCCCATATAAGCTCATATATGCCCATACCTGCTCAGTTTTCACAGGATTATACGACCATATATGCACATGTATGCCCATATATGTTCACATATGTCTCATACATGCCTATATATGATCATATATGTTTCATGTATGTCCATATATGCCCATATATGCCCATAGCAGTCTGATTTCTTGGAGAAACGTATGAGCATATATGTCCATATACGTACATATATGTTCATATATGTCTCATATATGTACATATATGTTCATATATGTCCCATATATGTTCATATATGACGATTTTTTCCTGGGTTACCATGCCGTAGACAGTTATGGATCATTTTTAGTTTCTCAAATTATTCCGCAATTCTGGTAATTTTTCGTTCTTGAAGATGTTTAAACTGAACAATTCCAATATTCACAAACAATTGGCGCAAATTAATACATATTAACAGGCACTATAATTACACCATAGATTCATTCGTTTAATTGACGAATCGACCGAATACTGATTGGACTCATTTCACAAATCAATAACTAATCATTTGGGTGAAGTCTCCAATCGAAGTAATTATCTTACACATCGAACGTCCTGTTCAAGAATTAATCTGTCAATATGTATTTTCAGTTTATATATTACACTCAGCAAAAAAATTAAGAGAACAATAAATTTTGTCAATTTTTTTCGTGTTTTTCAAATGGCTGTAACTTTGCCAAAAATAATCGGATCGGAATTTTGAAAAAATGGTTGGAAAGCTTGAAGTCTCTACTTCCGAAATCTTGAGACTGAATTTTTTTTTGAGCATCTGTCATAACGAGATAAGAGGTTTGAAAGCGGAAAATTTTCTTTTAGTTTTTTTTTCATTTTTTCAAATTGGTGTACGAACTTCAAAAAAAAAATTCGACTCAGCCCTTATCAGAACGTGTAGCCTGGCCTTTCAGCTTCAATTCTTTTTTTTTCTTACGACCATTTTTGCTGAGATATCGTCAATTGAATCAAAAAACACCCTTTTGTCTTTAATCGCTGATATCTCAGGAACTACTGATCGCACAGCGAGCAGATGATGAGACTCGTAAACTTGAATGAATTTCCTGTATGGTTCTCGCACTGTTTCATTGAAAAAAAATTTTCGTCCACTTTTGAAATTGGTTCGAAAAAGTACCGAAAAAGATTTTTTTTTATTTTTTAAAATTTGCCCTGAATTTCGCGAATTTTGTAAAAACTGCGAATGTTATGAAGTTTTTATTTAGTGTACTGTGTGCTGAAACACCTCCTAAATTTTCAAGCCAATCGGCTGGACCATTTTTTTCCCGAATGGACAAAATTTCACCAAAAATTAAAGGAACACTTTTTTGTTCGTTCAACACCAATTAATGATGATTAAGGCCGAAGATGTTTTTTCCCCGTTATTTCTTCGGCATTTTTTGTGCAAAATACGTTGAATTTCATTTTTAAAAAAACAATGAAAGAGAAAAAATCAATTAACAAATCAATTCTTTTTTAATCAATAAAAAAATCGATTTTTCTAAAAAGAAACCAATAGAAAAATCGATTTTTTTTTTGAAAAAACGTTAAAATCGCATTTGACTTGGAGAGATAGTGGGCTGAGTCGAAATATTTTTTTTGAAGGCCGTGGACCAATTTGAAAAAATGAAAAAAAATTAAAAAATGAATTTCCGCTTTCAACCCTCTTATCTCGTTATAACAGATGCTCGAAAATAGTTTCCACTTCAAGATTTCAAAAGGAGAGACTTTAAGGAGGAACATCAACTTCCGACCTAAAACAAAAAACGGTTACGTTTTTATGAAACTTCGAGGACAAGTTCATTAAGTAATCCAGAATATACCATAATTTTATCGGATTTTTCCACCACCGAGTAATAAACGAAAATAATTATCAAAGTTGGAACTTTTGTATATGACGATATGGACAGCGAAGTAATTTAGCAAAATTCCCCCTTTACCACCGCGTTGGTAAACAGGGAATTTTGGTAAATTACCTCGCTGTCCATATCGTCATATATTAAAGTTCCAACTTTGATAATTATTTTCGTTTATTATTCGATGGTGGAAAAATCCGAAAAAATTATGGTATATTCTGGATTACTTATGAAACTTGTCCTCGAAGTTTCATAAAAACATGAGCGTTTTTTGTTCTAGGTCGAAAGCTGATGTTCCTCCTTAAGCTTCCCAACCATTTTTTGATTCCGATCCGATGATTCTTTGCAAAGTTAAAGCCATTTGAAAATCACGAAAAAAACTGACAAAATTTACTGTTCCTTTAATTTTTTTGCTAAGTGTATATTACGTTTCGACTGTGCGTACTTTCATAGATACGAAAGCACTTCCATTCAAACGAAAATATGGAATACCCACTCGCTTGTTGATAAGTGAATGAACCTTCTCTGCTGCAAAATTTTCATAGAATCTGATAGAATATTTTAAATTTCTTGTTCCGTTTATGAGACTGCCGCCGACTCATTGGTCATTTTTATGAGAAATAATGGGGACTCCGGAAGGGATCTGAAATGACCTATCATGAACGTATAAGAACCTATGAGTCTCTCAAAACTACGAGCATCTACAAGGGAAACCTAACATTTGTTTAATTAGATTTTATAAGAGATGAGACTTTTATGCGTTAGCATGACTTTTCCATAGTAGACTTTAGAATAGGTTTCAATAAGGAATAACTTCCATTCAAATGTATACATTTTTCTATGTATTTACACATTGGATCAGTTATAGGCTTCAACGAGAATAAAGTTGTATGCTATTTTATAGTTATAATCTGATATTGATACTAAATTTACAAAATGAGTTCATGAGAAATTATAAGATTTGGCGATTTTTGTTTTCATGAGGAGTAGCTTGGAATTGCGTGGCCAAAATCATCTCCATTTCTCATAGACTTTTGAACTTCCATTATCGTAACAAATTCTAGGTTTCAATGAGATATTTCTATTTCACCTTCTATCATGCTCTATGAGGAATTTACCGAAACTAGGCAGTTCATGTAAGAGGACTTTAATTGTTTCAATACGTGTTTATCTCGATGTTATTCTTACATAATTTATTGTTTTTTTTCACATACGATGAAGAAATTAAGAGGGAATGCTCATAAATTCTCATTGATAAACATTTCCGTGAACTTGAACATTCAGTCCTCCATACTGTTTGCTTATGAAGTCATATAGAAATCAGCGAAATCAAAACTGATGCAATATTATTGACCGCATACGGCAGTCGCTGATTGATACTCATAAGTTGGATGAAATGATCAGAAGAAAGTTCTCATAAATTCTTAAAAGTTCCCGTCTCATTCAAATTAGCAATTCAGAAATACCTCATATTAGATGATAGGATCCAATAGAGTGCTTCATGTCATGTGGTGCAGCATAAATTCTCATAAAAAACATTCCGTTCATTTGTCCTTTTATACGTCTCTATGAGTTTATTACGATACCCATTCAATCGGAAATTCAACTTTCTATGATTACGGATTGGGAATTGAGCGGTCAAAAGTCAGTGCTTTTCTCATAGAATATCGCGATACATTTTTTAAATGAGATTCTATGATTTATTCACAGCAGGGTTCTACCACCTCTTTATTGCGATTCGTCAACGGTATTTTTTTCTATTCCCAATAAAAAAATCAATTGATTTTTGCTGACAGTTTTTTTTTCATACCAATGAGAAAAGCTGAAAAAATAAATTTCGAGGCACAGTCAGAGAGGAAGATTCGAAGGAAGTAATGAAAAAAGAGAATTTATTGGTAGCTCAGTGAGGTTAGGGCACAACGCTCGACGAAATTGCCTCAATTGATTTCCATGTATATTCTTTTTATATTGATTGCAGAATACATACCTATGGATCACCCTTCTCGAAGTTCACATGTTTTTCTCTTCATCGATTTCTCTTTTCCTACCTTTTTGGAAAATCCCCTCAATTCCCTCAGAACATATGAAGAATGTATTTTTTAATTGCAATTTTTAACAACTACTAGTGTGAATTTCACTTGTTCTTCCCACCCATTATCAATATCTAGTAATATATGTTGAGATAAAAAATAAAAAAATTGGATGCAATTTCCCTATTGAAAATGTAGTGAGAACAAATATATCGTAATGAGCGAGAGAATATCTTAATGAATGGGACATTTGATAATTAAGATGGAAAAATTCATTCGAATATAATGGAATTATTCTATTTCCTAGGCTTTAATCCTTGATATACATTTGAGATTTTCATTGACCGAGAGTCCCATTAAGTATTGCCGATTCCCTTAGTCCCGACAATAGTTTGTCGATAGTCATATATTTTCCAGTATAATAAAGTTCCATAATAATCGAATTACTAAATGCATTGGGCTCGATCTGAACAATCTGATTGGAATAAAGTTTTAGATGATCGATTGATGCTCCATCGAAAGCTCCAATAGGAACAACAGTCAATTTATTGCTCACCAAGTTGAGAGTTTTTATAGACATCCCATCGAATGAACCTGCCCCGATAGTACTAATCTCGTTGTAACACAAGCTGAGTAGATCAAGACGTTTCATATGATTGAAGATGTTTTTTTGTATAGCCGTGATTCTATTCCGACGAAGCTGCAAGATCCTCAATTTGTCTAATCCAGTAAATATTCCTGGTAGCATTTGGAACGAATGAGTATATTTCATTGTGAGCTGTTTCAGTTTTGGTAAGCCAGTAAATGATCCATCCTTTGCGAAAGACAATCTACACAATGACATAGTTAGATCCTCTAACGATTCCAGTGCTGCAAATATATTATGTTCCAATTGCAGAATCCCTTGAGTTATTATCAAAGATTTGAGTTGTCGTAGACCTTCGAATGATTTCGGTTGAATCCCGAATCGGTCCACCGTAATGTTTTCCCGTTGCGTTTGACCCAGAGACAATCGTAATTCCTTGATTGATAAATCTTGAAAAGCATTCGGGGCTATCGATACGAAATCATACCATGCAATCAACAGAGTATCTTCATGCTTGGTTTGATTGACATGAATTAATTCACTTTTTTTCATACAAATAGTGAAACTCATGTAGCCATTATGAGGTTCACATCTAATATCATTATTCCCATGAAGGAGAGTTATCAACACGTTTAAAAATATAAAAATGATGTTTTTCATTATCGAAATGAACTCTATTTGCTCTCCTCAAAACGTGAAATTCAACAGCTCCGACTTCTATGGAGACTCAGAAATTACTGGAAATATTCTTCAATTTTTTGGCGAATTTTTATACGAGTATTTTTGTCATTTGAACTCTTCTATCGTGGGAGGTCATTGCGATTTCCACGAGTAGGTCTCAGCGGTAGTGATAAGTTCAGTAAATTATTCAAATGAGAGGAATTATTTCTTCATCTTATCTTTTTTGGGTAGACTAGGGACTGGAAGGGGAATATTGTAGAAAATTGAATTTAAGGTTAAAGGGGATCTTAGATCAAATAAAATAAATAGCAAATGTCAATCTTCACATTTATAAACTAAATTCGCGACGTTTCACTCCTGGTCAGGAGCTTCTTCAGGCATTGAAATGATGAATTGAAATACATACATATATTGTCATGTATTTTCCGAACACGGAATTAGAAAACTACCTGGAACTCAAAATAATTCCAAAAAACCAATTTCGAAAAAGTTGGGTGTCAGAACGACGAATCGTCCGATGAATAATTGTGGTAATTCAGATGGTTGTATCGATGATGAATTTAACGAAATCCTAATTTGAAAAAAAAAATAAAAAATAAAAAAAAAATTTTAAAAACAAATTTTTAAATCGAAAAAAATTTTTAAAAAAATAATTTCGTTTTTTTTTCTTTTTTTTTTATTTGTTATTTTTTTTTCTTTCGATGAAATTCAACAAATTTTGCACAAAAAATTACAAAGAAATGACGGAGAAAAACATTTTCGGCCTTAATCATCATTAATTGGTGTTTAAGGAACAAAAAAGTGTTCCTTTAATTTTTGCTGAAACTTAGTTCATTCGGGAAAAAAAACGGTCGAGCCGATTGGCTTGAAAATTTAGGGGGTGTTTCAGCACACATTGAACTGAAGAAAAACGTTGAAACATTTGCAATTTTCACAAAATCCGCGAAATGCAGGGCAATTTTCAAAAAAGGAAAAAAACTTCATTTTTCGGTACTTTTTCGAAACAATTTTAAAAGTGGAAGAAAATTTTTTTTCAATTAAGCAGTGCAAGAATCTTACAGAAAATTTATTCAAGTTTACGAATCTCATCATCCGCTCGCTGTGCGATCAGTAGTTTCTGAGATATCGACGATTGAAGACAAAAGGGTGTTTTTTGATTCAATGACGATATCTCAGCAACAAAGGGTCGTAGGAAAAAAAAAGAAAATTGAAGCTGAAAGACCGGGCTACACGATCCTGACAAGGGTTAAGTCGAGAAAATTCTTTTGAAGTTTGTGGAACAATTTAAAAAAATGAAAAAAAAATTCAAGCTTTCAACCCTCTTATCTTGTTATAACGGATGGTCAAAAAAAATTTCCATCTAAAAATTTCAAGAGTAGAAACTTCAAGCTTCCAACCACTTTTTTTATCCTGATACGATCATTTTTGGCGAAGTTACAGCCATTTGAAAATCAAGCAAAAAACTAACAAAATTTACTGTTCCCTTGATTTTTTTGCTGAGTGTATATTTTTGAAGTGAAACTTCTGTAGGCACGCTCCTGCGTTGGGAGTAAATGTAAAATTTTCCCAAACTTACGTTAGGTTGAAAAACCGAACGGAAGTGGTAGGGGTCTGTCGCTTTGTGGCTGTGCGCATGTAGGCATGAGAGCGCGCGGGGTAAAGAGAACCGACAATAGCGGAGGAGTGGGGTGGCGTCTGCGCACCAGGTACGGCAGTCCCAATAACATGCAGAGCATGAGTGTAGCTAATTTTCGATAGTTTCTAAGATTATCTCAGAAACAATTGAAAATAGCGAAATTTCCATTAAGACCTTGTTTTGAGCGTGTTGATTTTATTCGTTGAATTTCAGGGTGGATTGTGAGAGGCGGTTTTTATGAAGGTGAAAAAAGTAATAGTTGAGTTTTACACTGAGTCGCAAGGCAAAACCGTTTTATTTGGAATGGACAAAAGCCCGCTCGTCGAGAGATAATATACACATCACTTCAAATAAATTAATGGTTGATTTTCAATATTATGCAATGATTAGTTGAAATTCAATAAACTTTGAATAGAGAATAATTAATTAATTGAGATAATTCACACTTTATACAAAGAGAGATTTCGCGATAATTGATGTACTACGAGGTGTCTCGCTTGAGACTCTCCCGTTCAAACGAGAGTGAGGGTTGGTGGGGAGATTGTTCGTCTCCTAGCCCGGGCCCAGTGTCACTCGACTCGGTTCACCAATTTACCAATCGTTGGTGACTCCTTTTCCGCGGGAAAATAGTTACGTTTTGAATAGACCTTCTTTGTAGCTCTTACAATTCTCCACAAAAAATGATGCGAAGAAAATTACGCTATTTTGCTTCATTTCAGAGATATTCTTTGAATAATAATGAATAAACAAAATATCATCTATCTACATTAAATTGTATATTTTTTGTGAATCTTCTTTTGAGAATATTCCAGGAGCTAAAGGAGATAGTAGAAATTTTTTAGAAATCCTTTTTGGAGCTCTCAAAAAGTGTCTACAAAAAAGAGTTAAGGCAAAATTACGCCATTTCGCTTTCTCAAAATACGTAGTTGGACGCTATACACATTGCGTATTGCGTGGTTCCATTTACTTTGCTGAATGGAAATTGTTGTATTTTATGGTTTTTAGTATTTATTAGAGCCGTGGAGTTCCCCATCTGAAGAAGTTCAATTCGCAACTTTCTGGTCAGAAGGATTTAAAAGTACATCGGGAAGAAGATGGTACGTTAAAAACAGAATGGTATACTAAACCAACAAGTTCTGGAAGAATTTTGAATTATTATTCGAATCATCCTTCTGTCCAGAAAGTTGGAGTAATGAAGGGACTAATAAAACGAGCTATCAATCTTAGTCATACGGATTATCATCGAGATAACATTGATAAAGTAAGAAATATATTGAATAACAACAATTATCCAACTAATGTAGTCAGTAGATACATTAATGAACAGGTGGAGAAGATTCCCCAAGATGGAGACCAAGAGGAGTTAGAAGAATTAGGGGAAAGTAAGGATAAAAATAAAAATAACAAAGTGAAATTCTGTAGTTTTCCGTTTTTGACGGGATTATCCTACAAGATGGACAAATGTGTTCGGGAATATGGCTGTAAGTTGGCTTTTTACAACGTCACCAGCATCCAACAACTCCACAGCAAGATCAAAGATAGAACCGACACAAAAATGAGGTCCAACTTAGTCTACAGCATCCCGTGTGAATGTGGCAAAGTATACATCGGTCAGTCAAAGAATATCTCGGGAAGTAAGGTAGATGGAGCAATTTTAACTCAAATTTTTTGATGGACAATTTTGAGAGCTAAAAAAAGAATCAGAGCGAATTTTCCCCTATCTCGCTTAATTTCCCAGATATTCTCAAAGAACCATCAGAAAAATCAATCATCCTGATTTACTTCTTGCCTGAACTCAGTTTCTATGAATATCGCAGAAACTAAGCGACATCGGGTGATATTATCTCCATCCTTTTTTGCTTCCGAATGGAAGCTTTGTAATCGTAATTTTTTTCGAGTTTGAGATTTCATCATAATATGACTGCAAATGATCCAAAACGTCAAGATCCACCGTTTTTGAAAAATGTCTGTGTGTGTGTGTGTGTCTGTGTGTGTGTATGTGATGACGCATTTTCCACTTTACTCTGAAGTGGGGCTAACAAGCGATCTGAAAATTTTACCATAAGTTCGCCGTGCATGCCCCAAGCTCCCACAAAAATTTCAGCTAAATCGGCCGGATAGTTTTTGCGAAAAATGAAAATGTCCAAATATCGTTTTTTCGACTTTCCTCGATGGAAAATGGAATTACAGCGTCCACTCTCCGCGAAGAGATGCGCGTCCAAGAGCCGCATCTTTGACCTCGGGGATGGTGGGAGCTCAGATTTTCAGTTTGTCCAGTGTAACACTTTTGAGAAATTCTTCGTAAAAATCTTGATTCCACGATAACTTAATAAATAATTGAGCTAGGGACCTCAAATTTGGTGAAGTTATACATCTGATGAGCACAAAGGTTGGTATTGAAACTGAGCGGAATCGGTCCAGTAGTTTCTTAGATACTAGCATAGAAACATCAGAAAAAGCAAGCTATATCTTCAAAACTATTTAATTGATTATATTTGGGGCGAACTTAACCCTCTGAGGCCTATTTTGGTTCCCCCATACCGCGCACAGATCGATGAGGTAGATGTAAAATTGAAAAATCCATTCGGAAGCTTTCTGCCAATTGCATTGGCAGAATATTGAGTGTACGATGTCCAAATCACGCGCAAGTAGTGGGGCTCCTGCTTGTTTTAGCTCTTGACACTCTCTCTAAAAAAGATGAGGACAAAAAAGACGTATCTACATTAGTTTCTGAGATATTTTCACGGATAGATCAAGGGAGAACTGAATTTACCTGTCATAAGTTGATTTTATTTATTAAATATAAATGTCGTTTAACAGCTTATCTTTGTGATAAATCTCAATGGAAGATCTCGGAAACGAAGCGAAATAGCGCGATTCCGTTTCAGTATTGTTTTTAGCGTTCCAAATTTTCTACAAACAAAAATCAGAGCAGAATTGCGCTATCTTGCTCAGTTTTTGAGATATTATCTTTGAAAATGATGAAACTCTCTACTCTTTATTTTTATGCGCTTGATGTTTTTTTTTGTTAAGATATCGGACGAATTTTCTACACGGTTTGGAAAAAGTAATGTGTACTTCACGGACGAAAGAGGGAGCTCTGCAACAGAGGGTTCCCCGAGGCCAAACTACTGCTGTTGGAAAGGCCTCCTTTCCGCCCTTGCTACAGGATGTACTAGTCCGCAGAATGAGTGGAAAGCTTACAAATATTGAATCACCGAATGCAAGAATATTTTACACTCAAAGTGGGAAAAGATGGAACTATGAAAAATACTCGCTGCGGGTATTTTTCAGACTCGAATCAAGTATATTTTGTACTTACATCAAGTATGAAAAAAATTTGACGTAGGTACGACTCATACTTGAGTCAAATATATTTTATACTACTCATCAGTATAAAAAGAACTTCGTTTAAGTATTTCTTACACTTGAGCCAAGTATATTGGGTCATACTTGTCACAAGTATTATTTACACTAGCACTTAGTATACTTTATACTTCTCATGAGTTTTCCGTGAACTAAGTTGATAAACTTAGCAGGAGTCCATTTTATACTTGGGGGAAGTGTTTGATAACCTGTTGATTCACTCAGGGTGATCAATCGGAGTGGTCAGGTGGAGGAAATTGAAACAGGGAATTGAACTGTTAACCAATTCACTCCGTCAAATAGTAACATTGTTATTAACCGTTGGTGCACGATTGAGTCGATACATTGAAGATTTGTTGAGTGATTAATAACTCCAAAACATTTTCATAGGCGAGCTGATTAGCTATAGTGAAAAGTTGTTGAATTTGAGACTAAGTTGACTGTTCACTTGAAAAAGAACCTGATGAAATACACAAGTTTGAACCCATTGGTGTAGCCGGAACTGTCTTGTTGAGCACTGATGAAGACATTCTAAACATGTTGAAGGTTCTCAGTTTTCAGGCTTTCGCGGCCATTGTCATTATTGATATGTTTGGCTACCGGATGAATGCCGCGTTCAGTTTCAGAGAAAGTAACGGGAAGGCCTAGAGATCCACAAAAATCCCAACAACTTGAACAGGGATAAAGGATACCCGGTGAACCCTATTTGGAAAACCGTCCTCCCGGTTATTTAATTGACTAGCTGAAAGTGCAATAATTGAAAAAACGCAGTGATTCACTGAGCTTCAAACTGTTATCATCCTGTAATCTTGGAAACCCGTGAGTTTTTGTTGAGCATCCAGACACTGATGAGTACTAGAGGAGATCCTCCCCTCCTCCAAAAAAAAATTTGCCTCGCGCCAGCCTTCCCTGCATCTCTTACTGCTAAAAACGTAACTAGGTTACCAACTGATCCTGAATGACTCCGGGATCAGGAGGTCCATCAAAACGAGATAATTACCACCGGCGTGGTCTCATGAATTAAAACTTTTTCGCGTGGCTCTCTTCGTGCGAGCTTCTGCACGTGAGTCTCGAGAGCTAAGCGTCATCCTAATAATGATGTGAGCAAACCAACGAGTGCGAGTGAGGAAACCCACGCTGAGTCAATAGACGCATGGCTGGTGAAAATGAAGAAGGTAATTTCGATACTATTATGAATGATAATCATGTTTCTCATATTTTTTTATTTAAAAATCCACTTGACATTCTGACCATGTGACTGATAACTTTTATGTTGATTTTATACTGACATTCATTTGTATATAAGAGTAATAAGATGATTCATGTTGCATACAGGTTAAGTGCAGTCTTAGGAAATCAGACTAGGCATTGAGACGAGCTACAGAGAAACTGCCCAGCTTCACTCCAGCTCCCGACCTATGGCTCAATGCCGACAAATGTTTCAAATCCTATCAAATTTGCAAATAGTCCAGGGATAGTAGTTGCCAGTAGTTAACAGCAACAACACTACCATCCGACAGTATTCCAGAAGGGAGGACTCCAGATTCCAATGGAAATACCGGGATAAGTCGTACGCCACACCCTGTTCAGCCGTCGCTTCAGCAGCTATTCATGCAGCAAGCACTTCACTCTCCTTATAGGCAAATAGCATTGCAGCAGACACCACTCACCATATCACAGCAGTATGCCATTGGAAAGCAGACTCTGCTTACAATACCACAACAGTATGCCAGACAGCAGCAAACACCACTCAGCATGTCACACCAGTATGTCATGGAACAGCAAGCTCCGCTTAGTATGCAACAACAGTATCTCATGCAGCCTTTTGGATTATTGCATTGGAATTCCAACAATGTGCCTGAGCAACAGTACATCAGAGCGAACGTTCCTCAAAGGCCATTGCTCCAAACCAATTTTCATCCAGGTCTTTACTAATTGCACATATCAATACAGAGTGAGATTTTCATTTGTATGAACATAAAAAACTCTGTTCACTATTATATTTTCCATAGTAAAAATTTTTATACTGAAGTGGCTTTTTTTTAGATCGTTATCAAATTTTTCACCATGGGAAGGAAGTTCCAACGAAACAGCTGCACCTTTGTAGAAATTGATGCAAAGTTTTCAAAAATACCACTAAAGTTTGTTTGATGATGAATAAGTACCGAATTGGTCTGGTATTCATCTGTTATTACTGTCACCTTTCCACTGTAATTCTGACATACTTGTCTCTTATGACGTTATCGCTTTTTTGTAATTAGAGTGATGTGGTTTGCTGGCGCAGCATGAACATGCCCCAACAATTGAATTATCGTGATAATTCAATATGTTATAGATTGAAAAGAATGATCATTTCTGTGTTTTTAAGGCAACTATCCTTTCAAAATTTACTGAGGCAGAATGCCAGCGCCAGCGTAATTGATTAATCTTAATAATTCAAGATCTCATTGACTTGAAGAGGATAACTCTACAATGTTCCCCAATTTCTTAGTTTTTGAAAATTGCGAAAGATGCACGTCTGAATTGTTCAGCGAAGTATGGGACTTTAGGGACTTAAATTATGTAATTGATCTCACAAATTATTCCACTGCAGATGAATAATTTTGTTGAACTACCTAGATGAAAACGAAATTCATCAATTACATTCCTACTGTGACTGTTCTCGTAGATCAATAAATGCAATTGATCATTGAATTACAATTCAATGAATCACTCTTTTCAATAGTCTATTTACTTATAATTGAATCCTTCCTATTATTTTGGGCCGCATGAGTGATGCGTTTGGAGTATTAAAGTGTTTCGATAATCCAATACTATATTGAATTCATTTCACTATAAATTAATGATTTTGCACTTTTAACTTGGTGATGGTGAAATTGGTAAACCTATAGTTTCTCTTGCATGAAGGGCCCAAGATTACGAGGACACATTGCCCGTTTTCGGTTAACCTCTAATTTATAAAACATAAATAATAGCTCGATTTGTAACTCTTGTCAGAATCGAAATATTGATGAGGAGAATGTTTGAGAAGATTAGTCTTGCATGTGATCGTAGATATGAATCGATGGAAGAATAATATCAGCAAATGCCGTACCAACTTTCATTTCAAGCTGAAATTCGTCGATTTTATCACCATCTTGCGGAAGGTCCTTTGCCATCTAACAGAGGGGTCCTGAACTACAATTTTTGAAGGTGTTCCATGTCCTCTTAAACCAACGAGACGGTTTTCTTGGGTTTTCTGAATGAGCATCAATCAACTAAACTGCACTAAATAATCCCGATTTACAACCGGGATTAACACGAGTTATCCGTGATATTTGAGTTATCATGAAGAGACAGTTATCAATCGGAGACAATTATTAGAGTCAGTGAAATCCATCCACAAGTGTAATTTAGTCACGAAATTAAAGAGCTATATTTTTTTATAGAATGTATCGTGTCACTATTATTTGAGAATCCTTTATCAGGTCCTTGTGTTCGTTAAGGTTTGTGTTCGTTTTCGTTCCTGAGGGCCGGCTGCGGAGGCAGTTTTCATCACTGAGAAACTCATCAACACCTTTAAAAAATACAGTCCACTTAGAGAAAATCATCAAAGGAATCACGACGAGCTGCTTCAGATTTCTTCCAGTAAAAGTCGGGGCAAGAAATTGCCATGATTTTTAACACTTACCTTAACAAAAAATATGATTTCAGAGTACAGAAACTTCTCCATTGATAGTCAATTCACGGATATCAAAATAGAACTACACTGGAAATTGCAGCATTCTGTCGTCCACAATTCGGTGCCATTCTCACCCTCAAAATTGGTGGTCTGCACTCTACTCCACCGAGATGACGTGCAAAATTGTATAGGTAACTGCGAAACTAGCAGTATTGCAACGAAGGAATTATACTCGACATTTTATCGTCAATAACAGGTGTGTTGGAGGAAAATTATCAAAATGATACCCCCATTATCTTTCTTTCTCTAGCGAGGAGGGTGAACCGATCAATATGAAAGTAAGTTCTGAACTTCTTGAAGAAGAAGAATAGAAGGAAACACAAGCGGTAATGGAGAATCATCTAGATATTTGGGATCACCATTACTACAAAATAACGAAAATAATATTGCGAATACTCGGCTATTGGCCATATCAGTCTAGAAGTGAATTTCTCACATGTCGTACAGTAATTTATTTCCTCTATTTCATCCAGTTCGTGCCACAGGTAACATTCTAGTAGCGAATAAGTAAAACAGGATGAGTCCATTTTTTTGTCACAACTTTTTTGAAAATATTGGGAAGTCTAATACGTTCTTTCTGTCCTGATCCTCTTCTGTAGAGAAGGGCCAGAATGTCCAAGCTCGCTTTGCTTCCGAGATATTTTCAGATAAATCCTCGAAAAATTGAATTTTTCTGCTTTTTTTTCAACTTCTAGATTTTGTCCATCATTTTTTATGAATATCTCGGAAACCAATTTCGGAGCCCATGGAATTTTATTTCATGACTAATCAGCACACCCCGCGATTCAATACTGCATCAATTCAACACACGGTCAATACAACAAATCATTCAGGTATTTTTGCTTACGAATAGAAGCTTTGTAGACGACACATCTTTCGATTTCAAGTTTCCAGCAGAATATGAAGCTGAATGTTCCGAAACGTCGAGAAATGGTGTGTGTGTGTGCGTGTGTGTGTGTGTGTGTTTGTGTGCGTGTGACGTCTGTCGTCGCTTTTCTCAGGGACGGTTATACTATTTCTTACCATTACGAAATTGCTATTTTCCCCTAAGAACACTCGTATTTTTCATTCCACCACTCGGAAGTAAATAATTTTTCCTACAAAAAGACTTCATCTTCATTCTAAAATGACAATGAGAAGAAATGAAAATGCTGGTTGAAACCTGAACTTCAATGTTTCGACTTTTAAGTTTTATCGTAGGATCGTAGTTTTCATCTGATATTGAATTTCTTTGCATCAAATGATATGATTGCAATTGGAATGATTATATTGAAGCTGGGACTTGGGGACCCAAGTTGAGTTGAAGTGACGCAAATTGAATCCTGAACAGATTGATAAGCTTTGAAACAATATTCGTACGAATGTATACTATTGAACGTGATTGATCATTTTTTTTGAGAATAATGTTTGTTTCACATCTAGGCAGCGAAAAACAATGTTTCTAATCTCACTTTGCTTGATTAAAAACTTTTTCTCCTTTCCTCGTTAGAAAAAATATTGTACACACCACGGATGGAAAAAAGTCAATTCGGACAACTATTTGGCATCCTCACTTCGCTCGGGAGGCAAATTTTCTGCCGTGGTTAACTTTTCCCCTGCTTAGGTGTGTAATGTACTATTCCTTCGAGCAATAGAAATGATGAATCACGATTCGATTGATTATGGCTGACATTCCATTCGGAAGCGTTTTGCCAATCGAATTGGCAGAATATTAAGGAGGAACATCAGCTAAAATGAAAACTTGCAGATCACTCTGATTTTTTTTGTCAATAAACTTCAATGTGTTCTCAAATTTGTGTGGAAATGAGAGAGTGATTAGATGGCTCAATTTTTTATGATGAATTTTGGAAAGTTTCGAGTTTTACACACAATGCAATGGCACTGTCACTTAAACTTAAAAAAAAACATTTAGAGCAAGGAGAAAATTCTGAAAAAAATACATGTGATGTCTTTTACTAACAACTTTCTCTTTTGCGTTGGTTGCATAAAATTAAATCACGGAATTTCAAGATTTTTTATCAAAAACCGTCATCAAAACACAATTTTTCACTCAAAACGACAGCCATATGCAGAAACGCGGCAGCGTAGCCTTGAGTGATCACACGAGGAGTAGGGAATCAGAAGCGCGGGCTATTTCAAATAATTCCAAAGTCCGGAGTTTTTTTTTAACAGTTCGGGGAGAAGAATAAAAACGTAATTCATTCAATCCAGCACTTATGATGGCGAACAAGCAGGCGTTCGTCGTTGCGTTAGTCACTATTTCTCCTACGTTATCCTTTAATAGCCATTTGGCTATTTCGTCCTTTGAATTTCTGTTAATGAATTAGCTGTGCTTGCGAATGGTTCTTCCTGATTTTTTTCTATCATCTCTCTCGAAAAAAATTATATATACTGAATTTTACATAAAAAAATCACTTTTTCACTTTTAATTTTCCCTTTTGGGTACAGTTTCTGATTGTCCTACGGAGGTGAGTAGAGGCTTATTTGAAAGAGAAAAATGTGTTCTGTCAGAAAACCAAATAAAAAATACAGGTGTCCATTCGAAAAAATCGAGAAAAAAGGCATTTTTTTTGGAAATATTGAGAAAAAAAAATATTTTTCAATGTAATAAGCAGAGAACTTCATCTGAAAATTCTTAAAACTGAGGGTTTGCTCGGCTTATGAAGATGAATCTTTTGAGCTCCGTCCCCATAAATCGGACGAGTAGTTTGGAAGATACACCCTATTTTCGGAAAAACTTCAATTGAAAATATCTCGAGAACCGTTCAGCCGATATGCCTCAGATCCAATCCCAACCATCCTTATCAGAAACTACATATACAGAAAAAATTTGAAGTCTTTAAGTCAATTATTCATTGAGCTATGGTCGTAAAACCGAGTTTTTGAAAAAAAGCACAAAAAAATTAATAACTAATAGAATAATGGGATGAAATTCATAAAAATTCACCAAAAGTGAGATATTATGGTTGCAAATCTTGAGTAAAATTTTGAACGGAATTCGTCTCACACAAATTGAGAAATATTGGAAGATACGATTTTTCAAAAATTGCTATATCTCAGAAACCATTTGACCAATCTTGCTGAAATTTTTATGGGACATACACTTCATCAAAATTGATATCATGCCAAAATTTCTGATTTTTATCTCTCACCGTTCTCGAGTAATAGAGAGTCGTAAAGTCGTACATACGGACACACATACATACATGTCTACTTTTTTTCTCATAAAGATTTCTCGACGTTTTGGATCATTTTGAGTCGTTTCCAATAAAAATTGGCATTTCGAGAAAAATTGCGAAAACAAAGCTTCCATTCGGAAGCAAAAAAGAAATAAATCTGCGTATTGAAGTGCAGTGCATGCAGTATTGAAAGAATTAAATTTTATTCATCAAGAGAAGTTATAGGTTATGATGCTTCTTTCCTCGCGTTATTGTGTCGGTAACATAACTTTCGAGATTATTGACTTGTTGTCACTCTAGTAAATTCGACATGATGTTACCACGTTTTTCCCGAATTTCTAGAGTTATTAAAAATTATGATTTTTAGAGGAAAAATATGAAAAAAATTTAACAATAATATTATTTCACAATTTTAACAACAAAAATAGTGATTTCTCCTCACTTCCACAGATAAATCTAAAGTTTTACCACTCGGAATTTTATTTATTTGGGGTTGGTGAAGAGCGTCGGAACCTTTGATGTTCCTTCCCTCCCACTATACCCCGCAGAGGTCTGATGTTCCTCCTGGAATGTCAACCGAGGAGTGGAGTTTGTAACTAACGCCCAAAGAGTGGGGCTCCTCCTGGTTTTCATGTATTTTTTTCCTTCTAACTTCATGTGACTCGATTGGGCAGAGGTCAGTCACCAGATTTCAAGAAGACTAAAGAATCCTAATTAATTTTTTTTTCAAAATTAACAACGAGTTTTTTTGGAAGTTTCTACCCAAATGAACGAAGGAGAATTGTTGAATGTGATCGGGTTCTTGCATAGCCCTAGGCCACAACGGGGACATAGTGATGCGTAAGCCTCCAGGAAGAGTCTATCACTACTCATCCTATTAGCGACACTCAGGATTTAGTTGAAGATTTCATTGACTTACACTCCACCCACCTTGATTGGGTATAAAATTTTTTTTAAAAAAAATTTCAGATATAAGTTCTTCATGCACAATGTCCTCTTAATGTGTACTCCTTCCACCTTGTCAATAACTTGTATACATTGCGTGGGACAATATCAATCGAAATTCATGTCATACCAACCGAAAACTAGAATGAGAAGAGCAGAAACCTCAGTAAATTCAATACGGAAGGAATTAAAAATTACAGTTCCTCGAATTGTCAAAATCTGTGAACCACTTTAAGTTTTCTGACTCAGGGCGAAAAAGTTTGATCGCATCATATGCTCAATTTGTAACGTATTGACTTGATCCGTGCCGAATTGTCCGATGTTGATTAGCCATGTAACCTGATATTCTCTACAAAGGGTAAATGCCTCTTCATCTCGGTTATTTACCGAGTTATTCTTGAAAAGCAAATGACGAAACAATTAATTCATCCGATTTGATCTTTTTACTACTCATTTGATGTCCACAACATGATTATTGATGGAAATTATCACTGATCTGTGATTTTATTCATAGATTGGGGCAGCTATATATTATTATGATAATTCAGATCTTATGATGGAATTAGCGAATTCTTTCATCTGTGATTTCTGCGTTATTGCAAATATGGCTACATTTCATATCCATCATGATGAAGTAAGTAGTTTTCAGCTTGGTTTGTTTGTTGATTGGTTTCATACCCTCTAACTACTCCTTCACCTCCCTCCCCTATTTCGACGCCATGGGTCAACTTCGTCGTACTGCACCGCATTCGCCATGGATTAGAAACCATGGAAAACCCTGATCAGCACAGTCGGATTCATACAGAGCCTTAATGTGCCTTTCTGTCACGCTGACGAGGAAGACACACTAATTCCCTGTAGTCGCACCTCCCCGCTCAGTTAGTTATTTGGATCTGCGCACGGTAAGTGGTCACCCATTCAAGTTGTAACCAGACGCAATGCCGCCCCTTCCGGTAGATCCACCGTGCGCAGCATCCGCCAAGCCGTACGCAGACCGAACAGCCAAACTGAAGTAAGTAATTAACGCAAAATTATTGTGTCACACTTTTGTGGAATTATTTGATTCTTCTTTCTTCGTTAATTATGAATAAAGTAATCGATGCATTTTTAACACTTTTTACTCATTTCTCAAATACTTTTCTCTCATCTAGAACAGTGCATCAAACATTTTTTATCACCGATTTATTCCCTATGTAATGCACTAGAACTGAATATACGAAAACGATCAAACGCTGAAGCACGCGTGTTTCGAAAAACCAGTATATCGATCCTTGTAACCCACATCGAACGTCTTGAAGTGAGTTTTCAATGACCCGCAGGAGAGTGTTCAGATCTGATCAGATCCAATTCGATCTGAGTTTCATAGATCTAACAGCTACGAAATTTGGCATGCTCTACCAGATCTAATTGGATCTGATCAGATCCAATTAGATCTGCATAAAATCTAAAACGAGAAAGTTGAAATTGTTAGAGAAAATGAAAAATAACTGAAAAACTGAATTCTTTGTTGGATGAATGAATAACAATTGAGATTCCTAGAGGGAAAAAAATTGGAAAAAGTTCAGCCTGAGCGGGGCCAAACCTGTGATACTTGGATTACCAGCCCACTGCTGTAACAACTTTTCTGACTGGTCGAATTCGTGACCACTAACCAGTGAATGACCGGTAGAAAGAATAATGATTATAGTAATCTTATAATTGAATTTGAACTCATTATTCACTGCGAATAAAAGATTGGATTCTGAATAGAGATCGCATCCTAACACTGGGAATTTTCCTAGATGATTTTTTAAAAAATTATCATGCCGCTCCATAAACGGCATGCGATTTGCTTCTGAGCCGGAAAATTGTCATTCATAGGAGGAATTCTCATGAAACGCGCCCGAAAAATTCCCATGCTCCACATCATAATTTTTGCTATTTATTTCTTTAAAGAATAGCTATTTTAAACTTGGCTTTGAATCGAAATATCTCGAAAACTACTTGAAAGGTATCAAGAAATGCTGTATATGAAATTTAGAGGGAAGATTAACGAATAAAAGAAACGAAACTCCGTTTTTCTACGACTCGTAGTTATCGAGATATTAATTGTTTAATGAAAAATTCAGAACGGACGCCCGAGCGCCCATTTATTTACTATCGGGCCTCGTCCATTGTTTCTGAACTACTCATTAAAAAATTGATATCTCGGAAACTACTGGTCGTAGGAAAACGGCGTTTTGCTTATTTTCTTCGTTAATCTTCCTTCTAAATTTAATTCACAGCATGTCTCGATGAATTTTGCATAGTTTTCGAGATATTTCAATCCAAAGCCAAGTGAAAAATGTCCAATGGCTCATGTACCGAAAACAGTCGAAGGTACCCTCCTATGTCCCTTCGTCTACCACATTATGAGGCTGGCATGGAAAAAATTCGGAAGTGAACGTGTAAGGATTCTGAGTGGCTACCTAAAATTTCTAAGTGCCAGGAGAATTTGTCATTGGATCGATGGAGAATTTTTCTTAAATTCTCAAGGAGAAAGGCATTAGCTAATATTTTCATGATGCCGCTTCACAATTAATGTGACACTTTCTCCTAAAGAGTGAATCGGCCGATGCATTAATTCCAGACAAAGGGACATTTTTGCCATTTGCTGACTCATAAGATGCCCCTGGCATGTATTCTGAATTTACGTTATGGAGCTGAGCATCATGATTTCCTCGAGAATTTTCTCTCCTTGTCCGAATGATATTTTCTAAATATCCAGGCTAGTATTTCAAATTCAGGACAGAATTCACAAGTATTGGAATTAGGTTAGGCGATTAATAAGGAATTGATGAATGAAAAAAAGAAAATTACGGAATATCTGAAAAACCGGATGAGAATGTCCATTAAGAACCACACGATAATTGATGATAATTTGAATGAATCACTTCCCTCCGGAAGCATGTTGCTAAAGTATTAGCAAAAAAAGTTATATTATTGAGAAAGCAATAGTGTTATCCACTTCTTTTTTTGCATAGGAAGAACGGAAAACAACCGGCAGTAGAACCGGAATCGAGAAATTTCACGTTTACAATGCTTCCACTCGGATACATAAACTGGAAAATGTTCCGCCCCGGGCCCGACTGTATCCTTTCAATAGTGGTGAGATACCTCCCCAAGAAATCCATCGTTCTCCTCACAAAAATTCAAACCGCTTGTCTCATCCACCAATATTTCCCCAACATCAGGAGAACCTCCAATGTCATACCTATTCTGAAACCCAATAAGTTCTCATCTCTGCTGTTCAGTTACCATTCTATGAGCTTGTTACTAATTTGCGGTAAACTACTAGAGAAAGTCATCCTTGCTCGCCTTCTCAAAATCATTCAGCAACTCAAACTGATTCCAATCGAGCAATTCAGGTTTAGAGCTTAATGCTCCACAGTACATCAACTCTTGTATATTACGGATTATGTCAAAACTGCAGCCGAAAAAAACTGTTCAGTCCTCCACTTCTCCTGGACAGTGAGAAGGCCTTTGACTGGGCTGGGCACAACGAGCTCGATATATTCAAATGTATCCATCTTTGGATTTTACCATATCTCTGTCAAATCCTAAAATTATATCTGCTGGACCGTCAAATCTGAGTCGAAATCGCCTTCTCACTTTCCAACCCGAATCACATTCTTGCTGTTGTCCCCCAGGATGTACTGGCCCCTGCACTATTCAATCTATACATTGTCCCATCATCCCACAGCTTACCCTTGCCAGTGAGCATTGCCGGATTCACAGATGACATTGCCCCATAGAGCTCGAGAAGCTCTCAAAATCATGCTATTATATCATACAAAGTTAATGAGATGAAAATTGAATGCATCATATTTGCAGCCTCAAAAGTGCACATGGAATCGCTTTGCCTCTGCAATAATTCCATTGATATTTCCAACTCTATCAATTATCCAGGTATTACGTTTGATAATGAATAATCTGGGGCAAACACATCAATAAAGCAAATCAAAAAGCAAAGGCAATACTGGGCCGATTGTCCTATTTGTTTAAAAGAAAAGCCTTATCGAAAAAGATCAAACTCAACTTATACGAAGCGCTCGTAACACGAGTGCTCACGTGTGCAGCATCAATTTAATACAACGCCGCCCCCTCCTATATAAATAAATTTCAAGTATCCCAAAATGAATTCCGAAGGATGATGGATGATATGCCCCGCAGAACTCCAATCATTGGCCTCCACGAAACTTTAAATATCGAATATATTAACGAATTCATTCACAAACTCACAAGCAACTTTATATACAATCTGCAAATCCCCCCTCACTCTCTTGTAGAATGCCTCAACCCCTCGAAAATCTCGGGATGGTCCAACCGACTACAAAAAACTCGATGAGGTACAATCCTGTACTCAACTACCACCTACTACCACTTGTAGGGTTTTTCGCGAATGATAACTTTCCCCATTCTCAATATTCCGTTGGATTCTCCCTATCCTTACTGGTTCTACAAAATGCCACACAACCACTCAAATTAATGTAAAAGCCTAAGGGCAGACGTTATGTACCTCCTATCTAGTCTAAAAACTTGTAAATATTGTGAATTTAATTGTATCTATGATGATGAAATTTTTTGAGTCGACAATCGAATATTTCAAGAACGGCTCGCTGAAAAAATTTGTAGAAATTCACTAATGTTCTTTTTGACATGTACGGAAAGATAGAATTTCTTCAGATAAATCGAAGACTAGAAGTTCTTAAACCGACTGATTTGGCATGGATACGTATATCTGCTTGGATATAAGCTCTCAGTTCAATTTATATATGCTTATAGATAGCTAGATTTGAGCAGTTGAAACCAGCACCAATGTTCGAAACAGGCAAAGGGATACTTTCGTGATATCTGACGCATCTTCTCAATTATAGATTATCCACACACAAATCGTGTAATCACGCACCCATGGCTCACGTCGTGTCACTGTCTACCTTCTCCCCTTACACATACACACAAATTCTGTAAACACGCACCTTCACTCTACGCAAAGCACCCGTCTCATTTTCAGTCATTTAGATGAAATTAATAAAACCGATTTTCAGATAAAATTTCTTCTCGATCACATCAAGGAGGATTGGAATATTTTCTCAATGAGCAACGGACGACATGTGTTACACGAATGCATGGAAACATCCCGGAAACTCACGTTATTACACGCAGGCATCAAATTCATTCATTTTTAATAGTGGAAACTGTGAAAAAATCAATCAGAAATTTTTTTTTACTGAAAGCTTTCCTCAAAAAATTTGAAAAAACTTACCAGTGATTCAGACATATTGGAACATATTTGTGAATTTTCACAGATTCTTTCGTAGAGGCCTTCACTTTGAAGAAAATCCTAAACCATTTTCCGACAGTCTACTCTTTTTGTGGTGATTTCTTCTACGACAATAATTTGGTTTTCTATTTCAGGAACTCTATTCTTTGCTACTGTGATTTTCGTAACAGAACCAATACATGTTAGGTGCTTGCATTTCTTCATTGCGTCCAATGAGACGTCACCCCTGAGATTTGCAAGGCCAGTTTACTATGGTCCATTCGATCCTTTCAATTATTACTGGACTATTTTGGTGATATCAGGGATTTGCATTGTTAGTAGCATTGTTGCAGTTGTAGCAGCTGATATATTACTTTTTCTATATGCACAGCATGTTTGTGGAATGTTTGGAGCATTAGGGTAATATATTTATGAATTCATGATTTTTTGCAATAAGATTAATGGAAGGTACGTAATGTAATCGTTTTATAATAAGATTTGCGATTGAAAACATGCCGGTCAATAGAAAATCATCAAAGGGTGATAATGCATGTGAGCACCACTACTTCAAGAAGTGCATTGTGATACATCATCGTGTGATAAGGTATGTATAGGTAATTAGTAGTAAAATCTAGGAATCAGAGATAAAGCTGGAAAATTCTTTTTTCCCCATTGTTTCGCGGAAGTATCTTGGAAAATAATGAAGATACACCCTTTTTCCACTGAATACTTTATTGTTGCTCTCGGAATTTCCTATGAAGAAGGATTGAAGCAGAGTCGCTCTATCTCGCCAACTTTTTGAGATATTCTAGAACGCAGATCAGCCAAATAATTGCATTATCCTGCTTGATCTCTTCGCTCCTGTCTGAAATGATCAATTCGAATTGATCATTTGAGAAAGAATGTAAATAACTTTTAATCTCTCTCAATAACCGAAAATTCGACGGAAGATTTGCGAACTCAATCGAAAACATTTACACCTGGAATTTCTTTGGAATGTTGGGATTCAATATGGTTGGAATAAGTCTAACTGCTGTTCAGGTAAAAATTCGAATAGATTGTAACCCTCCTGCGTGTATTCTCCTTATTCAGATTGTTCTTGATGATGTTTTCTAGGCAGTGGCGTACATCAATACACTGGAGAAGCTCCTGAAGGCTTTGTTATTCTTCATAGCGGAGACAATTCATCTGTTCATTCAATGTTATATGGCTCAAAATATCGCTGACAGTAGTACTCGGATCCAGCAGAATATGTACGAAGAATCCTATGAATACTTTATAAATTGAAATGTATATTCTTTTCCTATTATAACTCAGTGAGGTAAGTGGTTTAGTGGTCGAACGGATGAGACTCGTCATATACTAGTGATAGAATATGAGGAATTGAATGATTAGTGATATATCTAACAGTTTCATAGGCTCTTATTTGAGGTGATGAACATTATATTGTGTTTCGAAGATGAGAGAAATGATATTTCACTGGATCACCCATTTTTTCTAGAATAAATGCGTTAAATACTTCAATCACTGATCAGCTCTACCTAATAAAGAGCCAAAACAGGATGAGTTTTGTTCACCGATTTATTTTTGCAGATATCTTGAATACTGAGTAATATTGATCAGTTCTGCCCAAACTCTTTTTCGGAGCTCTTGAAAATCTCTTGCAAGTTCGGGAAATAATCAGGGCAAAGAAGTTATATCTCCATTAGTTTCCAAGTTATTCTAAAAAAAAAAACAAGTGTCCTATTCCTTATGCATTACTCCAAGATCCCATTACTATTTCTAAATTCAATACTCTAGCAATATAATGAGCGGATGACCTCCGGAGGAAATTTTGCTTGATGAAACTATAATTAAAATTTACCCCCCCCCCCTCCCTCCGCCCTCCCCCCACACGCATACACACACACACATACATACACACACTTTGATTCAGAAGCAGAAAAATCCAATTGTCCTTCTTTACATCTTCGCTACTGAATCAAATCTTTTCCCATGCTTTTCAGAATGGGTGCAAGATGGTATCACAGCACTCAAGAAACTAAGAAATTGATGAGCTTTACGATGATGAGAAGTCAAGTCCCATGTGAATTGACGGCTGGAAAGATGATTCAGATGTCTTTGAACACATTCAGCAGCGTAATAATCCAAATCTATGTAATTAATTCAGTAGTGAAAAAGTGAAACAGGATAAGACTATTTTTCCTTTGAGTTCTCCGGAAATATTTCGGAAACTAATGGTGTTTCGAAATGGGTTGATTTTGGGTGGATGGAAGTCGAAGAGTGAGGCCGTGTTTTGTAAAGGAATACGCAATGATTTAGCCGTAAGGTCAATGACTTTTATAACACATTTTCCCTCAATAATTACAACATTTCTAGCCGATTAAGTGGCCTCTATGATAATTCAACCGTTTTCCAATAGCTTGACGAATGTACTGGATGATTTTAGCCACGAGCTTTATTACAAAAAATGAATTGATAGCGATGATAAAGGAGTCGTAATTGACCGGATAAGTCGCTCCATACGGAATGTGTACACTTGTTAATAATTGAAACAAGAAGAGGGAGCCGTTTGGCAATGGTCTGCTCGGCAGATGTCTCAAACCCGAAAATTGACCTGTGTTATTCCAATCTGACCCGAAGGTGTCTGTCTGAGAGATCGACTAACCTATTGACTCTATAGATATCCGATCAATGCCCAAAAATATGGTTTTGACGAAACAGATAAATATACGCTCCTTCTGTTATCATCCTTTTTGGAGTTTTTGGAACTCACTATAACAATGGATTCGGATGGAAAAAACGCATCTTCAGTAGTTTCCGAGCTATGCTATTGAAATTGATCACGAAGATAAATTGATTTGTCCTGTTTTACTTCTTCACTGCTGAAATCAATTTTGTTACGAAAATTAATATTAACGATTGCAGATTATAAGAACATCAGCAACTTACTTCACAGTATTTCTGGATATGCGATAAATTCACAATTTTATAGTGTTATTATCAGCTTGTTGAATGAAAATTGAAATAGTGAATTTCTGCTAATAAATAATAGTGATGAAACTGTGAGAATTGCAAAACTCTGTAACTGGTTTTTCTCACTCCTTTCATCAGTCTATTGGCAGTTGGATCTACTCCACTTGACTCTCATTACACAAAGGTGATGGAGAGAGGGTGATCGATGCTTAGCAGCTCAGACATTGTGAGGAACCGTTCAGTCAAGTAGCTGTGTGCTAATAATGAACACTGGAGGAGATCCAGAGGACTCGTCTTATTAAATAATTATTAGCGACGTAGTTGATCACCAGTGTCCGTTCGATCCTAATGTAAAATGAGTATGAAATTGGTAATTTCCGTTGCTTTGACATCTCCTTACTAACACTATATCCAGAGACATATTTATTCAAACCCTAGCATTCATAGAATTCATTTATATCAATTCTTCGAGTATTTTTTGGGTATAATGTCAGTACAGCAGAAATTGAGTAAGATTTCTGAATAATTTGGGGATCAAATTCAAATCATACTCAAATGATGATAATATTTTGAAGATATTCGTGAAATTTTTATACCCTAATTATCCTGAAGGAAACAGCATTGTGTCTTTTTATTCACTGTTAAAATCAAGATATCGTCAATTTTTGAACAGAAAATTGTGTAATCCTCCGTTTAAAAGAATGAAAATAGAATCAATGGTCTTCAATGATATTGGAAGACCAATAAGAAAGCAGTCACAAAAAGAATAGAACTAGCATTTTTCCACCCATAAGTATTCGCCTTGTGATTTGTGGAGTATGGCCCAAAAACTATGTGCGATTAGAAAAAATATCAATTGGACCGTTTTATCAATCTATATTACATATATTCCATGATTCGTTTTTTCAATATCTGAGCCTTCAGCAGTTCGTGAGTTCAAAACTGGCTTGAGGATTCTCAACTCCTTTCCAAATTTCTTCTTTCTAAAAATTTTGATGTACTCCAATGAGCCTGAGGAAGGGAAGCAGTGTAAAAATTGTGATGATTGAAATTCGATTGCAGAATATGTGAATATGCAGTAGCTTAGTTAGTAGAGTAAAGGACTAGTAATCCGAAGGGCCCGGGTTCGATCTCGCTCAGGCTTATTGATTTTCTGTCTAGGTTTCTTCCTCTATAAATTTTCCTTCATAATCGTTCAACGTTTCGCATAGTACAGAAGTACCAAGTACACCAAAATTCGATTAGAAACAAAGAAAATATAAATTGGGTAAGGAAAATTCACAAATATACCCAAAATATCAGTATTTTTAGGGTTTGTTTCAGTATGATATCGGAAAATCACTAAAAATATACTCAAATCCTGAGCGTAATGTGGATACTTTTCAGCTCTCAATGAATTCGCTGCGGAATGAATTACATGTTATCGGGGATAAATAATTGTTCCGAGTGAAATTCACTCAAGGGGTAACACCACTCTAGGATTTCCAAAAAATGCTTTTTTTTGGCTTAAAAAATAGTTCAGGGTTCCAAGAACTATATCCAATTAGTCCTGTGCCCGAAATCATGCACCTCATACATTAATTGGGGATAAAAGTAGGACCGAACTGCTATAACTTGTATGCAGAAACTGACGAACGCTGAATCGAATTTTCTGAGCGATCCCTCACGAAAGCCGCAAAAAAAAATTCGATTCGAGTTGAAAACATCTGGAAACAGAGTATCAACCTAGATGGCCAAATGTACGGTACAGGCATAGCTGATTAGAAGTAAAACGCGATTTCCACATATTTAATTACTCATCAACTTTAAACGCGTTTTCCTCGAAATCACTTTTTTCAGCTCGGGCGGAATCACTCTTCGGAAACGGTTGGATGGACTGCTCTGAAATTTTCACTGTAGCTACAAAATCATATTATCTAGTAAAGTACACAGCCATTCTTCGATTGAACGTAAACTTTTTTTCAAAGATACGATTTTCTGCGAAAATTTTCGTTAAAAATGAGATTTTGTTCTCAAACCTTTGCTGATTTTTAAAAAATTGGTTCAAAAAAAAATCCTATGTGTTTCACTAGTAAATTATATGTATTTTCAGGGATAATTTTTTTTTGTTCTATCTCCTATAGTTTCAACTCTACCAGTTCGCCTGCGGAGGTATTAAAAAAAAGGCATCCTTGAAGGTTGAGTGAATCTCCGCCATTTTGTTTGTAAAATCCAATAAAATTTTTTTGTTATATACTCCGATATATATTCAATGACTCCTGAAAAAATGAACCCGATCCCTTCACCCATATCCTCAAAAGAAATTCCCAAAGTTTGGTCTTTTTTTCAGGGTCTAGAGTGGTCTGTAACGAGGTTTCTCGTTACAGCTATCGCATCGGCTTATGCCACCTTCGGGTGAAGCTATTCAAGTGTAGAGCTCGAGAAGACTCACACATGAACAGCTAGACAATCCATACCATGGTGCCATCTGCGTAAGATGACACCTTAAAAGTTACCGTAAACTAACTGTCACGTCAGTGGGATTTATACGCGGCTGAGGATAAGCTGAAATGCTGGCGCTCCACTAAAGATGTCAGAGTTATCTCCGGGCCTGGCAGTGGTGTGAGAGGAAGAACCACGCAGGCGCGCGGAGAAACCTCTAGACGAGGAGAAGCAGCCTCAGCCGATATAAATAGACCCAATGACGTGGTGAGCAGTTAGTCTGCCTTGGGCGGCAGACTCGAGAGGATCGGGAGTAGTCCCTGGAACTTCTACCGCTCGCTTCGGCGAGAGTTACCGTCAGCTGCCCGTAGCGTGGCTACGTGGCGTTTCTCGTGTGGATGGAGACGTCCGGTATTCTCTGGGTGACGATAGATCAGAGGAATACTGCGGACGGGCTCATCCAGAGGTTATTGCGGAATACCTAATTCCGACTTGTTCTTGCTAGAGGGACTGTGACTAGACCCACGCCCCTCTACCATAACCAGCACACTGGGTTACCGGGAATGGATTGCCCATGCCATCCATTGGGGTAAGTAATTCCCCGAGTAATTACTACCGAAGGTTCAGCAGGTTAGCCCGAAACCACCCTAAGAGGTTAAGCGTGGTGAGCCCAGGGAAAACCAGCACACAGTGAGTTCTGTTTATTCCTTCGGTAAAGAATAAACTGGCGCCCACGCTATCGAACCGTGTGTGCGGAAAGGGATGGTCGGAAGTGTGACGGGATTGGACGAATCCCGTTACAGGTGTTACCCCTTAATTTCAATGAACTCAGAGTCCTATTGGTAATAAAATTCTCTTCCGAATGTGCGTAAAATATTCCATTCAAGGCCAGTTTGAAATTAGCTATAGAATGATATTTTTATGAATAATCGTTGGGATTAATTTTAGTGAGCATTCCAGAAATGAACGGAAAATTTTCCATAGGAATGTGCAACGAAAATTCAGAAATAGCATCCTGAAACGAAACTTCTAAGCACACACGAAGTCGAATTGACCCACCTCATTTTCTAAGTGGTATATCTCACAGAAACTATGCATTTTTTCGGAACTTATGCGATGAGGTTTTTCGTAGATAAAACGAATAGTTCCAAAGAAAATCATCGTTGATTTGAATTAACTAGTTTGTGATGGTGGAAAAATTAATCAAAACTGGATCCCTCTCCTAAAGTGGTGTAATCTGGATCAAAAGAAACCCTACCAGCATCATTCCATCATATTTTAGGGCGAACAATCTTTTGGGGTCAAGATGACCACCTGTGTGCTCTGAGGGTTAATAATGACAAACAGAAGGATGTAGGCTCTACTCAGTAATCTGGCTCTGCGTAATATAACTGATGATTCTCGCGTGGTAGGCTCAGGTTCGATTCTTGCCGATGACACTGGTGAGATCTAACCAGTACCATAAGTCTTGATCAGTCCCGAATACGCTTAATGAGGGTGTCAAAATGTGACATCAAATGAGTCTAGGAGAGATTAGCTCCGGGGAAAATGAACCGGAAAACGAGACAGGCGGAAAAATACATTGCGTGAGACGACCCGAGTCGAAAAATAAAGTGTTCTGAACTGTCATTTAATTGTTAAAACTGTTCTGAAACTGACAAATATTTTGAATAGGGGTAATGAAATTTTCTATTCCTTAAGCTGTCTTCGATCTGTGATAGAGTTGTACTTAGTGGAATATGACATTGAGTGAAGACTCAAAATGTCCTCAATTTTACGATTCTTAATTGACGTACGACAACTTTTACGCCAGAAACTGTCCTTTTTTATGACCGCAGACCGATACATCCATCCTTTTCTAATGGGTTTATGGTAGGGCCCACAGCGGGTGGTCGAAAGGAGAGGGGGTACAATTACGGATGGGGTTTTTCCCTACTAGAGAATCTATAAGATAAGATAAAGAACGCAATTGAAATAGAGGATCTTCATTTATTTGTTATCAAAGAATATTCTACATATTTTAGAGAGTAATATTTTTCTCATTTTTCTCATCGATCTCATGAGTAATACAATCCATGTACAATAATATTTGATATGCTCTATACAATTATGTCTAATGTACCTTATGCAATTATCCGATTCTGAAAAGTTCATCGCAAAAATATTATAATTGAAAATTTTCAGTATACAAAATTGCTTGATAATTTTCACATATATCTAATAAGTTACACAATTTTTAGACAATCTGCATCACTTCACACACGACAACACCCGATAGAATGATACTAGTCTTCTTTTCTTCTCACCAAGACACGATTGCGGACATTACGGGATTGGTTTTTTGACGATATTGATAAATTATTGCCCAGGTAAAAAAATTTTGTCGCTTTTTTGTAGAAAGACGACGTTAGGTCGACGTCGCCTGAATGGGACTGAATTCGACACTAACTTTAACTTTTGCTGATTTTGGGTGGAGAATGTCGAGGTGACTTTTTGTCGAAAATTCCTTTTTTTCAAATTTTGTGGATTTTGATCTATAAATGGGGCGACGCTTTTTCGTCGACAAAATGACAATTCACTGCAGTTTCATACAGAATGATGTGACGACTTTTTGTCGATTTTTCCAATTTTGAGCTTTTTTGTTCAGAAATGGCAGAAAGCCTTTTGTCGACGAAATGTCGCTCTATTGCAGTTTTAGATAAAAATGGCGAGATAAATGTTTCTCGATAATTCTTTTTTTTTTTTTTTAATTTTGGGGCTTTCGAATAAAAATAGCGAAACACTATTCTGTCGACAAAATGTCGTTCACTGATGTTTCATAAAGAAACGTCGACATGAATGTTTTTCAATTACTTTTTTTTAATTCGGAGAATTTTTGCATCAAAATGGCAAGACATTTATTTGTCGACAAAATTTTGTTTATTGCAATTTTATAAAGAAACGTCGACACGACTGATTTTCAATTACTTTTTCTTAATTTTTGCGAATTTTTGTATGAAAATGATAAGACTTTTTTTGTCTACCAAATATTGTTTTACTGCATTCCCGTGAACAAAGAGAGATGACTTCTAGTCGATTTTTCCTCAAAATTTGGAGATCTTCATATAGGAATGATGAAACCCCTTCTTGCTGATAATTTGACATTTGATTTTAGTTTCACTCTGAAATGTTGAGATGAATTTTCGTCAATACATTTTATTCATTTTATTTCGAATTCTGACGTGCTCCATTTTACATTTTGGAGTAGAAAAAAAGTAGATAAAACTTTGTATAAAATAAGAAAGAATCTTATTTCAATGCAATTGTATGTTTCATAACGAAAGAGGTTTAATTGCATAAATTTTCGCAGTCTTTTGGATCATTATTTGCAAATAAACAGCTTTCAACTGCGATACGTTGATAATAATTAATTCTTCTTTACTATCGATTTCTAATTCCTGGATAAATTTTAGCCTAGTCTGAGGGCTGGATGTCGAGAAGATTTTTCGTCCATTACATTTTTCAATAATCGCCAAAGTCTCTGATTCATTAATGCAATCAGGGACTGGTAACGTTACTTTAGTTTAGTTTAGTTTCCCGGCGAATAACTAAACGAAAAGAGTAACGTTAGTCGCAGTAACAAAAGTAGTAACAAAACTCGACTAACGTTAGTTGCAGTAACAAAAGTAGTAACAAAATTCGACTAACGTTAGTCACTGTAACAAAAGTACTAACAAAACTCGACTAACGTTAGTCACTGTAACAAAACTAGTAACAAAACTCGACTAACGTTAGTCCCAATATCAAAAGTAGGAACAAAATTCAAGTAACGTTAGTCGGAAATATCAAACAAGCAGGCGGTCGTCGCAGCGTTAGTCACTATTTCTTCTACAGTATCTTTCAAATCGCGTATTTCTTCCTCCCAATTTCTCCTACGGAATTAGCATTTGAATTAGCAAAATAACCTAATAGAATAATTATGATAACTTAGAAAAATAAAGAAGGAACGTAGATCGCTTAGACCTGTCACCAGGATTACCTCAAGTGAATTATTCATTCAGTTATGATCGATAAATCAATTCTTTGGGACGAAACACAAAAAAATTAATCACAAATAGAATGATCAGATTGAATTCATAAAAATTTGGCAAGAGTAAGACATTGTAGGTGCGAGTCTTGTGTAAAATTTTGAATGAAATTTCTCTCACGCCAGTTGAGAAATTCGGAAAAAAAAGATTTTCCCAAAATTGCTATATCTCATAAACCATTCAATCGATCTTGCTGAAATTTTGATTTTACCGACCGTGTATAGATTATTTTTATTTTTCGTGACATCACTTTTTACGGCAATTTCGGTCATATATATGCGTTCGTTCATGAGAAATTTAATTTCTCATGAACGAACGCATATATATGACCGAAATTGCCGTAAAAAGTGATGTCACGAAAAATAAAAATAATCTATACACGGTCGGTAAAATCAAAACTCTGTAATATATAATTGGCATGATAGTGATGATATGCACAAGTTTCCGAAAATTTGAAGGTGTGAGGTGTCTCGGTAGCTCAATGGTAGAGCAACTGCCCGGAAAGTAGATAAGGTTGTGAGCTTCGATTCTCACGCGAGATCGAATCCGATCGCCTCCAATTTTTTTCTGAAACTTGTGCACTTTAATTAATTCAATTTATTTAATTCTTTAATTTAATTGATTTATTCAGTAATTCAATTTCGATCTTTACGCGATAATATGAGATTTAAACTACTATAACCTGAATAGGTTAGAAGTTTAAATACTCAGGCATTCTGGGCCTTCTCTCCATTTAAGTTCAGATGAATTTCTCATGAACGAACGCATATATATGACCGAAATTGCCGTAAAAAGTGATGTCACGAAAAATAAAAAAAAAGATCTTGCTGAAATTTTTATGAAACATATACTTTTTCAAAACTGATATCTTGCCTAAATTTCAGATTTTTATCTCTCTCCATTCTCCAGTAGCAGAGAGTTCCACGGCCGTACAGACAGACGTGCACACATACATGTCTACTTTTTCTTGTAATGATTTCTCAGCGTTTTGGATCATTTTGAGTCGTTTTCAATGGAAATTGGCATTTAGAAAAAAATTGCAGGAACAGAGCTTCCATTCGGAAGCAAAAAGGAGACAAAACTTGGGTAACTCGGTTTGCTCTGGGAACGAGAAGGAAAATAAAAACTAAGTAGAGATGATATTGCCATAGTTTTTTGCTTCAAAAATTTCAAATGTTGCATTAATACGTTAAAAGGGAAAAATTCTATTCATAATAAAATTGTAAAAAATTTAAAGAAATTTGAAAGAAAAAAACTGGAATTTTCTTGGTACTAGGGCTAGTTGGACTGGTTATTTCCAGGGTTTGAATTAGGAATGTAGTCAGTATGATTATTTTCTACAAAATGAGCCAATTTTCATCAAAAACGCGTCAAAATGATCCAAAACGTCGGGAAATCATAACGAGAAAAAAAGTAGACATGTTTGTGTGTACGGCCCTACGACTCTCTATTACTCGAGAACGGTGAGAGATAAAAATCTGAAATTTTTACAAGATATGATACACTTGGCTTTGGATTGAATTATGTCGCTGAGCATCATGATTTTTTAGAGAAATTTCTCTCTGTGTAAGAAATTCGATTTATCGATGATAACTCAACGAATAATTGATTTAAAGACTCCAAATTCTTTCTGCCTATATACTTTCCGATAAAGATGGTTCGGATTGGACCTAAGGCATATCGGCTGAATGGTTCTTGAGATACATTGAATTGCAATTTTTCAGAAAATAGGCTGTATCTTCCAAACTATTCATCCGACTCCATCTGGAAAAAGTTCGAAAGATTCGCCTTTATGAGCTGAACAAACCGTCATTTTTTGGACTCCTTAGAAAAAGTCCTCCATTTATTACATTAAAAAATGTGTTTCTTCAATATTTCCAACAAAAAAAATTTTAAAGTGCCATTAAACAAATAAATTCATTAATAAATTAATTTTTATTAATAAATTTTTTAAGAGAATCAAATTTCGGAAAAAATATGTAATGCGCAAGCGGAATTTGAACCCACGACCCTCTGATTACATGTCAGGAAAGTGCGAATTAAATCGGAATTTCGCAATAATACGGATAACGAATCCAACTCTAAATTCAAATGAAATTTTTTACATTATTCAAAATTGTCAATCAAGTTTTGTTCCTACTTGTGTTACTGCGACTAACGTTAGTCGAGTTTTGTCTTCGCTTCTCTCTCGCCAACGGTGGAAGACAGCCGAGGCTCTCCAATGGTGAATAGCCCGAGCGAAGCAACGATGAACAGCCCGAGCGATATCCTTATCCTTTGCAACGGTGAATAGCCCGAGCGAAAACAACGGTGAATAGCCCCAGCGTAAGCAACGGTGAATAGCCCGAGCGTAAGTGACGGTGAACAGCCCGAGCGACTTTCCCATTACAAAGGCGCAAGCCTGAGTAAAGATTCGAAAGGAGAAGTCACAGCGACCCAGCGCCCACGAACGGGAGGAAGATCAGCCAGCCAATCCGAGAACAGCGGCAGAGGCAGGGAGAAGGAGAAGCCAGAAGTAGGGAGAGCAAAGCAGAGCGCCGCCGCCGACTCAGACGCGTATATAAGGAGCTCAGACAGCACAGAGTAGTCAGTCGACTGCTGCCTGCGGAAGGAGACACATCACGCGATGTTGATAAGCCCGAGTGAGTTTCCTTTTTAGCAACGGTGAAGAGCCGGAGCAATTAATGGAATAAAAAAAATGAATTATTTACAGGCGCGAGAGACCCACAGAATCTCCCTCAACGTAGCCGTCGGACGAAGCCCCAGGTGAAGGGCCATAGGAGAACGACGAGGAGAATCACGGAGTCCACGTGGAGATCCTCGCCTTTTTACTGGAATAAAGGGGACTTCCCAAAAAGAGATTTGATAAAAAAAAAGTTTCGTTATTTTTATAAATATTTTTGACAGATAAAGAGATTAATAAGAATAAGTGTAGAGAGGATAAATGCTCCTCTAAAAATATAAAAATTATTGAGGAACAAAATCAATCGTATTCTTCTGAGCATAAAAACTACCGTGTCGACTCCATCTTTTGAATACTTTAACTATAAGTCTCTCTGGTTCGTGGACAAAGACCCATCCACTCCTCTCGTCAATTCGTACAAAAGTGGTATGTTACAGTATATATATGAATTTCCATGCGAGTCACGTTAGACGGTACATTTTGTAAAATGATACACTATGTCAATATGTGTGGCACGTGGTGCCCGACGTACTCTATTTTATCCTGGGCTATTTTTCCGATCTATTCTTCACTGAGTCTATTCTTTCCACCACTCACATTGAATAAGATAGAAAAAAAATGATATCGTTTGTAGTTTGTTGCCACTCCTACTGCTCAAATTGTTCGTCTACACGCTATTCCACTACGACGACATGTAAATTGTATGCAGCGTTATTCCAGAGAATGATTATCCCCAAAGTTTCAACGCTATCAGCAGGTGTTTTCTTGGAGAATTACCAAAATGATACCGCCATTATATCCCTTCCCCTGTATAACAAAGGGAATGAGCCGATCAATATGGGGGTGGATCTTCAGCTTCGTGAAGAAGGAAAATAGGAGAAACCACAAGAAGCGATGGAGGATCATCTGGATAGTTAAAATCACCACTACCACAATAGCACATGATGTATCTCCGGCAGAAAAAAGTTGACGACGACAAAATTTTCCACCCGAGGGAAAACTTGGTAATTACATTTTTCATGCTTCTCGTAACTCTATTCGCGATTGGATGTACTCCAATCGACGGAAATGTTTGTGTTCGTGTACCTCACACTCTTACTTATGCTATGGGGGAAGAGTTTTCAATAATGCGAACGTATTTCCAAGGAATAACAATAAAAGATGATAGACAGTCCAACGCTGTTATCACACTCTGTCATAGCAAGAATAACACCTCCATTCTCTTTCCACTCATTGCACTAGAGAAAAAGGGAAGGGACGATCGATGCAAGGCCACTCAGACATTGTAAGAAATGGCTCAGTGAAGTAACAGTACGTGGACAATGAACACTAAGAGAGATCTAGGAGACTTGCTCTATTATATAATTACAACGACTATTTTACGTGTAATTGGACATTGGCCATATTAATCTCGAAGAGCGGCTGCTTTATGCAAAATTTTTATGTATATCTTGTGCACTGCACAAATCGATCCGCAAGTATACGCATAAATTTCATCATATTCAAATAATTTGATATTATTCTGTGCTTTTGAAACTGCCGATTCTGGGTGTGATAGATAATCACAATGGTATCGAATTTCTTATGGGAACTGTTAGTTCTTTCACATCCAATGGGGTTGTTCTCGTCAATGTGACGACTTTTCATGTTCATGCTGATACAGTATGTATTGTCACGTATTTTTACTATCCACGGCAATGAATAAAAATAGTGGAACTCCGTTAAATCAAAATTCCAAAAATCCAAATTAAATAAACAACGTTAATTGTTGGGCGCCAGGACGACCTTTCGTCCGATATCAAAAATAAAAACAAATTAAATAATTCCAAAATAATTCTCAGGTGAATTCTGCATAAGGCAAAATGAGAGTCTTCTTAAAATCTGGCGCTGGTACTTCTGGTAAAACCACTGTGTTATTGTGATTTACTTGTTGGAGATGCTTTATTCTTACATTCATCCAGTGATTGACAAAATCCACTGGATAATCATTCTTCATGAGAGTGATTCTGATTAGAGCCAGGTTGTCATTGAGAAATTGTTGGTGGCCGAGTTTCCATGCTCGGTCAACCAGCATAAATACAATTCCTCTTTTTTGTGTCACTGGGTGATGCGAGAAAAAATTCATGTATCTACCAGACCAAGTTGGTTTACGATACCAGTTCGTGTTGATCGTGTTGTCCTTGTGTATCAGTAATATATCCAAGAAGAGATCTCTCCATTGACTTCCGTCTCATGAGTGAATTTCAGTCTATCATGCTGACCATTGAATACCTGTAATACCTCGTTCACTTTGTCTTTAGGCACCGCTGTTATGATGTCATCAACGTACCTTTTGTAAAAAGGAATGAAGAAATCCAGATGTTATAGGCTAGCGTATTCAACGTCCTGCATGACAATGTCAGCTAGTGATGGTGCTAGTGGTGACCCCATAGGTAAACCAAAGATTTGTTGATAGTATTTGTTGTTAAATGAGAAAGTAGTTGTGGACATAACTATCTCAATTGCTCTGATTAATTCATCAATAGGAATATTTTTGCACATTGATTCTCCTCTTTTCCTTAGAGCTGATTTTATTAGTTCTAATGGAACATTGGTGAAAAGAGAGGATACATCCAAAGAGATGAGAATGTAGTCATCAGGTTGTAACCGTACGAAACAGTATTAATCGTTTTATTAATACACGGTTTCGTAATTGGCTAGTGTTTTTGGGTCGCTCTGAATTCAAAAACACCAGTCAACTCGGTCACTCGCAGGTCCGGTCGCCAGGTGGATTTTTAATTAAAATAAACACCAAAAAAATAATTATTAAAACTAACACACGTATTTTATTCATTGATAAACTTGTTACACGAACATAAAGCACTTAATCATTAACTTATATTTCTAACACTTAGTTTAAAACTACACGGTTACACTTAATCCCTACTTTACCGACTATAGGTTAACACACTATTCGCGGAGAGTTCCGTTACGATTGAAGGTTTCGAATGAGACTGCCCGTCCCCTAGCCCGCGCGCTCCTTTTATAGTCAGTCGGGCTATTGTTTTTTCATCAATTTCTTAATTAACATTATTATACTAAAGATTTATATATCTTTGTAATCCCCTTTCTTCGGGGATTACTTTCATATATTTTAAGCGGGGCAAAAACCACCTTTCCCTATTTCCAAAAATAATTAACATATATGTTAATTAGGGTCATTATCGCAATCCCTACCTCATTCGGATTGCGTTAATACATAATTAGTTCGGATAATCAGAAAACCTGCAAAGAACGGGTATTTTAATACGTTAAACCTTATTTTTTGTATTAGAATAATCCCAATAATTTTCTGATTATCATTGACTAATTTTTCAAAACTACTTTCTCTTATTTTGATTATTTAACAATTTAATTGTATTCCCCGAATTATCCCAACGAATCTACCAATTTCCGCCTAGGTGGCAGCACGTCGCGGATTATTCATCTCTTGGCGCCTTATTTCAAATTTTTGTTGAAAACCAACTCCTATCGGCAAGATGGCAGCACGGGAGATTTAACCTCTTCAAACCGGGTTTTCCCGTGCTGTCACAAGGTATGTAGGTGTTCTCAATGAATTTGACAAATTCAAAACTATCTTTGATTGACGAGAAAAAACTGTTGTTACCACTGCTAATTATTCGGTGTAAAAATGTAGAGAGGTTGTAGGTGGGTCCATTGATGGATGAGACAATGCGTCTGAAAGGTGTATCTTTTTTGTGGATCTTTGGAAGTGCGTAGAGTCTGGGAGAGATCGCATTGGATTGTTTTAGCCATTTCGTAGTGGGATCGGAAATGTAGCCATGAAGTTTCCAACTGGTGACTAATTTGGTGACTTTGATGATAGTTTGGGGTGTATGATCTGATCTTAGTTGTTTGTACGTGGTGGTGTCTTTCAGCAGACCTTTAACTGCTTTAGTATAATCCACAGCATTGAGTACAACAGTGACGTTGCCTTTATCCGCACGTGTGATCGTTATTTCTTTGTGTTCTTTGATGAATCTCCTAACTGCTGTGAATTCCTTATCTGGCTTGATGTTATTTAGCCTGTGCATATAATTCTTTATTATGTTCACCATTTTTCCTCTGAATGAATCTCTCTCTTTGTCCTTAATTTCAGATATATTCGTTTCGATCTCACTGATGAATTTATGAGCAGGAAATCCAAATTTATTAAATGGGAGTCCATATTTATGCCCAAGTGATAATAGATGGGAGATATCTGGTGGGATAGTCGTGGAGGAAAGATTTTTTAACCATGAAGATCTGTCCAACTGTTCACCTGAATTAGGACTTCGAGAAATATGCCATCCGAATGCCCCACCCCAAGTGTAGTGTGATGGAATCTTCTTTTCAATCAATTTGTCAAAAGTCCTTTTGTATGTCATTTTGAGTTTGTGAGCAAATGTCTCCACTACTCTTGATTGGACACTCAGAAATTCCTTCAATAATTGTGGGGTTACAAATTGTTCTAGTGATTTCAATGTTTTTCTGATAAGTTTCTGTATATGATGTAGAGTATGATGAGCATCACTGATTAAAGTATTCAGTATTTTCCATTTTAGTGTTGTCTCCAGTCGAGAAATTCTGTTACTTGACGTCTTACTTCTTACAGAGAAATGAGAAAGTGAGAATGATCTTATGTGATTAGGGAAGACTTTGTTGGAACGGCATTTGAGAAGAAAAATGATTCGTTGTGATTCTTCTACCTCTTTTTTCAAAGAGATTTTTAAGATTTTAAATGATTTCTTGACATTGGATCCGTATTTAATGCGGATGTCGTCAAAGAAATTGCCGCTGGTCTTCATTTTTATGGCCTTGCAAATTGTAATAAAATAATGTTTTTTGACCGTTCAAAATTAATATTTTGGTGGATAATTGGCCTTGCGGTCATTAATTCAATGTGCGGTCATTAGTTCAACTGTGTATATTCCATTCCTTGCAATGACTGCGAAGGCACTTACATCGGCCAAACGAAGAGACTGTTAGGAACGAGAATTAAAGAACACCGCCAGAACATCAGCAAGCCTCCTGACAAGCATACAGCATTAACTAAACACGTCATTGACAAGGATCATCAATTTAATTTCGAGAAAGTCAAGGTTTTAGGCCATGAAGACCACTGTTACAAGAGGAATCTACTCGAAATGTTTCACATTGCGAAAGACCACAATAATGTGAATTTTAGATCGGATGTGGATGGGCTGAGCAATGTGAATAGTGTAATTATTAATTAGTTAATCAAGAATGAGCTCATTTAAATCAGAGAACTACTAACGACACGGGAGCAGCGACATCTAGTGCCTCCTCGTGGCTACTACTGCACGAAACCACTCTAAGACATCCATCATAGTTCATGGCACACATAAAGTTGTGTACAGCTATGAAGTGCATCATCAACAAAGTTCTTTTGCTTTTATAATTTTTAAACAGTTAATCATGATCAAGTTTAAAAAGATCACAAATTTCATTTTCCATCATAAAAATTCAGTCACAATGTTTTATCAGTATTTTAATCATTCTTACAGCAGTATTATTACCACCATAACCCTCAACTGTCACTATCGTGACACAATTTTGTATGTATAACGTTTGTTCAACTTCTAATGTCTCAAATTGTTACATTTATTGATAATTTCATAATGTTGTCTTTTTTACAGATAGAATTGATGAATTTTAATGTCCTGATGAGGGCTCATGTTCAATGAGCCGAAACGTTGACAATAAAAATTCAACTTTTTATTAATTGAGTTTATTGAATTAATGACCGCAAGGCCAATTATCCACCAAAATAATATTTGCTATGTTCCATTACTTTCTTATCTATTTATAATTATTTTAGTCTCCAGTTTTCAATCATTAGTAATCATTTGGAAGACTATTTTCTCATTTGAAATAAACGAACAGTTTCCTTCATTGAATAATTCACGTGCATTTATTATACAGACAATTTATCCAAAAAAAAATTGCCGTGCAAAAATAGATATTTATAAACCAGAATGAAAATATATACTCTCAAGTATTACAGAATAGCCGTGCAGACTAAGTGAACATCCAGAGGAAGAAGATCAACCAGAGCAGCCTAGGTTCGAGCCCCGGTCCCGGAAAAAAAAACGTAATATCTCAGGAACGGCGCGACCGATCCGTTTTTTTTATATCGGTGTGATCTACGTCGAAAACTGCAAATGATGGCCATAATTTCTGAATTTACCACACAAAATTAGGTGTACTTATAAGTACAATTAATCAATCAATTAAATATGGCATTATGAAGATGGCAGTCTAAAGGCAGGGTACTGGCATGTGGCATCTGCCAAAAGACCGCTCTTATGCTGCCACTGGATGCTTTATGCAAAAGGCAGTATAGCCTGTTCGCCGCCAGTTCGCCGCCAGAAAAGTGGCATAAAAACTGCCACTAGACTGCCATTTGGAAATGCCAAAACGCTGCCTCTAGCCCGCCTTATTTTTTCTCCCGGGTAACTATTAAAATAAATTTCTTGATCCAATGTTACGTACGGAGTTATATATAAAAGTGCTGAAGAGCTCTACCAAAATAAATAAAATGAAAGCGAAATTTTGTTTGCACGTCAATACTGTCCATTCTTCTTCTCAATGTTTCTTTTCTCTCCCTGTTCATCTCCATGGATCAAAAAGAAGTAACGAAAAGTGTATGAGATACAAAAAAACTCGACTCTTTTTCTCTCTTTCATTCTTCTTTTTTTTGACTCTGACAACAGTAAGTCACTCGGCTGTTTTTTTTCTCCTTCAACTTAAGTACACAATATTAGAAATAATAGCGTCAACATTTTGTGCAAAAATAGAAAAAGTGGCGATTTTTTTTATTTTGATAATCATGAAACATCACCAGTCTCTCCACTTAAAGTCACTTCAATAACGTCAATTAAGATTCGCAAAGGTAGTTTTTATCTCTCTCATTTATGAAAAATCTGACGACTTTTTTTCTACAAAAATTCACTCCACATTCCCTCGAAAAAAAAATTTCGTGAATGTCGAATTCAGTCCCATTCGGGCGACGTCGATAGAAAACTCTTTCACGACCTTTAAAAAATCTTTCCTCTATGAATTTTTCTACCTGGGTTTTCATGAATACAATATCAGAACTCAAGAACGGCATTAATTATTTTATTTAAATCTATATTTTTATGTTATCATTATTATTTCGAAAATTGAGAGACGAAATCAATGAAAACTGATTTTTAAAAAGATTAAGTGAAAGACAGAGATTATTATCATTCTTCAAATAATAAAGTAAATAACATTTAATAATGACAACCAAAAAAAACTGTCAACGACGTCGCCGGAGGCACTAGCCTACGATGTGAAAAATATGAATTGGAAATCTCGAAGATTCGAAACTGAACATTACCATTCTGTCAGTCGGAAAGTCGAGATGAGAACATCGTTATTTCAGAAAGTTCAACTGGGCATTCAGAATTAGATACAATACTGTCACTTGACATTTTCTTGAACATTGGACTTTAAAGATGGCATAGAGTAGTGTTTGTAATAATTTCAGAAAAATCTAATGCATAATCCTGAAAAATAAATACTATTATATTCCCCAATATGCACAGAAAATGTACTTTCGGCCGGTCGAGAATGAGCTACAAACAGATATCTCTCCAAATATCAGTTTGAGCTAATTTTAGTGAGCATCCCTGAAATGAGCGAAAAATCTTGTATGGAAATAAACACGGCAATGCTACTTTGGCAAGTAGAAATTTGGCTGAAGACCTGTATCTCTGCCAATTTGCAATGCAATTCACTTTTGCCATGACAATAAACAAATTCAAAGACGAATTTTCGAGAAAGTAGTATTATTGGCCGGAATTGATTTTGAACGTGGTGTTTAGGAACAGGGACAACTAAAGGTCACGTTATTTTGCATTCGTTCATTGAGTTATTTTGAAATTTATTTGAGAGAACAACAAGGCAACAATGTCGAAAAAAAATTATGCCTGAACAGAATTATTCATCCGCATCAACTATTCATCCATGAAAATACTTGTGAAAAAGTACATTTTTCACAGAATACAAATCATTTGTGCACAGAGTATGAGTTACAAGAACTCTTCGAACGGAATAATTTCTGAAGCTGTTTAATTGTAGAGATTGATAATGAATAACCGTAATATGTTGTCGGCTGTTCAAGACCAGAAGAGAGAATATTGATTATGATCATGTTGTTCGCGCAATCTCTCCGGATCTCTCTATAATTTATAGTATGCTGAAAATGAATTTCCGAATTAAGTATAATTACTCTAAGACTCTCAAAAAATGGGAAGTGATTTTGAAATAGAACGATCAATTTTCAATAAGGTTTTTTGCCAATACCATGATCAATTCAATAGAATTCTATGATAAAGGACTCTATTACCATGACTTCTCAACACTGCTAACGAACGACAGATCCGAGTCGAAATTTTTAGGTGGTTTCAATTCCTGTTTCAACTTACAAAAATTCTGGGTTGAAGGAGAGCGAAAGGAAGCTGAACGGCGTAGGGTCACCGTGTATTTCAAACTTACTTTGAACCTACAAAACGGCCGAAATGTGTGTTTCTTCCACTTTGTAAGCTCAGAGGAACTTGAAATTTTCTAAAAATTCTCCTCCATCCCCTCCCTTCATGCCCTTTTTCCCCTAAATTCGCGTTTTTGATTGATTTCGCGGTCAATTGTATGATTAAAAATAGCCCCCCAGCACGACTATTCTAGTTTTCTTTCAATAAAATGAATTTAAAAAAAAAAGGAATTCGGTCTAGTAGTTCTCGAGATCGTCCAGGCGGTCACCCATCCGAGTACTAACCAGATCCAATGCTGCTTAACTTCGGTGACCGCCTGGAGTTCTCTTTTTGACTGCTGCTAATCTGAAACATATAACTATCTCGATCCTCATTGCGCCTTTTAGGCTCTTTGAAAAAAAAGAAAAATAATAATGAATCGAATTATAATAATAATTAATAATGAATCTAAAATAATGATAAATGAATTAATTCATAAAAAATGCATTTTAGCTGGAGAAGAAGCGCCAGAACTAATTTTATTTTTACTTTTGAGAATTTTTTTTTGTTTTGAGAAATACACGGTTTCAAAACATCTTCAGCTCTAGAGGTGATACCGTGAAATTTTTGAAAAGAGGTAAAAAACAGGATCATTTACGATCAATTTGCAGGATTTTCAATTGGGAAATATCGATTCTTTCAGGATTTATGGGCACTTGCCTGAAAATCAAGGTTAAATAATTCTATCTCACTTCGAGATATTCATTTTTCGCGATATTAGCCAAAAATGAAAAAAACTGGCAATTCAAGGAGGCCAATTTTTTCCATTAATTTTTTCAATATTTCTCAGGAACTGAACGAGATAGTGCAATTTCATCTGAATCTTTTTTTATAGCTCTCGAAATTCTCCCCAGGATGCAATCGGCATTAAATTTCTCTATCTCGCTCATTTTTGGAAATATTGGCCAAAAATGAGGAATAGAAGAATTTAATGAAGGAATCGAGGAGGGGCACAAATATCTCGTTATCATGCGATTACAGATGCATCCCCGATCATGATGCACTACAAAAATGCATCGGATCGCGAAAGAAGTATCAATTGCATGGGAAAAGAGTTATTAAAACAAAAATAATAGAAATTGCCGGAAATAAAATCGGAATTTTTTAAAATTTATTATTCATTTTTATTTTTTTTTTGGTGATAAGTTGAAGAAGTCTAGAGTAAGGTCAACCAGGTAAGTTGAACTCATTCACCTTACATTTTGCCTTACATTGGAGACGTAAAGTCGAAATACGGCGAAAGGAAGGTGAGATTCTGTCGGGACTTCTTGGACATCAAAGAAATGTACATTGAAAGTAAGTTGGAAGTCGAAATGTAGGGCGAACGAGCTCAAAAATTTTGACTCGGGGATGTACCCTAAGTTCATTGAAAGAGAGTGAATTCTAATCAAAATAATTATTCATTTCCACTAATATTTTGTTGAAGAAAACATGTGTCCCGCTAGAGTAATATTTAGAAAACATATAAGTAACGGAGATAACAAATGTGACCCTCATTTAACATTTGAATGTCAGGAACAGCGGGGAGCAGCAGCGCTAGTAATAGTATAATCGATCATCTGGTGTTGGGCAGCCGTGACCGTAACCCCTACTCAGTACGGCGTACTAGTATCGTCCTACTACAAAAATCAGACACTATTGGAATAGCGATTAGCGAATGGCATCGTTGGGCGCTGCAAGACTAGCAGGGAGTGCATATGCTCAAGTTTGAACTCTTTGGTACTAGTATATCGGAATGGGAGAAGGATAATATCGTGGAGAGGATATCTCACTTTGTCGACCGTTGATAATTCACTGTTTATACCACTGAGCACTGAAAAAGGCTCACAGCAACTCCTCCTTCCTTCCACAGATGTCGTTAGTGTCTTTAAAAAATTGCCTCCAAAAATTTCAAACGATTAAAAAACAAGTTCCAAGCGAAGAACAACGCATCAATAAATAAAAGCCCCATGAACTTATTTTCCACCAAAAAATGCAACAATCAGATAAAAATAATAATTACCAAATAACCATTTATTAACTTTCATCCCCGATAACAATCGTTTAACTTCCTCACTCTCTTTTCCCCTATAAAGATAATTCCATCAACGGCATTATCCTCATTAATTAAAGTCATCAGTAAATTCCTTATCTCTGACGAACGTCGAAAACCCTTCGAGACCCAATCATCATAGTCCACCTCGTGCCTCAAGCACTTCCATAATCCCCAAGGAACAAAAAAAAAGGTATTAGCGTCCCAAGATCATTATCATCAATGATCACCTGAGGAAGAGACACCAATCCCCTTAACGTCAAAGAAACGTAAGACCGGGAATTACAGAGGTGCGTAAACCTAACGCTTCTATTTACTCTTTAATCATTCGAATGAATCTTAAGAAAACATCTTTTAATTTCTACAGGCAGTTATGTCCTGCCCACTTCGCACGTTATAATTATACCCTCTGCACTTGTCAATCAAAAGGAATGGAAAAAATATAAAAAATTATTACTCTTCATCCTCTCTCTTAGAAAATATTTCCACTTTCAGTGAAACGTGGGAAAGTTATTTAACGAGAGAATAAAAAATGACATTTGTGGAATTTGTTTGACGACAAGTTCTGATAAAATACGTTAATGTGTTCAGGTTGCATGGGCAATTTCACATGTGTTTAAGGTTAACATCGTTGAGTTAACAGGAACAAACTTGACGCACCTACGGAAACAATTACAGTTGTTTCAACGTTACTTAAATAAAAGGTTGAGAATTAACGTTTTTGATATTTGGTTGCTGCGACATGTGTCACGATGATAATCTTCTGATACTTGAACAAATATATAAATTCAATATCTTGAATTACTTATCTTATCTTGGAGATTATTTTGTAGGTGAAATTGAGAGGGAATCAACATGCTTCTGAAAATAATTGCTTTTAGGCTTTTTTCGTTAAGGGATTAATGGAAATTTTCAATTATAATCTAGGGATTTGATGGCACTTGGAAGATTTGAGAAATAGTTGAACTACGGGTTTTTCTTTGGGCTGGAAAAAATCAGTGTTATCTCTGGGACACTGAGAAATCCTCGGAGACAGAATACTAACACACAAGATCCACTGTTTGCACTGCACTTGTACAACGAGGCGTTTCCCGAAAAGATATACTAAACCATTCATTTCAAGTTTTTTCAGGAAGAGATGGGGATAATAAATATTTGCCACAACAGCATCCTCCTCAAACAATCTTCTCAAATTACTGGAAAAAAAAAAGAATGGAGAATGAAAACTCGGAAACTCTAAGACTTCCAAATTTGAGTAATAAATTCTCTGTTTTTTGCTGTTTTTTTCTATTATTAGAAAAACGTGGAAAATATGATTTTTTTTCCAATTACTATGTATAGTTATCTCTAAATCTATTATAATCATCTGCAGTGGTTACTCAAAGTGTAGGGGGTGAATTGAGGAAAATAAAGAAAAATTGCTTCAAGTTTATGAATATGTTAATTGGAAATCGAACTTTAAATGTGTAGACTTGAATATGCCGAGATTATTTTAAGAAAAAAAAAATGTACAATAACAGTAGAATAATAACAAATCGCTATCAAGGATAGAACAGGAGAGAAAAAGATATATATCATCACCTTGGAAACCAAGAAGCATAACTGCCATGTCTACAAGCAGGTGCTCACGCCTCTTTGACTCTGAGGTGACAATATATGAAGTGAAAATAGTCTGAGACTCAAGTGATAATAATGATAAATATAGATCGTAGTCTGATGTAAAAGAGAGAAATTCATGTACTTATTAATAAACTAAAGTACTTGAGATCTAAAAATCTTTTCGAAATTTTAAGTTTTTCCGAAATGATAAAAAAAACAATTGCATTTGATGCTGAATTTTATGCATGTGAAAAATTCATTACTCCGTCGATTGTTCATCGTGTGATTCCAAAGAGAATAATTTGCGAAAAGAACATCTACGAAATAATAATAATATTTTTGTTTTCGCTTCAAGTGAAACAAGAGATCGTAAAAAATGAGATCACAATGTAGATCTGTTCTCACGTTCTTATTTACTATTTTTTGTTTTTAAAATTCTTTTCTTTCTTTTACTGAATAAAATTATTTAAATTTCGTATCTGGATTACGAAATACTGTCAAAACATTTTATGAAGGCAAACGTTGAAGCAAATGATGTAGCAAAATTCACAACGGGACACCATAAACTATCCAAAATACTTCGACGAGTTTTAATCATTCGAGAGACCAGTGGCTGATTTAATTTAATTTCTTTTTTTTTTTTCATTTCCATTCGAATTTGATTTATTACAGACCCGTGTTAAATTTATTACACTCAATAATTTGATGTTTTACATATTGAAATCCAATGAAATACAGATTAGACCAATACCTACCGCAAAACTGCTCTTTTTTGCCGATTAAAAATTAGTAGATGACAATAATGTATTGGGAGCTGAATCTGAAAAAAAAAGAAAGAAAAAATTCGGATTATTTTGTTCAATTCCGGCAGCGTGGAAGTATTGAATTCTTTTGATCAATCATTTCACCATGGTGGGTATAGGGCCACTAGTTGAAATAAATGTCGGCAATATTAAAAGAGAAATGGCGGAATTTCAGCGCCATGGGAAAAGAATTCAAAAACAGAACTGATTCTCATGATTTTTTTCCTTTTTTTCTCTTCTTCTTTTCAATTCTCTACAACCACCAAAAAAAGCCTGAAAAAGAGGAAAAATGTTATTGTTATCGAAAGAAAATATTTTTCTAAATATTTGAGTAAAAATGAATGATTTTCAATGTAAATAGGAAACATTTGAAAATTTAGAAAAAAAATCGAAAGAAAACAAGTAAATGCTGGATTTATTGAATAATCAATTACTAAGAATATGAAATGAAATTACCAATCATTAAAACGAAATTATTTCTTCATCTTTTCCAAATTGAAACTCCCCAATGATAACTTTGAAAAAAGTATATGATGGATGTGATGTTGTCTTCGCATATAATATCCATGTATCATCACCTTAGAAGCAAAGAGACGTAAGTTCTATGTTTAAGCATAGCACTCACGCCCCTTGGTTTCTAAAATGACAATATATATGCGACAACACTAATTTCTTCATCTATGATAAATAATAATAATTTCAGGGAAAACATTGGAGCAAAAGTGAATTTTGAAAAATTAAAATAATTTCAGGTTTTCATCGTATTTTCGAGAATGAAAATTCCTTCTTAAAACGAAACTATTGCAGATGACGCCTTCTCCTTGAGAATAAAAAAGTTAAGAGGATCTTGAGAATAAAATGAGGGGTAATCGTCAAATTGGCTGGTTTACGATGACTTATGAAATTTTTCCATTTTTTTTTTTGCATTCGAAACGTAGCCAGTTGAGAGCATAAGTGCCCTATTGTGTTGGGAAAGAAAACGACAATCAGAGAAAGCAAAAGGGCGGTGGCGATGTTTCAGTTAAGTAAAGGGGGTCTCTTTTTTTTTTTTTTAATCGTTCGGACGTCAAATGTGCTGGGCCGTTTCACCTCCACGAGCTTCTCGTCTCTACCAAACAGAACGTGAATTAATGCTTGGCAAAGCCGAGATGGGAGCAACGGTCATCGCATTCTTTCCCATGCGTCCAACATTTAATTACGTTTATTTATTACATTATGTTTGAAAAATTTCGAAGACATTTCTACGTTTTTTTAAATTCTTTCTTTTTTTCATTTACTCTGTCAACTTGCAATTTGGACAAGAAACTAAATTTTTTGGATATTTCAATGGTACAATTGGACTAATGGGAGAGTGAATAAAGGAATAGAGAGAAAAAAAAATTGAAATGTCAGGAGATTGGGCTTAAAAAATCAGGGCTGGTCATGGACTCCACCCATTTTTTTATTTCATAAAGTAAAGAATCCATGGGAATTATTTGATTCATTTCAAAATTCTTTTGTCGTTATATTCCAGGGGATGAGGAGGGTAATGAATCAGGATCGCCTGAATTCTACAATTGTTTGAGCAGTCAATAGACATGGGATATCCAATTAACTTAGTTAATCCCATCGATTAATTCTGGAGTGGAGAAAGTAAACAATATCCATGAAATCTACGATGTGTTCAGTTTTTAGGGCTTATCTCGGAAGGTAAGCTAGATAGAGCGGTATTCAAACTTGCGTTTTGCGTAGCTCTAATTCTCCTCTACAAAAAAAGTCTCCTGACTTTCTGCCCTATCTCTCATGATTTCCGGGATTTTCAACAAAAAGTGATTCAGAAAATTATCAGTAAAGTGAAAGAGCAAAAAAAAATTGACAAGTAGTTTCTCTTAGAAGTATCTCGGAATTGAATGAATTTGGAGAAAAACATCAAGTAACCTTTTTCGCAGTCAATTTCAGGATCTAAAAAAAAAGGTTTCTAAATAAATTCTCCTGTATCTCGTCGTTTACGAAATACTCTAAAAATAATCTACAATAAGACTTTCCCACTAATTTTACATAATTTTTCTACTCAATAAATCAAAATCAATTTAAAGTATCAAATAAAATGAAATAAATTACGTAAATTTGGAAACAATATTGTCTGTTGATACCTCGGACAGCTAACAATCAGTGGCAAATCCTTTAGACAGTGATAATTAATCCCCTCAATAGGATGAAACGAAATAACTGAAAAATCATAATACGATGATACGTTAATTAAATGAATCAACAGAGAATTACAGAAATACATGCCAACACGGTTCGGCTGAAGCCAGGGCGATGGATAGGAGGCAGAGGGGTGGAGGAAAATTAAAGATAAAATTTTCAAATGGGAAGTGGAAGGAAAAAAAAATAAATAAGGATTTCACCTCAGGATCGGCGACAGTCCCTGATCTGTTTGCCTGTGTGCCGAGTGTCCGAGTGCGTTACAACTCAAACCTTTTAGTGGTTGTTTGAACGTTCGCCTTTGTATTTTATTTGTACAAAATCTTAAACACTCGAGTGTCCCGTGGTGAATTCCCGTATACATCTTATATAGGTAAAAAGGTGGAAGTATGTGGGTGGGAAGGTAGGTAATACTTGGAGTAAAATTTTGAGAAGAGAGAGAAAATGAAAAAATAAAGATGAGCATCTTATGGTGAATATTGGCTTGTCGGTCCAGCAATGAGAATGCCACTCAAAGCATCTTCAACTGTCATTGAAAATATCAAGATACGTGTTTTCAATGTAAACTCTTTAAATCCTTGAGACTTGCGTTTATTTTTTTTTTGGTTTATTTTTTTTTAAATGCTTTGGGTAGAGAGTTTTGTACACGACTGTTCAGAATTATAATGGGACACTTGTTGCACTTGAGTTTCATTTGAATTTATGGATAATTAATTTCATTAATTAATCCCATTTTAATATAAAATGGTTATTTATTTATTTTTTTATTTATTTTTCCTAATCAAAGTTTATCTTCAAGTAAAGAATATCTCAGAAACTAACGGAGATAGCGAAATTTCCATGGAAATTTTTTTTGCAGAGAATCTGATGAGATGCAAAGAAAAGGTCCCGACAAAAATTTCGCTATTTCGCTTATTGTCCAATGTATTCAACGGAGACTTGTCTCATTTCCTCTTCACCCAAAATAAATATAAAAAAAATCCAATGACTCCCTTTAATTGCATGAATTCCACTAAATTTGTAATTAAAAAAAAGGTTATTTTTTCGCTTGATGTATCAAGAAATTAATTATACGCACAATAATACTAATCACAAAAAAATTCTGATTATGAAATCCGTTGAATTTAGTCATTAAGCCACCCACACAGTGGAATGTCCATTACCGAAAGAAGACTAAAGAGAATTTAGAGTCTGTTAATATCATTATCTAACGATAAAGAAGACGTTAATTAGTTATACGCATCTATGTATAGCCCTAGCTATTCCAACTGCTTTAAGCGTTTCTATAAGTATCCAAAAATATACGACAGTATCGATAAATACAGTCATCCTATGAATGACCGAAAAAAAAGGAAAAACCTTTTTTTTAATATACGAGCCAAAGCAGAGGATCTCATGGACATGTGTGTGCTGGTGTCTGTGCGATACACCGAGAACTTTGGAATTGGTTATACGAGATATTTTGGCCTATCAGTACGTTAAATCTTGCCTCAGCGTTCCGGTATTAACCATCCTGAAGGCACACATGTGATTCAAAAACAAGCCTTTTTTTTTAAACAGCACGTAAAACCAAAACAGTATTTTTTAATATAAAAACGAAGAGTCTGCATGGAGCCCCGAGGCTTTACCATCACTAAATTAAACCCGAATTAGCCTAATCGTCCAGTGCTCGCTGATCCACGAGGAGGGGGATTGTTTAATTAATGAGGCTATTAGTCAGGAACCGGTAAACTATTAATTCGTACGATAATACCAGTCACCATACAATATGTTACAGGAATATCGTGTATTTGTCACTATCCAAGTTTTCATCACAAATTGGTTACATTCAATTTTTATTAGGCTTTGTTAGCATTTTGTTGCAATTATTGGGGAAATTTTTTTAATCGTGGAAATTCGGGTGATCAAATAAAATTTGTTTCAATTCGGTTTTTTAAAATGATTTTGCTGAAACGGTGAAAACATAGGTCAGACTTCGTTGTTTTTATAATTTTATAGTTTTGGGGAAAATCGGAGAATATTTGGATTTCTGAAAATTTTCTCTTTTTTCGTTTCTAATTTACCTATTATTTTTTGGAAATGGTGGAATCTCAATTTTTTTCACGGAAAAAAGATCAAATTAAAAAAAAAATTGTTGAAAGCTCATTTGACAATTTAGAAAACATGGAAAATAAGTATATAAATTATTTTTCAAATTTCCCGCTCTTTTCATCCATTCACAATTAGTTTTTTCTTTCTATTTTCTAATTCATCTCGTGTAATTGATTAGTTTTCGGAATTCTCCAAGGATCATTGTCAACTTGATCGATCAAAAATCGATACTGCAATATTTTCGTGAGTGAATGGCTCGCAGTCTGAAGGAGTATACTTCAACCAACATGACAACTTCATTCACCTATCCATTGAGTCGTCAGGCGTGTATCCACGCGTACCCATGGGGTTGGGATTTCTCTCTTGTGGAGACGACTGGTTCACTGCGCACGATAGTAACAGTGGGGCTAAAAACATTCCAGAGTAAAGCTTGGCATTCTTTTCTCCCTTCTTTCCTTTTTTTTTTTCATGGGTTTTTCATCTCCTGAGAGACCGTTTAACTAGCGTGCATCCGGGTTGCTACTGAGGTGCTTAGGTGTCTTCACCTGGCTGTGACAAATTTCGTCGAGGCGTTTGTTAACTCAAGATTTTCTATTCAATTTTATTTCCATTCAGTTTGGAAAAAGGAATATAATCAGAATTATTCAATTACCGAAATAATTGAGACGATGATTTTCATCAATTAAAATAAATATTTCCATTATATTTTTTATGCAATCTTTAAAATGTGAAAAAAATAAGAAAAACTGTGGAAAAGAAAACGAAATTAATTGCCTTATAGGGTTTGTTTTACTGAAAATACTGTTCCCTATCTCCAATATTCCGATCAATTTCCCCAAGTTTGGTCTTGCAAAATTCTGCACCGTTAATTAAATATAGAGGTAACCGGGGCAAAATGGATTTGAGGGTCAAAATGATTTGAATTTTTTTCGAGACTGAAGGAGTTCACGAAAATGTTTGAAAAAATTCATCAACAATGTCTACATATTGAGGCATTTTCCAATTTTTTCAGATTATTCCATGGAATCCTTCACTCCGAAGAAAAATCTTAAATCATTTTGCCACTGAGGTCCATTTCGCCTCACTCCCCTCTATGTAAAAGCCTGAGGGCAGATACTATGTACCTTGTAATTGGTCATAACTTTGTAAATATTGTTACATTATTGTTGTATTAATGTTAATAAAAGTCTTAAAAATTGAAAAAAAAAAAAAAAAAGTTAAAGAGATCAATTTCAACAAATACACGTCTCTCTCGAGACAACTTTATTGAGAAAAAAAAAAGGAAAAAAAATGAGCAAAGTCCAAGGGGCGTATAATATACCAAAGAACCTGGACATTATTTGTTCTTCTTCCATCAGATCCTCGGGAAGGTAGGCCAGAAAGGCAGCATTTACAATTTTCCACGCGTTTCATAGGTACAACGAAAGCCACAGTTAATCTCGCGCGGGTGGCCTACAGAAACAAGTGAGATAGAACGATGAAGTACACTAGGGCATTGAAAAAAAAACGGCCAGATGGTCCCCGGGCGTCTTCACCTCTATTTAGTCTGATTTCGCGGGGACACCCAAGTCTCCATCACAAATGGGAAATCTTTGTTAAGATTTCTTTTTCCTCTCCTTCTTTTTTTTCATTCAGAATTGCACGGTAGACGTCTTCATGATGTCTGACTTTGTCACTCTACGGAAACCCTCGAATTGAGAGAGGAAAAAATCCTCTTGACTTACGAAAATTCGGACTTTAGCATTGAGAATCCAGGAGGATTTCCGCTGGAAATCAGTAGAATGCAGCCTTTTAGCTCTCCTGCACGAAGAGAAAAATCAATGAATTTTTGCAGTGAAAATCCCAGAAAAATTACGGGGCTTTCCGGTAAGCGAGGCACAAAATTACACCATGCTAAAAAATACGGATAGCACCGTAAAATTTTTTATACTCTACTACTATTTTTCTAGAAGTCCCAGAAAATTTGTTGGTTATGAATTAATTTTTACATTGCTCATTGATGATTTTTCTTTAATGAATGACTAATTGAAAAATGATGAATTATTGATTGAATGAATGGTTTTAGGATGAGAGTTTATTATTATTCAACGTTACAAATATTACTTTTAATATAAAATTAAAAAAGTTACATTATAACCATTTTTTAACAATGAATGTGGCACCGTTTGGGGGCTCGAATTAACCGTGTTACATAGTAACTGAGTAGTTCTTCAGAATCTATGATTCGCCTGCAACAGATTGATATGGCTTGCAATAAACGTATTTACTTTCAACAGGGAACAGTTTCTGAATGTCTCCTGACCAGGTGATAAATTGTTCCTTGATTATTTTTGAACAGGAAAATTGTTAGCATTCCAATTCTAATTCAATGTAATTACATATACAGTAGAGCGTCGATTATCCGAACGTCAATTATCCGAAAGGAAATAGAATTTATCCGAAAGTCGATTATCCAAATGTTGATCTGGTTATCCATAAATATTAATTTTTTTTTTTTCATAATTATTAATGATCTAAAAAATAATTTCGTTCATTCGAACGATTACACCCTGAATAAGCTGCATTCGTTTTTGGCGCTTTTTGAATACATACTTAACTTCGTTCCATATCACTCAATAATACAATGGTTATAATGGCAATTCACCCAAAAATGTTCTTGTATTGTTAATGTTCTTTGTATTCTTAAATATGAATATATATCTTTATTATATATATTTTGTAATTTCAAAAGAATCGACTTTTTTTCCCACGAAATATGAGTGTTCGGTTATCCGAAATTTCGATTATCCGAAAAGGGGTCGGTCCCAATTGATTCGGATAATCGACGCTCTACTGTAATTATCATTATGAATTTTTATTATTATTATGATTATCATTATTATCATACATTTTGATCAATATAATTATAGTTTCGCTCAATCTTACGTAAAGCGCTCCACTTGATCCACCTGATCAAATAATCCTGTCAATTGCCGATCTTTTTCAGGATGAACAATCAAGCGAGTTAATAAGTTCCTTAAGTTCTTCTTCAGTCGACCGTTTTTTAGATAAAATTTCGAGATACTTCGCCCGTCTGTGGTTTTTCTCAATATCACATGGATGGGCTGCATGAAAATATTGAACATTATTGAAATTAAATGAAAGTATATTAGAGGTGCATAAATTATTAACACTTACATTGGCACTAATTTCAGACCTTTAAAAATGTCTCCGGAGTTCCTCCTGTGTAGAAATTATGATTGCATCAAGAAATTGTTGAACGAAGAAGACAAAAATCCTTATATTTCATAATCCAGAAAATTTTACGATTTCCTGTATCTATAAACTATTACGAAATAGTATATTACCTAACAAGTGCGGTAAAGTCCTTTTTCTGTACACTGGGGCGGAAGTGAGACTTTCGGCCCTCGCTGCGCTCGGGCGTAAGCTCACTTCCGTCCCAGTGTGCAGAAAAATCGTATACACACCTTGGGCAGTAAGTACCCGACTAGAAATTTCGGCTGGCACGCCTGCTGTCACACTTGGTACGGACCCGGTAGGAATACGGCTATCCTGATCAGGCATGCCACGGTTACGCCTGATCAAATCCGGATCCGGGATGAGTACAGCTGTCCTGATTCGGCATAGCGTTGGCATGCCTGATCAAATCCGGATCTGGAGTGTCCGAATAAGACTGTCCTGAGCTGGCCCTGACATCTTACGGATTTGGAGAAACTGATTGAGAATTGTGAAAAAATCTAAGTCCGATCAATTTCTCCTGATCCGGAAGTAGTCAGGACAATATCAGGTTCCCCGGATGTTTATTAATTTCTATCAACTTTATCATAAACAGCTAATGAATCATTCGGAGATTCCCATAGATTCATTATCTACTTCTGAAAATTATGAATATCCCCATGGAGGAAGTTTATGTAAATGATCAGACCGACTAATGCTATAACTGAGCTGTAGTCTAGTGTTTAGCGGGTCAGCTTAGTGTGCCGAGGGTTCTCGGATCGAATCCACCCAGGTGCTAATTAATTTCCTAATTTAAAATGTCTAATTTTAGTGAAAAATATCCGCTCATGTGCAAATACAACGATGAATTAATTGAAAGTGAATGAATGGATCATTTTTTGTTATTAATTAATGTTTATAGTCTTTTGGATCATGTATAGAATTTTTCATCCGGCACTGATCTGGAATGCCTTATCCAGTCCTGAGTTGGAGATCCAAGTCAGGCCCTGACTTGACAAAGCGTTACAGTCCAGATTTGGACCGGATAAGGCATCCAAGTAAGGGCCTGACGTTCGGAGTCAGGCCAGCCTGATCAGGTCCGGATGAGACCCGGATCGAAATTTCTAGTCGGGTAAGAAAGCCTCAGAGCACATGTTTGTTGACCTCGGCTTCACCTCGGCCAACAATTACATGTGCTCTGAGACATTTCTTACATTACTGCCCTAGGCATGTAATATACTATTCTGACGAGTGTGAGGTTGCGAAACGAGCCGAAGGCGAGTTTTGTAATATCACGAGTCTGAAAATCTTTACAGCACGTGTTAGGTACGATTTTTTTACGAACAACGTGTGGAAAGTGCCAGGGACCGCATGCGTAGCGTGCGAAAAGTGGTTACTTTCCGCACGGCGTGCGGAAAAAATTATAATCCATGCACTCATCACTCACCATTGCTCCTAGAAAACAAGCAGTAGCTTCACTACTTGTGCATAATTTGAACATCGTACATTTGATATTCTGCCAATGCAATTGGCAGAAAGCTTCCGAATGAATTCTTTAATTTTAAATCTATCATTATCGATCTGTGCGTGGAATGGAAACACCAAAATAGGCCTCATAGCGTTAAGCTCATCCCAAAGATGATTCATTGAATAGTCTTGAAGATATAGCTTGCTTTTTCGGGTGTTCCTATGCTAATATCTGAGAAACTACTAGACCGATTCCGCTCAGTTTCAATACTAAACTTTGTGCCCATCAGATGTATATTCTCACAAAATTTGAGGTCTCTAGCTCAATTATCCATCAAGTTATAGAGGTTGAAGATTTTTTCGAAAAATTTCTCAAAAGTTTTATACTGGATAAACTAAAAATCTGAGCTCCCACCATCTCAGGGGTCAAAGATGCAGCTCATAAGCGCGGATCTCCTTGCTGAGAGTGGACGCTGTAATTTCATTTTTCATCGAGAAAAGTCGAAAGACGATATTTCGACATTTTCATTTTTTTCAAGAACTATCCGGCCGATTCAGCTGAAATTTCCGTGAGAGCTTGGTGCACGCATGGCAAACATATGGTGGAATTTTCAGATCGCTAGCTAGCCCCGTTTCAGAGTGAAGCGGAGAATACGTCATCACATACACACACACACACACACCCACATACATACACACAGACATCATAAAAACGGCGGTTCTTGACGTTTTGGGTCATTTGCAGTCATATTATGATAAAATCTCAAACTCGAAAAAAATTACAATCATAAAGCTTCCATTCGGAAGCAAAAAGAAAATAGTTAATAATCCCTGGGATCTCACATTTGTGCCGATCTCTAACAATCCGAGTGCAAAGGGAAAGGGATTAAATCAGAACAATCACTAACGTTACTTCTTTATTAACTGAACGTATCAATTTATTGAAGCAAATTAATACTCTACATTATGCACGTATCTTCACAAATATTAAAACAAAATTAATACTCACACAATTTCGAAAGAATTTTTTTCCTCTTCTAATTCGCCTGTCAATGCGATTGTGCACAACTTCACAAACAAATGAAGGTAATGGGGTAGTTTCACTCTGCCAAACCAAATTAAATTTCCCCTGATTTTTTTGAGTTTTTTTGTTTTAATGTGTTGTATCATGATTGACCAAAGGTCGGTCGCAAGATTTCAAGGCTGAGAGACATAATCCTAATTAAATTTTCCCAAAAACATGTAACTTTTGTTGGAAGTTGGTAACCAATAGAATGAAAAAAAAACAACCATTGAATATAATTGAAATTATCACCACGTTTTGCGTAACCCAAGGCCACGACGGGGACGTAGTGGTGCACAGGCCTCAAAAAACCTAACACGACCTACCCTATGCGACACTCGGGATTTTGATGAAGAAATTTATCGACTCAAACACCGCTCACCTTCATTGAGCATTAAAAATTTTAATTTTTTAACTTAATAAGAAAACAAGTACATAGAGCATTAAAATGCGTACCTATTCCTTCAGTCAATAACTTGTACACATCGCGTGGAACAATATCAATCAAAAAATATCATAAAATTGAAACGAGAAGAAAAAAAACCAAAGCGAAAAAACTCATTAAATTTAATACGGACTAAATGAAAACTCGAAATACTCATCTGAAAACTGGATTTTCCAAGGAAAAACACCCGCAGTGGTGGCAACTAACTTTTAATACAAAACACACAGTTTTGATGTTTCACTGCAGACAACCAAAATCAAACTGGCCTAGAAAAGGCTCATGTGGTTGAATTACCAAATTTACCGTTTTCTTAAGACCATTGGTCTCTGTTTATCATTGTGTTTTCACACCAACTGTCTTTGTCAGGAAGATATCGATTATTTCACTGTCTCTTCACCTCTCATCAAGTTCCCTCTTTCCTTACTCAATCAAAACAATGATACTCTACTGTATTTAAATTAACTTATTATTCCTCTTATATTTCAGAAATAAAAACTTGAAAATGCTGAAATTTATTCATTGATTTGTTGAAAACAATGAAATTACTTCGAGCTATTTAACTCGAAGCAAAATATTCAAAAAACATATTTTCACCTTAATAAAATTAAATTTTGAAATTATTATAATCAATGCGACAGTTGAAACTAGCTATGGCTAAAAAATGATCAAAAAATTCGGACTCTAAATGTTCAAAATAAATACTTTTAGTTGGCTGAGCTCTACTCCCCCTTTACCCAAATGAATGTGTTCAATTCCCATTAGTTCCAAGAAATCATTGGAAACATTTGAAAAAAAAATTAAAAAGAGAAGGAAAATTCTTCGACAGCACCGTAAAATATTTTCATTGCCCCGCATTAAGTAAGAACTATCTATCATTTTTTTTCGAACGCCTCTCCAAAATTCAAGAAATCGAGAATTTTACGGTGCCGTCTCAGAAAATCTCTCGTTTTTTTTAACAAAAATTAATAAACGTTTGTTAAATTTTCGCATATGAATATCAATTTTTCCGATTCTTCTCTGTAAAAAGCACCGATGTGAGATGTTTGCACCTCAGTTACAGTGCTGAGCACCGTAATTTTTCTCGGACTTTTCTCTTCATGTAGATGACGAGATATAGAAGAATTTCCAAATTTCCTCACGAACTTCAATCAACTATAGTTATAGGGTTTTTACATTTTACATTTTCCTTATCCCAAAACTCCCGTATGTCTTATCTCCACACTAGGCCGTGCATATAGACTGTTGCTGTTACTGTATATAAATTGCTGTCCAGTATTTTTATTTTATGTCAATAAAATTGTTCAAAGTGAATTGAACAATCAGCTGTTGACTAGGAATAGGGCGTTTTGTTCATTTTCGAATTAGTTATTTTTCCATATTCGAAATTTTTTCCATCCAAACAATTGAGATAGTATAAGCGTAGAAACTTCACTGTAATTATGTGTTGAAGCCACCGCGTTGTTGTCATACTCATAATTCTAGATATGAGCTTGGTAAATGATTGTTCATAGTGATTACGATTTACATTGATGAAAACTTAAAAGTTTAATTAGTTGTGACGATCATAAGAATTTGTTTCATCATAGGATTGTTCTATTTTTTGACCTTTTTACCATCCCCAATATCCTGGTAACCATCCTCCATATTAGATATATGGAATCCGATATAACAGCACTAGATATGGGGCATTCCACGCTATTTCATTCACTTTCAGCATAATGCTTCTTGATTTTGTTCATTTTTTAATATTTTATAGAAATGGTTAAAAAAAAGTCATTTTTCACAGAAGAAAAAAAATAAAGAAAGGTGTATATGTAGAAGAGTGATCTTGAAAATGAAACTAATTTGAAATTGTCTCAGGAAAAGGGGCGGAGAAATAAAGTAGTATATCGGAATCAAAAATTCGAAGGTAAATAGTGGAACTCGCAGTAGCTCAATTGATAGAGACTGGTAATTTGGAGGATGTGAGTTCAAACCTCATTTGCGTATTCTCTATTTTTCCGAAAATTTGATTCCGGTGATCATCAAATTTTATGTAGGCCCCTATTCTGCATATTTACCTAAAAAAATGTAAGAGAGGAAAGAAAAAAAATATTCACATAGGGAAAAAGGGGGTAAAATGGACCTGTTAGTCAAAATGATTCAAAATGATTCGGGGTTTTTTTTTGAGAGTGGCGACCTCTAAAAAATAAATCAAAAAACTTCACCAACAATTTTTACATTTTTTACAATCTTCTCAACTTTTTCAGACGTACTCATAAAGTTCTTCACTCCAAAAAAAAAATACCGAATCATCTTGCTCCGGAGGTCTATTTTTCCCCGGTCTCCTCAACATGTAAGAGCCTAAGGGCTGTAAATATGTACATAGATCTTTAGTTGCAACTGTGAATAATCACGTTACTGAGTCATTGTCTCACATCCTAATGAAATTTTTTGAATTACAAACATGAATTAAACGTAACTCGAAAAGTATCGCTCCAAAACAGCTCGTATTACCCCATTTCCCAGCTCGAATCTCCCTACCTCTCCAACAAAACTCATCCCGACCACCTCGCCCCCTCGCCGCAATCCTTAACATTGCGCAACACTCAAGAAAACGCCTCTGCACCATCGCTCCCCTCAGAATGATTCATTGTCCGTCCACGTGCACGATAGTAGTTTCAAAGAACACCAATGGTTAAATAAAGATCGGTACTGTATTTCTTATCCATAGTGTATTTAAAAAAAAAACCTCTGGTCTCGATCGATCGCCCGGGGTACGCGAGAGATATTCCGTGGATCAAAAACCACCCACGATCGATCCATTAGCGCTCAACGGGGTGCTCGCGTTATGCCACCATCAATATGAGAGGAATATCCCGCAGTCAAGAAGGGGGACGATCCCCCCGAGGGACAAACCCCCTCTCTCACCGGAACTCTCATTGGTATTATTTCATATTATATTTATTTTTATTATCACATATCCATTACTCTCGAACTTCATGCCTTTTTTTACAAATATTTTTCTCTCTTCTCAATCTGCACTACCGATTCATTTCATTATCCTGGTAATACTCTTTATTTCATGCTTGCAATATTGATGATAGTGCCATGTGGGGTCGTTGGGTTAAGGAAAAAAGGCGAAATAAAGAGAGAAAGAGAGAGAGAGAGAGGGCATCCATGAGATTATAAAGATGGGGGGCTACCCATGGGGCTTTTAAAACATTATAACTGAATAAAACGAAGAGATCGGGATCTCCCAGTATAAGATACGTCCACTGATTCATCGTTCGGACATGGAGGATCACTAATTAACTGAACAAAATCCGGTTTCTCCCAGCTGGTATGAATACAAGAGGTTCACGCGGGTATTTTAAACACTCATTCCTAAAAATTGTTATTTTTTTTATTATCATTTTTCCTACATTCTTTTCTTCTATCCAATGAATTTTATCAGTTTTCCACACTAATTTTTTTTATTCTCCATTAAATTCAAGTTTTTATCGACAAAAAAATGCATTGGTAAACATTTATTTTTAGAAATTACGGAATTCTCGGAACTTTTGAGAAAAATGATTAAGTTTTTTTTTTGTTGGGGCTTAATTAAATGGGCTACTTGTCGATAAAATTAAGTGATGAATCATTGATTAGATGGTTCTCTTTCGTTCACATGACGGAATTTATCCTTGGAAATTCCGAGGCGGAAGTGGGCGGGTTATATGGATCTTTCAGAGGTGAAAAAAAGAAGAGCGATGGCTCACGATTCAAACCGGATGCGATTGTTGAATTCTGACAGTTCCGATGAAATATGAATCAACTTAAATCCATGACAGTCATGCGTTGGACGCGTCACGTTTTTACGTATTAATTAAGCGCTTAGGAATTATTAAAATGTTTTTTTTTTTCCAATGGAGATAGGGTGAGAGGTTTTTTAATGTATGGACACCATTAGAGGCTGGACCGAGAGGTGGTTAATTGATCGGGGCAATTAAGGGAGAGGAACTGGTAGGGTGGTAACGTCGATGGGTGCATGCAACGCCTTTTCGAATTCACTGGATAAGTTAGGTATATGGCGCATTCATGGCCTCTATCATTTCAAACCGTGACACGATGATCTACACACACGGCTAACATGCCAATTTATTAGTACCACTTTCGTTCTCAGGCACTTTCATTCATTTTGTTTCTATTGAGATATTATCTCTATTCTTTTATGAATGTTTGGGAATTATGCGGGTATTTGAGGATTTTTTTCATTGGAAGAATGGCAGAATGTGGAACCACGAGGTGATTAGATATCTGCATAAATAATCGAGAAAATCAATTTCTTTTGAAAATCTCATTTTTTTTATTGCTAATTTTTTAATTTTTTTCACTTTCGATAAAATTAAGAAATGAATTGTCCTGTATTCATAGAAGAAAAATCAAAATTTTCACTTCTCCAAAATTTAGATTTTTGATATTTTCAAAAGCAATAAAATAAATTTTAAAAAAAGTCTAAAAAACCTTACTGACTCCCAGATTTTCTCACATTTTCAACAAAACGATCGAGAATTTTCTATCTCTCACAATTCTGAAGATACCCAAGTAATTCCCACTTTTCCATTGCTCCAAATGAGCATTAACTCTGTTGAAACTGAAATATCAATCAACGCTGAAAAATGCGTAACTAAGTTATCCTTAATACCTTTGAAATCCCGTAAAACTCGTCTGTAAAGTAACAACTCCACCAAAACGTCTTTGTACCTTTTTTCTCTCTTTTTCCTAGTAATATATCCGAAGAGAAAAAGAGGGACTCCGTGACCAATCACTTCATTCGCGAATGACAAGGAGGAAAGTGCGTATTACTAAGCGAAAAAAAAGAGGAAGAAAAAAGAAAAGGTAGTAGACCCACCACGAGGAATATATTTGTGGCTGAAAGAATAATTTACTGGAATTTAAAACCCGTGCGGATCGATTAGTAGAAATACATCCGGTTGAGACAGATAATACGATTCTCCCAGATGTAATCATTTTCTTCCCTCTCTCGTTCATCACAAATTTCTGTTGGAATTCATTTTATTCCTTCACTCGCTGGTGAAAAAAAAAAACGTTGAGAATGCGAGACCGTGAATAATCGAGAGTGTGGCTCTTTCGTAGCATTTCACTTAATTAAGGTAGCTCCTAGGTGGCAAAGGTAGGAGGGAAAGGGAAGCGACAGCAGCGCCACATCAGGCGCCACTTGAGTTTACTCCATCTCACTTGAATCCTAATATTTCACTTTTGGTTAATCTCTCACCCTCTTTCTCTCTCCCTCGGTCGCACTAAACCCGTGGAAACAATAATTACTTTTTGGGGCTCAACGGCGCCTTTGATGTGTATCCCAAGAGACGTGTTCGCACCCCGCCCCCACCTGGAGACTAACGTAGGTGTCCCAGAGTTGCCCTCGTCCTGGTTGACGGACCTGAATTATATAAACGCAACATTCACTTGGATGACCACCATGAAGATAAAAAAAAAAAAGAAGCTTGGGAATTTTTATTCCGTGTATATTTGTTACGATTCGATTTGCTAATTTGTCCCCACATTTTTGAAGGAACTCAGATATTCACCGATTGAATGAGAACAGATTAGGACGTAATCACTTAATTTGTTTGAATTCCAAGCGAAATTAGGAATTTTCGTAAATTTCACTAATTATCCGTCAAAATCATAATTCATAATCAGATTAAAGTCTTAAGATAATTTCTCTTTTCCCTCTTCATTGAAACCAAGTGAAGGATAAAAAAAGAATCTCTTCCTTTTTTTTCCTCGTCTCCCGGTGAGGAGATGATGTGCTGCGTCAGTGGTGGAAACAAACGCCTCATGACCATCCTCAGGCTCTTCATCTCCCATTGTTCTGGTTTATTCTGTTAACTGATGAGGATGACTGCTAACCTACATTAGGCTGATCCTCTTCAAGACCTGTACCGAGGACAATAGTGTCTTCCACCTGTCACTGAATCCTCCCCTCATTGGACGATAATCCATGAGATTAAAAAATCTCCAAAAACTCTGGATATTATTACTCCGCGCACGTGCCAATGGGCAACTGGAAAATCGAATGAAACCCACAAACCGCCAACTCTTCATCAACTCCATTGATATCTTCAATTCCCACATCGATCAACAAGCCAATTGGCAGGTATATAATTCACGTAACGAATCACAATTTGTAAATACACATGTAGCAAATAAGTATTTCAGATCGATCAAATCGATTCGATTCTCCTGACAACATGTTTAATTATCTCAAGTTACAAATACAAGAATCATCCATCATGTTCACCGTCTGTATTTCATTGATTTTCGTAACACAGCATTCTCATGTTCTGCCAATGTTCTTCATCTTATTGTCAACATTGATCCTAAAATTTCTACACTTGAATTCTCCGAATTAGCCGCAAATTAATCCGAACACCGACCACCCAAATTATCATCCCTGCAACCTTAGTTTATCGTAATTAAACGAAAGAATTTGATTTCAAACATCTCGATTACCCTAATCCCAATTTGCCTTCGAAATGAGGATCTCGAATTGATGGAAATGCAAAAAAATAAACCGAAATCATTTTATTGTGGTGCGATCCTCTTAGGCGTGTTAGGCTGAAGATGGGCGTGGATAAGTTTTTCGAATAGGATCCAGAAGCATCCAGAGGCGTCAAAGCCAAAAAGCCAAGACGCCATTGTTATCAAGTGGCCCACCACAAGCGAATCTTCTTTCTCTCAATAGCTCCACCATCTTTATTTCCCCACAATCTCCATTCGCATTGAGTTTTTCACTGTATACGTGTGACTTTATTTATTTCTTTGGTCGCTTGCGACGACAAATATCCAGGGTGGTCCAACCAACTGAGAAAATAAAGGAGGAGGATGAAAGAAAGAGAGAGAATGAAAGCGCCTATACCAGGCCGCAACTTCATTTACACCTATTCAGGCCTTGGTGGTCGAAAGAAGAGGGAGACCTTTAGATTTATGAGCTACCTCATCTCACCTAACTCGCTCTCTCTCTTTCTCTCTCTACCAAACACAAAACCGATTCCTCCAGCCACCTCTCGGCTTTATATGCCACCTCGCCACACGTTCTCACACGCTTGGCCTTCTCCAACTCATTTTGTTCCTTTTTTTCTCATTTAACTTCTTTCTACTAATAGTTATTGCGCTCGCGCCACGGGGATTATGCACTCAATCGCCCCCTCTAGTGTGACCCGGCTGTTTCACGAAACCGTAAGAGTTAGGTTAGGTTGACAGAAGGAGTGGAGGCGGATCTGCTGATTGGCTATTCATATCATAACGTTATTGTGTGCCCCGTGTATGTGCAGATGACCGCAAGAGAGGGCGCGAGCATCTGCCACTTGAGTTGTTTTTTTTCATCACCAGAGGCTCGTGCCTAAACTGTTGGAAATGATTTTACGGTTGATACGGAACGGGGAAGCACTGACCACCCAATCTGGCAATTTATCATGGCTACCAATCGTGAATGGAAATGCGCGGGAAAAATTGAATTTTTGTGTGGCTCTTGTTTAATTTCATTGGGCTCTTGTTGGCTACGTTATTTGGCCTCACGACAACGTCATGCATATTCATTTAAATTAATCTTCTTCGACGAATAGGAGGGAATTGACAGATCTCGGAATCCGATTAAAAATTTCACGCTTCAGCGTTTGAAATTTTTTCTCCTTCGTCTTCTTTCCTTTCACGTTTACATTTATATATATATATATATATATATATATATATTTGTCCTCGTCCCAGACACCGTGGATGGAATCGATGGCAGACAAGCGAGAAGAGAGCACCTCCGGTGAAGTTTTCGAGGCGGTAGGTAGGTATAACGGGTCGCTTATAAAATTCGTTACGGTTTCCGGAGAGGAGTATGAATGTATGGTTTATACGGTGTAAGAGAGAGGGAGAGAGGCCCCCAAGACTCATGGAATTCACCAGTGGAGAAAGAATTTTTCTTTTATTTTTATTACATTTTTTTGTTCCATTCTCATCTCTATTTCTATTCGTCTTTTCTTTTTGAAAATTCCTACTGTTTCCCAACAATCGAAATGGATATCGTCACCTCCAGAAGCCATTTTTTTCTCCTCCTTCTCTTTGCTTGTGTCTCTATCGCTTCTTCGAGATCTCTCAAGTGATTCATTCAGTTTGGAAATTTTCTTCGGCAATTTATACGTCATCTCTTCTCTTGAGCTCCACCTTTTTGTCATTTCTATCCATTTCATTTTGATTTCTTTTCTGCTTTTTTTATTTTTCCTTCTTTGCGCTCTTTCTTCGTTTCTTTTGTAAAGGAAAATTCCTTTGTACGCATACCCGGAGGCCAATTTGCGAGCGCGCGTGTGGTCCAAGGTGGAAACACCGAGGCGTACACACCAGTCATTTACTCCTCTTCTGCTCCACGCCATTCTCGAAACCCACCAAGCTTCTCTTTATCATTTTTACTCTTCTCTTTTTTGCACGGCTTGATTCTCGTTTTTTTAACGGAGTTATGATTAACATGAATTTCCATCATCTAAATTTAGGCGATCGGTATCGGAGAGGGGTGAATGGATCTTTGACAGAGCGATGAAATATACTGTCGCAGGTTCATCAGGGGCATCTCGGTAGAGAGGGGCCATGTGCAGCATTTAGGGAGAGGATAAGCATTCACATTTCTCATCTATTAATAAAGTCAGTGAGGAAATGGATTTTTTACAGATTTTTTGGAAATTTCGATTTAAAATAATTGTAAATCACTTCCAATTATAGGGAAGAAGCTCTACTTTGGAGTAGTTTTTGAATTTTTGCGTCGTGATAATGAGAACCGGAGATATTCCCAAAAAAGGAAACTTTCCAAGATCAAAGGGGTCAAATCAAAAACCTTTGATTTTCGATCAAAAAAATCCTTCATGAAAAAGAATAGAAAATAATGGATTCAAGTAATTGACATATCGACAGTTGTCACGATTAATCTGTCACACTCATTATTCTCATGTCTATTGGCTATTGCATTTGATTAATAGAAATCGTCGCAATCATTGGAAACTCACTTGAAGAGGATTGAAATATGTTTCAAAACACACGCGTGAACATTCCCGTAGAATTGAAAATTAAAAAAAATCGCGAATCAACTTCAGCCTATGTTTTAAAACCAAAAGAAAATGATAAACTCCCCAAATTAGGATGAACCCATAAATTCAAATTTCCCACGATTCTACTAAAAATTCCTGTCCCTCACAAAAACTCTTCAATTCAAGTCATTCCCCAATTTCATCACTCACAGAAAAATGCCCAACGATTCAAAAAATCTTCGCCCCTTAAAATGAAAAAGCAACTAAAAATTACCAGCCATCTCCGCAATGTAAATAAAAACATTCCGTAATTTGACCCGACTGTATTAAACCCCTGCGATATATTTTCTGGGTCGTAACACCGTAGTTCACTTATTTCACTCAAAGTGCCTTCGCCATCATGAAAGATGTGTACATTATCCTTCGTTATTTCTTTCCCTCCGCGTTTTGGTCGCCACGTTTTAAGAGCCCCCTCTGGCCACATATACATTTCCAAGCCACTCTGTTCTTTGTATATATAAAACGTTTTTCCCTTTTTTTTTCGTCCCTCTGTTTCGTTTTTTACACATTTCTCATATATATACGTACACGTGCAGGTGGAGGGAAAATGAGGCAAGTGCAGCTTTTCGAAGACAGAGAAGCATGGATTGCGATTCTTGTGGCTTCTGTTATCCCTCCACCCCCCTTCCTTGGACACGTGATGGCCAGGAGCTGCGTGGACATTCCTCGTGTAATTGCCTTGGATTTTGTTTGCTGACAATAAACTGCTTCCCCACGGTAAATACTTTCGTCTGCCTCTTTTCTCCTTCTTCATTCCTCCTTTTTTTCTTTTCATTTATTTTTAAACAGTTTTTCTTGCCTTTCCTTGTCTCCACCACATTGACAGAGTAAATTCATTCGTTCTTTCTTCATTGTGATGTTGGTGCCCCCAAGACACATTCATGAAAGCACCCATGAGGCCATTGCATGATTCCTCTCTTTTCCATCCTTTCCCGTTGACTCTGTGACGCTCCATAAAACTTCATCGTTTCTCTGCATTTTTTTTTTCATTTTAATTCACATTGTTTTGCTTCTTTTGCGCTTTAAATAAATGAATCCAAAGCGAGGTAAAAACGTAATTGGCGTCATTGCGCGAAATTAGTTGGCTTTCACGAGTGGATGGCTAGTGATACCACAAAATGCCATGAGACGTCTCGACATGTACGTGCTCGAAATTTCTACGTTTTTTTAAATTTATTTTTTGTGGATTGTACGATGGGGAAATTGTGAATGGAAGTCTTGAGATAAATTCTTTTGGGAAGAGTCGCTGGTTTTGATGCAGCTTCGTTGGATCTCAGGAGAATTGGAGGAACTTACAATTTATTTTTGTTCCATTACGTTTCGAGATATTTGAATTATTTTGAAGCATTTTCCAGTTCCAATTTCCAGCCCTTCTCGTTGGAGATTGAACAACTGGAAATTCATCGACTTCATCATCCCTTGGAGAGAAATGTTGGCCTTCATCACTTCCCCCTACCCCAATTACCACCTTTCTCCCACGCAGACAGGACCAAAGAAATTCCTTCTCAGTCTCTTCCCCACAGGAGTAAAAAAAACCAAAGAAAAAAGGAGAATATCGTTTAACATGAATTCCATGATCAAGGAATCCGCAAAATGTTCCCATTCGATTCACCTGGACCCAACTGGAGTACCAGGGTGAAGGACAAAAGAAAGAGGACGGTAAAAAAAGAGTGAATATATATATAACCAAAAAAGGGGGGGTACCATAGCTACGCTTGCATTCCGTCATGTGGTTCCCACACACGGTTTTGCTGTGGCGCGCGTCATCCCACCTCGATTTCTCGTGCATTCTCGTCATCCCGTCCGGTCGCGCGAACCCATACAGAAAGAGAGGAACGGCCAAGTGGTTGGGGGAGAGAGGAGTAACACTGTGTGAGAGTAAAACAGAAAGATGAAGAAGAAGATGATGAAAAAGTTGAAAAAAACTATGAAAAAAGAAGGAAAAATTGAAGAAAGATAAAACGAACGGTGAACGAAGAGGCTTCGATTCTTCATTCAGGGAGGGATCTACGCAGTAGGCGTGGCCTACTCATGTATCCACCCACTCTGGTGCTTCTTTTTTCCTTGTTCTCTGTGGCTTTCTTTCCTTTTTCTCATTTCTCTCGGACTCACTGGATTGTATATCAACCACGTGTTTCTTCCTCGGGTGAAAATACACATGCAACACTTCACAGCAATAACCCATCACCCAATGAAAAATTATCTAACCCACCAGTGAGATAATGATCGATAATCGATATTACCCACGTTGGTAATTCCTGGTACATTATTTTCAGTGTAATCATAAACCGTAAAATCTCGTGTGTCTCTTATATTCTCATTTCTAACTTTATTTTTAGACACTATGTGTCAAAAGTTAATTTTAGAAAATTGCGCACTTTTTTATTGCATTCAGAAAATTGACTGATAAATTGAAATATGAAATCGGAAAAAATTACCACCAAAATTTCCTTTATAAAATCCGCAAACAATGACGAAGAAAAAAATTATTTTCAAAATGTCAAAAAAAAAAACCTATTAATCCATCGAGAAAAAAAATGAAAAGGATGAAAATACAAATTGTCAGTAGAGGGGTAAAAAGGGGGAGAGGCGTGGCCGAGATTTAATCGGTCTTCGGGGGAGTCAGTTGAGTCAAGTCCCCTCGTATTCATGGTGGGGGATATAGTTGCTCACCGGTGATCGTTTCTTCCTCGGTGAAACGCGTGCAGTCGCTAGCCGTAGCGCTATACTTGTGTGTTTCGTTTGAAAGTTTTTCTATTCCATTGACGAGCGCAAATTTAGCGGTTATCAAGCCTCCCCCTCCCCTGGAACTTTGCTGAGCCCCTGAAATTTCATCCCCGAGTGTAACAATTCCAGCGACAGCCAAATATCCCGAAAAATTGTCTCAGTAATTACATTAAATTGCATTTTGCGTTACGGAGGAAAAGAAGTTTCACCTCGAGGGCACATTTGAGGGGGGTTGGCAGGTAAAAACGACCCTTCTCCCACCACCGAAAAACTACCACTGGTCCCCCCTCTGGCGTCTCTCTTCTCTCTCTCTCTCTCACGTATACGAGGCCTCTTTCTTCCGCTCTTTCATTTCATCAACAATAAGAAAAAGTGAGTGCCGAAAAACCGGAGGGGGTGAAGAGTAAGCATTGTGAGAAGAGAAGCTCAGACGTCTGGCAGTCTTGCGGAAGTATCGGAAGCCCGAGGGCACTTTGAACTCAATCTACCTTTTAAACTGAAGCCCCAAAATTCAAACTGTCAAGTGTCAACTGAGGGCAAATTTCTTCGATCAATCCCATTTTTTTTTTAAATCAAAATTCAAAGTATTTAACGGTAAATTAAATGCATCGTGAGTGGATTAAAAAGCGTCGTAATGGTGATCTGACGTTAACGTTGGAGTGAGTTGGTGTATTCTCAGGATAATTAGTTTTTTTTATTATTAATTATTGAATAAACATTGTTAAAATGAGACTGTGGATGATACTCGGGGCTTTGGCAGTGGCTGTGCCAACTACACCCGCTGACATTAGCAGAAATAAGAACAGAGGGAGAGGATCCATGTGGTGGTGAGTTAATGAGAATTAAAAAAAAAATTTATTGTAAAGTGCTTGTCTCGTGATTTTATTATTAATTGAATGAGAATTATTGGGGGAATTAATTCATTACTAAATGAGCCTGTTCTTGCCCCTGTCCCCGGGGGCATTCGAGTGACAGCATAAATAATGTCTAATTACCGGGAACTACTTAAACGTGTCTAGATCAATTCAAGCGAACATTTAAATCGATGAAACATTATCGGTCTTAATTGGCGATTTATTTACCGTCGGTCAAAGCCATCGAAATTATTAAAAATTATCATTCTGGAGTAGTCAGAGCATCGGCCACTAGTCTACTCTCTTTACATAAGAAGTGAGAAAATAAAAATAACGAAATTACTTTCACTTTTCTTCTCTCCTCGTGTTCCGGTTATTTTTCATTCTCTCCTCTTTTTTTTTCACGACGTTCTGCCTTTGGATTTGGAAACGTTGGACAGAGGCACACGTCAACGTCAACCCGTGAAACTCAGGGACTGTTTATTATACCAGCGACGACACTTGGAGCGCGACGTGAGATCCAATCTTGTCGAGTGTTTATACGAGGGCGTGCGCGCTGGCCCCCGAGAGATCATTTAGAATTCTTGTGAGATTCTCAGGAACCAGGGCGAGAGAAGCCGGTTTATACGCGTTTATTTTTTTGTTTTTTTTTTGTGATTTATATTCACGCATATTTGGTGAATAACAAAAATTTTTGATCGATTAAATTCAGGGGAGAAAATTAAATTTTTTTTGGAATTCTTTTTTTTTTTTTGGTTTGAGGGAGGGAGTTTTTACTGGGATGTATCACTTCCTCATTTCAATTGAATTGAGGATAAAAATACATTCTCACGTATTGATACCGTAAAAGAGTGAGGACCAGTTCAAGTGCATGCTGTTGAATAAATAATTAATTAATTTAATTCGCTACGTGAGAGACATTCGATTGTACCGTTGCACTCTTCAATTTCTCACGCATCTTCTCACTGATTTCTTTTTAATTCTTGTTTTTTTTTCATTTTTTTTTTTTTTTTTTTTGAGGTTCTTTATTTATTTATTTTCTGTTTTTGAAATAACAGGGGAATTGCCAAAGCTGGTGAACCGAATAATCTTTTGCCAATGTCACCAGCATCACTGCACATGGATCCAACTGTTTATGCTACATTGAGAAGAAAACAGAGAAGATTAGCCAGGGAAAATCCTGGTGTACTTATGGCCGTTGCCAGGGGTGCAAATCAGGCTATTATGGAGTGTCAACATCAGTTTAGAAATAGAAGATGGAATTGCTCGACGAAAAATTTCTTGAGAGGAAAAAATTTATTTGGAAAAATTGTCGACAGAGGTGAGTTATTTTCATTAAATTTTTTATTATCATCAGGAATAATTATTCTTTTTAGTTATCTCGGAAAATAATGGAGATGAGAACGTGAGCGTAAAAAAAAAATTCTACAAAAATTTCTCTATCTCCATTATTTACCGAGATATTCAAGAAAACTCATAATTCTCATTACGAATTAATAATTCGCCACTTGAATTCAAAGCTATCCCCATTGGCAACTGTTGAATAGTCTATTATTGCGATGTAAACGGCGAAAATAACAATCAACTCTCGCTCTCTTGTGCCTCACAGTTGGGCCCTTCAGGAGCCCCTGTTAATCCCCCCTCATGTCCGTACACACACCCTAGTGTCGAGGGGCGAGACTAGCACAAGAAAGAGAGAGAGAGAGAGAAAGAGAGTGGACTCGAACGTAAACGACGTGAAGAAAAAAGCCCCCTCCTGTGGACACAACTAAAATTTGATTTATTTACTAGCCTTTTGCTCCGACGTGTCGTCACTTCGTCACTCGAACTTCATGTTTATGTGTGTGTCTTTCCTTCGTGAGGATGAAAAAAAAATAAAGAAGAGGACCCACAAATTACAAACGAAAACCCAACGAATGACAAACACATAGCGAAAGTCCTGCGTAATAACGACCTTGTCACGTTTTTTTGTGAGACCCAAGAAAAAAGACATTACAAATCTTTTAGAATAAAAGAATTTTGAATAAAAACAAAATTAACTTCATTCTGATTCTATTTGACGACAAAAAATCGAGGTCAATTTGAATAAATTTTATTTTTTTGATTTCCTTCAGATTCATTGTGTGCATATATTTTCTTATTTTTCTTCTTCTGCTGATGCTTCTCTCTTTGTTTTATCTGGGGGAAAGAGTTGCGTGAGAGAGGGAGGGGGAAGGCAGGTTTTTCTTTCATGTGACAAAGCGACAACTACACACCAAACAGATCGAGAGAACCCGAGGACTCGTTTCACGTATTACGAGCAGTGGACAGGAACGAAAAAAAAAAAAAAAAGAGTTTATGCCATTGTCAAAGAGAGAGATGGTGGTGCAAGAGGGGGGGGGGGGGGAGCAGGACCGGTCCCCCCACTTGGGTGATATGCCTTGGGATCTCGCAGAATGCGAATTGAAGGATGAGAATAATGCGAGAGAGAGGAGCACGCGAATCGAAGAAAAAAGAAGTGGTGGGGGGGAAATATACGTGGGACCGTTAAAATCTTGAGACAACATTGTAAAAAAAAAAATTTCGTTTTTTTTCTTCAAATTTTGAGGAAATTCATGACTTTAATTATTCATCAATTGAATAGAGAATTGAAAGAATTTTTTCTGATAATGTAAATATCCCTGCAGTGAGTGAGTTTAGGAGACATAGACAGAAGACCTTTTTCGTAGGAAATTCAATGGGCTACAAGAAAGGTCTCTTTCTAAATTTTCGCAAACCCCTCAGCTTCTGAGATATCTATGAAATTATCTGCATGATAAAAATAGGAGAAAGAATAGATAATTAGTCATTCTTTCCAAGAGCCGCAAAAAAGCTCCAGAATAGTCTTGTTACATCATGAATGACCCCTTCATCTTGAAAAATTTATTTATTTGAATACGTCAAAGTCACGAGGGCTCTTTGTTCTATTTTAAAATTTACTGAGCTATCTTCATTCTTTTTTTATAGACCAACAGACTAAACAAGACTCGACTCGCGTGCCTTTTAATGATCATTTTTATTTATTTATACAGAAGATAAGAGTTAAGAGGGAGGACTGCAATTGTAAATGTATCATCTCTCGATGATTTTACGAGGTACCGTTCTTTTTTCTCTCGTTATTCTTCATTGAAGCAGGACACAAACACTGCGCCCGTGAGATTTGTAATCGTAATTAATCAATATTTACTTTGAAAAAAAAAATAAATGGGAGGATCGTGATCAAACGATGAGATGTATCATTTACGTGACTCAATGGTGTGTCATAAATAAATGGGAATTACTGGCGTATTGATTTTAGATAGATTTATCATGATGAAATAAATTATTTTTTTTATCTGGAGTTTTATTGGGAAAAAGTCAAATTTTTTCACCGAATTCTCGAGTTTTTCACGAATATCCCGGTAAATAATGGAGATATGACTTTTTATGCAGAAACCTTTTTTGTAGATCTCATGCTGCTCTTCAGATAAGCTCTTTTCAATTTTTTCCCTATCTCCCCTCCACTCCGAAACATTCAACGAAAATGAATTCTCAACAAAATTAATTCATCTCTTTTAACTTTTTTTTACCGAAGACTATCACAGATTTAACATCATTTGTTTCGGAAAAAAAGACGTGTATCGATAATCAAAAGTTTTTTTGTATATTTTATATGTAGAGGCGTGCCAGTGTATTTTCAAAGGGCTTTTGGGCGCGTGCCCTCGGTATAACCAGGCCAGATGTATGTTTTGCAACCTGATAATGGCCCTCTTGTACCAGGCTCGACTCTCCCTCTCTCTGTCTCTCCTCGCGGCTCTTTCAGATCTTGTCGCTCTGGCCGATTGTAAGCCGAGCTTTTTCACAGCCCTCCCCACTACACGCAGGCCCATTATGTAATGGCCCATATGGCCACTTAGCAAAAGTAAAAGTAGAAGGATTGAAAAAAGAAAAAAAAAAGGGCTGCAAGTCGCACGGGTTTGTCAACTGCTCTTCCAGTTCTTTCAACTCACTTAAAAATGGGGAAAAAAGCATTCTCAATCAGAGGAAAAAGAACGGACGATTTTTTGTTTGGCGGTAAATTTAAAAAATTTTTTTTTTGAGAGTTAAGCTCTGCGATTGGGAGATACGCTCGTGATTTCATCGGCGTCTAGAATTCTCATCCTTCCACATGAGTGTACCAGGGTGGTTATGTTATATATAAGATCAGTATCTTGAATGTGTAACGCGTATGTAGGTACTCGACGTATTTCAAGATCGTGGGATCGGATTAGGACTGTTATACCATGTGAGTGAGCACGTTCATTGTTGAATGTACTACCGGTTCTTTTTTATCTTCTTTTTTATTTTATTGAATTTTCGTTTTGTCGAGGTATTACAGGACTTGGCTTCTACAGCTAGTCCCCTACTTTTTTGAGAGGATCTTGACAATTATGATTCTTCAGATATTTCTGATTTTTTTGGGAAACTTTTTGGATTTTTTTTTTTTCAAATGAAGGCCTCTATGGAAAAATTTGAAAAAAATTACTCAACAATGTTGACATGTTAGAGAATCTTCTCAATTTTTTTTAGATTTTTCGACCAAGTCCTTCACTTCGAAAAAAATTCGGCATCATTTTGTTCCGGTTTCCCTTATCTTTTTCGATTGTGTTGGGGGTAAAACACGAGAAATTTTAGAGAAAAACTTTTGATAATGTACTGACATTTGTAAATATAGTTTTGTTGAACATGAAATTAGTGATATTATCATGAAATTCTTTTGTAAACTCATTTATTAATTCAGTCTTGAACTGATGGAACAAGACATGAAAAATTTATGGCCAATTTCTTCGTAAACTAGTAGGTTCACGACAATTTATCAACTGATCCGTTTTTTTTTTAGAAAATTCAATTTTCAAACTAAATGTCAACATTTTCAAGAGGTTTTCAAAATAAACCACTAGCGATAATCCCTTTATCTTTTGATTTGTTCCCATAACTTTTCTAGAGAATCCAGCAGAAATTAATGGAGTATTCCGAGAAATGATAGAGACAACCAAAAGGATTTAAAAAAAATGGAAATAAAATTATAATGAGGATGAAAAACTGCATGTATTGCTAAATTTGCAGGTCATTCAAGACAATAAAACTCGTCCTCCAGCGATGACCGGCACGCGAGGTGAAACAGTCTCTTCTTTTTCATTTTTCATTATTCTCAATTCTGGCCAATCTCCCCCAGATTTCGTGTGTACTTCATAGTTTTTTGTCTCGATTAAATGGCGAAAAATATCGTTTGAGAGATTATTTTTTTATATTTTTTTTTTTTGGGCAAAACCATTAAAACCAAGAATTGGAATTTAACACTGGTATATTAGGAGGGATTTAAAATTATATACATAAATATATATATATATTCACAAATGCAATACTGACAAACTTTTGGCTGAGTTTGTACTCGATATTATTGCCTGCTAGTGAGTGAGCCCGTAGTCTGTAATCATTTTACCGCCGTTTCGAAGCCACCTACCGCAACGCTTTTTTGGGTCTCACCTCACTTTGCCACGGACCTCTTCATTTTGCTTTAGCCTCTGTGAGTCCTTCCCACATCTCACTCGAGGGGGAGATCCAACCGCAGAAACGTCCGTCGTCGAAAAAAATGATTTTTAATATCCATCATAATTTAAATTCTCACATTTTTCCTTTTTACACAGTATTAAAATTACCTAAAAATAGTTGAAAAAAAGAAAAAAAAAAAAAGAAAGAGAACGTGAAATACTTTTTGTAATTAAGAGTTGTGAGTGTTGATTAAATATTTGGTATTGCATGTAGAGAAATAAAAGGACAATTATTCCATTTGAAAAATCGAGAGTCACCGTAAATGTCCATCTAACATGACTTAATATAATGAAATTCTGATCTATCGATGTGGAATAAATTTTCATGAATATATGTTGTACAAGCATTAAATAAACTCGTTGTCCTTTCTAATCACGTCTTCATTAATGTTACCATAGCCTGGAGGCAAACCATTGGGAGTGTCTACACAATTTTTCTCTCTCCATTTTCCCCCTTCAGAGATATTTCCCCCTTCCGCCTTCCTATCATCGTCCAATGCTACACACATAAGCTGGAAATTCAACCCCAACATTCGAATATTTAGTTGTTCATGCCTTACTACGTTATAATCGTCCATTTATAGGATAAATTCAATCAATACTTGTCGACAGTGTTGGAATATATAACCGCGAGAGTACGGGAAAAATACGTACATGATGTATCTTATATGGATGTGAACTGGTTTTTGTCGTGGCGTTACGCCGCCATAAATCGCTTACTATGATGGGCTACATGTGTTCGAATACGACGACACGCCACGATTTCTTACTAAAACGTGAAACGAGATATCCAACTTACTGAACTCCTTTTCACTCATTTTTAACATCTCTCTTTTTTTTTTACTTTGTCGATACAATTTTATTTTAATTCTTTTTTATACGTTGTATTTTACTCGAGGCTACAATGTCTGGTGATATTATTATTTATGACGGTTTTTTCCGTTCGTTTGGGAAAGAAAATGTTTCAATTCGATAGAATGACTCATTTTTTTTATTAATACTTGGGGAATGAGTTATATGGCTCGTTATGTCACAGCGTTTCAGTTTTCGTAACGCACCCCTCTGATTGGGCGAGACAGCTGGGTCCCAGCTATGATTGGCTAACGGAGGCGTTGGTTAACCGATGAGAGACGCGCGTGACGCTGTGTCGTCACTAGGACGTGAGATTCCGTTTGAACGTAATAATTGATTTATTTAGAACCCATTCGAAGTTTAATAGAATTTCCTTTCGATGAATCGTTGCGCGATTCTCTTCAAGGTGCATCAAAAAGAAGGAAAGAGTAACTAAATAATTATTTATCTTCATTTTTATTTCATATTGAAATTGACGTTAATTTTAATTTGTTTGAGAACATACCCCGAAGGTAAATACAAATTATCTATGTCATTTCCGTTCAATATTTAACTGATAATTTCATTGAGTCATGTTTGAGAATCGTAAAACTGTAATAGACACGTGGTATCGCGTTTGTTAAATTGTGAAATTCATGTGAACAAATAGAAAGTTATTGAAATGTTCTCAAAAATTTTATTCGTTAGTTTTTGAATTATTTGAGAAATTATGGATTCTATTTTTAGGAAAAAAACCTATCTTTTCCATTACGTCAAAATTATTTGAATAATTCTTTACAACTCTTGAAAATCCATTCAGTTACGGCGAGTCACATGATGACAAATAATAACTGTAACAAATTGGAGTTTAGTTTCGGCTTGTCAGCGTAAGACACTGTGTATTTGTTAGAAAAACGTGATGCTTTTTCCGAATGTGTTTTAAACACAGTGGAACGGTATAAATCTTCGTAGGTAACCAAGAGGTATATATTAAGCCACCCTCATTGGTACCTCCAGGCTTCCGTTAGGGCCACCCTAAAAGATCCCAATAGTTTTCCAAGGATTAACGGAAAAACCGTATATTTCCATTCACTATCTCTCTCTCTCTCTCCCGAACTTCAAGTATTTTTCCCATTTTCTTGCTCATTCTCTTGGTTTCGTCGCGCGCGCCAAGACACACTTTGGGAAATTATTGTTTGGGGGATTTTTTTTTCACTGATCCACGGAGAATCTTGGTGAAAGGTCTACCCAACCACCGGTTGACTACCGAAAATTTCAATTCTCTTTACCTGGAAAAAATATTCATCCAAGGTCGTTACAAACTAGTAAGAACGTTTCCATTGAAGAATCTCGTGACGAATTTGGATCTCAAACTAGTCCTCGTGATTTTTAAACGGCAAATCATGTATTTTTAATTCCATGGAGAAATATGTATGTGATGAGAATTTTAATGACTTTATTTACTTGAAGATTTTTTGCAGTTGAATATTATAGTTGAATTGATATTATTTTATGGATGAATGCAGTCAAATTGTGTCTGAATTTAATAAATTATTTTATGTGAATACATGCTCAGAATTTATTTTGCAAATTTTTAATTCTGTCATTTCAGAATTTTTCGATTCAAGAAAAATTAGAAATAACTCTTGTTACAGATCTGAGGCAAAATCTGACCCAAATATCTATGGACTAATGGGTTTAAAGAAAATAGTCAAGAGACGTTTTTCGTAGAGAATTAAATTTTCTCAAAAAAAAATCTCTTCACATATCCCCGTGAACCCATTATTTTCCAAGATATTTACAAAGTAATCTTCACTCAATTCTCCTCAAAATAATTCCCCAATAAAAGAAATCCATTGACATCATAAAAGTATATTTTTCAGTGAGAACAAATAAAATAAAGAACAAATAAAACTGATAAAACTTTGTGAATCCATCAACTTCATTATCTCGACAAAAATTTTCTCACCGTAGAATAAAATCAAATAAACAAAAATAATTCACTCTCGTACGTGCGAAAAGGCCTAACCTCATCTCATAAACCACTTGTTTTTTTTTTCGCTTCCCTCTCGCCCATCTTCTTCATCCAAGAAGTATATCTCACGCAGGAAGGAAGAAGAAGAACCCAAGGAGGTCCCAAAACCGTTGATATCTTCACTGACTTACCTATGTGTGTACAAAGGTGCCGGTAGGCACCTGCGCTTTATGCAGATAAGGTGTGTCTGACCCAAGTTATAAAAACGCAGGGCGAAGAGAGAGAAGAGGCGGAATGAGATGGATATATATATCGTGCGGGTCAGCATTTGCGGGGTTAAGGTCATCCACGCTTCTTCCACCTGCACCTATTCCCTCCCTGAAAATCTCCTCTTGAAGAAAAGAGAAGATAAGAAGAGGGGAACCGTTTTGGGACTCAGGTAGTTGGCCCCGGGTGGATTGAGACGTTCCCCCTCTATCTTCCTCCGTTACGGGGCACTACCTCCCACGCGACCACTCGAATTCCCTTTATTTTTCTTTCTCATGGTGCTAAAGGCAAAAATTTTGTCCTGCCTCGAAATCCTCTGAAAATTGAGGGATAAAAATTATCAATTCATTTTCCATTGTTTCATCAATTCTTGGGAAATGGGATAATTTTTGGCAGAGACATTTTTCGTAGCTCTTAATTTCCTCTACAAAAGAGGTTCTTATAAAAATTTCTCTATCTCGCTCGCATTCTGAGATATTTATTCTGAAAGATTTTCGTAAAAGTGCGGAATTGATGATTTTCATCGGACATGTCTTGTGAATCGAAATTAATGCTAATTTTCACTGAGGACAATAGATGCTCAGTCGGCTTGGCATCAAAGCAGGGGGGGAGGGGAGGCCTCCATAATACCCAAGTCGTAAAACTTTGGCTCGTGTAATTAACAGATTCTTAATAGTTTAACGCGCAAAAACGTTTACCCTTTTTTTTTCCTCCTGCGATGCATCGGCGCGTCCTTGCCAGTCGTGACGGCGGACAAGAGACGTGCAGGTTTCATCGTGCTGTCGAGGCCTTTTTTTCCTGCATGGTTTGCTCATTTTGTGACTTTTTGCGTCGAGTTTCGAGGCTATGAGACGAGATAATGCAATTTTTTTTAAACGAAGATTTTGCTTTCATTAATACCTAGATTTTTTGGATTCTCATGATTTCAGGCTGCAGAGAAACGGCATTCATTTATGCAATCACTAGTGCAGCAGTTACACACAGCATTGCGAGGGCGTGCAGCGAGGGTACTATACAATCGTGCTCCTGCGATTATACACATCAGTCTAGGGCCCCATCGCAGGTCAGAGACTGGGAGTGGGGTGGATGCTCGGATAATATCGGTTATGGATTCAAATTCTCCCGGGAATTTGTTGATACTGGGGAGAGAGGGAGAAACCTCAGGGAGAAGATGAATCTACACAACAACGAAGCTGGCAGAGCGGTAAGAAACTTGAAATAATGTTCACAACTTGTCTAGAAAATTGAGAAAAGTGAATTTTTTTTTAATTCGGGGAAAATAATCAGTTTTTTTGGAAATATCGTGGAAACTACGCAAAATAGCGAAATATATTTTTTATTCCTCCCCTTCTTATTGCATGATCTTTCGACCTTTTACAATTTTTTTCAGTCCCCTCTCTTATCGTTATTACCGTACCACATTCACCTAGAACCAAGAGAAACAATGCAAAACCCTAATCGTACAGGGGGTCAAGACTGACGAAGAAGGCACACTAATTCCCTTGCATGCGTCCCTCTCGGTCAGTTTGTTGTTCGAATCCACGAGCGACAAGCGGTCATTCATCCAAGTAGTAACCGAATCTTAGCTGCTTTTGGTGGAAACCTCTTTTGTAGCTCTTAAAATTCTCTAGAAAAAAAGGATTGAGCCAAAATCACGTTATTTCACTTAGTTTTTGAAATATTCAAGTATATATAAAAAAAATTCCGGAAGTAATCATTTCCTTCAATTTCTTTGTTACAGCATGTTTCATCAGAAATGCGGCAAGAATGCAAATGCCATGGGATGTCCGGTTCGTGCACGGTAAAAACCTGCTGGATGCGTTTACCAAATTTCCGAATAGTTGGTGACAATTTGAAGGACAGATTTGATGGTGCATCACGGGTTATGGTCAGTAATTCAGATCGTGCGCGTAATGGCAATGCTATTGTCAGTAATTCAGCTAGTAATTCAGTTCATGGGCCACGTCTGGGTTTAGGCAGAAGGCATCGCTACAATTTTCAATTGAAACCATATAATCCAGAGCACAAGCCACCAGGACCAAAGGATCTAGTTTATCTTGAGCCATCGCCGCCATTTTGTGAGAAAAATCCAAAGTTAGGTATACTTGGTACACATGGTAGACAGTGCAATGACACTAGTATTGGTGTTGATGGTTGTGATTTAATGTGCTGCGGCAGAGGCTACAAGACACAAGAAGTTATTGTTGTTGAAAGATGCGCGTGTACATTTCATTGGTGTTGCGAGGTCAAGTGCCAATTGTGTAGGACAAAAAAAACAATACATACGTGCCTATAAAAAATTATTAATTTTTTTAAAATACATTAATTAATGAATTTTTAATTAATTACAATTGATGAATTCGCATTTCTTCCTGGTGAAGAAAAAGGCTCGAGTTTAATCACAATTTCTTTAATTCAATGAAATAAAAAGAAATTTGGCTTTTAAATTATTTTGAACAAAAAAATAAGATGAATAAAAATCGAGGGAAAATTGGAGTTTTTTATTTTATTGAATTATCGATAATTTTTTATCGAAAATTGGGAAATCCCAATACGCGTCCAGTATTATGCAAGATTTTTTTTTCTTTTGATTTAATTATTTATTTGACGTTCTATTGGACGTTTATCAAAGACTGAGACGGATTAATCGTTTACGAGGAATCGACGGGAAAAATGAGAAATGCAAGAGTGATTTTTTGTATTAAACTGCAGAAGAAAGAGGCTAAGAATTTTTTTTTTTTTTTGTAAATAAATAGAAAAAAATTGTAGTTATTAATTTCGGGTATTTTGACCCACTTTCGATGAGCTTTTTATATACTCCCTTTTATATTTTTTTTAACTCAATTTTTGACATTATTTATTAATGAGAAGAAACGAAGAGTAAAAAAAAATTCTCAGTGATGATTTTCTCTAGGTAACCTATGGAAATTATTGCTTGTAAATAAATAAAAATTTAGGGATCCGGTTTCCGGTTTTGTGCTTAAAAAACGCGACTGTGTAAATAGTAATTCCCTCTCCCAGAAAAAAAAAATTAAAAATTAAATGCAAAAAATGCCGTGATTGTTTCACAAAAACGTGTAAATATTAATTAATTTTATTATGAGAAAGAAAATTAAAAAATTAAACAAATTATGAGAAGAAATCGTACCCGAATAATATCTAATGTAACAAAATATTTAAATTATTTTTTTATACTCCGTGAATGAAGAAAGAATTGTAATGACAAACTGCTACCAGTGGAAAGGTGCTGCATCAATATTTTTATCATCATTTTCAATAATTTATGTGTATAAATATCTGTGAAAAAAAATGTCGCTCACCTCTATACATGATTATAAATATATGTATAAATAAATCAAGTGAATTGTTTTGTAAAACATTTTATTCTCCTTTTTTTCCACAATAAAAAAACCTCAATGCTATACTTTCTTCCGCGAATATTCCCAAAACAGATAAGTTGAGGGAAAAACATCAAGAAATTTTTTTTTTTGAAAATTGAATTCATTACAGGAAAAATCTCTTGAAATATATTCCTAAACTCAACGGTTTCCAAAATATTCATGAAAAACCAAACACACTCGCTGCACTCATCGATATATCGGAGAAAAAATCGAAATCAATGAATCATTTTTTTTTGAAACATTTGAATTCATTCAATTTTTTTCATCTTCATGGAAAATATCTCCATACGATTTAGTCACGTATCTACTGAAGATCTACGATCAATGGCAGATCTCGATTCATCGATTTTATCGATCTTTGCCCTCACATACTGTACACTGAAATAATACGAAAGACCATGCAATATTTTCCCATAAAACATTTCCATTGGATTGGAGCGAACGCAGACGAGTTCGTGCAACATTCGTACATTTAATATATATATATAACAAACATACTGCCAACTGGTTCGTAACGACTTGTGTGAATCGAGAAACGACTTCATAACTCTGAAGACAGAGGTAATATCGTGGGAGGCCCTGTATGTATCGTTTTCATGTTTCAAAACTCTTTCAACTGTACCTCCAATTTTTTTTCATTTTTTTTTCAATTTTTTCCTCTCTTCATTCCTCTCATTCGTTTCTTTCATTTTATTTCATTCATTTTTTTTTATATATTTCTTTGTACATAACTTTTTCCTTTTTCATTTATTTTTCAATTTTCTGATGTCGATACTGGTGAATGGTACACGCGATGATAACGCCAAGGAATCCCGGAGGTATCTGCCAAGGATAAAAGGATTCTGACCGCATGAGGATAGGAATTCTCGCTAATGGCCTCGACACCCCCTTATTGCCCAGGCAATGCCAAGGGGGGACCACCTACGTCTTTAAAGGAAATACATTTAGATGAAATAAATCGTGAATCGATCGTGAGAAAATAAATGTAACGATTTTTTTTATAATCTTCTTTTTTTCAATCGAAAATCACAGTTTTTCAGAAATTCAGTAGTGAAGAGGTGAAATGGGACGAATCAATTTTTCTTCGAGATTATTATCAGTGAAATATCCCGATGAATAATGGTGATACGCCCTTTTTCGCCGAAATCCTTTCGTAGAGGACTTTAAGAGCTGCCAAAGAGGATTAGCGCAAAAGGGGTGAATCTTCATTGATTTACGAGTTATTCTCAAAAAAATAAATAAAAGAAAAGACTTATTCAGTTTCACTTTTTGCTACTGAATTATTTAAAAATCGAGATTTTTGAGGAATTGAAGTTGATGAAGAATGAATAATGTTGATTGGATCATTTGAGTTTGCAAAAAAATTGAAAACTCATTTCTACAAAAAAATATTAAATTCAGAAGAAAATAATTTTTTCCCGAAATTTAAAAAAATATTTCTCAATGACAATTCAAGAGTATATATTCCATCCAACAAAATTCTTCTCTTCATGTAGTAATCGTAAAAGTGAATGAATCCACGGAAGTTCAGGAGGGTCAAGAATAAGAGTAAAAGAATGAACTAGTGATGAAAGGATCCAGAAGGATCAAAAAGTCACTTCTCTCAGGGGTTACAAGTGGGTCCACACCGTGTGCCTAAAAAAAACCTTCGGGGGCAAGAGTGAGAGAGAGAGAGAGAGAGAAAGATTGCAACGGGGCTATGCTGCGTGTACATCAAAGAAACCGCCGTGAGAAGTAGACGGCTGCCCAAGATTCTTGTCTCCCAGGATAGCTAGAGTTGTGGGACTCCCGTGGAAGTATTTGTTTTTAGTGTAACACTGTTAGTTGGACGCGCTCAACCCCCTCGCGTCAAAACCCCCGCAGAAAAGCACCCAACCGGAGCAGTCCAATTCACCAATTTTCCCCATTCCTCATATCCCAAAGAACAATTTTTTTACGGAATCAAAAAAAATTCAGGTCATTTTTTCTTCTCCTCTCAGTAAAAGAGAATTTATTTTGATGATAAAAAAAAATGTTTTGAATCAGATAATAGCGTTGACAACATTAAAAGGTTATAAGGGTTGCGTTTCTTTTTTTCAGCGATAAAAATCAGTAGAGCAAAAAAAAAGGAAAAAGTTAAAGAGTGAGAGAAAAATTTCAGCGACACAAAACAGCAGTTTTGGAAATCGTGACCGATCAGGTACGCGCGTGGCATCCTCAATTGTGCAGGAGTACATTATTTTCTCCTTCTTTGTTTCTCTCTTTATTTTGTAAAATAAAATCTCATCAGTTTGAAGAGAGAAAGAGAGAGAGAGGAGAATGAAATAAATTTACAGGACTAAATCACTGCTGTGGATGATCGATAATAAAAGACATGTTTCTTCAACGAGTAATAAAACCAAAGGAATTAAACATAAAGAAAAGAATATAAAAAGGGAAAGAAACGAAAAAAAAATGTCATAAATGTCTTGCTAGATATTTTACGATTCTCTGAATGGGATCAAATAAATTATCCCGGTGGCCAGTAATCTGGTAGTGATGATACTGCAAAAAATTTTATTCTTATAATTGGGAGGGATGTGTAGTTTGAGGGACGTTCAAGGACGTGACGAGAAAGAACCAATGGTATTTTACCTACTAGACAGGATGATTGAGTGTAAATCAGCTAATTTATAGTTTTTTACTGGATCGAAATCCTTTTACTCTTTCTCTTTCCTTCTCTCGCTTGATGGAATAAAATAAAACGTTGTATTCTTACTGTTGCAATTCACGTGGAATGAATGGAATGTTTTGGTGGTACGAATTTAGTTGGAGAAGAAACTACAGTTAAGTATCCAAATAAAAATATATAGCGAAATTTATGTAATTCGTATCATTGAAGATGAAATTCGAGAATTTATTTTCAAATAAATTCATTTATTTTTAGGAGTGGAATAGGGTAAAATCTCCATATTTTGCCCTGGTTTCCCTTATTTTTATATGCCCTTTTGAATACTCAGTCTGTTCGATGTAAGAAAGGAAAATCTCACTTATCCCAAATTTACGTCTCTTTTTATTATTGCTTGAATCCTAATTCCATTCTCAATTAAAACTCTCGAACAAAGCGTTTGAATTGTGGCGCGAAAGTGAAGGGGACCGCGTTACTGCGCGCGCATCGACCATCACGTGATGGTAGATCGCTCTCGTTTGACGGAGTAGGACGCATCAAAGGGTCTCATGTGATACCCAAAAAATGACTCGATATTTCGTCTCCTGCAATTGGAATTTATAAAACCAGACAGAATGATTCATTGTGAATGAACGAATCTACGAGCTTTGTAGCCACAATGTAAAACTAACAAACTTCTCGAGCATAGTAGTAGTAGTACGAAATTCAGAAGAACGGAATGAATGGAATCCTTGGTTGGAACGAAGGACCTTCTACATTGATCGCAATCCATACGATACTAAAACTCTTTCTTCGTCATGTCCAAGCAATTCGAAAACGAAACCGTGGATAGTCTCTTTTCCCGTGGGAACGTATAATCGTTTTTCGAAAAATGTCCATCCCGCAAACATTTGGACCACACCGTCCGCATTATCGGTGTTTTGGCATGTTATAAGATTCCAGGCTTGTTTTAAAACTTCTCCTTTGGTTCCCGCACGAGCTCTTCTTTTATCCGAATCACCTAAGTCTACATATAACCGAATGATCAAATGTTAGTGAGTCCTTTTAAATCTCGCACACACTCTCTGAGACTCTTCGTACAAACTACTGTTAACTCCTTCCAAGTTTCAGTTTATCCAGTCGTTCTCTCGTTTGGGGGGACTCTCTGGAATCTCTTCGACGTTACGAAAACGACTGTGGGAACGCAGGACTACCACTCTCTGGACGTTCACAGACGTGTTTCAGCGTGTTTCGACGCCATTTTTTTTGTATCCATTTCTTTTTTCACTGCGAGTATTTTACTTTGTTGCTGATGGAAAAAAGGGAGAATTTAATTGCTGATTGGGTTTATTTGGAAAAAATCGTAAATTTCGAGATTTTTGTCATTTCATTTTTCAAGGCTATTTCGGAGACTAAGCGAGATAGTGTTATTTTTGTGAAGACATTTTTTGTAGCTCTAATTACCCTCAACAAAGAAGTATCTTAATGATCAAAACGTCTCTATCTCTTCCTAATTTAGAAATATTCCCAAAAAAAGAATGTCGAAAAAATCGGCAAAAATAGGAATCTTCTGAAATTAACGAAATTTCGAATAAAAAATGGAGGAAAGACAATTTGAAGATGAAAAAAATGTCGTCTACTCCAGGTGGCTCAAAGACAAGAGGAAAGGACCACCTGGTGTACTGAGGACTCGGCTCATTCTTCTGTCCGCTGGTCTTCTTTGCGTACACGAATGCTCGAAAGAATCACTGCTGAATTAGCATACGCACGTCTTCAATCCGAAAAACCAAACGGGAAGAATCGAAAGTTAACTAAACATAAATAAATTGAAAATGAAAACATTTCAAGAGAAAAAAAAAAGAAAGAGTTTAACTGTGTTTTTTTTTCCTTCGTTTCAATCGTCTCTTTGTTCTCGGTTCTTACTACTGCTCTCTCTGAACTGTCTTGTATCACTCACCGGTTGGAATCATGTTTATAAATAAAATTAATAGCATCAAAGTATAAACACTGAAATTAGTTGAAGGTCATTGAAATTTTAATGTACAAAAAGTATAATCGTTTATTCATTCCTTTCTATTTAACTCTTTTTATTTTTTCAACATCCACTACTTCTCGTTGGTTTTCTGCAAGTCACGAATGCTGTTTAGGGACCCATCAGTAGTGATTCTATTCCAACAAGTGAATCAGTGATTACCACGAGTGATTTTTCAGACCACCATGTCTGATCTCTATTATCACTTCCATTAACAGAAAAAAAAAATTACTTTTTTTAAATCTAAATATTCCCAAAAAAGAACGAATTTAATCCTTTCATTATCGAAGAAATTTAAGAAAAATCGCATTTTTTCCCCCTTTGTGAGTGTAAATATAACGTACATACGATACCATGTATTAAATTTTTTCATCACTTTCTCCACCTTCCTCCATCAAGATAAAACATCCATTAAAATGTAAACAATTTTTTTCATTCTTTTTTCATCGCGTTTTTATCAAATTGCACATGGTTAAAAAAAAAAAGGAGAAAATTGAGGTGAAAAAAAAGAAAGAAGATAATGTATATGATCGCACACAGTGTGGCCCACCCGCTGTTCCTCCCTCCCACCCTCATCCCCACTACCCAAAGAATCGTCCGGTTGAGCTTCTCTCCTTTTTTCTCTGAGGCAGGAACATGAATTTACAACAAAAAAAAAACGACTTTTTATCGATTTCCTCGTAATATCGTCAGCGTTAAATTAACGTTATTGATTCGTAATTATTGCGAAATAACTCAATAACCCGAGATTACCCCGGATTATTATCATTATCTTCTTTTTTTTTCTTCAGGCTCTTGGTGTTGTTTGAGAGTTTAAAGAAAAGGGAGGGGGAGAGAGAGAGTGGACCCAGAGTCTTTTTACCCATCTTCCACAATAAAATATCAATTTCTATAATGGCCGCTTGGTTGGTCTCGGGGTAGATGGAAGCGATTTTGACGCCTCTCACGGCGCGGCCTTGTGTCGTAATTACGTGCCTCGCGCGGAACACGGCGGTGGGTCTACAATCGGTTGTGCCCTCAGGGGCCCAACCAACATTCGAACGCACTCTCTCTCTCTCTCTCTCTTTCATTCTGGCACCACCAAAAAAAAAAAAAAAACTTTTTTTTTCATTTTGTGTATGTGTATAACTAATATTCTTAAGCTTTTGTCTCGATATGTATTTACTCCTTTTTTTCACTGCATTATCGGTTATTACTGATTGAAAAATTGAAGGGAATTAATTCGATTTTTTTTACAAATTTTAAATGAAAATTGTTGGAGCTCATTTTGAATAATTGATTCATTTAAATCAAACGATTGTGTTAATCTAATTTTATCGAGTAATTGGGATTTTTTTTTCTCTTGAGTAATCACTCTTTTAATTTTCTGAAAATATGTAATTACGGATCTTCACTGTAGATTAATGATTGGTGACTTGTTTGTTTTCTCATTGGAGGGCTTGAAATTATTTATATTTAAATAACGTACTGAGGTTTTCATTATTTCGAGAAAATCTTTAAAAATATTGAGTCTATGGGAATTTTGCAGGAAATCTTTTTTGTGGAGAATTTTATTGGCTACAAATAAGGTCTCTTGGTATTTTTCTCCAACCTCAATCATTTCGGAGATGTTCGAATTTTCTTTTCTAAAAATATATGTTTCAATCCTCCGCACATTTTCAATAAATTAATCAATATTCAATCACTTGAAAAATAAAAGAAAAATATTTTTCTCCACATCTTTTTAATAATCAATAAATTAATGAATTAATGGCGCGAAAACTGATGGGTGAAAGTGATGAAAAAAAATATTATTTTCCACTGAAAATAATCAAATTATCTATTACATGATTGGCTCGTACTGACGCATTTACAAGTGCCTCGTAAAAATTCTTCCTTCAATATTCCGAAACAAAGGCGAAATAAATAATAATAATGAAAAGAAAAAGAGAATTTACTACGGGTAATTCTCTCTGGTAAAGCCCTCGTCATGCTGTCGTCACTGTACACATATAAGTAGATGCAGGGATCGTGTGTCGTGCGCCAAACATATCGCCGTGTCACAAGTCGAGAGAGAAAGAATAAAGAGGTGACGTGACAGAGATAATTGAGGTGGTTTGTTATTCTCATGTTTTTTTTCTTCCAAGCATAAAGAGAGGGAGGTCACCAAGTCCTTTATGACCATCTAATAATTATCGGTGACCTAGTTTTTAGCTTCAATGAATGCAAAAAAAATGCAATATTTTGTTGCATCATTGCGTGCAGCTCTTTTCCTCTTCTTTTTTTTTTTTGACAATTTATCGTTGAAAGTTTAATATCCTCTCGCTTTACACCTGTTGTTTGGTTATTAATGTATCGATTTACATCAAACATTAATTCTTAGTGGCAGTGATTGGTCATTAATGAAATTCCCTGGGAAAGTAGGTGGCGAAACTTTCCTGAAACGAAATTTCTTTATTCGGACAAAAAAAAATTTGTTGACTTTCTGTTGAGATCAGTTTTTCTGAAATATCTTGGAAATTGAAGAAGGTATGAAATTTTTCGTGATTATCTTTTTTTCAGAGAAAATTCACAGCTACAAAACACATTTCTACAAAGATCCCTCTATCTCGCATGAATTACGAAAGACTGACAAAAAACGGCGGGGTGATCGAAAAATTCATCATTTTCTTTTTTTTTTTAATTCATTAATTATTAAAAAAATTATTAATAATATTAATTAATTATTCGATATAACCACCGGTAATTCCCGATTCTGGTTTCCCTGGTGTTTTTCCCTTTCATTGGCTTTTTTTTCTCTTATTTTTATCTGTTTATTCTGTTATTTCATCCGCGATTTAGTGTCCTCTACTTGGTACGTGCATGTGTATACGAACCGTAGTGTAACAGGGCCCACGACCCCCAGTGCTAATTGCCGCATGCTAACTAACGGCTCACTTAGCGTCATTGCCGATATATCGGGAGACTCTGCATACAAGTATTCAAACCTCACAAGTGCATTATCCTCTCATTCTTCATTTATGTTTTGTAAATATTCATTGTGCGGAGAATAATTGACTTTGAGAGATGATGAAATTTATGAATTTTCAAATTTTTCTTCAGTTGCAGTGAAAGGGGCAGAAAATTTGAGGTGAAAATCGAAGACGAATAGATAATAGATACTAATAACTGTATAAAAAATTTATAAATTATAGTTTGAATAAACATCGTACCCTGATGAGGACTCAACATGAGAGTCGAAACGTTGGTACACAATTGAATATTTTCAATTAATATATTTCAACTTCTGCAGTGGCCTACATGGCTACCTTCATATTAAAATCAAAGAAAATTTCCATAATCCTTGGATTTTTCCTTCCGAAAATCCAATTTTTCCATGTAATTCTTCTTTGCAACGATGCGCCTACGTAATACACTGTCCTCGTGGGAGGTATAACGTGCGTTTAACACAGTGTAATATCCCAAGAGTTTGAAGAGAAAAAAAAAGAAGAAAAATCTGTTACCATCTTCGTGACTACGTGAGCCCAGGCAAATAAACACGAATTGTGTCCTCTCTCCCCATTACACAGAGTTTCTATCTTCTTTCTCTTCCCCTCTCGCTTTAACTAAATACCCAACATCCATATTCACGGTAAACGTGGGTGGACGGCAAACATGAGCGAAGACAACATCGAACAAGTGCAGAACGCATAATAGCCTCCAGGACTAACACAAAATTCAATGTAATTGTTTTCTGTGGCTCTGGGATTGAGACAAAATGATATTTTGATGAACAAAAAAAATCAGTTGAATCTAAGAAAATCGATGAAAAAAATCGATAATTTATTTTTAATTTAAAAATGGGAAAAAATGGGGTGGAATGCTCATGAGAGGTGAAATGGACACATTTCAGTTTTGATATTTTCCATGGAAAAGGTGAGGAAATTTCTATCAAAAAACTTTGCGACAGTTATTTCTGAGTTTTTCCTTGGAAATTTGATATTTTCAATCACAAATAAGTCTCGATGAAATTGAGAAATTTCACTTTTTCGAAGATACTTCCGGTTCTATTGGTCGTAGCAAATTGGGACTAATCTTAAATGAAAAGTGAGATCATACGCCATCAATTCATGTGGTTTTGAAAACCTCGGAAAAATTAAAGTAGATCAGATTGTTTTATTGAATTAACTGCATTGGCTAAAAATAGCCATTTTTTTTAAAACCTTAAACAAATCGAGAATAGGTACAAAAATAGAATTGAATGAAATCATCAATTTCTCAAGATGACAGCATTTCCTCATAAAATGAGCTGACGTCCCTCAAAAATCGATAATAAATTGTTTAAAACGACACAAGTCGATGGGGAATGATTTCACCTTCCATTTAAGATCAGTCCCAGGTCGCCCAAACAAATCTATGAAAGAAAAGTGAAGATTTTCAAAAATAAAAAGAGTTTAACTTTCCATTTATGTCGTAAAAAAATGGACTTTTAAGTAAATTCAGGAAAAAAAGCTCTGACACCAGTTTTCCACTGGAAATTCCCTCAGCTTTTCAATGGAAGCGTTAAAAAAATTCATCCCGAGCGGTTTTATCAAAATCCCCAGTTTACTTTCCCCTGAAAATATATGTTTGCGTTAATTTAAGAATAGCTGAATTTATGCAACTCCTTTTCCCAACGATCTCCCTCGATAAAGTGATCGATAAGACATTAAAGTTAACGTAAACGTCGATCATGAAGATTGACATCGATCGATAAGGGCACACGTCCAATTCGTAAGACAATGGGTGGCTCCGTACATCGAAATACGGCTTCATTAGGGGTAAAGGGGGAAGAGAGAGGGGAGGAAAGAAAGGGGCTCCAAAGCACATCGCTTGAATACCCCACGGGAGACTGCGTGTGTGCCTGTCATTGTCTGTTTCGATTTCTTCTGATATCGATCGAGATGCAGTTACCTCCAACAAGCTTCTTTGTTTTTTTTTTCAATTTTTTTTTTTAAATTAAAAATTGACGAAAACGACTCTTTCATTCTCAATATTTTACCGTTGAGAGAAAAAAATTCATAAGAAGGAGTGTTTTCCTCCATTTTATGTCCCATATAGTCAAGCGGTTATGATTAATTCCAAACAAATCATCAGAGAATAAAATTAAACGATAAGTAACACAAGGTAGATTATAATACGACACGAGACAATTTAATTACCAGCAATCCTGACTTACTGAGAAAAAAAAGGGAGTGGGGGGAAATAAAACCACACTATAAATCCATCCGTACACCACACGAACAAGACATAAAGCCCCGAATGCATTTTGGTCTCCTTTTAGACAGAGTTGTGTGTAAGTATTAAAACATGAACATCAAACTGTTATATACGAAATTAAAACGAGAGGAATTAAGAGAGTAGAAAATAAAAAATGAAGGAAAAGAAACAACCAGTTACAAAATAACCATATCTTTATTCGATACGTATTACTCTTCACCGTTAATTCACAGCCGTACTGCCTCATAACTCGTCCCTCACTCCCCCTCACTTCACCTCCCTCTCTTTCCATATATTCACCACAAACTTCCTCCTCTTTTTAACAACGTTTTGTGTTTTATGTAGTTTTAGTAATGCCATGAATATATATTCATTTGTGTATAAAGTTTTCTATATATACGAATATGAACATATAAAGTTGTGTATGAATACGATGAGCTGCGAACGTGGCGTCCCGCTGTGATCACAGCACTCCCTCGTCTATCAGTGTGTGGTCGTTTTGAATTTTCTTATTTTTTTTTCTTCATTCCATTTCTTTCATTTAATCTTTTTCAAACTCGAAATAATTTTGACCAAGGGACACGCAATCATTTCATCACGTCCTCAGTTACAATACTTTTACATCCAGAGTTCTAGTACTGAGATAATTTTTTTCCTTTTCCAATAGAGCGTTATTAATGAGGATGCATGGGAGGGATTGAGTTGTACTGTATTGTGATTACTTTTTTTCTCCGATTCATTGGAGAGTGAGTAGGGCTATTTCAAGTTGAGGCTATTGGCTTGTTGTAAATCTGTGTTATCGGTGCTGTTACCAGACAATGCGGAAGTTCGAGTCTGGGCCACGTGTTAGACTGCTAAGTAGGGCTAAGAGCTACGGTAATTGATGTTTGTGTTGAGGGTTTTTCTTTTTCTTTAACGGAATTTACACTTGTTAGGAGACGTCATGAGTTTGATGTAACAAGGGAAATTTCGAAATTTTTTGTAAATTTTTAGTAACACTGAATTACTGAAAAAAAAAACTTTCTCACAAAAATTGTTCCATCTTCCACAAATTTCGAGATATTTTCATCAATTAAAATTGAAACAAAAAACACGAAATAATGATTTTCCATTCAAATTTTAAGCCAGAAGCTTGAACACTTAAAATTTCAGTGAACTCTTTTTCTGGTGGCATTTGGCAAGCCATAAAACTCACGAATGATCATTAAAAAAACTCTTTAGGTTGAAGAAAAAAGAGGAAAAAAAATCTCACAATATAAAGAAGCCTGAGAATAAAATTTTCGAAATGAGTATTAAAACGAAATATCATGAATGAGATGAAGTTTCTTCACGGTTGGTGGGACGATGATTGCTGGGGATAAAAGCCTGGTAGGCAAATCCTCACCAACTTCTCCCGGGGGCAACATGATCACCCAGAGAGTGAAGGCGAAACAGAGAAAGAGAGAGAGAGAGAGATAGGTCACCAAAGTAAAATTATTCTCCTGTAAACACCTACCTAATTAAGATTGGAAACATTTTAACGTCTCACCGTCGGGGTTCCCAATAAAGTTGTTAACGTATGGGCCAGTTCAGTCTGGTCTTATATGAGATCATTTAATTAATATTGTGGAAAAAGAGAAGCACAAAGGGGGAAGAGGGGAAAAAGGCCACCGTGCGAAACTGTACTCGTGTCTTGTCGTTATTCGAGAATTAAGAGGAAAATGTTTTTTTTTCCTTCTTCTCTCCAACTCATTTTCTTTTTTACACGTATGTGCATACATGCATACATCAGGCTTTAAGTTGTTTCCTGCGTTAATGCCTACAGCTTCAACTCCTCCGGGTTTTCTCTCCTCTCGTGCAGTCCCTCCCGTCTACCTCCACTTTTTTTTCACTCGGTAAATTCTGTCTCTCTTTCTCTCTCTGTCTGTTTCACTTCATGACGTCGTTTAAACTCCATATCTTTTACTTCTCCCTGCAGCGCATACCCAAGCATTTGCCTTCTCAATAACCATCTTATGGCTTTTTGAGAGCTGCTGGGAAAATCGAGGGAGGATACATTGAGTTTAAGGGGATACTGTACCTTCTGGGTCAGACATTTTTCTCTTTCCGATAATTTACGATTTGTCAAGTGTTTTTCTTTTGTTTTTGATTGAAGTTGTCGTTAAATTATTGAGAATTTTTGTGAGAGTGAATTCAGTAGTAAAGAGGTAAGACAGGACGAATTGACTCAACTTTGTTCTCCTTCTTGATAAATAGGAAACTTGGAAACTGAAGGTGATACTTTCTCCTCATCCCAATGCTCTTTTGAAGAGAATCTTGAGAGCTACAAAAAGGGGTGAAAGCATGCAGAGCGTATCTCCATCATTTACCGAAATATTTTCAAAAAACTACAAAAAATTGACTGGGATAACAGTTTTATCTCTTCACTACTGAGTTGGAGGACACTTTTTCAGGAATGAATTTAAACTAGTTTGGAATTGAATGAAAAATTATTTTTGCATGGAATTGATACTATTATCCTCAAATTTCCTGATGATTTGCAATTTTTCAGATTTTTTTTTTTCGTTTTCGATTGAAGTTGTCGTTAAGGATGTATGATCGAGAATGTGGGGGAATCGTCAATTTTGATGGGTGGGGATAGGTTCGAACGGTTGCGGGGCGAGCTGAAGTGAATGACCACGTGACGTGTGCTGTGAATCTGGCCAATCACGGCAAGGAATGAATGATGAAGTGAAGTAATTCGAATTTCAATTCCATTTTTCTCTTCAGGATGAATATATACATAGTATTTTTAAAATGGTTCCGAATTGCTACAATATCTATTGGAAATGGGTGAAATAAATAAGTTTTAACACAGTGGATAACTTTAATATTCAAGACTTTATTTAATTGCACGAGGATGGACCGTCAGTGCATCAGTGAACTCTCCACGAGAGACTAACGATTCGTCACCAATACCCGAAAATATCGGTACCCTAAGAACAAAGAGCCCTCAGTTCTTTCTCCCTATGAAATCATTGTTTATGTTTATGTTAGCCTCTTCGACTCTCACCTCGTCGATTCATTTTTGAACTGTTAATCTCAATCTGAATAAATAATAATTCTCAGTAAAGAAATTAAGTAATAATCCAATAATATCCCTTTCTCTTATGAATATTTCTTCTTTGTACTATGGAAGCTTGGAAATTGGATATTTATTAAATCACGATCATAACCTCCATTCCTCCATAAGAGCCCATATATTTTCTGTCAATTTTCAATAATTTTTTTCTTTCTTATATGGATGATTACCTATCCCGGACTTTTCATAGTAAAATTCTTTGAGGAATAATCTAACTCCAAAGAAATTTTGAAGCCCCATATCGAAAATTTTTGTCATAATCATACATCCTTAAGCTGTTGAAAATAATTGTAGGAATGAACTCACTAAGCAAGAGGTGAAACAGGATGAATCTACTTAACTTTTCTTTAATTCTTAATAAAATATCTTGGAAACTAATAGAGGTGCCGTTTTTTTACGCTAATCTTTTTTTGTAGGGGATTTCAAGAGCTACAGAAAAGGCGTATCTCCATTATTCCGTGAGATATTCTCAAAAAACGTAAGAGAAATAGACTAATCCCATTTTATCTCTTTGCAACTGAATTTTATGACACTTTTTCATAAATTATTTAAAACTCGTCTGGAATTGGATGGAAAATAGATTTTCCAGGAAATTAATACTATCATTTTCAGATGTCCTGAGAATTTATGATTTCCCGGATTTTTTCTTTAGTTTTTGATTGAAGTTACTTATCTTTGTTCACATTTTTAATTAAATATCTCGGAAACTAATGGAGATATGCTCTTCCTACCTGAATTCTCGTTTGTAGAGAATTTTAAAAGCTCCAAAACAAGATTGAGGCCAAGAAGGCGTATTTCCATTACTTTCCGTGATATTTTTAAAATGAAAAAAATAGATTTCTCCCATTTTACCTCATCGCTACTGAATTCTCTTGCACTTTTTTATAAACTAGATTATAACCCGCGCTTCACGCACACTTTGCCAATGGTGACAGTAACCTAACCAATATTTATGCATGTTTTCATGCTTCATCATCTTTCAAAATTAAAAACGGAATTTTTTTTCTCTCAAGTCATCAATGATTGATTCTATTAATGGGGAGAAATGTAACATATTATGTACAATATTTCAATACGCAACATTGATTTTTTGGTTATCTGCGTCTAGATAATCAAACCTCAAACGTGCCGCGAGCGGATAACTCTGACTGTTCTTGTCAACAGATTTTTGTGTTTCGAATACTCCGCGCAACTCGTCAACCAATGATATTTAGGCGTTACGTGATTTCGATATATTTGATATCGATTAGCTTAAACTAGTCTAGAATTGAGTCAAAAATAATTTTTCCATGAACTTGATACCATTATCCAAACAGACCGTATTATAATATTTTCCGCGAAATTTAAATGGAATGTTTTTATTTACGTTTGTTGCTCGTTGTGTTAAGAGAGCTTTGAAACACACCAGGACATTGTACACGAGACGACTGTGTCAAAAAGGCCCCAACTGAGTCGTACAATTAATCACGCTCGTATTTGTGGTTTTCGTTTGTCCATGGGCACGCCCCGAGCACAGAGAGACCCCTCTCTCTCTCTCTCCCTCTCGCATAGAATTACTATGTAACTCTTTATTTTTCTGTTGTTCATTTCATTGTTTTTTTTCTTCTCTCTCCTCTCGCTCTTTTTTTCAGTTTCATTGTTCCGCATTTAATCGTTCTCAGAACAGGCTGATTGTTATAGTCGTGGGAGAGTTTCAGGGCGGTCGTCCTGCCTCACCACTATTTTTCCACTTTCTTTTTTACTCCTTTATTAAAACTAAAAAGTCAAATTTCTTCAAAAAAATTAATTTTCTCGATTATTTTTTGAGAATATCTCGGAAACTAAGCGAGATACAGCACCTTTAATCCAATTCTTTTTGAAGCTCTTGAAATATTTGACAAAAAAAGATTCTTCGTGAATCACGCTATCTCGCTTAGTTTCGGAGATGTAGATGTGGAAAGAGAAAAAAAAATTTTAGGTGCTAAAAAAAATTAGGACGCTAAAAATAAAGGATTGCAGATACTTCCACCCCGATTGGCTGCAGCAGCCCCAAAATTACAACGTTGTATCCAGGCTCTTGGGATAGACCACCCGCAGTCGAACGTTGAACAGACCAATCTCCCTGGCTATGGACTAATCGCACGCCCCCACGGCCCCCGCGTGTCGGTGGGGTTAATTGACCACTCCGAGCCACTATATCTCCCACCTCCACCCCCTCCCCCCATCTGCCTCTTTCTTTTTTTACTCATTTTTTCAACCTGATTTTTTTCTCACTAGAGCTTCTCGCCACCTTGGTAGGCACACAGACATCGGGCCCTTAGGAGAGAGGATCAAATGAGAATGAAGACTGCTCTATTAGTCGAAAACTTTTGTTAAAAACAATTTTTTTTCTTAGGTCTTTTTTTCACCTTCAGTTCATGGGCTATTTGGAGATCTCCAATCATTGGAAGGATTTTTTACTTATATTTTCTGTGCCTTCAGTGTCCTCGCACGTTAAGAAAAAAAGTCTTGATTTCACAATTTCTTTGAAATTAATGAGAATTTGTTGCAAGAGCAAAATAGTTTGGGATTTTTTTTTAGTGAAGGAGTCTGCACAAATACCTGAAAGAAATTATACAACAGCGTAAAAATGTTGGAGGATCTTCTCAATTTTTTTGAAATTTTTTCGTAGAGCCTGTCGATCCGAAAAAAAATTCTTGGATCATTTTCCCCGGAGGTCCATTTCATCCGGGTCTTGCCTAATTTCAAATAAAATTACACGCAGTCATCACCAGCAATAATTTCCATCTACATCTCTTTTTATTTTCAGACTCATCAGTATCTTCGTATAATTAACAGGATTTGTGTCTCGAATTATTCTCTAAAACGATTAGTTTAATGATTAAAGAAGAGAAAAAAATTGATGTTATATTATGGGCTTTACGAGTTCTTAATTTCATACGGAAATCATTGGATCGTGTGCGATTTGTTCCTTCAGGACTATCAAGAGCCTCTCCTTTCTCCTCACAAATAATTTTTTATCCTTCTCGTTCATCTTTATCTTCTCAATATTTTCAAGCTTCTTTTTTTTCCATTGATTTTTTATTCATCTTCAGTTTTTCTTGTTTATGGGGTATAGGTAAGCAAACGAAAAGAATCAGAGGAGTAGAGGCCAGAGAAAGTGTATATCCTGAGCGAGCATGCATTGAGGAAGAAGGCCAAGACAACGCGATACGCGCGTGCTCCCTCGGGTTTATGGTCACGCGAAATTCCTCGCTTGTCGTAAAGCTATTTTATAGGATATGTAGACAGAAGTTCTTTATAACCGCTTACCTCAAACGTCTTAGCTCTTTCATACCTCCCCTTACTCCCCCCTACTCTGCCCAACCATTTCTGAAGGTTCAATCTGCAACCCTTGTTTTTCTACATCATTTATTTATCCTGTATCCTAACATTCTTGAATAAAAAGCCTTTTTCAGTAGTTTCTTATCTCGAGATTAAAAATTTTTCTATTTTGTTTTACTTTCCCAAGGGTCAAAAAGAGATTCGTCTTCAATGTTCGATCAAAATTGTGGACTCTCCAAGAAATCGATTTTATCATGATTTTTATGTTAATGAATGCAAAAGGAAAAGAAGTTGCTGATAAAAGTGAAATTGAGGAATCATAGGATTTTTGCTTGATCAACTTTTCCCTATTTCAGATTGTCCTCTTCTCAACCCCGACAGTAAACTTACAAAAACCACAAGACCACTTAAATATGAGTAAAAGCACATGGGCTGAGACTATGTGAATAAACGTCTAGCCATCACTGTAAATAACATCTGCTATCCTGTTTTTGTATTATATGTTAATAAAATCGCTTGAACTTGACATTCAGGAGAAATTTTGTGAAATGTATTAGGAAGATTGTTATCCATATGGAAGCTCGATAAATATATACTTTCGAGGATTTTTTGCATTGGGGAAGCTTTTGATTGAAAACCTGAGAAATTTCCGATGAGGAACATGTCTCAGAATTGATATTTTTTCGAATTTTTGAAAATCCTACTTTTTGCACACGAATAGGGGCTTTCATTCTTTTTGATCTTCGTTTGTTTAGAGATATCGCTAGATTTATTTGCTGTAGTGATCTGGGAGCAATTTTAAATTGAAGGTGACATCATTTTTCATCGCTTCATGCATTCAGAAATCAATGATTTTTCATGGAATTTGTCTGGTGATTTTGGATTTTGGTGGTTGGCAGGTGGAAATTATTCAAATGTGAAGAAAGGTGACAAATACTGAATTGTTAACGATCAAATTTCATTAACTGATGATGTAGAGATGAATCAATTGTTCAAATGATACGAAGTTCAATTCGTTAATCAGATTCAATAGTTGACGCGATGATTTTCTGCAACGAACAGTTAGTTCATAATTCGATAGCAGAATTTAAGTTAGATAACCGGATAAATTACACTATACTTACTCTCCAAGAAACGTGATTGAAGGCGATAATCAAAAAGATGTTCATTCGTTGAAAGCTAGTTGGAGATCTAATTGATGCGTGCACGTTGAGATCCTGATGAATACTGAATAAATTTGAAATTAGAAGGAGGGCAATTCGAAGCCCCTCGGTATCTCAGTTATCAACTAAGAAAAGACAAATGGAAATTTATGAAAAATGTATTTTTCTTTTCTCAATTTTTGAATGACAGCTGACTTTATGAACCCGGGAGAAAAAATAAGGCGGGCTAGAGGCAGCGTTTTGGCATTTCCAAATGACAGTCTAGTGGCAGTTTTTATGCCACTTTTCTGGCGGCGAACTGGCGGGATTTGCGCCAAAAGCTGCCTCTATACTGCCTTTTGCATAAAGCATCCAGTGGCAGCATAAGAGCAGTCTTTTGGCAGATGCCACATGCCAGTACCCTGCCTTTAGACTGCCATCTTCATAATGCCCTATTTAATTGATTAATTAATTGTACTTATAAGTACACCCAATTTTGTGTGGTAAATTCAGAAATTATGGCCATCACTTGCAGTTTTCGACGCAGATCACACCGATATAAAAAAAAAACGGATCGGTCGCGCCGTTCCCGAGATATTACGTTTTTTTTTCCGGGACCGGGGCTCGAACCCAGGCTGCTTTGGTTGATCTTCTTCCTTTGGATGTTCACTTAGTCCGCACGGCTATTCTGTAATACTTGAGAGTATATATTTTTATTCTGGTTTATAAATATCTATTTTTTCACGGCAATTTTTTAATGAATAAATTGTCTGTATAATAAATGCACGTGAATTATTCAATGAAGGGAACTGTTCGTTTATTTCAAATGAGAAAATAGTCTACCAAATGATTATTAATTATTGAAAACTGGAGACACTAAAATAATTATGAATAGATAAGAAAGTAATGGAACATAGCAAATATTTTTTTGATATAATTACAAAAGTTGTTGAATTTACTCAATTCAATTGAATCAGAAATATCAATTCGTTGAATTGACTAAAATCAGTACATTAAACAGTTATTTTTAGGTATTTCAAAAAATATCTGCTAAGGACCATTTGCCTCAATCTTTAATTCTTTTCACAATAATTTTTGTCGTAGGGTAACTTAAGTTGTTGAAATCATTTGTTTGCCGGTTGAAAAAACTGAATTGCAGAGTACTCAGTCATCGTAGCCATCGTAATATCAAGTTTTTTGTCCTAGCAATAAATTGTTTTAAGAAAAATCGAATCCATACAAACGATCGGTGTGAACCTGAAATGATTCAAATTAGTAACGAAATCGCCAATTAATACTACAATTATGAGAGATAGACGATTATGGAGAAAGGCAGTCAAACAACCTCATGAAGGCAGATTCATGGCAGCATGTACGAGCAGGTAAATGGCATCACAAGAGCGGATTGTAGAAAAGGCGGTCTTCTGGCAGCTCAAACACAGCTCACCGATGACGTTATTGAAAAACTGTGCTTGAGCTGCCAGATGACGGTCTTTTCTGTTGACCGCTCTTGTGCTGCCATTTTCCCGCTTGTAGGTACTGCCATGAAACTATCTCTTGACGGTTAATATGCTGCCATTCCTCCAATCCACCAAGTGATCTGCCTTTACGCTGCCTGTAAACTGCCTGCCACTTTTCAATAAAAATAATGAAACTGCCATGTGCTGCTAGGAGCACGCCAGTTATCCGCTGCTTTCCCTCAAATCTGCCTCTAAACCGCCTGAATCCTGTTCGTTGCCCGCCTTAATTTTTCTCTCGGGAAATTGAGTTTTTCCATCACATCATCTTCAGAAATCAATAATTTTTTTAAAAAACCACATAACTTGATGGCAGGTGGTCTCACCTTTCATTTGAAGTAGTTATTTTCTTACACGAATTCGAAGATTAAAATCTAAAATAAATTTCAACTGGAAGCTTATATGAATCTTAAGTATCTAGTGAAATTTCGGATCAATTGACCGTTTCGTTTGATCAATAATGAATAAAAAAGGAATACAAATAACACGATGATTTATGGGCTAATGCAGGCTTTTGCATTTTTAGGTTAGTCAGAAGATTAAAATCTGGAAGATGTCAAAAAAAAAAAATTACAATCCAATATGAAAATTATTAATCGTCTCATAACTTTGTAATGAATGATTGTTTTTCTGCATGCACGGAGGGAAAAGGAACTGTAATCATTGCTATGGTACAGCAATAGTTACTATATCACATAGTACTGAGTGCTATGTCACCATAGTACACATAAATAGCGATAGATCCTGTGGACATAGTAATGATTGCTATGTTGGACATGGTAATCATTGCTATGTCGGACGTAGCAGTCATTGCTATGTTGAACATAGTAATCATTACTGTGTCCAACATAGCAATCATTACTATGTTGAACTACCAACACAAGAACGAAGGGAGTGAATGAATTCCCGGGGTTTCGAATAAGGCATCTGATGAAAAGGGCTTGAAGAATCATTATGCAATGTTGATGAAGAAAAAGATGATGGAGAGAGGGGGAGGGGATTAAGGGATATTATCCAATGTTGAAAAACAGACAATTAATGTGGGGAATAAAGGTACATTATCCAATGTCAAAAATCCAGAATAAAGTGAGGCCTCATTCCCCGCAACATCCATCATCCAATATTAATGAACAGAGGAATAATGGTGAAAAATAGTAAAACAATGTGGGGCATAAGAGGACATCATTCAAGATTGGAAATTTGAAGAACCGTATGGGGGATGAGGGAATATTATCCAAATTTGAAAAAGATAAAAATAATGTAGGGAATAAGAGGATATTATGCAATGGTGAAAAATAGTGGAATGATGTGAGGAATAAGGGAACATCATTCAAGGTTGAAAAATTGACGAATAATGTGAGGGATGCGGAGACATTATCCAATGTTAGAAAACCGGAAAGAGAATTTGGTGGATAAGGGGGCAATATCTAATTTTAAAAGACAGAAAGGCAATGTGGGCGACGAGGGAACGTTATGCAATGTTGACGCGGTACCAAAAAAACAAAGATAGAACTGAAGGCATACACCCGATAGAAAATGAGCTAATCTTCCTTTGGTGATCAATCTCCGGGAAAGAATGGGAAATTTTGAAAATATTCGAATTCTGACCAAGGAAAAAAAAATTTGAGAAAAATTCTAAAAAATTAATTTCAACACACATTTTCCACCTGAAATCTCCTCAGTTTCTCAATGAGTTGATTAAAACTCTCCATCACCAACCATTCCATTGAGATATTCATTCCAACCTACTTTTTCTTATACCATCTTGCCCGTAGGTACCAAGCTTGAATAATATTGGTGAAAATAATCCGAAATGGGTTTGTTCTCAATAATTTTGTTAAAAATTGATCGGATCACAAGAAAATGCAACATGGTGCATTCAAAAAGATGGTATTTTGCCCGACCTCCCCCTATATTCATCGACGAAAATAAATTTATTAATAAATCTTTTTTTTGTGATAGATTCTTTCGGAATATTCAGAAAAATGAGGGAGACAAGGTGATTTTGCGTGGATCCTTTTTGTGAAGAATTTAATAAGCTATAAGAAAAGTTTCAACAAAAATTTGGCTATCTCGCTTATTCCCCGAGATAATACAGGAAATTCCTTTGACATTCATTTCTTTTAAATCTATTGGGGAATAAGTGAGTAAGAAAATTGTGGCGGAAAACATTTTTGTGAAAAAATTTAAGAGCTATAAAAAAGATTTCTACGAAAATTTCCGTATCTTGCTTCGTTTTCGAAAAAATTGAGAGCCAACTCTATGTACTTGAGTACATAATTTATTCCCGGTTGGGGCGTAATCCACGCCCAGTTGGGGACATAATTTGAGCCCAGTTGGGCGCATAATTCAAGCCCAATTGAGACATAATCAACATTCCTTGGGAGCATTATCCATGCCCATTGGGGCATAATTCAAGTTTTGAGATCTTAATTTGTGAACAAATTATTCGTAAATGAAGGACAACAGAGCGAGAATTAGGGCCAGAATGGGTATGGATTATGCCCATGAGATGTAAAAAAATTACGCCTCATCAAAACGTATTTTACGATCCCATGGACGTAATTTAGTATTTCGTTTTGCTGAGCGTACGTTAACATAGTAATCACTGCTATGTTGGACATAGTAATGATTACTATGTCCAACATAGCAGTGACTACTATGTTTAACATAGCAGTAATTACTATATCCAACATAGCAATGATTATCATGTTGAGCATAGCAATGATTGCCATGTTAACATAGTAGTTACCGCTATGTGGCTCAATCCAAAAAACCATTACTATGTTAAACATAGTAATGGTTACTGTTCTATTTCTCTCCGTGTGGGAAAATACGTGAATATAATTCCTAAATGCTCCTTCAAATTCGCCTTAAATACCAAGAAAGAGGTTTTTAACCATAAATATTAATTTCTGGGTGATTTTTCCGTCTATTTTTTGCTCGACGCTCAATGACTAGTGCGAAGAAGTAGAAAACTACTTTAAGATCGGTGACAAGTCGCTATCCCCAAAAAGTGACTTTGATTTTTTGATAGGATCAGAACCTTTACTTTTGGCTTAAAACGTAGAATATTAGAAAAAAATATCAAGAATGAAATATGATATATATTTCCAATCAGAAATTTACTCAGTTTTTCAATGGAATCGTCAACAAAACCTACCTTGAATATTTTCACTGATTTTGCGCCATTTTCATAATATACAACATCCAAATTGAAACGTGTCCAGTTCACCCCCAATATTTGTTTTAATCCACTTTTCCCTCATTCAAATTGCAATCATTATATTGGATGAGCATATTCCTCTTCAAAAAATAGGAAAACAGGCAAGAGCCTCCATAAAACTGACCAAAATTCCCTCAGTTTACGATTACCCTGTGAAGACTCTTTTTATCATTTTTAACTACTTGTTCCTCCACGAAATTAATTGCTTTCTTCCATGATGCATTAATGACCACTCGTGAATGGAATGTTTCATTATTAATTTATAAAAAATTATAATTCTGTTGTTTTTCAAGTGTTAATTATACGATTCCCATAAACTAGTGGAATGACAGTGTTAAACTCGTAAAACCGTGAATTCATTTCATTTTATCACTGACGTTTCAATATTTTATTTCTTTAATTCTTCTTTTTTTTATACTAGTGAAGTTGTGAAAGCAGAGGCCTGATGGTCAAATGAATTTATACACTGGCCATATCTGAAATTGTGGTTTGTCGTATAGGTAATAATAAGATTAGGGATACCGTGAAAGATTCAAGAAGGTTTGGAAGAGGTGTCAAAAGGATTTTGTGGTTATTTTATTGTAATTATTAAATTCGTTGGGAAATCATTGACATTTATTATGCAATATTTTTATTTATTTATTCATCATGTTTTCTATTTTTCTAATATCTAATTCTCTTTATTTATTTTTTTTATTATGAAATTTATAAAAGTAGCTTCAGTCTTATTTACAGAAATAGAAGGAGAGCATTGTTGTTTTTTTTCAAAATTAAAAAATTAAAATTTAAAAATTTCCTAGTAAGCTATCAATCACTAATTCTTTAATTGCATAATTGAATTTAAATAATTCAGCAGTGATGTGATTAAAATAATTTTCTTCACTCCATCACTTAATTTTTTTTTTTACAGACAATCTTGCATACATACATTTTTTTTGTCTCGAGCTTTTATTCAAAAATTTCATTGAGCCCGAGACTATCAATTGGGAGATACATGGAAAGCTTTTTCAATCGCCCAGGAAAAAATTATTCGAATCAATTAAAAAATTTCATGAAACATTAAAATTTATTTTTAACTCAAATAAGTTATGAAAAATATTGCAAATTTCATTTTTAATTATTAAATCACAATTCAATTATCAACCGATTCTTTTCAAAAATAATTCTACTTCAATTCAAATAATCCTTCTGGGCTGAGGGGAATAACTAAGAAAATTCTATAATAAAAAAAAAATAGGCCAGCATTCATCCATCGAAATTCACGATTAACTTAAAAGCTTGATGCTGAAATCTACAATCAATAATTCAATATTAAAAAAAAAATCTTTAATCACTACGAATAATATAGTTAATGATTATTGAGTTAATGACGTAGTCTTAAATCACAAAGAAATGGCAATTTCATTGCCAAAAAGTAATAAAAAATAATTTAAAAATATCAAATGATAATTTCACTCACGTGGTCCGAATAGGAAAAAATCGTTAAAGAAAATTTCTTTCAATTACAATTATTCTCAATTTAATTTAAAAAAAATAAAATGAAATACATCTTTAACGACATGTATTAACTGTCCTCTTGACATTACACGTGTTACAAGTAACCTCACAACACCACTTGAATCTACACTGGCAATTAATTTTTTCCTTAACGATTTTAGTATCATAACCACGTCCACAGCACAATAATTCACAACCCTCTACACCAGGACTCGTTGCATTACACTGACGACCCAGTGTACCAAGTGATCCAGTTTTTCTATTGGCTTTACAAAAATCTGGTGAATCCTCACTGTAAATAAGATCGAACCTACCAGGTGGCTTTATTGTTGGTCCTTCGGGTATAAAATTGTGTCCATCATTACTCGGTATGACTTTGGCAGCACCATCGAATGAGTCCTTCAGACGATTACCAATTTCACGAAATGATGGCATTTTCCTCCAGCATGTACGGACTGTACAGGAACCAGAGAGACCATGGCACTTGCACTCGGTCCGCATGAAATTCCTCACGGCCTGGAGATTGTAACGAAGAGGGAATCAGCATTAAAAATAACGAAAAGTTGAAATAGTACATTTTACATGTCGTGTGGAAAGTAGCTACTTTCCGCAAGTTGTACATGACGAAACTGTACCTCGCACGTATGGTAAAGAGTTTCAGACTCGTGTGATTACAAAACTCGCTTTCGGCTCGTTTTGCAACCTCACACTCGTCAACAAATACTTTACCGCACTTTTAGGTGAGGTACAATTTTTGCACCTAGGACGGAAAAAGATTAATGTCTTCGAAATATTGGAGTTTTGAGAAAATTCCATCGAAATGATCTTTTCATATGATAAATTTTCTAAATTATATACATTTGATAAATTATCTTTTCTTCGCTTGGTTAAAAACCCATTTTCCCAGCACCCAGAGACAAGAAATCATTGCTTTCTAGTCATGCGGGAATATTCGAAGCGGTGAGTAATTCATTTATTATTAATTAACCGTAGACTGGTCACCATAAGCAACCTAATGATTCTAGTAGGGTGATGAGCGATATGTCACCGTGTTACTTCGGCTCCGACGTTGCCGAGTTTTCTCTACACTGCTTCAGTGAGTTTTCGACAACGTTGCTCACCGGACAACTTTGTTTAGCATTAGGAACATTTCACTAGCTCCTATAATTTACTTTATTCCTCCATCAAATTGGCAGGATATGTTATTTAGAAAATATAATAATTTTCTGAACACTTCAATGAACACAGGCAATTTTTTTCGAGATTTTTCGCTTGACCGACTCATCATAGAAACATAAAGACAGCGGAGTGCGGCGCCGTGCTCATAGGGTGACCAGTCTAGAGTTAATTAAATAATTAATTGAGTAGTGAAGAGGTAAAACAGGATAATTGGATTTTTTTGCCATTTCTTGAAAATATCTCGGAAATTAACCGAGATACCGTAGTTTCGTCCGAATCCTACTCTGTAGCTTTTAAAATTCTCTACTATAGTATGCGACAAATTGAGTCAAAATCGCATTATCTCATTTAGTTTCCGCGATATTCTCCAAGAAAGAATGGCGAAAGGAGTTAAGTGCTAGCTATTTGTATCAATTTTTCTTTGAGAATATGTCAAAATTTGTATATATGTATAATTGTATAATTGTATATATGTATATCCTAAAGATTGTATATTTTATTACGTGACGCAATGCTTCAAATTCAGAGAGAGTTGCGTCTGATTCTAAAGATAATAGTGATTGTAGCAGAAAATAAAAAAGGGAGAAAAATTCAAAAGAAATTAGTTTATAAGCGATGACCAAAAGATATAAATGTTATTATTAATCGGGGTTAATCTGGAGAATAATGCAGAAGCAGGCTATATATTACACCCTCATGTAAGGGAACAAAAGTGATATACATGGTCAAGAGATAAAAATTTTAATAATAAGAAAAACTCAGGATAGCAAACATATTTGATCCGTGAAATCATATGTATGCGCGTCATTGCATTGTATTATATTATACTATTTATTTTTTCGTCGTAAACTTATGTATGGACAGGTCTACTCCTCGTTACAAGAGCAACTTAGACCTCTTCAAAAGCATTATATAAGGATAAATATATATTCTGGTTATTGATGTGAGATTATTCTAACTTCTAATCAAATTGAAGAAAGAGCATTGATCAGCAGACACGTTGCTGCTATGATAATCCAGAGGGGTGCGAAAATTTCTGGACATGCTACACTGTGAAAAAAATAGTAGAAAAAATGATGAAATGAATTGTTTCAATAATCCTCAACATATATTTTTTCCAAATGGTGAATTTATTTAAATCAACGAATATTTTGATTATTGAAGACAAATATTTATTTGGAACTCATGTAAGAAATGGTGAATTCGATAACTTTCGTTAAAATAAAGGAAAGCCAATTGTTGCGAAAAATTATCTGGTCAGGACTATTGGAACTATTCATTTCATCATTTTTGTTACTTTTTTTTTCAGTGTATACCACCGTGCATCTTACCAGTCGTCCGGCATCATTGTTATGCAGCTTGACAAGCGTCTTGATATCACTCCGCTTCCTGAACGGCGCGTCCATGAAATCCCGGGACTTTCTGAATCCAAAGTTCACGTTATCACCGCATCCACCCCACTCCCATTCTCCTTCAGTTGGTACGTCCTTGATGTGGGACTTGCGTGCGTGTTTTCCTAATTTGTGACCTAACGAGATTAATTCATACTCATACCTCTCCAGAGGCAAATTCATTTATTTCATTACTTACCCCTTGAATTCATTTTTTCACAGGAACACTCGACGAGATCGCCCATTGTGCAGGCTCTCGTCACTGCGTAAGTGACACCGGCTGATGTGATCGCATTGAGAAAGCCAGTCTCTCTGGTATCTGAAGCACAAAATCAAACGAAAAAAAAAATTATAATTTTTTTTAGAGTCCAATGAAGAGATGATGAGATAATTTTCCAACGATTTTATTTGAGAGGTTGCACCACTGTAACCACCTCAGAAAAAACGCGTTTTGGACATCATTTGGGTGAAAGAAAAGCAATACAATAATAATTAATAGGTGGATTCATTTCCATATTCGTAGATAATGTTTTTGAAATTTCATGGGAGATTGGAAGGCTATCAATAATTGTCGTGTTTGCAAATTGACAATCATTTAGTATTGTTATTTATAACACTCCAATCTCCTATGAAAATTCAAAATACACATTGCACAGTGTAACTGGTGCAAATTTCAATTTTGAAAGAAAAAAATTGGCTCAAGGTAGCATCCCCGTGAGCTACGAGTACAGTTAACCTCTTATTCTTCTGTTGCTGTACCAAAGATGAAATTTTTCTTGCATTTTTCTAACTAGTTTCCTGATTTTCGTCCGTGTAGTTTATGAGATATGAATTATCAAAGTTACTAAGAATAGCGGTGGTGAGGATGGAACCCCCTAAATGTTGGAATCAACGGAGATCGTCGTCGTATCTCATACATACATACACACATAATATACACGATCATACATACATATACTCACACAGATACTATTGTTACTAACTTCACTTCACTACACACGACTGTATTCACTCTAAAGAAATAAAAGCAGTAAAGCAGACGTGCTGATTTACGTTCATAAAAGTTTCATCACAGATATTGTATACTATTTCTATCACTCGTAATCCTGCGATTTTCAATACTAAATCCAACAGAAATAATGAAATTACTGAAAGAAAAACCACACAGTGGACCCATTATTCGAAAAATATTGGCGAAGAGAACAGCATTTTAACTAAATAATGGAAGAAAAAAATATTCAATTCTCCGTATAGTTATTGAGAAATTTTGATTAGAAGGTAGTCGTAAGTATTTGCCTCTCTTTCCATCTCATAAATGTGATAGGAAATAAGTAATGTAACGAAATTCAAGAAACACAAGAAAGTTATATTCTCAAGTTTAGTTATTTTTTCGAGTAAATTAAAGCACATTTTTCTGAATCATCAGCTTCTCATTGGAAACTAACTTACAAATCCTCATTTTCTTCTGTTTTATCGACCACACTATGGGATACTACCTTAATCTACGTGCTCATAGCTAAGGAAGTACGTAAGTGATTTCGAAAATATTTTTTTTTGTCATTAGCGAGTATTTTCATCCAAACGTTCAATTTTCGACGAAAAAAGATGATTTTTTGTTAATAAAGAATGTGCAAATCAACTTTTTGAAAATCTCCTACGGAATGCTTTTCAGAATGTTGTTTCAAAGATAAGGTCAGAAATTCGAATGAAAATAGTGAAAATTGTAGGAGTTATGTCGTGCCCCAATTTAATAAATCGTGTCTCGAAAAAAACACATTTAAAGTATTGACATGTGCTATAAAAATGAAGGAATGCTTGTGGAAAAATTCAAAATTCCATTAGAAGAAATGAGTTCCAGGTGATCACCATATTGTGAAAGGTTCAAACTGATTTCTGAGCCGAAAAAAAAATCAATTTCTGGAAACTTCGACAATGGTGTAACTCTCTAATCAAGAATATCCCGGAAATTGAGCGAGAAAGCGTAGTTTCGTCCTGATTTTTCTTGTAGAGCGTTCCAAGAGCTACGATAACGTTTCTTACAGAAAATTCGCTATCTCTTTTAATTCCCGAGATATATTCCTAATAATTACTAATAAAGTATTAGCAAAAATATTCAAGGAAAAATTGACTTTCATGGAAATTTTTCAGCCGTCCTCAAGTCAACATTCTAAAAAATCCCTACACCCAGCAATTTTCCTGTTTATTACTTCCTGTATTGAATAACAGAAAGCATAACTCTCCCCGAGTAAATAAAAATCTCAAAAAATCCAAGATTCCATCTACTCCAATTTTTGAAGCGAAAAAAAAAAAATCAAAGGGAAATTTTATCATCCTTTAATCTTCACGGTAGCTTAAGTCCACGCTCTCCAGGCTCTACCGGGACACGTGCCTGATCTAGGCCGGCTCCAGATAACACTAATTACGTCTCGACGTTTCCACCAGTTTCGTCGTAGATTGCCAGATGCCAATTTCTCATAGAAGTAAAAAAAAAAAGTAGAAAATAAAAGTCAAACTACGCAGATATCAGATTAAAATAAGAGTAAAACTACGGGTGGTCCCCAATAACTTATAGTAGATAATAAGGCAAATGTTTTAGTGTCAATTTACGACAATTTACCAACATCTCCTGAATCTTCAGATGAAGAGGCATTATCTTGTGGCTCTTCCTACTGCACCCACTTTGAATTCACGTTTTCGTAAGTATGGAAGAGTAAACGATACGAGCGAGCAATTTGCCCACTATCTCGAGTGAATATCGAGAGTTAGGAAATAGGAGCTCATGCGTGGCACAGACTGTTACCTCTAATGGCATGGGATTAATGCTTTTTGATGGTGAATTGAACAGAAGTACTGCTACATCGCAAAATGCGAGGAAAATAACGATAAATGATGAATCCGCTACAGTCACGTAGAATTAATATTTTTCTTTTGGGTTTCAACAATACAATGTAGTTGGTTCTGTGATGGCACCGTTTTCTAACAGTGCCCCAGTAACTGAGAATTTTTACAAATTTTCCAGTCATATTTAGATGTACAATAGATTGTTTAATGTTGAATCGCTCAGCTCATCTAGCGCAATGAATATGTGTATTAATATAATTCAATTACATTCAATCAGCAAATAATTAATGCCTTCGATTTATGCTTTCAGGAACTAGCTCTCAAGCGTCAAAAACTGGGGTCATCACGGTATTGTCATTTGAGGGGTAACGGAAGATCCAGTGAATTGAAAATCCTCAAATCTATTGTTCAACAATAATTATCATTTTTTTCATTGAATAATTGAAGTAGTGACTTTTTGATGATCTTGTTCAGTCGTTGATACTCTTTAATAATGAAAATATAAATAAATATCGTCAAACAATTAGTCAAAAAATTTAATACATGTTAGATCTTCCATTATCCCTCAGCCAGAATTCATGCAGTTTTCTTTTGAGATCAATGAATTCGAGTTATTGAAGAAATTAGAATTAAGAATTCAGGAGTGAAGATGTGAAACACAAGTTGATTTATTTTCAATGATTTTATGAGTATATCTGGGAAAATAAGCGAGATAGGGAGATTCTGCACGAATTCTTTGTTGTATCTCTTGAAATTCTCCAACAAAAACTTTCCGCAAAATTGCCCTTTCTCGCTTAGTTTTCGAGATATGTGACAAAAAAAAAAAAGATGAAAAAATCGAATTTTAGCTGTTTGCATCCGTTTTTAGAGAATATTTAGGTAATTGAACGAAAAATAGCGAAATTTTTGTGGGAATTTTTTTTGCAGCTCTTGAAATTCTTTATAAAAAAAAAAGATTAGAGTAAACTCGTGAAATCTCGCTTAGCTTCCGAGTTTCTCTCCATAGAGATACCTTTTAAACCTTTGAAGAAAAATAAAACATTGTATTTTCTGACATGTTCATCATTCTTCATTTTGTCCCATGTGAATTATTGAATTCTTCCAACAAGGAATTAATAATCCAGGTATTAATCGCCCGATAATTACTGAATGATTCATTGGAACTTGTAATTAGGACCGAAAAAAAAATTCTTTTGGGTATCTAATAAGTGTTCTATTCTCTCGTTTCAATTTTTTCACCTTTTTTTTATTGTGTATGGGGGTATATCAGAGTCATTCAAGGCCTTGGGAAGAATTCAGGATCCCACAGTGCGTGGCTCCTTGGTCCGAGAGCCGTACGCCCCCCTCCCCCCCCCCCCCCCCTACCCTCTGTCTCTCCAGAGCCTCCGGCGTGTCGTATATTGGGTTTCACCTGTCACGTTTCCACTCCATCATTAGCGGAACAATGCCAGTTTCTAAAACCCTTTAAAAGAATTAAAATAAAGAAAGAAAAACGTGGTGCGCCAGATTACACTGCTATGTACCACTTCATCTGGTGTCTTCATTTTATTTTTTTTATTTTTTTTCCGTCTCTTTTGAGAGATCTCTCGGCCACTCCTTTGCATCCGGGCTTTGCAAATCACAATTTTATTTTTATTTTTTTCAAAATTCAATAAAAATTATTCAATTAATCAAAAATTCAAAAATAACCATTGATTAAGACAAAAATAATAATAATAGTGGGGCAAAATGGGAAAGAGCTTTAGATATATTCTTTTTCATCCCATAATTCCATTTCGCCCCATTCCCTCTGCAGTCTGAGGAAATTTATTGGAGAAAAAGTGAAAACAAACTCAAATAATTCTTATTGTCTTCAGTTTCGTTTTGGAAGTATCTCGAAATCCATTAGAGATACGAAAAAAATGGTGAATATCTTTTTTACAGCTCTTTTTCTGTTACACAAAAAAGGTGTTCATAAAAATTTCTGTATCTCCTCTAGATTCCGAGATATTGAGTAAAGAGTAACGGCAGAATAAACTCGATTTACTTCGTTTCACTTCTCGTCTAGATTTATTCAAAAAAAAAATCATGAAAAATTCGAAAAAAATGGGGGAAAAATCGGCGCGTGTCACTACGCACCTCGTTAAAACCCGCGGCAAGGAGGTGACTCTGTCGGTCTCACTGGGCTCTTCAAACCAAAGTGAGGTGGGGCATCTCAAGGAGTATATCTACATTTCGATCAATGGAATTAACTCATAACCCGGAATGCCACTCCAATTACGGGATAAAGTGTTTGTATATACGGAGTATACGTATACAGTGTGTTTCACTCGGTAGTGAAATCCATCAGTATGCAGTTTGAAATTTCCCAGTATTTTTTCATCCTTATTTTTGTGCTTACCTTATTATTTTTTACTTTATTTTTGACTTTTCAAATCGGAATATCTTCGTATTGGGTTTTTATATTCTTGGGTATTGGCCTTTCGGCTATCATACGCCGCGATCGCAGAATCGGTGGATTTTATGCCAATTCCATGTGCAATTACGTTTAACCGACTCCTTTCGTGTTTCACCTTTAAATGCGTAACGAGCGCATTTATTGGCAGATGAGTAAAATTCATGTGAATATTAAAAATCAATATAAATTTTATTTATTCTCCATAATTAGAATGGAGAAAATTCATTAAGAAATTCAATGTAATTGAAAATTAAACTTCATCATGTTTTTTCAAAGTGATTGGCCATATTTTTCGAAATTTATCTGCAAACAGTTTTTGCTGAATATCTTTAGAGGTAAGAGAGATTTCAAATTTCCATAGGAATATTTTTTGTAGAGCAAAATAAGGCCTAAAAAAAATATCTGTGGAGCAAAGTGGGTCATGTTATGTAATATATTCCATGTCCTTCCATCAATCCATTTTGCCCCAAATTGAATAAATTTTCAGAGACCAAGAGCGATTCAAGACAACAGTTTGTGGAGACCTTCAGCAGCATCGATGAAAATCAATGATTATCCATGTTAAACAATCAGAGAATAGTGTCAAGTGCGTATCTCGAGTCTCGGAGTCGATGAAAGCAACACAAGAAAAAGAGAGAAAAAAATACGCAAACTCCACCTTTCAGATAACACAGTAAAGGGTTAAAATGAAGAAAAAAAAAACGCTTTTTTTTCACCTGTGTATTGGGTTATACGAAACGCGTTAAGCCTACGTTTTCCATGGTTCCCATGGGATTCCAGAGTCCGTTGGTTATATATCTTTGGCGCGGATCGACGGCCGGACGAACCGACGGACCGTAGGCTGCCACCGCCCGCGTATCTTCTGATGCATCGCCTCACCTTTCAGTGCGTATTTAAACGATACGATAGTTTTATACGAGCGATCTGATATCGAGTTCGAAGCGAAGGGCCCAAGAACAGAACCCTCTCACTGCTAACCACTCTCTTTCTCTCTCTCTCTGTCTCTGGATCTCTCTCTTCCTTGAGCATCCGCAGCTTCAAACAGTGAGACTTCACCGTTTGCCCATTCCCTTCTTTGAACATGACGGAAGCATTGAGTGGGCCATCCCTTGATCATTTACCCAATTTTAACTTTTTTTTACGCCTTTTTCTTTAACTCGTTGCATCTTCTGCCATCTCTTGACTCGTTTGTCGATAAGACTGCGTCACTCTGGCTATCACGGCTCCATGCGCAAATTTGTTACGAGTTTGTAGAGGCAATCAATCAATATTACTCCACTTGATGACGGGTTATTAAAATCCAATGATCGATAACGATTAAGGTACATTTACAAAGTGACAATTATGTTTTTTTTTGTTGGGCTTGTATTTTCATTCAGTTGGACATTAAATTTTTATCTGTCATTTTGATTTATTTTTCATTAAATTTATTTAATTTTCAGATTTTTCACGAACTTATTTCAATTTTTATTAATCTCTGAAATTAATTAAATAGGGAAAATCGGAGAAATACGATTCAGAATTTTTTTCAGAGCGAAGTACTTCATGAATTTTTTTTAAATCAGAAGATGCTCCAACATGTCTGCATTGTTTTGTAATTTTTTCAATTTTCTAAAGAGGAAAAAAGGCCTTGAATTTTTTTTCTCAAAAACTGAATGAATTTCCTAATTTTTAAGATTTTTGAAAATCCATTAAAATACTATTTTTCCCCCACTTTTCTCCAATTTCCATTTAATTTTCGTCAGCATTCCCGTCTCCCTTCCCCCCCTCCCCCTCGTTCCGATCCACGGCTCGTTGAAGTTGTAGAATGCACTCGCAAAAATCCCTGTCCCTCTTTATCTCTAAAGTGAAGTGAGTCTGGGGATATGGCCGGGTGATATAAATCACTTTGGATCAATTAGACACGAGGGATCGGCGGGCCGATGATCTCGCGGGGCTACATGCTGGCGGGGTCCTTGCTGCCAGGTGCGCACCTTGCTGTGTATAGCCCTCTATTCCTCTCCTCTCTCTCTCTCTCTCTCTCTCTCTCTCTCTCTCTCTCTCTCTCACTTATTTTCTCTCTCTTTTATATGTACCCCCATGAGGTATATATATATGAGAAAACCTTCACCAAGATGTGCTCGGCCAATTATCAGCATTCCATGGCATTATCCGCCACAGCTAAACTTACGCGCTCTTTAACTGGCCATCTCCTTCCTCTCCCCCTCTTTTTCTTAATCTCTTCGTTTCCCTCTCTGCGTTTGCACTTTTTTTTCAGTCTTTTCTCTCTCCAATCGACTCTCGTTTTTTTTCGTCTCCATTCTACGCTCTTTTAATTGAGGGAAAAATAAATAATTTTCAAATTTCTGGGGAAACAGAAGGAATAAAAATGACGGTACAATTATTTTCCGAATAATCAGGTAATTAATCATATCGATTCAGTAAAAAAAGAAAAATAGAATAATTCCACTTTTTTCGATTTTTGAAAATATCTCGGAAACTTAGTGAGATATGCTGATTCTGCTTGAATTCTTATTTGTAGCTCTTGAAATTCTCTATAGGCAGAATTTGAGTAAAATTGAGCTGTCTTGCTCAATTTCCGAGGTATTCAAAAATGAAAATCAGTCAAAAATTCGATTTATTTCGTTTCACTGCATTATTATCTGACAAAAAAACCCAGATTTCTCAACGTATGTAGAAAAATTTCACTTCCACATTATCAAACTTTACATCATACATGAAATAATAAATTGCTACAAGAGTAAAGCAGAATAATTCCACTTCTTGCTTCCGAATGGAAGCATTGTAAACGTCGAATTTTCCGATTTCGAGTTTTCATCGGAATATGACTCCAAATGATCCGAAACGTCGAAAAATCATATTTTTAAAGCATGTCTGTATGTGTGCATGTGTGTGGTGGTGTGTATCTGAGTGTATTGCCATGTATCGTCATTTTCTCTGGAACGGCTATACTTAGCACTCTCAAAATTTGATAGTATTTTTCCTCTGCGTGCACAATGTTATCAGAAAAATTTAAGCGAAATCGGTTGAATAGATTCCGAGAAAAATAGAATTTTCAAAAAAGCGTTTTTTTGAATTTCCTCGATGAAAAATTAATTCGTAGCCCCCAGTCTGGGCTATGATATTCATCTCATTAAAACTCACAGTTTTCATCATCGGTAAATTTTTCTCTAATTTTTAGTTTTGGAAATTATTTCAATTTTAGTCATTTTCAGTTCATATTTTAGCGAAACCCTTTTTTATTAGTTAGTGGTACTTACGCCTATTTGTTATTATTTTTTATTTTTTTTACTAATATTGCGTGAAAACCCTTGGAAAGCCTATTGGAGCAATAGTAGTGGAGATACGCCTTTTTGTTATTTTGAAAAAAAAAAATTGGGAAAAATGGCACTTACGCCCCTTCAACTCTAAGGCAATGATATAATTTCCCGCATAAAATGAGATCATTTTCATCCTGATATGACGATTGGAAAACATTTCATGTTCCTGTTTACGTAAGTGAACGCAATTCATGTTACTCAAAATGGTCATTATTCACACAGAAAACACTGAGCGTAGAAGACGCACAGAAGTGCGTAATCACTGCACATGTGTGCGTACTTCACGTTCTTACAATCGAACGTGATGTACGCACACTCGGTGCGTGATGTACGCACACGTGTGCGTGATGTACGCGCACGTGTGCGTGATGTACGCACTTTTTTCGCGTGATCTACGCACACTTGTGCGTGATCTACGCACACTTGTGCGTGATCTGCGCACACTTGTGCGTGATCTACGCACACTTGTGCGTGATCTACGCACAGCAGTGCGTGATTTACGCACAGAAGCGCGTGATGTACGCACAGAAGTGCGTGATGTACACACAGCTGTGCGTGATGTACGCACAGCTGTGCGTGATGTACGCACAGTTGTGCGTGATGTCGACACACGGTAAATAAGCGAAATAGACGTTAATATGGGATCAGGAGGGAGTTTTTCTAGTTTTTCGTGATTATCTCGGTGAATAAACGAGATAGAGCGAAATAGATATCGTCGCCTTAGAGTGAAAGGGGCGTAAGTGCCATTCTTCCCGATTTTTCTTCTCAAAAAAACAAAAAGGCGTATCTCCACTAATAGTGCGTATTGCTCCAATAGGCTTTCCAAGGCCTTTTACGCAATATTAGTAAAAAAATAAAAAATAATAACACATAAGCGTAAGTACCACTGACTAATAACAAAGGGGCGTAAGTGCCGGAGATACGCCTCTTTGTTTTTAGTGTTTTCATTGGATTTTCCCTAATTATCGGGAAAAAACTAATAACAAAAAGGCGTAAGTGCCGGAGATACGCCCCTTTGTTTTTAGTGTTTTCATTGAATTTTCTCTAATCATCAGAAAAAAATTAAAAACAAAGAGGCGTAAGTGCCATAGTTTAGATACAAATCGCTAAAAACAAAAAGGCGTAAGTGCCAAAATCCAGATGAGAAAACCTAAAAACAAAAGGTCGTAACTCCGAATATTCTCTTGAGATAAAAAAAATTATAAAAACAAAGAGGCGTAAGTGCGGAGATACGTCCTTTTCACTTTAACTTCAACAATTATTCAACATTTGAAAAGGAAGTAACAAAAGGGCGTAAGTGTGGAGAGACGTCCCTTTCATTTTAAAATTGGTAGTTACGCCACTTTGTTATTTCAATTTTCAATTATCCAAATAATGTTCCAGAGGCCATAAAAAAAATTTTGGAGTGATAAGTGGACATACGTCCCTTTCACACCAGAATTTCGTGTTTTTGTCACTTACGCCCCATTCACTCCAAGGCGACGATATCAATATTGAATCAGGAGAGAGTTTTTTCAGTTTTTCGCTATCATCTCGGTAAATAAGCGAGATAGAGCGAAATGGACGTTAATATGGGATCATCGGGAAGTTTTTCCAATTTCTCGCGATTATCTCGGCGAATAAGCGAGATAGAGCGGAATGGACGTTGATATGAGAGCAGGAGGGAGTTTTCCCAGTTTTACGTGATTATCTCGATGAATAAGCGAGATAGAGTGGAATGGACGTTAATTTGGGAGCAGGAGGGAGTTTGTCCAGTTTTTCGTGATTATTTCGGTGAATAAGCGAGATTGAGCCAAATGGACGTTAATTTGGGATCAGGAGGGAGTTTGTCCAGCTTATCGCGATTATCTCGGTGAATAAGCGAGATAGAGCGAAATGGACGTCAATATGAGATCACCAGGGAGCTCTTTCAGTTTTTCGTCATTCTCTTAGTGAATAAGCGAGATACAGCGAAGTGCACGTTAATTTAGGATCAGGAGGGAGTTTATTAGATTTTTCACGACTATACCGGTGAATAAGTGAAATAGAGCGAAATGCACGTTAATTTGGGATCAAAAGGACATCATTTCATGTGAAAACTTCCTCATAATTCCATATGTCTACTTCGCTCTATCTCGCTTATTCACCAATATAGTCGCGAAAAAGTGAAGAGACTCCCTCCTGATACTACACTACTCAAAAAAATTAAAGGAACAAAAAATTTTCCCATTTTTTTCAGTGATTTTTGGAAGACTGTAACTTCATGAAAAATGGTCGGATTGAAATTTAAAAAAAAGCATTTTGAAGCTTGAAATGTCTAGTTTTGAAATCTTTCAAGGGAAATTTTTTTTGAGCATTCCCTATGATGCAAAGAGAGGAAAAGAAGCGAAAGAAAAAAAATCAAAATTTTTTTCATTTTTGAAAATAGTCTACAGGCTCAGAAAAAATTTTTGCAACTTGACCAATGCAAGGATCATTTAGCCCAATTCTTTAGCTTCAATTTTTTTTTTTCTTCGTCCAATCATTTGTCTCTGAGATATCGACTGTTGAATGAAAATTTGTCTTTTTCTCTTCGATCATCGATATCTCGTGAACTACTGATCGTACAGCGAACGGATGGTGGGTTTCACAAACTTAAATAAATTTTCTAGAAGTGGTTTTTGGAATTTGATTTTTAAAAAAATTAATTTTACACGAATATTGGTTCGAAAAGTTACCAAAAAATAACGTTTTTTCACTGTTCTCGTAAGTCTACCTAAACTTTGTCATTTTTTGGAAGACTGCTACTGAAATTGTTTTTTTTTTAGTTGAATGTATGCCCAAACATCCTGGAAAATTTCAAGTCAATCGGTTCAGCCATTTTTTTTTCCCGACCGATCAAAGTTGTAGCAAAAATTAAAGGAACAATATGCTTGTTCCTTAAACCCTAATTAATGAAGGTTTTTTTTTGTAAGAATTTCGTCTTAAAGGTTCACCTAATGATCGGGAAATGAGGAGAAAAAGACATTGGAACATTGGATATCGGAATATTTCGTTTATTAAAAATAAATTTGATAAAAACTGAAATTTGCAAGAATATGTGTATGCGTGTGGAACGAAATTTTTACAAAAAAAAAACCTTCATTAATTAGGATTGAAGGAACCAGCATATTGTTCCTTTAATTCTTGCTACAACTTTGATCGGTCGGGGAGAAAAAATGGCTCAACCGATGGACTTGAAATTTTCCAGGGTGTTTGGGCATACATTCAGCTAAGAAAAAACCCAAAGACAATAGCAGTCATCCGAAAAATGACAAAGTTTAGGTAGACTTACGACAACAGTGAAAAAACGTTATTTTTTGGTAACTTTTCGAACCAATATTACGTGTAAAATTAATTTAAAAAAAAATCAAATTCCAAAAGCCACCTCTAGAGAATTTATTCAAGTTTGTGAAACCCACCATCCGTTCGCTGAACGATCAGTAGTTTACGAGATATCGATGATCGAAGAGAAAAAGACGAAATTTCATTCAACAGTCGATATCTCAGAGACAAATGATTGTACGAAGGAAAAAAAAAAGAAATTGAAGCTAAAGAGTTGGGCTAAATGATCCTTGCATTGGTCAAGTTGCAAAAAATTTTTCTGAGCCTGTAGACCATTTTCAAAAATGACAAAAAATTTGATTTTTTTTCTTTCGCTTCTTTTCCTCTCTTTGCATCATAGGGAATGCTCCAAAGAAATTTTCCTTGAAAGATTTCAAAACTAGACATTTCAAACTTCAAAATGCTTTTTTTTAAATTTCAATCCGACCATTTTTCATGAAGTAACAGTCTTCCAAAAATCACGGAAAAAAATGGAAATTTTTTGTTCCTTCAATTTTTTTGAGTAGTGTAAGTTAACGTCCATTTCGCCTTCTCTCGCTTATTCACCGAGATAATCACGAAAAACTAAAAGAGCTCCCTGATGATCTCATATTGACGTCCATTTCGCTCTATCTCGCTTATTCACCGAGATAATCGCGAAAAATTGGAAACAATCCCCGAGGATCCCATATTAACGTCCATTTCGCTCCATCTCGCTTATTTACCTAGATGATAGCGAGAAACTGAAAAAACTCTCCTGATTCAATATTGGTATGAATCTCGCTCTATCTCGCTTATTCATCGAGATAATCACATAAAACTCCCTCCTGCTTCCATCTTAACATCCATTCCGCTCTATCTCGCTTATTCACCGAGATAATCACGAAGAACTGGGAAATCTCCCTCCTGCTCCCAAATTAACGTCCATTCCGCTCTATCTCGCTTATTCACCTAGATAATCGAGAAAAACTGGAAAACTCCCCGATGATCCCATATCAACGTCCATTTCGCTCTATCTCGCTTATTTACCGAGATGATAGCGAAAAACTGAAAAAACTCTCTCCTGATTCAATATTGGTATCAACTTCGCTCTATCTCGCTTATTCACCGAGATAATCACGAAGAACTGGAAAATCTCCCTCCTGCTCCCAAATTAACGTCCATTCCGCTCTATCTCGCTTATTCACCTAGATAATCGCGAAAAACTGGAAAACTCCCCGATGATCCCATACCAACGTCCATTTCGCTCTATCTCGCTTATTTACCGAGATGATAGCGAAAAACTGAAAAAACTCTCTCCTGATTCAATATTGGTATCAACTTCGCTCTATCTCGCTTATTCATCGAGATAATCACGTAAAACTCCCTCCTGCTCCTATCTTAACATCCATTCCGCTCTATCTCGCTTATTCACCGAGATAATCGCGAAAAACTGGAAAAACTCCCCGATGATCCCATATTAACGTCCATTTCGCTCCATCTCGCTTATTCACCGAGATAATCGCGAAAAACTGGAAAAACTCCCTCCTGATCCCATATTAACGTCTAATTCGCTTTATTTCGCTTATTTACCGTGTGTCGATATCACGCACAACTGTGCGTACATCACGCACAACTGTGCGTACATCACGCACAACTGTGCGTACATCACGCACAACTGTGCGTACATCACGCACAACTGTGCGTACATCACGCACAAGTGTGCGTACATCACGCACAAGTGTGCGTACATCACGCACTTCTGTGCGTACATCACGCACTTCTGTGCGTACATCACGCACTTCTGTGCGTACATCACGCACTTCTGTGCGTACATCACGCACTTCTGTGCGTAGATCACGCACAAGTGTGCGTAGATCACGCACAAGTGTGCACAGATCACGCACAAGTGTGCGTAGATCACGCACAAGTGTGCGCAGATCACGCACAAGTGTGCGTAGATCACGCACAAGTGTGCGTAGATCACGCACAAGTGTGCGTAGATCACGCAAAAAGAGTGCGTACATCACGCACACGTGTGCGTACATCACGCACCGAGTGTGCGTACATCACGTTCGATTGTGAGAACGTGAAGTACGCACACATGTGCAGTGATTACGCACTTCTGCGCGTCTTCTACGCTCAGTGTTTTCTGTGTGTTGGATTAGAGATTGAAAATTTCATTCGGAAGCCTACTGCCAATTGTATTGGCAGAATATTAAATCTAAGAATTCAAATAACTCACAAGGAGTTTACGCCTGCTTGTTTTTTGTTTTTTCCTTTTTTGAGAACATCTCAGGAATTAATGGAGATACGCCTTTTTTGCTTCAATTCTCGTATAGAATTTCAAGAGCCACTAAAAAGGATTCGGACAAAATGGCCTTATTTCGTTCAATTTCCAGGAGATCTTGCAATAAAGATCGGTTGAAAAATCGACGGTTTCACTGAATTATTCTCTGTTAAAAATATTTCCCGATTCCTCAAGCCATCGAGAAAAATTCCACCTTCACATCATTAAACTTCACATGACAAATAAAATAATAATTTGCTGAAAAACAGAAACTTATTATTTCGAGGAAAGTGAAACAAAATAATACTACTTGTTTTTTTTCTCGAGAATATCTCGAGAATTTATGGAGATATGACCTTTTATCTCAATTCTTTTTTTTTTTGTAGAAAATATCAAGAGCTCCCAAAAAGGATTAATACAGAATCGCTCTATCTCGTTCATTTTCCAAGATATTCTATAGTGAAGATCGGTAAAGCATCAACTGTTTCGAAAAATTCTCGGATTTCTCAAGCCCCATCTAGGAAAATTTCACCTTCACATTATTAAACTTTACATCACAAATAAAATAATGAATTGCTGGAAAAAACAGTAGCTTGTTATTTTGAAAACAATAATTTGTCCATAAATCACTTAGCAAGTTGATTAATTGATTCAGACGTATTATGTAAGCAATGTATAGTGGGATAATTGTGGGCAATGTATCAGAGTCCTTCCTCTCCTATCCATTGTGGGTTATATATGCCTAACAAGTTGAGTGCGCGCAATGTGTTTGCAAAAGAGAAGCAAAACGTTAGATTTCTATCGCAATGTTTGTATTTGTGTAGTTTATAGTTTAATGCATTCATGTGTATGTGAGTGTGGAGTATTCAATTCCGTGATTTGTTTCATCCAAGTGAAAATTTATCACGACTTGAATGGCTCTTACTCGTCTTTGTAATTTCAAACGTGCCTAATAGATCGACTAAATCGACAATTTTCTTCTTTTGTATTTAATACGTACTTTTTCTGTTTTTTTTCTCTCTCATTCACTCAATTCGCATTTATTTCGATTTATTGGATTCGGCTGAATACCACTCGAACATTTATCTTCACCCAGTGACACCCGCACATCAGGCACAAACAGGTGATCATTCCGTACGCCCTCAGTTTCACTTGAATCACTTGCAACAAGTTTCCCAATCTAAAACTGCTACTGATTGACAAATCCAATGTAAAATTAATCGCAATTGGTATTTCAAACGATTCGCCGATTTTTCACAGACTCATTGATGTCTTATTGACTGTAACCAATGGCAAATGTCTATCATTACGTAATTTTTTAGAATATTTTTTTCACTCTATCCTTGAATTCAAATATTTTTACTATCTCTGGAATTTATATTGATTATTGACATCAATCAACACGGACTTGATTGACTTTTTCAATTTTGCAATTCAGAAATAATTATACACTAAGAAAAAAAATGGTAAAAACCATCGAATATTGATACCATTGGTTCTTACGAAATATTTTTTTTTTGATAATCAAAAAAGTTGGTGAATTCACTGAATCTAGTCAATTTACCTACTTAATCTGTTTGAATTAACTAACTTCAGTAAATCTAACTATTTTTTTTTAATTACACTGAGAAACTGATTCGTTCACTGCCAACGAATGGTAGTTGAAATGGTAACCAAGTTAATATTCGGTAATATTCAAGGGATGGTTCGTTTAGAAGGCTCCGATTGAGGCAAGTGGTAGCAATAATTGGAATCACCCAAAATGTAACGTTTTTGACCAAAAAAATGAATTTTCATGAAAATAATTAAAATAAATTACTTTGACAAGGGAAGACACACTCAAGCAAAAATGACCATTGTATTTGCCCATCGTAGTGGCTCAACTGCGTATTCGTTAATATTCAACGAATACGCTGTTGAGTGAACCGGCTTAAGTATTTAGGGGCATCTAATATTCGTTCAATGCAACTAAATCCGTGAGTTAACTGTTAACGGATCCTTTTCTCAGTGTATTTCAAAAGATTATGGCAATCATAATAGTGGCATCAATATTTGATAGTTTTTACTACTTTCTTTTCTCAGTGGACATATCTTTTCGATTCCTTTGAAAATACTCTAAGAATATCTTTCCTTCATAAATGGAAAATTGTGTGAGTCCGGATTTTTCCCCAATGACTGTCTCAACAAAAAATCTGAAAAAAATCATGGAGATGTTGTAGCATATCTCCATTTTACCGGATTTTTTCAAATTTTTCTGCAAAAGCCGTTACCCAAACAAAATTTGGAACAAACTTTGATACACGGAGAGAAAAAAATAAGAAAAATTATAGAGAAAATCTAAGAAAAATTAGTATGCAGCATTGTAATCCTGTAGCGTTTGGATTGTACGAGAGAATTTAGTCTCCGTATAAGAAATTTTGACAGATTCTCTCAATATTTTTAATCGGCTTGTGTTACAATTTCGGATGCTATTCGTATAAAAATTTATGCTGAGAATAGTAAAACATAATTTTCGAAAAATAAAAAGTAAGAGCTAGAATTGTATTAACAGACGTTGGCATTACAGAAATTCTTATGCCAGAACCGTAAATTTTACTAACCTCACCCTGCATTCAAGCGTCGACTGTTTCATACTTTTGAATCGTTGCGTCATAAATTTTCTTAGAAAAATCCCAAAAACTCCTTGCTCTCATTGCAGAGATAAATTTGTGCACTGTTAATAATTAATCAGTTAACTTATCAATTGAAAAATGATAGGCAGGGTGGGAAAAAAAACATTATATGAGGTCTTTATTATTTTTATTTGAACAAGGCATGATTATCTACATTGAGCACCACCAGTTTTTTTATAATAAATTTGTCTTTCATGCACCTGACTAAATTTGTTATCGAGCACCCAAACAAATCTTCATCAGCCAGAGTGGCACGTTCATCCACACTTTCACTAGTATTATGTACAGGAATAATCACTCCATTTCTGGTTCAGTTCATATGCTATAATTTTTCTTGTAGGTTATGGATAGATTAATCTTACCATGTTGATCATAAGCTGGAAATAAAAAAATGAATTTCGCATAATAAAACCACAAGCAAATATTTGAGGTTATCATTCGGGATTGAAGATGGAATCACGTGGTTAGACAATTATTTCCATCCATATTGTGGAAAGATGAACCATCCCAATTGTGAGATATTGATAAGACTGGATTTCTAAGCATTTTACAGAGTGTATAATATGTCTTTCAGAAAAGTTAAAAACCACAAATCAGTGAGAAAAAAATAACTAGCCTCTAAACCACATGCTTCGATCCGAATATTAGTATTGAATGAATGAAAAATATATCTGATACTTACGAAAAAAAACCGGCTGTCACAATTAATTGTTTCCTGTATCTCTCTTTCACTCAATTTCACGTTGTCTATCAATCGCGAATCAATACAACATGCACTAAAACTGCAACCGACTATTCTCGAATATTTCCGACTGCCACACGATCGATCACGAATATCTCCGACTGGTTCCGAATGCATAGTTCGGCATTGAAAAAAATATGAGTGTGTTAGTAATTTTTATGGTTCTGCATAGCAGAAATTTCAAGTACCATAATAAAATATTTGGTTTGTTCACAGACATTTCCACAGTATTTGTAAAACAAAAGTTCAAAGATTCATTCTAATAAAATGTAACATCAGTCCAGTGAAAAGTAATAGAGTATGTGTAATTTGTCGAAATTATTCATACGATTTCTGACAGACGTATTATAAAATTTATTCAGAATGGAGAAAATTACGGTTTGCACATTAAAAAGTACTCAACCGTAATTAAGATATTAATCGTTCAGATCTCAATTATTCTTATGTTTTTTTACATAATTGGCCAGAAATGCTGACCAATTAATACAGCATTACTGTTCTGGAATGATAATTTTTTCAATCATTTTCTCTCCGTGTACTCAATTTTCGTTAAAAGTAATGAATACAGTATTGATTCATTCACATCACCTAAGATAATTTCTATAAAAACATTTTTTATAGACTAATAACCCATTAATTCATTCAACGATCCGACCCTCCTTTCCAATTTTTATTTAAATGAAAAAGTGAAAATAGGAAAATGTGTTTTTTTCCCAGTAAATGCCTCAACAAAAAAATCAGAAAAAATTCGTAAAGATGCTTCAGTATGTCTCTATCATTACCGAATTCTTTCAAATTCTTCCGCGAAGGACTCAACTTCTCAAGAAATTCATCATCAACTTTAATATTAAATGTCCCTAAAAAATAATGAAAACCGTATTTATTTATTCACATTGCATATAGAAATAGTTTAAAACTGATACAAGAAAGCAGTTTAAGAGTGTGTCGGCATTTGTGGATACTCTGGTTTGCAAGATTCCTCGAACAAGAAAATACTCCCCGCGTGAGAATAACGAGGGTAAAAGACACACCAAGGCGGTTTAAGGGAGATGAGGAAGGCCGTGGCGAGAAAGGTGGAAAGAGTTTTAAAAGAGAAGGATATATAAAGAAGTGAAGTTGGGTTGAAGAGAGAAACAAAAAAAGGACAGAGAGAGAGAGACACAGGGCGATCGCAAAGAGACGCGGCGTATAAATCTCGACGGCTACCCGTAAATAACTCTGGGGAATATTCAATGAGAAACGAGAGAGAGAGAGAGAGTCTGCAATAAGAGAGAGCCAAATAAGATGGAGTGAGAGAGAGGGATGTACACAGATTGGGGGTATACCTCAACGCTTACCCGTGAACCCAGCGTTGCTTTGGCATTGCTGTTGGCTTTCCAATAAATATCTACCGGTGGACGCATGAATGCCCGACAAAAATCGCCGAATGACCAATTGCGGAGAGAACTCAACCGAGAGGGAGAAACTACACTCCCTTCCCTCCCTCCACTCCTCACGCCCTTCTCTCGAAAAAGCCTCTCTCTCTCTTTCTCTCGTAAGAGGCTCTTTTTTCCTCACCAACACATATTCACTCGCTTGATCTCATTTATTCGCTTCTTTTTCTTTGACACTACAGCACGTCGCCACGTTACGGGCATCTCTGGGTAATCATTATGCTCAGTGTGTTTTCAATTCTACGGGAATATACCACAGGCCGTTTTTTCGAATCTACTTTTTACTGATTTTCTGATGAATTTTGTGGCATTTAACATGTGAATGTATAAGCTACTTTATTTTTATTTCTCGAGTAGTGGAATTATTCAGAAATTTACGATTTACTGTGGTGGCTCTGGTTTCTGACACTTTAGAGCTAGTTACTGACGACATAAATTGAAGGCAACAACTATTTGCTCATTGAATGTAATATAATTATATTAATTCTCTGTTGTTGTGCTGAACGAGCTCAGCAATTGAATATTAAACATTATATAGTACATTTCAATATAAATGAAAAAGTTGCAAAAAGTGTCAAAAACTGGAGCGCTGTCAGAGACCGGGGCCACTGCGGTATTCTTTTTTCGAAAATATCTCGAAAGCTAAGCGAGCTGGAGCGATTCTATTGGAATCCTTTTCTGTAGAAATTTCAAGAGTTATGAAAAAGGTTTCAAAGAAAATTTTGTTTATTTCGCTTAGTTTCTTAGATACTCTCAATTTCACTCTCGAATCAGTAATGACAAAAGAAAATACTCATCTTTTAAAATTTTTTGTGGGAAATCAATTCATCTAATTATCAACGATTCTCGCAGTATCACGAAAAAAAGACAATAATTGAAAAAATTTCTTCATTCCTCCAAGTAATCGCTTCTTTTTGCCTCCCAGTTTAAAGAGTATTTTGTTGAGAGAATGATACTTTTTTTTTCATTCAACATTCGTTTTTCTCCTCCGTTCTCCTGCCATACCTCCTCGTATACGCGCATTCAAATGTCAGTGAGTAGCCACAACAAGTCTTACCAGCCCCCGCAAGTAACAGATCTGTCCTGATGCGCTGCGGCAGCTCCCTTTCCACATTAAAAAAAAAGAAAAAAGAAAAGGAAAAAAGGCAGCAAAAAAAAAGGAGAGTAAAATAAAATAAATAAAACACAACTTTTAAAGTACGGTTAGTATTCCGATACACAATAAACGTGCGGGACACTAAACTGTTTGCTGTTGTCAATCCCCTTTTGTATAAAGTATCCAGTGAGACAGGACGACAGTTTTACTCCTCTCGCTGAAGTACAGTCGTTTGTTATCATCAGACAATTCAAAACAGAAGCAGAAAAACGATGAAATCTAAGAGTTTAAGTCGACGAAGAAAATGAGAAGAATAAAGAAAAAAAAGAGGAAGAATAAATGGAGGTTAAAGAGAAGAATAAAGTGAGGAATTTTGTGTTCTTTAACCTTCGATTTGTCGTTTCGTTTCGCTCGCCTGACGTCTTCATTCAGTTCAGTTGCCCCCGAGCTGCCAAAATGGATTTAAAAGGAAGAGAAAAAATGAGCAAGATGGAAAATTCGGTTGCGCCTCTGGGGGATACTCAGTGAAACTTGGGGGCACGACACGCACCCCGATTATCGGCGCTCATGGCGATTCTATTGTCACTCCTTTTTGCCTTTCTGTTGAGAAAAAAGTGCAAGAAGGAGAGAATTATGGAAAAAGATCACCCGTGGTGTGACAGAGGACCTCAGGACTACCGGTGAACACAACTCGATATGCTTGTTGATTTCCGTTTTAGCCCTCGTGGCTCCCATGTTAAGGCCCATAAATAAATCATGTCTCTGAGATGAAAAGAAGAAGTTTTGGTGAGAGGGAATGAATGCTCGCGCTGCTGGACATTGAGGGATTTTTAAAGGGATCAAATGGACCAACGGGTAGTCTTGTGTCGCAATAATATTTTGCGCAAAACTTTGGGGGTCCATAGGCTACTGATTTAGGGGGATTTTCGAGGTCAACGGTGAGCAAAACTGGGGCGCTGGAGGGTCTGGGGGAAAGTAGATGATTTGAAGGGCGTGCGCGCATGCGCGTGGATCGTTGCGGTAGATTCGACGCACTAGTGCGGAAAATGCAGGAATATCTGAATGGTATTTGGATTGAATTAAATAGTATTTAATTTTCCTTAATCAACTGAACATTTTATTATATTCTTCTGTTGTCGTTTATTACATTACACATTTTAGTGCGTAAAATAGCCCAATTTGAACGCTTCGAAGACGCTAAAAAATTAATTTTTCTACAAAAAAAAGTTACTAGGATTCCGTAGTATTTTTCTCCTTTTAATGAATAATCGGAATGTCATAATTTATTTCAATCACGTTCAATTATAATTATCATCAGAAATTGGATAATTTGAATTGATCAATGTTAACAAAGAGGAACTAACAAAAACTCACTGACGTGATTTATCCTGTCTTTTATTGATTTAATTGCTTTGAAGAAATCATTAGAATTATGAGAGACTTTGTAAGTTACCATGATACACTGTTTACAATTTTATACGCGGTGAATTTTTAAAAAGCCGTAGGCAGTTGGACGACGATGACAGGCACTCCTGTGCACATTAGTTAGCGCCGGGTTTTCTTCTTTAAAAAAAAAAAGAAAAAAAGCACTGCAAATACTTAACACACGTACGTTAACTCGTTCACCCGGATCTACAAAACGTCTCATTAACTCTCGTGTACGTGCGCTTTCCCGGATTACAATGTTTTTACCCAGTATTAATGAAGATTGTGGAAATGCAGAATATAAAGGCAAGAAAATTGAGAAAAAACACTGATTAATACTCGAACAATTAATTAAATAGTTGATAACTCAAATTGTCAAAATATTTCATAATTTCAGAGATGGAAAAAAAATTAATTTCAAGTACTCAATTCTAATTTTAAAAAATTATAATAATAACATTGAAGATGAAGTGGAAGTATTCATTTTTGCCAGTAGCATTTTTTCCCCATCGTGAAGTTTTATCTCAATAAGTTCCTCGAGTTTATTGGTTGAACCATAGAGATTACTATCGGAGTGAGATATTCAGGGCCCCACCGGGTGTTTTGTGGCAAAGAGAAAGGGGATGAGGGGAAGGCTGCAAAGGTATAACGATTTTACGAGCGCGCGCGCCTCTCCGAGAGGTCCCCAAGAAGAGACCCCGGCAGCGTTTACTGCCAAATAATTAGCCCCGATTTAGTGGCGATTTCATTTAGCTCATTCCTAAATCCTTTCTCTCTCTTTTCTTTTTCTCCACCAGATTCTTATTTTTGTTATTTTTCTTTTTTCTTCTTTTCTCAGCCTTTCGGTGACTGGTTTTACCCTATTACAGATAACTACGAGAAGTAAAACGATGACCCAGTGTGCCAAGTAACTCTGGAGACCACCGTCGTCGAGCCTTTTTTATTACGCGTAAACCGTCCACTTTATTTCCACTGAAAAGTCTCGTACTATTCACGTAAGCATCTCTCTCTCTCTCTCTATCATTCACATTAGTTTCCATTCATTTAATCTTCTCTCTCTCTGTCTCTCTCTTCTTCATTCTTCTTTTGACTCTAAACGCGCCACCGACCGATCAAAACGTAACGGCTCACTTTACCAACAGTGAGAATGAGCCATCAAACCATGAGTGGCCACATCGTTCAGTAGCCCAACCAAGTAGTTTTAATGCCACTGGTGAATTCGTCAGAATAAAAGAGGAAAAAAAGAACACATTTTAATCTCACCTGTTCCTTCCAAATGACATTTTGCTCCATACCTTTCCTTTTTTTCATCAATCAATGACTTTTTAGACTCAATTATCAATGAAATTCAATAAAGAGTGGAACTGAATGTGAAGAAAAATTCATTGAAATTTGGTGAAAGTTATCGTAGACTAATTTGGAAAAAATTTCTCAGCTTCAAGATGTTTCCCGAAAGAAGTTGAAAAAAAGAAGAGAGAAAGAGAGTGAGAGAGAAAAAGTATCTTTCCCTTTGGTGAGGACCACACAGTTGGATGCTACCTGACCCGTATCGTTTGGATCGCGACCATAAAAATTAAACGTCGCCAGATAAATAAACGTCAATCGGGAATTAAGATAGGCGTCGTCACCGGTAGCTTAAATATAGTATCTCTCCTGTTATTTGAGTGTATTCAACTTTTTAAAATGAGTGGAAAGAAATAAAGAGACACTTCGAGCAAGAGAGAGAAGAAGAGAGAAAAGAAGCAGAGGAGGAAACGAGTTTTAATTTAAATGGAATTTTCTTTTTCTCGAATTCTGGATGAGATAAAAGGACAGTCTGTGGGATAGCACACGCATGGACCCACCATTGAGACTACTTAGTCTATAAAGAGTTTGTATCATTAATAAAAAAAATAATTGAGATGAAGGAATGAAGTAAATGAAAAATTCAAATAAAATGGAAATAAGATATACCGTGCGTGTTTTTCGCAGCTTTCGGTCAGCACACGGGTGGGCCATACACGAATGGCTAATAATAATACATTTCAAGGTAAAGACGTCCAACTGTGAGCCGTGTCCTCGGTAACCATTGGGGGTGTATCATCAGTATCATCACCTTTGACGTGATGAATATCTCAATCTCTCTCTCTTCAACTCCTCTTTCTCGTGATATTTATTGTATGAGATTTAAATAAGGAGGTAATGACTCTGTTTCAACGTTCAGAATATTAATGAGCAGAATTTTGAATTCTCAATATTTTTGGGCAATTTTTTTTCTGAATTATTTAACGCGTAATTAATTTCAGCGTGGAGCTGACATTTTTCGCGGAGTTCGGAGCGTTTGGAAAAGGCATTTTTATGCGCGAGTACGTGTGCGCATGTGCAGAGGCTAGACAAATCTTTGCACATGTGCACAAGTGAGGCGAACACCTTTTGCATGAATTTGCTTTGAATAATTTATGAAAAATGTATTCTCTCATTGAATTTAATTCGAAATTGATAAATTCATTGTTGACAATAATAAGTCTTCATTTATTGGTTTGATGAATTTTTATAGATGTTAAAAATTCGAGAATTAATCGAAAAAAAAAAAAAACATTCGAGAGAAATATATTTTTAATTAAAATGTTTTTATTTATTGTTGACTTGAAGCCGTGGGCCCAAAACACCCAGCGGGCACACGTCGTATAACGCAACAGACAACACGCTGTTTTTTTTTTGTTTCTAAAGAAAGAGAGTCTTTCCGCAAGTGGGGGGTCAGGAATTATTTACGATGGCCCGTGCCTCACGCAGGCTGGCTATAAAAAAAAATTGAAATGAAGAGAGAAAGAGAGGAAAAAAATCGAAATAAAAGGATGGTCATCGAGGCAATTTTACGATCGTCCAATGAAGCATAATCGCACATTGTCGTGTTTATGGTGGGTCATTGAAAGGAAGAAAGGACTTTGCGAGGAAGAAAAGGAAAAAAATTAGTGTCAGTTTTAGGAGAATGATGAAAAAAATGGATGAGAATTGAGACGTAACGATGGGAGAAACGAGAGATTTTTCAAGGCTAGAAAACGCCAGGTGGCACTCGGTTTTTCCCTCTGGCCAAACAGTAGGCAAAATTGAGGCCTCATGGTGGAAAAGGTGAAAAATTTTGAAAACCCCCTACGGCTGTGGGAAGTGAGGTTATGGTTGTATTTCACGTTTAAACAACAGGAGGTCACTTCTGTTCATGGATTTTCCTTCAACTTATCTCTTGTTCCACGCTTGAGGCTGTCATCACTTTATCCCAACGTAACGGCTCTCAATGGGTCAATGATATTGTGCTCTCAAAAAAGTGAAAAAACTCCGCGATTTTCTTTTCAAGAAATAAAAAAACAACAATTTAGTTAGTTCGAGAGGTAGAATGGGATGATTCTATTTTCTTTCTTTGTTTCCCGAATATCTCGGAAACTAAGCGAGATAGCGCAATTTCGCTCGAGACCTTTTCCTAGAAAATTTCAAATGTTAGGGGAGACCGGGTCAAAATGATTAGTTTAATTTTTTTAAGAATGAGGGTTTCATTGAAAAAGAACAAAAAATCCACTAACAATATTCACATATCGAAGCATCTTCTGAAATTTTTTCAGATTTTTTCACAATGTTCTTTACTCCGAAAAAATTCATGAATCATGTTACCGTAGAGGTCCATTTTGCGCCAGTCTCCTTTTCAAAAAATGAAATGCAATAAGATAGACCCATCTTTATTCCTCTCTTCACCACAAAATTAATACCTCCAAAAATACCCAATCAAATAAAAATCGTATTTTCCACCAAAAACGAGATAATCAAAGAGTTGAAAAGGAAAAAAATCTAATTCCTCTTTATTCGCCACAATTTAATTCCCACGTATCAATAATTCAATATCATTAATCGAATGTGAAGCTGAAACGGACTGGAATATTAAATTTTCTCGGTCCATAGAGTTTTTCGTGGCATCTTCCACCTGTCCCGTCAGCTTAACATCCATTTAAACGTTACGATCGATAATCACGATAGAACCTTTCCATGTATCTTAAAGAGTGGCTCTGATGATGTGATGAGTCTGACCCCAGTAGGAGTCGCACACACACCACCTCTGTCACTGAAAGATGAATAAAGGAAAAAAGAGAGAGAGAGAGAGAGCAGAAAAAAAAGAAGAAACATTTCTCTCAAGCCTCTTCTATATATTAATTCTCTATTCAATATTCGTATCGTCTTTCACGATTGGAATGAAGAAATGTAGCTGGGATAGAGGGGTTTTTAATTAAGAAAACATATTGCTACTAATATACCTATGGGATGACATATAGAGTGGTCCACGAATCTGTTGGGCTACCATAGAGGCACCTCGAGCCGACAGCTCATTTGCTTCTTCTTTTTTCGTATTTTTTTTCTCTCATCTGGATGGAATATCCAAGAAAGAAGGAGTGGGAGTAAAGGGGAGGGAGGAGAGAGCTGTATCGATGGAAGGAATTGGCTGTCCTTTGATTTAGTTGTTGAGCTCGATCAGCCGGAATCGATACTCCACAGCGGCTTGACGGCTCGAACAACCAGCTCGAATTAATGTTCGGTGATCCTGCTCGTTGGTCATGGATTTCATGAGGGGAATTAATAAAGATATTCAAACATGATGGGGTGTCTGAATGAGACATCGCATTACGCTGTGTTCCACTTTTATTTCGAGGCATTTTCGTATTTTCTTAGGTCCGATTATTTTAAGGATATCTGGGGAATGAGTGGGTTTAGGGGAAATTGTTAGAACAGCTTTTTTAAAGAGAATTAAATTTTCAAGGAGAAAGGTTTTTTGATGGTTTTTTCTGAATCCAGTGGTTTTGAAAATATTCGAGGGAAAAGTTGATACGATTTTCTGATATTTTTTTTTCATTTTAATCAATGATTTTATTGAAGATTTTTCTTTCTGTTTTTTTTTTTTGCGAATTATTTTTGAATTGGAGAAAAATTGGGAATTTTTGTAGAGACCTTCTTTGTGGAGGAAAGATTCGCCTCCAACAAAGATTGTAATTTTCTGAGATATTCCGAAAAAATTGAGGATTTCTCGAGTTTTGGGATTTTTTAAATTTAGGAAAAGTGCACTCACCTCTTAACAAAATTTTCCTCATTGACCTCCTCACAGTCGTGCAGTTCCACCTGCGATTTCTGAATTGATGCTGACACTCCCGTGTACCAACTTGTACGCCCTTTGATATTTCCTTCAGTAATGATGGCTCTTTTCTGCAGATATCAGCGAGTTTTCCCCTCAATCTTCTCGTCTTCTTGCACACCAGCAGCGGATCCATAACCACCTGGCTTCCCACAGTCCTTGAACATAAATGACCAAATAATTGAACGAAAATAATCAACATTTTATTAAATTTACTGCAGTAAATTTGGGGAAAAATATTATTTTGAGAAAATTCAGTGAGTATTTTAAGAAAATTTAACAGGAGACTTTTTCCGTAGAAAATTAAATTTCCTACAAAAAAGGTTTCTTGACAAATTTCCCCAAACTCACTCATTACCGAATTATTCTGAACCTAAACTCCCAAAATTTTTGGTTAATTTTCCAATTGAAAATATACCCAATAAGAGAAATGAATGGAAATTTTTAAAAAAGTGGAAAAAATGAAAAAAAAAGGTGCTCTAACATTTTTTCCTTCTTTTTTTTCTTGGACCTACTCAATCCAAAGATATCAGCGAAAAAATCCGCAAGTGTATCTTCCAACTCATTTTTTTCACCCATAAATTTAAATACCCACAAGAGTACGTCAAAAACCGTTGGAACTAGTAGAATATATCAAGAGACCTTTTCTTGTAGAAAATCAAATTGTCTACAAAAAAAGTTTTCCTGACAATTCCCATTAAGCCCACTAATTACCGAGTTATTTTCAATCTAAACTCATCAAAAAATTCGTTGATTTTCCAATTGAAAATTTTTTGATTAAAAATTACAGTCCAATGAAAAAAATGAATAAAATTAGAAAAAAAAAGGAAAAAGGGAAAAAGAATTTCAAAAAACGCAAAAGTACAGTTGAGATGGTATGAATTGAGACGAACAACGATTCTCTCAGTAGATCCAAGAATGTGTAGAAAAGAAGGCACGAGACGTTCTCGTATTGAGTCGAAGAGAAGTGGATAAAATAAGTGTGGAAAAGAGTCAGATAGATATAGAAAAGAAGAGAAGATACATCAGCGAGAACACGCCATCGCCATTACGATAATTAAAGCTCGTGGGCCCATTACGCACGTACTGCTCTCCACCGGTATAACGGAGACGGAGAGGCTGGACTGAGAGCTTACCCCAGCGCCAATAAACGAAAGAAGGTGGAAAGATCAGAATGATGGAAAAGAGTGCAGAGATGCAGTTCAACTTGGGTAAAATAAAAGTACAATAAGAGTAATAAAATTTCAAAAAATGGGATAAAAAAACATGGAATGACACTCTTTCCACTCTTTCACTTCTTCAGGTGCAAGAGAGAGAGAGGGGAAGAGACTGTCCAGCCATCGTGGCCACGACCTTCGTTACGAAACGTTAATTAAGGTGGGATATAACCCATACAGACGAAGAAATACACCTGAGAAGGCTGATGGGAATGCGCAACGCGTTAATGGCAACACAGGCGCAATACGAGCGGTTTAAATGGAATAAAAATGAATTTAAAAAAAAAAAGAGGAGAGAGGGGACTTAGAGAAAAGAGAGTTGAGTCCTCGCGGGGATAATCAGGAAGGATTTTCAATTATATAAATATTCTTCTGGTGAATTTTTCGTTGGTTTTTAGAGTAATTTGAGATAATTGTGGGAATTTTTTTGAGATGCAATTATTTTGGAGAATTCATGAATTATTATTATTTTTTTGACTCATTGGAGGTGGAAAATACGGGTAATAGGTTCTTTCTATGAGGAAAACTTGACAGAAATAATTTTAAAAAATTTGTATATCTCCACCTATTTATTCAGATATCTTCGCGAGAGAATGATTCACTGAATTAATTCTCGAAAATAATTAAAGTGAATGAAGGCATAAATATTTACATCAAGTCAAAGGGATAAAAAATAATTTTTCCAGGAACTAAAATACAGTTTGTATTATTGTAATTACGTGACTGGCATTGTGTTTAGTCTGTCAGGAGAAGGAGCCAGATAAATTGACAAAAAGTTAAAGAAAGAGGAGTAAAAAAAATAAGACATTTTGTGATGATAAATTGAAAGAGAAGACACGTGTATTTACGAGTTTGTCAGCCGTTACCAGTTTTGAGAAGCGTTTGAAGAGAGGCTTCCATAACTGACCCAGCCAAGCATGAAGAAATAAACTAATTTTTTAATTTTCTTCGAGTTTACTCTTTAAATAAAACAGTTCAACTGAAATTTTCAACTTTTTTCAATTTAAAGCAAATAATTTAAATTTTTAATATTTCTTGGAAATCTTTGGGCTTTTTGGAGTGCATGGATTTTTCGTAAAAGCAGTTGGTGGGATGTCAGTGTCGCATTTTCGAGGATGACAGTTGGAAGATTATGATGTCTATTTGAAACTGAAATTCAGTGGTAAAACGATTCAAGTTGCCTCAAATTTCGTTTTTTCAAAATATCTCGAAATCTACTGGAGATGCATAAATTTTCATACGGACTTTTTATGTAGATTTCATTCTGCTCTACGAGAAATATATCAACAAAAACAGGCGTATCCCCAACCGTCTTCCAGATAGTAAAAAAATGCATTCGCGACAAAAATTCGATATCAGTTTTTTAAAATAAAAATCATTCAAATGCTCAAATTAGTGATAAACGTGAAAAATGAGGAGGAATTTATTGATTTATAACTGAAAAAACAGTTGATTTTCAGAGCCAATGTTTTTTCAATTTTTATCAATTTCACTCATTTTTGTCATCAATTGGAGAAACTGAAAAATTTATAAAAAATAAATGAAAAAAAAATTCCATTGATATTTTTTTTATCGACCTTGATTGTTATTTCGATTATGATGGCGTCAAATGTCGCGTAGATAGGTCAGGAACTCACGGAATTTGGCTTGGTTTCGCTTACCACTGAAAAACCAGTGAAAAGAAATAAAGGGCGACGATGAAAAATAAACGAATTGCCATTTCAAGCCCCAAAAGTTCTTCCCTCTCTCCCTGCTCCCTTGCTCCTCCCTTCTGCCTCGTTGCGAGTGAATATAGAGCGAAGATACTGGTGTATCGAAAAGGAAGACCGGAGAAAGATAAATACAAGATCTCGTGAGTATGCGAACGTAACGAAAAAGAATTAAAGAAAAAAAAGAAATTCAAGAAGAAGAAGAAAGAAGAGAGAAAACTGTACTGATGCCACTCTTTCCTCGCTTCTCTCTTCCCCCCTCTCCACGTTTCACTCCGGTTAGGGCGGTCGACTTATTTATTGCCTCATTAGATGCACTCACTTTGCTCCAAAAAGTCTGCTCCACGCTGTCTGCTTGGATAGACAGTGACGAGCATCTTTCTTTCTTCCTTACTCAGTTCTTTCTTTTTGTACTGAGTGAAAAAAAGAGGCTCAAAATTAACCGAAAATCAACGAATTTTCTGCGCAAAAAATTGCCAAATTTTTAGCATCACATTTTTCACGACTCTGAATTGCTGAGCTTTATTTCATTTCATGTGATGAAACTGAAAAGTTAGTGAGCACTTTTCAATCACTAGAGAACCGGAACTATCCAATTGTAGACCAATGTTTCGCGCCATTTTTTCTTGCGGACAGAAACTGAGGAGTTACACTTTCCGCAAAGCGAAAATATCGAGCTCAATCGAATCAATTCAATTCCGATTTACGAAGAATGGACTGGAGATCTCACTCTCCCTCCTGCATTACCGACAGAGCACTGGTCTAACCTCAAACTAAGAAATTGGTGCGAAAAAGAACTGGAAATTCTTGTGTCCCTAAAAATCCCTAAAGAATTTGCCGAGTCATCGGCAGCTCAATGCGTGCATCACTCATAAAAAAAAAACACAAATTCTTTCTTCAATAATAAATGGATGAAAAAGAAGAGTTGAGAGAAATTAGAGAATAAAGAAAAAAGAAGGAATGAGGGAGCCAGGATCAGAGGTCACAGGTGTTCTCCCCCACCCCTTCCATCGCATGGCGGGCATAAATTTGAATTATCACGCTGGCATTGGCAACACCGTGTCCATGACGAATTCCTCCCCATACGTATTAGTACACTCGTGGATGCAATAGCAGTCGAGAAGGAGAAAGAGAGAGAAAAAAAATGTATAATGGAAATAAATACCTGAGGGAAACAGTAGGGTTTAAGTAATAATATATTAAAGAATAAGCTCATGATTTTAAATAGAGTTTCGTGTGCACCTTTGACCCAGTGTATTGGGGCAAAACCGTTACTGAACAACCGTGTCATTGCAATTAACAGGCAAACAATTTGACGCTTTATTTTGACCCAATAAAAGTCAGGGGAGAAATTTTTCAACGTAAATTTACTTTTAACTGTTAATACAATTCTGTAGTGGATAAATAGCAAGTGGAAGGGGGTTGAAGTTATTAATTCACCCCGAAGCAATTATTCGCAATATTTCCAAGAGCAGGGGAAACCGGAGCAAAATGAACCAGGATTTTTTTTTTAACTCAATACCTTCACAAAAAAATTCTCCAACAATATGAATACGCTGGTACACCTTCTCGATTTTTTTCTTATTTTTTTGCAGAGTCCTCAACTCTAAAAAAAAATCCGAAAACTGTTGAATTTTCATCGGTTGAAAAATCGAAATTCCGTCGAAATGTTTTCTTGCTCCAAAAAAAAAAAAAAAATGACAAAAAATAAATAAATCGGGGTGAAGCCAGAGGGAGGAAGGACTCGACGCGGGAGCCTCTGTCGACTTACAAATTATACGCGCTCAACGAGATTTACGGTGACGCCAGAGCGAGACCATTGTCCGTCCTCGCTCACTTCTTTACTTCTTTAACTCCTTGTGTCGAGGCCCTGGGACACACGAGAGATGCTCTTGGCCCGTCGTCTCGCTTCCCATCTTTATTCTTTTTTTTTTTTTACAATTTCTTTTTTTTTCATTCGTATACCTCCCCCTCCCTCTCACCCTGCTGCTCACATACCCACTCACTGTCACCGATTTTCTTCTTTCTTTCGCATTACCCCGAACTTCTTTGTGAAAAAAAAGAGCCACTGTCTTTTGTCTCTTCCTAACTTCCATTCATTTCAATTATTTTTCATCTCTCTTTGGTCCACTTTTATGGACAGGGAATGGACAGGACGTGTTAGTATGTCCGTGTTTGTGTGTCCGTAACCATTGGAAATAGGAGGGGAGGGGGGGTTGGAAAAAAACGCCAGGAGGGAATGCTCATGAGATTTCTGCCGACGATCCCAGAATCCAAAGACGCTTGAGAGAAGCCTCAAACTGTAATCATTCCCCAAACCCAGAGAGTGAATGAGGGGGGGGGGGAGGGAATCTGAGGAATAATCTTTAAGGTATGAAAGGGTTCTACCAAATTTTTCAATGCTTCAAATTCCGAAGGATAAATTAGAGAATTATCATTTAATTTTTCGAGGCTAATTACTTTCAATTAAAATTCTTGGGAAATAAAATTTTGAGATAATTCAATTGAAGAAGATAATCTGGGTTTAATCGTGGAAAAAAATTGGATTCTTGGAATTCTCTGAGTTTCGGTGGATAGATCAGTAAATTCTACACTGGAAAACACTATAATCCAATGAAATTCGGTCGCATAGTTCAAAGAATAATGAAAAAACAAAATAATCGTTGAATTTGAATTTTTTTCTCCTTATCTTGGAAACTAGTTTAAACTTGGATTATAGTAATTGTGGATTATTGTATCACACGGTTCCCCGCTACTGATTTCCCTGGCCATTCGATAAAACTCCCGAAAATTCCTTAAATTCTACAAGAGAAAAAATCACTAAATTACAGCTTTAAAAAAAAAGAAAATTAAGTAAAAATAATTGGAAAAATTGTATTGCGTTGAACGGATGTTTGGGGTTACAAACAGTGACGTTACCGATAACACGTATAAGCATATTTCGTTCTTCTATCTTCGTACAAACATTTACATACCAAACGGCAGTACCTGGGTAATGAAAATTATTTACGACTCCTTAGCATCTCATGGAAGGCTAAAAAGATAGAGATATAAATGTACCCACTTAACCATAGCAAAATACCAGTAATTCTAGTAGCATTAAAAAATATTCATTTATTTTTACAGTTCGTGAAAAAACGATTTAAAAAAAATGTAATTCTCGATTAACGATTTTTTTTCCACAAATTTCACTGGAAAAATCGTTAAAAACCGCTTGAAAAAATAAACAAAAGTGAAAAAGACGAGACCCCACACGCGTCACTTATTTCGGAGTGATACTCGTCATTTCACACCGTAATCTGAATTGTATACAATATTTGAGCCCTTTACTGCACTGTGTACGGCAAATAACCACACCAACTACTGTATTAAAAATTACCACTTCCACGATTCTCTCATTTTCACGTCTTCTCATTTCATGAGGTAAAAAAAAAGTGTTTAAAATGGGGAAAAATTGTTTAGTGAAGATTTTGAGTGTATGTGTGCAACGAGAGCACAGATGTGACGGTTCTGTTTGTTTTAATCTCTCAGTTTTATGGCTGTCACGTGTGCAAGAGGTTACATGCCGTATCTTTTATACATGTTTGAAGCGTATATGTAATTTTTTCTTTTCATTTTTCGTTAAGATAAAATTGTTGAAAAAAATAATTGTGAAGAAAAGACATTTTACTCGTGTGCATACCAAGAACTTGACCTCTACTCGATACTATTAATAATTTCCCAGTTTTTGTGGAGATATTTTGAAGGCAGTGGGACGGAGGGGTGAGTGATGGGTTCGTTGGAAAGCTGGGGAAATTTCCAGTGGAAAGCACTAATCCAACGTTTGTGCTGGAGAAAAAGAATTTACTTCGAGAAAACGTTTTGCCGTAAATTCAATTGAAGGAGAGGAAAAATGATCGTGAGGGTGAGTTTTTTGCCCCAAATTTCCCCCACCATATGGAGAAACTATCCCCCAGCTTCTCCAAACACTTTCCCGTTTTGCCCCACTGAGTGCCTTTTTCAAAAATCGTTTTAACTTACCAGAATGAGCCAGTGATGGGGGTGATGAGCAGGAGGCAAATAGCCACAAGAACGGGGCGCATCTCCCTGCGCCACCAGCCACAGGCGAAAACAAATCAAAACACTGTGTTCGTCAGAACGTCTCTTCTCACCGCAGATCAACACTCAACTTCAAAATCCCTCAAACAATTACTCAAAATGTCAGGGAAATCCGCAAAGTAATATTCAAAATTCACTTATTAAAAAAAAAAACAACAACAGCAAAAAGCCCCAAAAAAAAAACCCCCGGCACGCTTCCTGAAAGCGAACGCGTTTCGAGTAACACTGAGAAGCCACGTTTATACACTTGAACGAACGGGTATCCCAACGTTGTCTACTGGTGTAACAGAGACCGGTTGGTCTGATCCCATAGCCGGCATAATTACACCAGCGGTTTACTCCTCAATAAATTGTGAAAAAAAAAATAAAAAAAATATCCCATTGATGAAATGTCATTGAACAAGCCCATGAAAAAAATAATATCACATTTTTCCATTGAATTCTCTCAGTGGTTGGTGCGGGCGAAAATCGAAAAAATTTCACTAGAAAAATTTCAGGATAACGAGTAAGTAGAAATTTACGATTAATGTCAGACACACTTTGTCTCACTTCCGGTCTGTCTTTTACGAGTTCCTGTCCCCACCACTGACACCCTCTCCCCACCTCCACTTTCTCTCCCACTACGTGTCAAAGATGCATTTTCTTTTCTGCTGATTTTGATTGATTTTTGTATAATAATTTGAGGAAAAATAATTAATTTTATTTTTCAAATTTTCCTCACGTTGAAATTTTTTATTTATTTTTCTTTCACTCAACGGTGATACAGGGGGCTATGTACACGGGGTTTGTTCCAGCGGCAGGCAAAAACGCGTCGCGCCAGCGTTCCTACCGCTACTACGTCACTGTGATCTTTGAGTGTTGCTTTACCCCCACCAAGTATCAGCATCAAAGTGGAATAGTCACAGAGAAAGAGAGAAAGAGATGGTGTGTGTAAGAGAGATAGAGAGAGAAGAGTTTGTTGGATATTGAAAGGGGCCAACTCTTCTTGTACACTCCGCATGGGAGAGAGGCATTGAGACGCGCGCGGCACCGGGTGGGTTTGAAAAACACAAGCGATTCCTATTCCCTCATCTCCCCACTACTTGGACTCGCACCGTCTTTGCTGCGACGAGAGAAAGGGAATCATCTTTCTCCCACCATTTCATTTTGAAATTGTATAGTGGTGAAACACTCGGGGGCAAGAGCGGTTGCCACCTCCTTTGCCCGTACTCCACGGCACTTTTACCACCACCACAAATGTATTTTTTTTTTCAGTTCCAACACTCGAGTGTATTAACGTCCACCTACTTTCGACAAAATTATTCTATTTTATTTTATTTTTTTGGTTGATTGATTTGTTTATTTTTTTTGTAGGTGGGGGAGGGGGGGGGGGAATTCAGAGGCAAATTAGGAAATTTTCGATGCAATGAGAATTGAAAATTTAATGCATTTTTCGGAAACTCGGAATTTTTATCAATAGTATTATTTTAACCCAAAAATTCAATCTTGAAGAATTTATTAGTATCCCGAGAACGAGTCTGTTTAGAGGAATTAACTTTGAGACCTTTTTTACGCGAAATTCAATTCTCTACAAACGAGGTCATCCATAAATTCTTCTGAACCTAGCAGTTTTCAAGATATTCGCAAAAAAACTGAAGCCACCGCTAACTCTTCAATTTTAATTGAAAAAGTACTGTAAAAAATTTGTTGAAAATTTTGATCGAAATAATTGATTTACCATTTTGAAGTTGAGATGACTGGCATCCCCTACAAATCCAAATTTCCAGGATACCCTATCCTCCAAAAATCGATGGTTCAATCATAAATTCCCAAATTTTTATGCAAGGCCCTTCATCTCCAGTAATTGCCGAATATCTCGAGAACGAATAAGTTGCCACAAATGTGCACTCAGACCTTTTCTCCGCAAAATTCAATTCTCTACAAAAAAGGTCTCCTCATAAATTTCCTTAAACCCAGCCATTCCCAAGATATTCGCAAAAAAACAAAAAGGACCATTTGCCTCTCGATTTTAATCGAAAAAGCGGAATAAAAAAATAAATTTTCATAAAAATAATTATTTTACTCATATAAAATAGAGAGTGCAGAGATCCAATGACCCCCAGCATTGACTTGGGGGGCTTTTCCCTTTTTGCCTGGGTGTATGTGTGTGTGTGCATTTTTGTGTGAGTGAGATAAACATATAGGAAATGAGAAATGATAAAAGAAGAACTGTTGAGGTGAGTGGGAAAAGGGGAACAGCGGGAGTCCGTATTACAGCTCATTTAGCAGCAGGAACCTTGGTTGCTCTCCTCGAGACTGTAACGTAAGCCCTTATTTCTCATTCTTCTCATCTCTCTTGCTCTCGCTTGAATGCGCCTCCACTTCCCAGGGGCACTAACTGAAAAACAGGTCCCAGGACCTACCCAGAGATGTCGACGTGAATTTCGGGGGATATCCTGCTGACTACGTTCCCATAATCATCAGTGTATTATAATATCATTTATTTTTTATTTCTCTCTTTCTCTCTCTCTCTCCCTCTCTTCGGTCTTTCTCCGGTTGGAAACGTTCCTCTGCAGCCATCGATCTCTCGATCGAGTCAAATTGACCAATAGAACGCTAACGGGTCAATTGTGACAATACTTAAGATTTGACAAATTAAGAGTAATTTGTATTTTTTTTTCTTTTTCAGATTATTCTTTCGGTTTGGGGACAATGCTAATTCGTTCGGGGGACTAATTTGACGGAATTTACATATGTGTGAGGCTTGGTTTGACCAATTTGTTATGGTCACGTTGGGTAATTTTTGACGTTTTGAAAAATTGAAGGGTAATTTTTAACACAAGAAATTGGTAAATGTTGAGTTTTTTAAATTAATAATTATGGAAAAAATTAATTTCTTTCTAAATGTGAATAAATTTATTCGTAGAAATCATTTGGAGAATTTCATGTAACAATTATGAAAGATTATCAATAATACGAAAAATTAAAAATTGATAAGAAACTCAAATAATTGACTTTGTGTTATTTTCGACGTTTTGAAAAATTGGGGTGTAATTTTAAATCTAAGAAATTGGTAAATTTTGAGTCTTTAAAATGAATAATTATGGAAAAATGAATTTTTTTTGAATGTGGATAAATAGGATTTAAAAAAAAATTAAAGTGAATAATTTCAGAAAACGACTATGGAGGATAATTGATAATTCGAAAAATTAAAAATGAATGAAAAACTGATATAATTAACGTTGTGTAACTTTTGACGTTTTGAAAAATTGGAATGTAATTCTTAAAATAAGAAATTGATCAATTGTGAGTTTTTTAAATTAATAATCATCGAAAGATAGATTTTTCTAAATGCGAATGAATGGAATTATTAAAAAGAATTGATTGAATCGTTTCGGAAAATAATTATGAAAGATAATCTATAATTCGAAAAATTGAAAATTAATGAAAAACTAAAATAATTGTAATTATGAAAAAAGTGAGCATTTCTAACAGAAGAAATTCGTAAGATGTGAGTTTTTCTAAGTGAAAACAATAAAAAAAATTGATTTATCCAATTTTTTGAAGATATTGAAGATCAAAAGTGAGTAAATGTGTTTTTGAACAAAAAAAAGGGGAATTTCCAAAATTTCAGAATATTTTTTTTTAACTAGCAATTGTGACCACAAATTGATCATAAACGACGTTCTGAACCGAAAGAAATTAACGAAAAATGTTGAAGGGCGTTAGTCGTACCAACACAGACACAGAATGGATGGTAATTTATGGGTGAGACTAATTATCGGGGAATGCAGCCTCCTCCAAGTTGTTCTCATCTTCCTTTTTTTTTCCATCTTATTTTTATTTTTATTCATTTTTTTATTCCCCTCGTGAGTATATTCTACTCGACTCCTCTCGCAGCACTCTGCTTCGCACACGTCCAATGTAACATCCAGTTTCCAGTCGCTTCCACCGGGGGATCGCCACCCTCGCCCCCTTTTATCCACGCAGATGAAATCCCTCTCTCTCTCCCTCGGCCCTTTTTTCCCCATGGGCCGATCCTCCTCCATCCGTGCGTTGATTCCGTACCACTTCTATCGCAACTTCTCTCGCACCACCTTCAACGACCTCATGTCTCATATATTCAACGCGAACCCCACAATCTTGATAACGTTTGATCCAGCCGGTTGATACTCGAACCGTCAACGTTACGAATTTTATCTTGAATAATCATCGAATCGAGATACTTCTTCACTGATATAGATAAAACTGGTTATAATATAATGGTACTAACGTACATTTTATTTAAGAATAAAAATTTTTTTTTTAAATAAGAAAAAGTTTCTTCCTCATCTAAATCAGAAATCTTGGAATATTGTGATCTTGATAATGAAAATAATCATTTACTATATTTACCGTTTTCATGTTTAGCTTGAAATTTAATTACTTCCGTTTTCCACAGATACTTTCTAGCCGTGAAAATAATTATTGATAGAAGTTTTGCTTTATTTATTTTGGTGAATAAGGATAAATTACTTTTGATGATTTTTTTTTCCGTAATTCGAAAATTATTGGTCAAGGCTTCAATTTCATTATATTGATTATAATAATTGTTCGGGAAAAATGAGTAATTTCTTATCGATTCAATGCTTCAGCACTTAAACCTTCGTTTCACCTCATTCTCAATATTATTATTTTTTTCTTAATTTAATTCCTCAAAATGCCTCTTTTTTTTAACTTGCTTTCTCCAAATGCCATTTATATGTTTCACTTGGACACGGGTCCGGACGGTGTGAATTGTAAATTCCACTGGAGAACCTGCTTCGTGCGAATAGCAAGGAGAAGACGAAAGTATAAAAAATAAAAATGAGAGGCAAGGGAGAAAAAGGTAAAAAATTAAATTAGAGGAAAAAAATAAATAAATAAATGGGGAAGGAAAGAAATGAGATAAATTAAATGAAGGAAGTTGGTGGTTTCAGGTAAAAGAAAATTATTGTTAAAGCCCTCTTTCACACTCTACCTTTATGCATATCTGTAACTAATTCTACGTATTTCATCACGTTCCATGGTAATTAAAATAGAAGGGAAGATGAGGTGAATCAAGTTTTTCATTCAGTATTGAGTGCAGTTAATCAGAGGAAACAACGCGACGAGAATAATTTAGATTACAAATCAACGCGAGTCATTTAGTTATTTTAAAAACTAAAAAAAAAATACCTGATGAATATTCTGGAATTTCAAGTTTATTTTCTTACAATTAATTTACAATTAACGGTATTAGTTTCCTGGTAATTTTGGTGTAATCATTGATGAATTTAATTATTACAATTTGGCAAAAATCCAGAAATTTTTTGCTTTCGGTTGAAAATGTTTTTTTTTTAATATCCTGAGAACTAAGGGAGATAGAAATTTTTTTAGTAGAAAATTTTATCGACTTCAAAAAAGGTAATTATTTAAATTTCTCTATCTTACTTATTTACCGAGATTTTTATTAAAAACAAATTTTCCCAAAAAACGAATTTCCTCAAATTTTTCTAAATTTTTGTCACTCGTTTCTCCTTTATTTTTTTGACAACAAATGATTGATTCTCTCTAAAGTCACAACGTTGCTGTGCTTGACTTGTCGTGCATAATTTTATTGGAATAAGGGCTGCACGACTCTTGATATAAGTGCAGTGATCACGAAACTCGTAGTCTAACGGATCACGTATCAATAATTTTTTTTCATGATAAATAAACATGTATTTTATAATATATGAAACAGAGTATGGACTTGTGAATATGGTCAATATATTGGGCCAATAGATCAATCACAATGTCGTCACGGTTATTTTTCATTTTATCCATAATTTTTTGAATTTCATAGTTATTTATGATTATAGAATATTTGTGGTGGATAAAACGTGAGCTACGATCGATCAGGCGTAACGAAATCCATTGACAGAGTTTGTCTGTGTGTTTGTGTGCGCATAATAAACTCAACGGGGGATAAGATTCGTTCATCATTCAGTCAATCAAATTATGTATTTAATAATAATAAATTTTCATGTAATTTGAATAATCACAATGAAGACATTAATTCGAATTTAAAAAATGATTATTTTAATTTACTTAAAAAATCATTTTTTCCCCATAATTTATAAGAATTATTAATAATTAATTAAAAGAAAAGAAGATTATGACAGTAATTTTTCTGCCATAATTCTTTTTGCTTTTAATTAATGATTGACAATTTGCCTTTTTTTCGTTTTTTTTTCTCAGGCAGAAACAAAAAAAGGCAAATTGTTACGAAACATGATTTCAACCGAGAATAAAGTCGTCGTGAAGTCATTCGCGTGACTGAAGGGGATCATCATCACACTAATAGAAATTCAAAGCAACGAAAAATCGCTCCAAGGTAGAAATTAAAAAAAGAAAAGAAAAAAAAGAAGCACAAGGTAAGCAAAGGCAGAAGAGAGATGTTTCACAGGGCGTTACTCGTTGTTCATCCTTTAAAACGTGTCTCGAGCCCATCAAAAGAGGATCCTCCGGGTTACTATCATCTCTCTCTTCACTCGTCGGCGTTATAATTTGAGGCGGTTTCAGGGAGGTCCCTGGAAACGGGGCAAACGGGCCCCAGCCGCGACGGGTTCAATGAAGTCATCAGCTAGTACCGGACCCGCCACTCTTCCTCTCTTCTCCTGTTATTATGAACCTGGTACCGCGCCACCATCGATCTGCACAATCCGAACCAACACGGGAAGCGTAACACTGACGAAAAAAAAGAACTCTTCTATCGATTGCATTTAAAAAAAAGAATGAAAATTCAATATGATATCACAATTTCAATTTCATGTAAGAGTAGATCGGCGAAATTTTCAGGATAAATAAAAAAATTTAATCCTAACAAAAAATTATTCAATAAATAGGGGAAACTGGGAAAAATGCAGTATTTTTTGAGAGTGGAGGACTCTACGAAAAAAATTGAAAAAATTACACAACACTGTTGATAGGTTGGAGCATTTTCTCAAATTTTTTCAGATTTTTTCGTAGATTCCTTCATTTTGAAATAAATTTCTGCGTCATTCCGTTTCAGTCTTTCCTGCAATTCATATTATTGCCGTAGAACCAAAATGACGTATTGTCAGGACTTACCCTTTTTTGTTTCTAGTGATTCATTTAATTTACTCCATTTTCTAAAAGAATACTCCTGATAAGAAGGCGTAAATTGAAATATTTGTTACCTGAAATTAAAAAAAAAACAGAAGAATGCAAGTGCGGAGATACGTCTTTTTTACATTGATCAACTATAGTAATTATGCCTCGTTGTTACTTCAATTTTTAATCAAATAGGTTTGCCATGATTTTCGGATATACGCCTCTTTAATTCTGAAATTTAACATTTCGTGCACTTACGCTACTTTGTTTTCAAGGTGAGTAAATAATTAATGTCATTATTAATTCCTCCAATTTATCCAATTATCAATCAGCTAATTAATCAGTTCATTAATACAGTAATAAACTCCCGGAGATAAAGACTTGAAAAAAAAAAAATCTACTGAACAAAATTATTACGATGTCAGACGAAGAAGTAGGCGAATAAGGCAGATGGAGTTGTTGAAGATGTGTCTGAGGGTGGGCTTCGAGCCATTCTCGTGTGTTGGTACACTCGAGGCCCACGGGCGCCTTATTTCAGGTACCGTAGCGAATCAGGCACGACAATCGGCCTAATATCTACACGAATGACCGTTGCAAGCTTTGAAAGAAAAATAAAAGGAGAGGAAACCCGTTGGGCACAAAACGGCCACATGCCAACACAGTTATACGACTCTGAAAATTTCATTCGGATACTCCCCCTCCTTCCACTACCACTGCCCCCCTCATTCAACTCTATTGTAGTTAATCCTTGATGATAATGATGATTATGGTTGTGTAATTAGTGGATTAATTTTTTGGAGTGGCTTGTTGAAGCATAAAAACGTCGGGTAGACCAGTGATTAATGATGATTGTAGACTCCCAAACAATTATTTGAAAATAATTCTTTTTTTTTCTCATTTTCTTTTTAATCAGAGAAAAATTATTCGTTAATTACCGGTAAAAAAAAATTTTTTTCTCAATTAATATCTAAAAAAAAATTATAAAAAATTGATTATCATCATTATTATCATTTTTTTTTAGAATTTATTTTCTGACTGGTGGAACAATCGTTTATTGAGTCGTTTTGATAGAAGGTGAGTTTAAGAATAAATTCCAATTTATTTTGCGAATATCTCGGAAACTATTGGGTTTAAAAGAATTTATTAAGGGATCTTTATCGTAACATTGGAAATTGTTCACAAAAAAGGTCCTGATATTTCCCTCTAAACCTGCTCAATTCAGAGATAATTGTAATATAATCTGCTCCATATTATCTAGATTATCTCTCTTTTTCAACATTATAAATTTAATAAAACGTTCAAAAACAATAAAAAAATCATGAGCCAATAAATTAATTAAAGTTTCTATTTCCAATGTCTCAATGCCCCAATTAAATAAACTCAATTCACCTGAAAGTTATACTTAAATAATTAAAAATTCCCGATAACATCAAATACAATACCCGATCAATTGATTAATCGTTCGACTCGACTCGCAACATGGACCCGTTAAATCCACATTTCCTGATGCATTACATGTAACACGTACTGGTCCAGTCATTAATTGTCCCCTCTGCATGAATAATTACAACGCAAATATAATCCGATACTTGCGAGAATCTGCAAGACACTCGTAGCAAAACGCAGAGCCCACCTCGGGGCAAAAGCGAAGCGCAAAGCGTCAGAGAGGCGAGGAGAGTAAAAAAAAAGGCAGTGCAATAGAATTGAAAAAAGAAAAAGGGCCCAGGTTCTGCTGGGGACGGTGGCGAGGGCACGAGGTGGAATAATGGACGATGGATAATTGGCACCGATCGTCCCATCGGCACCGCCCACGACACCGATTACCCTCATATCTCGACTCGCGCGTCCAATTTCACATAATATCTCACCCCCACTATTTCCCCCTCTAACCCCCAATTTTTCCTCAATTTTCCACTACAAGAACAGAAAAGAAAGGGAAAAATGAAGTTGAAAATGAGAAAAATCGAAGGATGTTGATAGTTGCATGAGAATTTCATTTGCTTCCTATTTTTTATTTTCCTCCATCTCTCTCTCTCTCTCTCTTTTTCATTCGGCTCAACTACATCTTCTTCGTTTCGTCGGCATCGTGTGAAGTCCAAGTGCCCAAGACCCATTATATACCCCTCCCTCCCCCACCCTTCTGCCTATTGGCTTGAAGGTGTAGGTATAACTATACTCGCCAGAAACTTTCATTCTTCTCACTTTGACTTGTACACTTTGCCATATACTTTTGCATTTTATCTTCTTTTTTTTTCTTTTTGTTTTTTTTATTTCTTCGTTCTTCCTCGGATTTTATTTTTGTTTTGGTTTTGTGGATGTGTGGCCAGAAGGACGTACACAGAAACACATGTACTTTGTGAGGAAAAAGAAAAAAAAGAAGCGGAGTGAAGTGGGGGATGAAAAGCGAGGAGAGAGAAAGAGAGATAGAGGGGAAGAGGTGAATAAAACGAGGATAAAATGAAACAGTCAGGGAATAGTGGAGTGCGTGCTGGATTGCGAGGCCTTAAGGTGTTGGGACCCGTATTAAGGGGGCGGGTACGTAGCTTCGTGGAGTCCCGAATTATGACGTCACTAGGGGACCGCACACGTTGCTATCAGGTGAGCCGAATACAAAATGGATTGTTAATTATTGCGGATATCTTGCCTCTTTTTCTCTCTTACTCACTCGCTCTCATGGACACTTTCTCGAGTAGCATCTGCTTTTTTTTTCTTTCGAATACTTCTTTTTTCACGACGTCTCATGTCCTTTTGGCGATTAATGTGCTCCTGTCTAATCCGAGGAGAAATGAGTATTTAAATGAGGAGGATTCATTCATTTAAATCAGTGAATTACAAACTTGTAATTATGTGAGTTGGAAATAAAATTATTAATGATGTGAGTGCAAACTTTAGTTTTTTTTTTTTTTTTTTTTCGTAATTTCAGTGAGAGGCTTGGAATTATTCTCAACACGATATTTTGGTGATTTTCTATTTTTTTATTATTTTCAAGCATTTTTTATTTTTTGGTTTTCAGATAAAATTATTTCTCTTTTTTTAAGGGATTTTTGATGAAAAAATATCGTTTTTCAAATGAAAATAATTAAAAAATAATTTAACGTCTATTTATTGAAGAAAATAATATATTACGTCTCAATAATCCACCTGCCCTATTCCCATTCTTGAAACATAATTCACTATCTTTATGACTGTGTATTACAGGTACAAAATAATATTTAGTTTTCTCAAAAGGCCCCCACGTAGTCAGGTTCATAGGCCTCAAGTTTATTCTCTCAGTTTCTTATTTTTCCACTTGAAGATAAGACTGGTGAAAAAAAAGGTATTTTTATGATTTTTCTATTATTTTTTCCATTTCAAGGTAAAATAACGAAGGAACCAATCACCCATTGGAAAGAGAGAAATGGCCTGATCCCATACACGTTTTACTGAGTTTTTCCACGGAAGTGAGGGAATACCCTCTGGTTAAATCGTGTTTGCACTTGGATTACGCGCTGAGCGTCTTGTGTGCCAGCGGATACATGATGTATAAGGTATATACTTTTGAAAAATAAAGACGCAAGAAGAAGAGAGAGAGAGAGAGTAATGGGGCAATCTGGAGTTTCCCACGTGCCTCATTCGAGTTTGCTTTTACCTCTCACTCCCCTTACCTCACCTCTTCGTGAATTTCATTTTTTTCCTCAATTTTTTTCGTTTTTGTTTCCCGTCGTCTTTTCATGAATATTAAAACAATAGAGGAGATCAGGGCAAAATGATTCATGATTATTTTTCAGACTGAATGATTCTGCGAAAAAATCGGAAAAAATTGAGAAGATTCTCAACCATGTTGACATTATTGTAGAATTTTTCCAAATTTTTCCAGAGAGACTTTTCATTCTCGGAAAAATATGAGTTCATTTCGTTCCGGTTTTTCATAATTTGTGAAGTTCTTTTCAATTTTCAAAAGATTCTCCCGTTAATGAAACTTCAAGTGACTTTTCAAATTATTAGAAAATTTTTGGCGGAGGCCTTTACGTGAAAAAAATCTGTCATTGAAGTTGACAAATTTTTGAAATTTTCAACTTCAATATCCCGCGTTTCTCCTAAAAATTCCCAAATTTAATAAACTCCACAATCTCCTGTAAAAAAAAATACTCAACCTAAACTACCTCACCCGGTCTATTCCCAAGGAATAAAGTAGTAAAAAATAATAATCAATTCTAAACACTCGTTTATGATTCTGTTAACTGAAATATTAAATATATAATAAAAAAGAAACCGTTGAAAGCGTCCAAATTACATATACCGTACCACGAAGAGAGCGAGCAGCGTTGTAGGGGGGGTTGGAGAAAAAAAAAGGAAAACGGAAAAATAAAGATAATCTGTTTGGGCAGACGGAATAATCCAAAACGATTACCAGATAATACTGCTTTAGCATGACTGAGAATTATACGTTTTATGAGATTACTTCATTTTAGACAGAAAAAAGAAACGAAGAATGAAAGAGAAGAGAAGAAAAAACCAAAGAGGCAAAGAATAGAAATTTTTGAAACGCATGTATCGGTTTCGTTTTCCATTCTTTTCTGAATTTTTTTTCATTTCTTCTTTTTTTAGTCTATTTTTTTCACGAGGAGCAGAGAGGGAGCATGTTCGACAGCACTTCTTGGCATGAATGGAGTAAAACTCGTTTTTGGAGGGGAGAAAGAACGAGAGAGAGAGAGAGAGAGAGGGGAGTAGATAATCAGCCGTGGGATCAGCGTTCATTCACGAAAAATTCTTTATCTCGATAAAATCAACAGGAATATTGGTTCCCACGGGCGTAAACAATTGAAGTAACGTCTTCTTCTTGAAGAAATCTTTTATTTCTCCCTTGAGACAAGAAATTGTCAATTAAGTGAAGGAAAAAAAATTAATTAAATTCATCTAATTAAATGACTCCTCTAATTATCAGAAAATCAGCAAGATGAAGTGCAATTTTTTTTTTTCATTTTATTTGTCGCTGAAACATGAAAATTACTGGCAAAGTATGTTAATTATTAATTTTTAATATGATCATTCATTAATGGTGAAAAAAATCACGACAATTAAACCAGTCGACTGGCAAATTTGTCGGGGCGGAAGTTGCCTCATATATTTACCCCTCTCCACCTCCCACTGGCCGATAATATCCCGTTGAACTCAGCACGCACCCGTTTTTCTGCCTCCCATACACTCTCGAGAACACAAGATGAAGAAAAAAAAATTAATAATTAATTATTAATACATTTAGTGAATTAATTACGTTAAATTCATGTAAAAATAAGTCTCGTGACCAGGCGTTGACGGTGAATAACGACGTTACCAATGATTATTTATTACCACAACTTTGGCCATTATATTATATGCCTCATTAGATATCTCCCCGTATGTAATTGACTGTGTCCAATAAAAAAATATTATCATTTTAAATAAAATTATTGAGTGTAGTAATAATTTTTTTTAATTTTATTATCATCAATGATTTATCATTTCATGAATAATATCTTAATCCTGAATTACTTTTTATTAAGGGAAAAAAAATTGAAAGGGCAGAACTTTTTTTAAATTAAAATCAGCCAAAAAAATATTCTAATGAACCCAAATTAATCAGTTTTTCTTTCTCTCTCTCTCTCAATTATCTGTATAAAAAATTAATTAATTTTGACGTTGAATAATCATCACTAACGATAAACGAATTGAAACACAATAAATTATTTTAATCAGCGAATAAAATCAGACACGTCCAAATAGACACAATTTCTTACATTTTAAAAATGAAAAAAAAAAAAAAAGAATAATCACAATCTTTGATGAATATCACGAACAATAACGTGTTAATTGCATTATTATAATCACACACATAATGTAATACCAATGAATGTGCAATGAATGATTATTATCTCAAACGTTTCATCTTCAATGCAATGGCCACCAACCAATTCAAAAGCCATTGTGAGATTATTAAATTGGATGATGTAGCTCAAATTGACCATTTTGTAAGATGTTTCATTCCGTATATCTTGATCTTGTAACGATCAAGAAAAATACAAAATACTAATGTGAGACACTGATGTTTTTATGCGTTTTTTTCCCTTCAGTTCTTGATTTCTTAATGGCCGATATAATTCAAATGATTTTTTTTTTTCATCGAAATTATATCGAGATGAGATCTCTAATTTGACGTTTAAGATCGGTAAATCATAATTTTAGCCCTCATTATGATTTTTTTAAGTTCTTCGTAGCGTTGTATTTATCAATTAATTTATTGAATTCTTCTAGCTCTCAAGTTGATGAAATTAATGGATTTTTAGAATTTCGATGATTTCATTGAAAAGCGCGGACAATTTGAGCTCGGAAAATGGTATAATACAAATGATTTTGGATCGATACTTCTTGAGATAATGTGATGAACTAGTGATAAATAATTAGGGGAGACTGGGGAAAAAATCGGTATGGGGTTTTTTGAACAAATACTTTTCCCCACTGCTAACGTCAATAATCACTCACACTCCTTCATGAAAGCGCAAAACAAAAATCACTTAAATGTATGTAAAAGCCTAAGGGCTGAGGCTACTAATACCATTAGAAATTGTAAGACTGTGAATAACTACTGTACTTATTGTTATATATTATGTTAATAAAAATCGTTAAACTTAAACTTAAACTGGGAAAAAAGGACATAGTATTTTTCACCAATTTAATTTTCCCTATCCCAAACCCTCCACGATTATTGCTCCATTCATTCCTATCACTCCCATACACTCACTTAAATATATGTAACCTGAGAATATGTTTAACGTGTAAATATTAGTACATTGTATCTAGTCATGTTAATCAACTCGTTAAACTGTAAAAAACAAAATATGGGGAAGAATGGACCTCCGGTGCCGAAAAATCCAGAGATTTTTTTCAATGTGAAATATTTGACGGAAAAATCTGAAAAAAATTGAGAAGGAGCTTCAACATATCTCAACTGTTGCGTAATTTTTTCAATTTTTTTCATTAACGTCTTCTCTTCTTAAAAAAATCCCCTATCGTTTTGCCCCAACGGTCCATTTTCCTCCATTCTCCCCTAAATAAATGTATTCCTTACACTCAAAAAAAAGTATACTTCTCTCCAGTATGAATTATACTACTGGCAAGTATTTTTGAGAAACTTGCGAGAATTCATTAATTATACTTGTTAGTAGTAGTGAGTAGTCTCCTCAGAAGTATATCCACTTGATCCGCGAAATACTTGGGATGAGTCTAAAATATACTCAGTCCTAGTATAAAAGATACTCGTCACTAGTATCTTTTATACTTGACAGTAGTATAAAAGATACTTGCCACTAGTATCTTTTATACTTGACAGCAGTATAAAAGATACTTGTCACTAGTATAAGAAATACTTGGATCAAGTATTTTTCCAAATTTACAGGAGCATGAAGCACTTGCTTCATAAATCGAGAATACTTATATTCAGGGCTTTTCTTGCAGAGTGGTATATTGGATTCGGTCTTGGATAAATAACAAAAGTAGAAATAACACGTTTATTTGAAGAGAAATTTCGAAATATCTTCTCTGCAGAATTTTTTTCTCAAAGTATGGTTCATAAACTAATCACTAACTAACATGAGAATGAAAGCCTATACCAACTTATATATCAGAGTTGGATGAAATTTTTTTTTTTTGGCTCTTTCTGGTACTCATGCAAGGGGATTTGCAGCTTAATGGAAATCTGTTTTAATTATTAATTTATTCCTCCTTCGAGTCAAGAAGATCATGCGAGTTTTATTGCGAATTTTATGGATTGCAGATTAACGAATTTTTGGATGGAATTAATCTCTTTTTTTCAGTTGAATCTCATAATTTCAGCAAAAATGGGAGAGTTAATTCCCATTAGAACAATTTCTCGAAAATTTTCCTCAGATTCCAAGATAATCCCGTGGAGTTATATCATTTCCCTTTACTTCAATTGATTGAATTGTTAATTAATACCAGAATGAATTTACTCATTTTTCAATTATCAGTTTGCCATTGTCCGATACTCTTTGCATCTGAAAGTTTCCTCAATTTACATATACATTACATAATCGTTTCTAATTAATGGATACAATAGAATATGCATTTAATATTGCGTTTTCCTTAAGGGGCGGGGGGGGGGGGGGGGGGTAAGGGTTTACGCGTTAAGAAAAAAACACTTTTTTTACGATTTTCTTTTAGACGTATGGATTGAGTAGATTCATTGAAACCGTTTGAACATTATGAATCATGGATTCAACAACATTGAATAATTTTTTTATGCGAAAATATCCACAACCAAGCCGGTTTTTCCAAGAACGTTTCTTTGAAATAGACGATTTGCGGTGATCACTGTATCTCAGCTGGAAATTGTCAGAAATAAAAAACCATTGAAATTTAGTCAAAGTATCATTAAATCCTCCCCCCAACGTCCTCTGATTATTTTTTTTTTACATTAAGGGGGTTTTCCACCGACGAAATGGCGCAATTTCTTGTAAAAAAATTGCAGTTTTTACTTTAAATGACCACCAAAAATTAAAAAATTAAAAAAAACATAATCAGAGATCGTTGGGGGGAGGATTTAATGATACTTTGACTAAATTTCAATGGTTTTTTATTTCTGATCATTTCCAGCTGAGAAACAGTGATCACAGCAAATCGTCTATCTAAAAAGACGTTCTTAGAAAAGCTCTGTCTCCGGCATGTTTGTGGATATTTTCGTACAAGAAAATTACTTCATGTTGTTGAATCCATACTTAATAATGTTCAAAAGGTTTCACTAAATTTACATAATCCATACGTCTAACAAAAATTCATAAAAAAAGCGTTTTTTTCACGCGTAAACCCTTACCCCCCCCCCCCTTCTTTAAAGACAGTGGGTGAAGAAAAGTAGCCAATTTGAAAATATTAGCTGCCATGAAACATTACTTCTGCATTCTTAGATTATATTCATTTTTGTGTATGGCTGCTAAATCTTCGTAAAAACACTTCATCACTTTTTTTTTCAACATTTTCAAACAATTATGTTTATAATTTTGAAAAAGAACCAAAGAAAAAGAGAGAAAATAGGAAATAAGCATTTTTTTGAGCTAAAAAAAACGGGAAATTGCAAAAACTTATGAATACTGAGAAGTACCTTACACATGTTTTTTTTTAAACACAAGTAAAAAATAATTATGGTATTGTCGAAATTTTTGAGCGAGACTCAATGAGAAACACTTTTTTTCTCGAATTAATTGATACACTTAATCAAATTAATAATTTCTCACAATTTACATACGCAACTTGTAAAAAATCTATTTAGTCAATACTTGTGCCAAGTTTGAAAGATACTTGTGCCAAGTATAAAAGATACTTGTGCCAAGTATAAAAATACTTGTGACAAGTATAAAAGGTACTAGTGATAAGTATGAAAGATACTTGTGACAAGTATAAAAGATACTTATGACAAGTATAAAAGATACTCGTGACAAGTATAAAAAATACTTGTGACGAGTATAAAAGATACTTGTCACAAGTATCTTTTAGACTTGTGACAAGTATTTTTTATACTTCACGTGTGAGCGTTATACTAGTCATGAGTATCCAGGTGAGACTCATCTCTAGTATTTTTTAGACTTCTGGTGAGTATACTCCTGCCAAGTACCTGGAGATACTACACAGTAGTATATTTTTTTTAGAGTGTAAAAAAAAGATTCACGTCGTGTTTTCCAGCATTCAAGACATTGTTGTATCCCAAAATTTAGCGAAAGATTATTTTCCTCTTTTTCCTCATTCTTCCCCAATTACCATTGAACCGTAAAATTATTTGAGATCACCTCTCTATTTCGCATCCGTGAATTTTAAAAATAGAAAATACATGTACTGTCACACGGAGTGCATCGAGTATAATCCTCTTGACGAGAGCATCGAGGACCCTTCGGCTCATCTGATCTGATCTTCTTGCACACTTCTGGAGGTAAAAAAAAAATCTCAACAAAATAAAGGAAATAGAGGATCGCTTTGGAGTATCGTTTTCAGTACACAAAAATACCCTTCTCTCTCTCTCTCTTTCACTTTTTCGTGTTTGGGTATTGTGATGAGAAGAATTTTCATCCCTCTTTTAGATGTTTGGCGTAAAGACGCTCTTCACAATCAACGTATCCGTTTCACTAGCTGGTTGCACTTCATTGGTCATGACCCAAATGCTAAAAGCCACTTGTTGTCGTGCGTCCGTGCGTGATCAATTTTGTCCCTTTTTTTCGTTCATTTTTTTTTTTCTTTTTTCTTTTTCGTCTTAATAATCTGCTTTTGGGAAGCACCGAGTTCTCAACGGATCCTTCTTCTTTTTTTAGGGAAAAAATGAGGGGAGAGGAGAAAATCCAATGCGAATTTTTGTAAAGGCTTGATCTGTTGACGGTGAAATTTAACGGAAAAATTATGTTTCAAGTTCTCTTGCGGATATCTGTGGAACGAGTGGGTTTAGAAGAAAATTTTTAAGGATTTTTCTTGCAGAGAATTTTGTGAACTACAAAAAAAGTTTCTTGATGAATTCGCTGAGAAGATATTTTTCAAAAGGAATCTATAAGTCAGGGATTTTTTTTAGAGTGAAAAAATGTGAAAAAAATTGAAAAGATTCTCCAACATATTTACATTGCTAGTGGATTTTTTAAATTTTTTCCATAGAGGCTTTCACTCTGAAAAAAAATTTCGTTTCATTTTACCCCAGTTACTCTTATAATTGTCTAAATTAAATTTCGTGATCCTTTAGTGAAAGCCAAAAAAAAATGGAATTTCACCATCAACTTCATTTTTTCAGCCTCTCACGATACGCTAAAACTTCAAAAAAAAAAGGAGAGAAATAAAAACTTGATGCAAATGAATGTGTCAGTTTTATTATAATAAATTATTTCTCGCTGTCTTCACGGTGATTATCGTTGAAAGAGCTCTGAAAATTTTTGAATGTGAAACGAAAAAATTCTTCCAAGTATTCAAACAAATTATGATAATTTATACACTTATAAATTTTTCCAAAATCCTCAAGGTGTTTCGTGATTACGAGTGAATTTCTCTCGTCTGTTGAAATTAGTTTTTTTCGAGGGGAAAAAAGAGGGAAAAAAAAGGAATTCCTCTTAGGTGTGGAGAGACGAGACAAAAAGGTGGGAGAATCAAGGGAGAAGAGAGGGAGGAAGGGAGATGTTTCTGAGAGGTGGAGAATGGGTAGCCCGTGGCGGGTTCTATTAACCTGGGGCATGGAGTATATACTTTCTGCATGCGTGTGGCCGTGCCACCATGCTCGAACCCCAAAAACTCCTATTGTGGGATGTGCGCGCATTGGCCATGGGGGATTTGGGTCTTCTACAGGGCAATTCGAGGGAAAAAAAAAGACTCACTCGGTAGAAGGGAAAATGAGATTTTTTTTGTGAATGGGAGGAGCAAGAGTGACCATATTTTTTGTAATGTGTTGTCAATTTTTTTTCGCAAAACTTAAAAATAGTGAAAGAATACGTAAAAAAAAAAGTAAGGAAGATTTGAAAAAGTAAAATTCTAAAATTCTGGAAAACGGCAAAAAAACGAGAAAAAAAGGGCAACTCAGGGAGAAAATGAAGTTTTTGAGGAAGAGTGAAAATAAGTAGGAATTTTGGAAAACAAAATCGGGATTGAAATTCTCTTATTCGAAATACAATAAAATTAATCAAACTTAGATTAATGAAATTACGATTATTTTTTTTTCCTTTCGACCTAATGAAATGGTTGAACTCGCTCGAGATATAAAAGGAAGTCTCTGTCCTTTGATAAATTCGAAAATAAATGAATAAATCTGCTGCCGACAAATTTATTTATTACCCATTGGCCCAGCACCCCCTCATTAGCCATTATGTCGTAGCAACGGTAGTACATATCCCTTCATTTCAGTCTAAAAACATACAGATGTCGCAGACACGCCTCCAACTCCCAAAAAAAGCAATAATACTAAATAAGAGAGCCCATTCAACCACCAAAAAAGGGGTTCACCCGTTTGTTGTCTGTGTTCACAAAACTGTTGTGCCGGTCGCGTTGTGTATCACGGAAAACAATGAAACACCGCCTAGCACACTGTACATCATCCCGACGTCTCGACGAATGCGATCGCGTGAATGAGCCGGAATTGGGATTGAATAAGTACGAGGTGCCTTGAGAAATGTTGGGGAGAAAAGGGACCTTGCCATTGATATTCAATTTCGCCGTGATTGAAGCCTAAAAACCGCCATCTTGAGGGTCAACCAAGTGGCTGCTTTCTCAAAACTTCAGTGGTTCCATGAGAAAAAGCGGAAACATTCTGCTGAGAAATAATACAGCGGAAAATGGGAAAAAATAGGGCTCCTGAAAAAGTTGTCCGAAATCGATTTTTTTGGGGGATTCCATTGGAAAGCTGAGGAAATTTCAGGTCGAAAACATGTGGCAATTGATTTTTAGACATATTTTTGAAAATTTTGATCTCTTGATCGAAAATTGAGGGTGTGAGCTTTTCTGTTAATTTGTTGAGAAATGATCGAATGCTCACTGATATCGGTGCGAAATGAGCTAGCCTCCGAGAGTGTTTCAGGATTCTTGCACTATAAGAATTTTAATTTCATTTTCCTGACTGAATTTTCCTAGAAGAATTGAAATTGGAAGTGAAACAAGTGGATAATAGTATTGCTTCTCAACTGATATAGCTTTTTCTGCTAATACTTCTGCAATTGATGGATGTTTCCATTCGATTTCTCAGATACTCCGTAATTGTTTTTATTTATTTATCGATTTGCCAATAATCGCCTAACCTAACTCCAGTACATATGACTTCTGCCCTGAATTCAAAATACTAGCCTGAATATTTAAAAAATATCATTTATATAGCGATAGATAAATTTGGCCCACGTTTTCGTCTTCTATTCAAAGCATAGAATTCCATAATGGCTGAAAACAGGAGTTTCTCAGAAGTATGCGTTTTATGCATTTTTTCTGATTCAGTCATCTAGCAGAACTATTAATGATTCTAATCAATGCAACATTCCATTTTCTATTTACTCAGAGCCTCAATACTTCCAAAAGCACTGATACAACTTTTCTGGAACCATCATCAAAATATCAAATTTCGAAAAATTCCCTAAAACGGCAATGACTCGAAAACTAATCATGCAAATAAGCTTGAAATTGACATTTCAGTAAAGCATACAGTGGCAGCAAAAGAGCCTTTTGGCAGATGCCACATGCCAGTACCCAGTCTTCCGACTGCCGTCTTCATAATGCCATATTCAATTGTGCTTATAAGTAAATTTAACCCTTCACGGCCGCACCTCAGCCAAGCCACATAGCGGCCATATGGGGTAACTCATTCCCAGGTGGGAAATGCCAAGCTTGACAACCGGACCAGGCATGGTACAGCCTCAGGTTACCAAGTCTTGGTATACCTAGATTGTACCTGGCTTGAACTTCTGCTAAAACCAAGCTATTTACAAGACTGGTACCAAGGCCCAGAATACCAGGGCTGGACCAGGCTTCTCCCAAGACCGACATACCAAGCCATGGGAATGCCAGGTTTGGATCAGGCTATAACCAAGCTTGGTATCCAAGCCTCGGTAATGGTGGAATACCATGCCATATTGGAGGCTGGTACACAGTCCCACATCAGACTATATCCAGGACTGGTAACCAAACCTGAGAACCAACTGAGCAGAGAACTCAGATACCAAGCTTGACCCAAGATTCTCCCAAGATTGGATACCAAAATGTTGTTATTAATTATTTAAGTCGATAAATAATTGAAGGAAATATTATTATAACATTGGAAGAATACAAATTATATTCAAATATAGAGTTTTAGAGTTTCAAAAAGTGAAGAAAAGTTAAGTCACTTCATAATCCGGTTTTAGATAATATGCCCTAAAGTAAATGGAATAGCGTGTGGGCCAGATGCATATTTCAAGGACAGATCTTCGCTGGATATCTTGGACAACGGCGGCACTTGGTATCATCTTCTCTGGGGATAAACATCCGGAATGTCGGCATCTGGATGGACATATATCTATACAACCCGGATCGAGAACAATTAACAATGAAATGAGATTTTTTTACTAAAATTGTTGAGAATCGATGGTTCTGGGTTCGAATCCTAGCGAGGGTAATTTTTTTTTCCATAGTCTTTTCTTTTTTTAATATTATTTAAAGTGATTTATCTCGTAGAAAGCTAATCGAATCATTATCGATGATTCAACATTTTTTAAATATTTTACGTGAATATTGAATGGATATTGGTTGAAACTCGGCATTTCAGTAAAATTTACCTTGGTCCAAGGCTGAATACCAACACTTGTCCTGGCTTGGTATCCTAGCACCGGTCCAATGTTACATTCCGAGGTCTCACCAAGCTTGGGCCGGGCCGTTACGAAGCTTCATCCAAACTTGACTGGGCTTGGGAGAAGCTTGAACCAAGCCTGGGCCAGTTGTCTATTCCTACCTGGGTTACATCTCACAATTGTCAACTACCCGGGTAGGAATCCCCCAATGTTCAACTCTTGGCCGCACATCAGCCAAGAATTTGCATGAGAAAGCCTGGTAGCCACGGCTCGGCCAAACCTACGCCAAGCATCGGTTCATCGTAGTTCGGGCCTTCAGGATCGGCTGAGCAATGATGCACCGTAGTTTTGCCTGCCAGAATTGGCCAAGCATTGTTCAAAACTTGGAGTTCCAAGGCTTGGCTTCTGAGCATTGGCCACTCGTCGGGCCAATAATGTACTGCCAAGGTTCGATTTTTTTTCTATCTTTTGACATGATTAAATCATTTCACATTATCAAATAACTTCTGAACAATTCCGATCGAATTTTATTTCTCCGAGCAAGGTAAACGGCGATAAAGTTATGAGGCCCAAATTTGGTTCCGAAAGTACGAAATGTCCTAACGGCTAGGACGGTAAGGTAATAGACTTTATCCTTCGGGAAATAATGTTGGACAATGTCCATTATACTACTATTATTCTCTCCTTCACTGGTCTCAATAATAAAAAGAATTTTTCATTTTTATTGAATTATCTTTAGTGGGTTCATTGCGCTGCTATGGTGCGCTCTCCTTTTTTTTTCTAATAATGAAAGCGTAGATTTTTCTCTCTATTTTTGTATTCGCTGAATATATGTATTATCCGTTATTACAAAAATAAATTATATACCACATAAATAGTTATGTATATTTTTTTTATGAATGATGTTAGAAAGATGAATTACTTCTCCTTCCTTACATCAATACTCCATATTGTTAGAATGTAGAAGTTTGAGAGATGTTTGTATCCATTAACTTCATTAGTTATAAGTTATCATAATAATGATTATAGTTTTTTCTACACTGTTTTCTACTATACATATGTAAATAATATCCTTTCATAGTACCAATAAAAACCGTTGTTATGAAAAAAAAAAAAAAAAAAGTAAGGTAACAGACTGGTAATACGCAGGTCCAGGGTTCGATCCCAAGTGCCGGCTTTTTTTTTATTTTTAATTAAAATAATATTTGATCTTGATCATTCTTACGTGCTTCAGAAGACTTAAATACTCCTAATTCATCCATTTAACATAAAATCTACAATAAAACGAACATTGGCTGAACATTGGCCAGTATAGTACCCAATGCTCGTTATCGAGGCTTGGCCATGCTCCAGCAATCAGCATTGGTTCAGTGTTATCATCCAATGCTCAACCAATATTGGGCCAGTCTTGGTTGAGGATTGGGCGCCAGCATTGGTACATTGGCTCCCGTCGCTGGGCCAATATTGACCCAATGAATTATTCCTACCCGGGTAGTGACCCCTTGTGGGTGCTAAGGGTTAATAGTGTGCGAAAAATTCAGGAATTATGACTAACATTTGCAGTTCTCGACGCCGATCACGCCAAAATAAAAAAAGCGGATCGGTCGTGCCATTCGCGAGATATAAAAGTTTTTTTCCGGGACCAGGGCTCGAACCTAGGCTGATCTGGTTAATCTTCGTTCTCTGGATGTCCACTTAGTCCGCACGGATATTCTGAAATACTTGAGAATGTATATTAAGAGGAATTCCACGCTATTTCACTCACTTTTAGGATCATATTTTTTGATTTTGTCCATTTTTGGGTATGCTGTTAGAATGATTATCAAAAACCACTTTATACAAAAAAAAAACGAAAAAAAATTTTTTCTGATGAAGTTATGCCGATTTTTGTTTTTGAAAAAGTGGCGTATGTGCTCCTCCCTCGTTGATTTTGAAGGCTCACATCTTGTTGAATATTAGTTTTATCAAAACAAGTGGAAAATCGCCTTTAAATCTTATCATGTAGCCTCTTCTGCTAATTCATTAACAATTCGCTTCCGAATGGTCGTCATATTTTCTTTCAAATGAAATACACTGATGGATGTTATATACAATACATTTTTTTTAAATTGAATAGAGAACACGAACAGCATTTTAATGCTTTAGAATATGTGTGTTTAGTGCAAGATCGTTTTTGCAATAATGAATTATCCACTATACATTCATTCAGAAAGGAACATGGGACACAAAGGAACATTATTCCGTTAAAATAATATTTTCGGGGAAAATCCAGTTTTTTTTACTGAAAAGCTAGCTGTTTTTTCTCCTGCGTAGTTGAAAGTCTACTATCCTCAGAAATGAACAATGAGAACCTGATCAGATGAGCATAGATGCGCCCTCAGCAAAATCTTCTATTTTCTAAATTTATGATAAGTCTTATTATCTATTCATTATCCAATAATGGTTAGCAGAGAGTAAATTTCTATAGTTCCTACTTGTTTCTATTCAGATTATTCACTATACCATGGATCATGGCAACATCAGACCGTCATTCCTTCCTTCATCTTCATTCAAAGTTCGTAACGATGCTGAATTGGAAATGGTATTGAATTAGTTTTTTCAATAATCGTGATCGGTAATTATTCAATTTGGAGAAGGATCGTTCAACGAAACATCATATCGCTCCATGAGACTGTCTCCAAGTAATTGAAATATTGCTGTTTATGTAGACATTCATATACGCATAAACAAAGTTATCGGTATTTAGTTTTTCTCCCAGTCATTGAAGGAACATTCTTTTTTTTTTCAGTTTCTCATATAACAAGATGTGAATCACCCAGTTGTAAATTTTGGAAGAGATTTGACGAAAATTCAAAGGTCCAAAAATACGATTTTGAGAAATCATTCTTTATGAGTAACTCAAGAATTCTTTGTTCGATCATATCCAAAATCAATCCCAGTCTTAATTTTCAGTAGAACTAGGAAGTCCCTCAATTTGGAGTTTCCCCTGTGTATAATTCAATGGCTATCGTGTTGCCATGGGATTTTTCATGAAAAAAACCTTGAAACGAAAATAACCGAAAAACTAATGGTAGGAAAAATCTGAAAAAATTCACACAACTGAATGATAAGATGAAAATTATCCGCTGTGAGTTTAGACGAAATCGATTAAGAACTTTTGGAAATTAAGAAAAAACAAAAAAATTGAAAATCATCGATTCTTCAAAATCTACTCATCCGATTTTGATCAAATAGGGCTCAAAATAAAGAGTTCAGTGATAGTAATATACTGACAAAATTTCAAGTTCCTAGGCCAAATCAATTAGGAGTAATGTAATGTAACAAATCGTACAGATATACATATGGACACACACAGACGGACATTTTTACTGAATATTATTTTCGGACTTTCCAAATCATATTAGGTAGTTCCCAACAAAAAGCCAACATTTGGAAATTTTCACGTTTGTAAAGCTGCCATTCGGAAGCAAAACGATAGAAAACGTGGAAAAGGGTGATTATTTGTAATAAAATTTGAACCGGGACCAAAAACAATATTTCTATTTTTTATTAACAAATGATATGAAAAAATGACTAAAAGGTCGACTTGACAGATATGAAAAAAGCTAGAAAAAATATATGTAGTGAATTGAATGATTTTCGATTATTCTGTAAATATTTGCGACATTTCCTCCAATGGTTCATGAGATATCGATTTTCCTATGTTTTCACGTGGTCTGCGGTTAGTGCTCGGGGGCCATGCGCATGCGCACAGTCTGCTAGCAGCAGATCACGTGGTGACCAGCGCGTAAATTGAATGCCGGTCATCACGTGACCTGCTGTTAGCAGACTGTACGCATGTGCATGGCTTTCGAGCGCTGGCCGCAGACCACGCGAAAACATAAAAAAATCGATACCTCACGAACCATTGGAGGGAGTGTTGTGAAAGTTTACGGAAAAATCGAAAATAATTTAATTCATTACATATAGTTTTTCCAGACTCCCGAGATGAAAAATGAGAGTCTCCCAAACGTGAAAGAGACTCATCTCTGTGGCGGAGACGAGTCTCTATTCGCGCCACCAGAGAGACTTTTCAGAGACTCCTCCGCGAGAGCCTCCGCGTCTCTACTTGAGAGACGCACAGTGAATTTCCGCGCCCAATCTATATTTAATTGCATAATTCACTCATTAATGCAATTAATATGTTGTTTGGAGCGGAAATTATATCTATAATTTTCAGTTTCTGATGCAAAACACGTCAAAAAAAAAGTGAATCGGTCACACCGTTCCCGAGATATTAATGTTTTTTTTTCCCGTAGGCGGGACTCGAACCCGGAGTCCTGTGGTGCTCTGCTTCCCTTGATGTTGATTTAGACGTCACGGCTATTCTGAAACACTTGAAAGTGTTACTCCCTATTCTGGTTTTTAACCGTTCTTTCATTCACAATAATTTATTGTGAATAAATTGCATTTGTAATCGATGCAATTGAATTTTTCAATGAATAGTAACCTGAATCTGATATAGAAATGGAGGATAATCGACTAAATAATTTTGTTAATATTGAAAATTGGAAACAAAATAAAACGAATTAAAAAGTAAAAAATGAATGAATAATTAGGGGAGACCGGGGCAAATTGGGGTACTTTAAAGCACGTAACCCCAGACCCCATTTTGCCCCGGTCCCCCCTATACATTCGATATTTTTATTAACGAATAAATTCATGAATTTTCCACATAAAAGAATATTTTTTTGATTTAAAGCATAATATTTTTTGTGACGCCATGTCTTCTAAATCTCAATCAACTAAACGAAATTGTTAATAAAAGATGAATTCCATTGAATATTTACAATCAAAAATGATAAATGTTAATGAAAAAACTTATAAAATTTTTCAATTCGATGAAAAAATTCTAAGTCCAAGTCTCTGATGCAGAGACGTGGAGTATTTGGAAGTCTCTCTACTGAAATATCAGCAATGAGAGACTTTGAGAGACTTGCGTCTCCGCTCAATGTACTGCAACAAAAACTCAACGAATCTCCCGAAGACGCCTCGAGTCTCCAAGAGACGCTGGAGAGTCTCCTGGAGACTCAATCGTCTCTGCGAGACTCTAAAATTTTATCTCGGGCTGTTTCATATCTGTGAAGTCAACCTTTTAGTTATTCTTTTATTTCATTTGTTAATAAAAAATAGAAATATTATGTTTTTGGTCCCGGTTCAAATTTTATTATAAATAATCACATTTTTCCAAGAGAAAAGTATTCTTTCGTTTTTTTGATGAAACTAATATTTAACAAGATGTAAGCTTTCAAAATTAACGAGGAAGGAGCACATGCGCCACGTTTTCAAAAACAAAAATGGCCATAACTTTCTCAAGAGAATGTTTTTTTTTGGTATAAAATGGTTTTTAATAATCATTTCAACAGCATACCCAAAAATGGACAAAATAAAAAAATTTGACCCGAAATGTTAGTGAAATAGCGTGGAATGCCTCATATTCCTATTCTGGTTTATAACGGTCCATTTTTCCACGGCAATTTTTTAATGAATAAATAATAGGGGAGACCGGGGCAAAGTGGGGTACCTAAGGGAAGGAGAGGACTTTCAGGGCTCAAAATTTGATGTCATCTCTATTTTTACCAATCTTTTTGATTTTTCAATCAATGAAGTCACGTCGATCATGTTGAACCCATTGGGGCAAAGTGGGGTACCCAAAAAGAATTAAAATTTCATAAAAAGTTGAGATTTCAATTAATAGGTGGATTCATTTCCATATTTGTAGATAATATTTTGAAATTTCATGGGAGATTCGAAGGATGTAAATAACAATACTAAATGATTGTCAATTTGCGACGTTTCGCTTAATATTTAAGCTTCCTCAGGCTCTGGAAGACAAAATTCACAAATTATTCACTTTTTCACATTAATACATTACTACAAATTCATTGTTGAGATTTCTTCTTTTTTGTTCAGTAATTGATCATTCTGTTGAGTATTTGAAGCATTTTTGGGGGAGATGGCTCATTTTTATCGCAGTTTGGGGCAATGTGGGGTACCCAAAAAAAATTGAAATTTTATAAATGTTGAGATTTTCTTCTTTTTTAATAGTTGATTATTCTGTTCAAAAGAAATCAAAAAATTAAGTTTTTTTTTTTTTTTTAATTGAGCTGAGCTTTGCTAATTTTACAAAAAGTGCAAAAGTTTTAACGTTCTTTCTCAGCTTCATGTGTACCTAAACATCCTGTAAATTTTGGAGCCTATCGGTTAGACCGTTTTTTCCCCGAAAGATCGAACTTTTAGCAAAAATTAAAGGAACGCTCTTTAGTTCCTCAAACATCAATTAATGATGACAAAGACCAAAGATGTTTTTTGTTTGTTATCTTTCCGTGATCCTCTATGTGTGGTGGGGCGAGAGAGGGAGGGAGCATGTGAAATCCCACGAGGGTTCCATAAGAAATCATGAAAAAAGAAAATCTCCGTTCTTGATCATCATCAATTGATGTTTAAGGAAAAAAGAAGCGTTCCTTTCATTTTCGCTACAACCTTGACAATTCGGGGAAAAAAACTATTCAGACAATTCGCTTCAAAATTTACAGGGCGTTTAGGCACATATTGAGCTAGGGAAAAGCGCTAAAACCTCAGTACTTTTTGCAATATTTGCAAAATGCAGCTCGATCTGCAAAAAAATGAAAAAACGCCATCTGTCGGTACTTTTTGAGACCAATTATAAGAATGAAAAAAAAGAGTACTGATTCAAGTTTACGAAACCCACCATCCGTTTGGTGTAACCGATATATCGATAACAAATGTTTGTAGGTAGACGAAAATCAATGAAATCAAAGCTAAAGGATTAGGCAGAACGACCCTGACATGGATTTTTTTTTTTTTTTTTTTTTATACTTATTTAACGTCGCCATCTTTACGCTAAGATTATGCCAATCAGCGACGGAGGTTCATGGTGTGTCTGTGGACAAAGCACTTGTAAATAATTTTACAGTGGTGCTTGTATCATTCGGCAGAGACTAGGATTTGAACCCGGGTCTACGAGTTGGCAATCCGACACTCTACCGAACGAGCCACCGTTCACCTCCCTGACATGGATTAAGTCCAAAAAAATTTTTAAAGACCGTGCACCATTTTGAAAAATAGAATTTTTTTTTGCTTTTTCTTCTTCACTTTCATTTGTCTTTTGCGCAATGACTAATGCCCACAACGTCATGAAAATGAACACTAGAGCATACGTTGATCGTTAAAAAAAAAAAAAGTGCCTTAAAGAGTTGGTACCCCACTTTGCCCTAGTCTCCCCTATTTATTGATTTATTTCGTGTCCAGACGAGAAGTAATTGTTTATAATGAAAACTACAAAGGTGAACAACCGTTGTTGAATAAAACCAATTATTCTATATATTGACGCATTTTGGCTTAAAAAATTCAACTTCAAAAATACTGCACTTCCCCTCAATTTCTCTCACTCGATGAAGAATGAGCACTCGAGCAAACATTTTTGATTGAAAAAAAAGCTCCAAAAAAACAGGTACCCCACTTTACCCCGGGTACCCCCCCCCCCCATTTCCCTTAGGCAATAACGAATAAGCACTGAAGCAACCATTTCTGATCAAAAAAAAAAGTGCTCCAAAAAAGTAGGTACACCACTTTGCCCCGGTCTCCCCTATGTATAATAAATGCACGTGAACTATTCAATGAAGGGAATTGTTTTTTTTTTTTCAATTTAAATGGGAGGATAGTCTATCGAATGATTAACAATTATTGAAAACTGGAGACTATAAAATAATTATAAATGAATAGAAGAGTAATTAAAGTAATATTAAATCACATACTATGATTATTAATTAGGAAGAAACGATGGCAATGCTCTTCAAATTGATAGGGGGAGAATGTCATGATGGAAGAGGAATTATTCATTATTTATGAGTGGAGTTGTTCAAATTAGTTATTTCTTGATTGAAAAAAATTGTATTTTAAAATACTCAGTCATCACAGCCATCGGAGTATTAATTTTTATGTCCCACCAATCAATTGTTTTGAGAAAAATTGAATCGATATGAACGATTGGTGTGAACATGAGAACATTTAAATCAGTAACAAAACCGCCAACTAATGCTATAATTACAAGGGTGAAATTGATGTGAGAACGATGCAGAACTGTCAGATTTATAACTTTTTTACTCCAAAGCGAACTGATATGTGAAAAAAATTACTAAGTCCCCGTATCCAGATAAGGGATGTGCAGTATCACAAGAAAAATAGTAGGCAGATTACAAGCAGTCTAGTGGCAGATCACTTGGTGGATTTGGAGAAAGGCAGTCTAACAACCGCAGCAAGGCAGTTTCTGGGCAGCGTGTACGAGCAGGCAAATAGCATCACAAGAGCAGGCAGCATGAAGGGCTCATCAGCCTTGATTCAAGCCTGGACCAATCTAGAATTTTTCGTCCATTCCTATTCCGGCAATTATCCTTTGCAGAAGATTTTAAGAGCTACAGAAAAAGATTCGGGCAAAATCGTTCATTTTCCCTTAGTTTCCGAGATGTTTTCAAAAACTATTAGCATAAAAATCCCATTATTCGGTTTTACATCTTCACTACTGAATTGTCGATGGAAATCTTCCAATTTCGAAAAAAAAAAACAAAATCCTAACAATCAATTCCAACACATGTTTTTCACCGGAAATTTCTCCAACTTTCCAATGGAATCATCAAAAATATTCCATCCCAACTCCTTCCACTAATTTCAGTTTGAGTTTTGCTGGACATTATTTCAATAGAAGTTTCCTCATCTGATTCTTTATTTATCTCTGTTTCTGCCATCAAATCTTGAAATCTCTTGAATTCTCAAAGAAATCTATGGAATCTTCAGAAATATGTTCAATTTTCACAGATTTTAAGAAATTTCGTGAATCTTCATGAAGTCTGCTGAGAATTCGAGAACCTTTGCAATTTGAAGTTTAGTCTATGTAGATTTTAGGAGTGATTACCCACTCGGTACCACCCCTGATCTCCAGTTCCTTCAATTACATTATTTCGTCACCTAATAGCCGTCACCGACTGCAAATTTGCGGATCCGATGGAACAGCTGAAATCCATAAAATCCATCAACTTCACTATCCCAAAGGAGGAAAAAAATTATCTGACATTTTCAATAAATTCCATTGTTTCACTTACGGTTTAGAATAAAACGTAGAATTCTTGCTACAAATATTATCTCCCGTGGTTTCGTATTCACTTAAACATTTTAATCCCCCCTCCCCCTTCCTGCAAGCGAACATCGTGGATAAATTGAAAGGACGTATAGACTAGAAAGCGTTCGTTCATCAGGAATGCATTATTAAAGCATTCCACGCGTAGCACAGGCGCCCCCACCGTCCGTACATCCAATGTATAAGCCATCCCAGAAAGAGAGAAAGAGATAGATATAGTTTCAATGTAAAACCGTAGCTTCATCCAAGCTCATAACTTTCCACAGATTCTTCTCTCTGCCCGCCCATGCACTTCCAAATCGTTTGAATTACCAGACTACATACCCGAGGTAATATCGATTTTTAAAAAAATCGTTTAATATAATTTAAAAAAAAAACAATTTTGCGGTTTAATCGTATTTTCTGTCTCTCATTAATTAAATTTCAGCGAAAATATCTGAATTATTGCATACTTTCAATATTATCCGCATTCGTTATTTTTCAATCTTGCAAATAGAAAAATCATGAATATTTTGAACAATTTTTTTTTTTGCATTAATAATTTATGACATCATTATAAAAATTTATTTGATGAATAATTTGCACATTAAAAAATAATGGAAACGTTTATTTTTGTTTTCTTTCTTTGAGAATTGAAAAATGTAAAGATGCTGTTTTTTGTTTAAAAATAGTAATCAGCAATAAATTACACGTGTCTCACAATTTTTCAATTAATTTCTTTCTTTTTTTTCTTTTCATTTTATCAAGTAATTCCAATGGACAGTATAATTGACGAGATAATTATGACTTGGTGGATTCAATGAAAATTCTTACAATAAATGAAAATAAAAAATTGTCGCAAGCAGTCATGTACTTATTTTTATTGATCTCTCTCTTTCTCCCTCTCTCTCTCTCTCTCTCTTGTTTTTTTTATCTTAAACATCCGAACGTGCCTGTAACCTTCATCTCCAGCGCGTTTTTACGGTTATAAATTCCAACAAACCGGCCTTAGTTATAAGACGTCTCAATAACTTGAGAGACACAGCCATCACAATTCACATATGTGTTGTCGTGCCAATTTATTGTCAATTTATTTTTGAAATCATTCAATACAAAAAAAAAAAGAATTTGCTGCTTTTTTTCGATCAGAAATGGTTCATCTCTTTAGTCCTCGATTTCATCTAAAAAAATCTGAATCATTGATGCTTGATTTTCTCAATTCCTTCTTTTTCATTTTTTTCTTCAATGAAAAACTTGGAATTGTAAAATAAATACAATCATCCAAAGTAAATGTAACGCCGTGAAAAAAAAAGAATTGCCTTTTTTTCCTTCAGTCGACTACCCACGAAGTTTATCGAAGGATTTCACGGATTTTTTTTCTTCCATTTCGTCCCTTTCTCTGAATGACTTCCGGTCAGGCTTCAGTGAGCATTAAATTGTCAAATTTTTACCTCACAAGTTTCTTGTGCTTGTCCTTTGGACAGACTTGATCTTTCTTTTCTTCTTTTTTACGGTAAGTGTTACGGAGTAATGTCTCAATTCGGTTTATCGGCTTGTGCAGTAACCGTGTGTTCGGAAATGTTCAATTACGAGTAAATCCTTATTTTTTTTTGTAAAAATTGGGGCCAAAAATTGTCTCCAGTTCTTTATCGGGGAAATTCCCACCTCAATGATAATTTACAAAATGAGAAATATAAATTCATTTTTGAGAAACCATTTGACAAAGGAAGGTTGCCGGAGCTCACTTAGGGAAAATCCTTGGAAGTTTTCCGGAAATGTTCAGAAAATCCTAACATGGAAAATATAAGCTGAATTTTTTTTTTAACATATTCAACATTTTCTTTAGTTAATTCAACATATTTGAAGAGACTGGGGTAAAACCGATCGGTGGAGTTGAATGAATCAGAATTTTATATGAGTGAAAAGCTCCCCTAAAAAATTTGAAAAAAATTCACAAGAATTGTGGACATGTTGGAGCATTTTTCCATTTTTTTTTAAATTTCTTCGTAGAGACCTTGATTCCGGAAAAATATCGACATTTTTTCTCTCGAAAAATTGATATCATAACGACTCGCTACTCAGATTGAATGCTGAAAGTGAAAAAGAAAGTACAGAGATTTGTACTGACTCAGAGTATTATCTTGTGAAGACTTGAAAAGTAAAGAGAAAATGTTAGAAAAATTGCAATTGGAGAAATGATTTGGAATGTTTTTTATGATCCACTTATAAAGGAGAATAAAAATTAGCAGTTTGAAGAGGTCTCCACAAGGCAGACGGAACATTTGTGCAATTTATAAATTTTCTAAATTTTTAATCCAATTTTATTGGGAGTGGCCATTAAGGCTGGTTTTTTCCTCAACAATGTTATATTTATAATATATTTTTTTCGGATCTGACGAAAAAAATTGAAAAATTGATCTCATTTCCCCAATAATGACACCAATAATTTTAAAAAAATCCAAGTTCCCTATTATTACGCAGCGTATAAATTTCCTGATATCTTGATAATAAATTCGAATTCCTATATTCCACAGGAAGAAAATCATCGAAGCAGGCGATTAAAATTACTGAAATTAGAACAATAATGATACCTAGACTGAAACGTTTGATCTCCACACGACATTGAAGAAGAAGAGAGGAGGGAGAAGAGAAGGGGATGATTCGTGAACAAGCTGTACAAGTCTAATTGCTAATCGCCTCAGGCTCAATAATCCTTGATGAAATAATTTCCCTATTCGTTACCCTCCAACATTCCATCCCTCCCTCATCAACCGTGATTCTCTAATGCCTATCGTCTTTATCTACTGCGTAATTCTATTCATCATCAACGAAGAGTAATACCACCATAATTAATCATAATCTCATTGGCAAATGTGAAACGTACTGTAATCAATTGAAGTTAAAAAAATTAGTAACTTTTGATGAATTTTATTAATTTTCTTGAGCATTTGAATGAGTAGAAAATTTCGCAATAAATTCATCACAGATGATGTCATACTATAGATTGTCATAGTAATTATATAAATTGAAGAAATTCACCTTTTCTGATCAAAAAAGCGTCACTGAAAGCTCAAACGAACGAATTTTTTTATTTGAAACAAATAATTATTTTTGAAATAAAAAAAAGACTGATGTAAAAATTTGCACTTGTAATTTAAAGGGTAACGGAACGCCGGATATTTATTGAATTTTCAAACCAATTATTTATTAATATCTTTATCGTAGAAAAGTGGCAACGGCTGGGGAAGGAAACTAGAAAGTCGATGCTTCTGATATTGAATGCAAAAAATCATAATATTGACTAAATAATGGATTTGAAAATTTTAAATTTACTGGGTCTCCTGTTACCCCTTACGGTAGTATTCCAGAATACGGTCGATAAAATGGGAAAAAATGAGGATTTTTATGTTAGTTTCCCATTAATTGCTTATAATTTGGGAAAATGTGCTTTAATTTACCCGAAGACGTGATTAAACTGTTCGAAAGTCATAACTTCAGCTCGTGAATGTATTTTTTTTTCTACATTACTCATCTCTCATCACAGGCATAAAATAGAGAGAGAAGTAAATAGTTACGACTATCTCCTGATTGGAATTTCTCAAAAACTATACGGAGAATTGAATATTTTTTTCTCCCATTATTTAGTTAAAGTGCTGTTCTCTTGGCTAGTAGTTCCTAATTAAGTGGTCCAATGTGTCGTTTTTTTTCAGTAATTTCGTTATTTTGTCCGATTTGGGGCGTTTCATCCCCACCACCATGATTTCCAATAGCTTTAATAATTCATATCTCGTGAACTACATGTACAAAAATCTATTCTGAAAAAACACATTGCGCGATTTCATTGAACTGCGATAATCGATATCGACTATATCGAAATGCCGCAACGCCTAAATTTCATTGGTTGACTAGTTACACGAAATGTCCGAAGTACAAAATATCTGTTGGCAAGAACAATCAGAGTTACCCTCTCGTGATACATTTGAAGTTTGATTACCTAGACGCAGACGAAGAAAAAATTCTAGTCATGAAACAATTCAGAAAAATGTAAAAACATGTCATTCTTGATACGGCTTTAAAAAAAAGGGATCAAGTGTCCTCGAGTGCGCTGGGATACTATCTCAATGGTCATTTAGGCTCATAGGAATTCCCTCTTCATGTTATTTTCCTGACCAAATTACTCAAATTTTCGAAAATTACATCATCCGAAGAAATCCATTTTTTTCTTGTAAACCAAAAAGATATCTGCTGATGAAAAAAAAAAAAAAATTATGAAAATTTCCTACATCACCTCCTCAATAAAAATGAATTAATAAATCAATGACTCAATTTACTTTACCTTGAGCCAATTTCAACTCCATAAGAAAAAAAAAACAAATTGTATGAACAAGCTGATGGTAGGGGGTTGAGACGTAGATAAATCACAATTCCACTCGGCATTCACCAAAAACAGAGGGTAGAGGAGACGAGAGGGGGAGGGGATGACTCCTCCTACTGGTCTGCGTCACGTGACCAGAGACGGACGCCTCTCTACTCGATTTTTCACCTCTTGAAGTCCAGAATTTTCAGGGTGAATTCACCCCCAAGTCCCTGAAAATCCTCGCAGACCCCCCCAAAATTCTCCCTTCTTGCCAATCCTCCCCTCAGAGAACCCCAAAATAAGCACAACCCCAGAAAAAAACCAGGTAAATCAATTTCACAGAAACAATAATATTTTCACCAAATTAATTAACTCAATCAATTGTCCAATCTCTGTGCATCAGTCGCAGCAGAACTCTGCTCTGCTCACAGGCATTGACGCAGTGGAGGTGGAGTAAGAGAGAGAGAGAGAGAGATAGACGACTAATGGTAGTGGTGGTTGAAGCAACGAATAGGTGGTACCCAAGGGTGGGGAGGGCAAGAGAGGGGTGGGGTGAGGATGAGATTTAGTTTCTCGTTGCTTCCTTCTGCTCTGTATCTCTCCTTTCTCTCCCTATAGGATGGCCCGTTGTATACAATTCTCCCCACCCCAAATAAACTTTTACAAATGTAGTTGAAGAACACGCGCGAACACTGGTGCGCACTGAGAGGGTCCATCATAGACACAGTACGTTCTTTCTGACAGCTCTTCTTGGCCCCCGAAACACACCAAAGTCACATTTTCATTCCATCACTTTAGCACTTGCGTGTGAAAAATTCATTTCTCTCTCGTCTCATTTCTTTCTTCGATAATTCAAGAGAAAGGAAATAAGAGAATTAATTATTTTTTTTTGCTTGATTGAGAATGGATTGTTGTCATTGGTGTTATTAAGTTAATTGAGACGTTGTTTTAATAATTAATTGAGAAATGAAGAGTCGTGGGGCAATTTGGGCTGGTCTTGTTAGGCTTTATGAATAATAATAAGGGGAATCAGAGAAAATAAATTTGAAACGAGAAATAATAAAGGAGAGAAAAATTTTGAGGTACCCGGAGGGAGAGGGGAATGAGAAAGAGAAGAAGGAGGTGGAGGAGGGAAGGTAAAAGAGAGGAAAAAAATAATTTTAAACTGCAGAAGAAGAAGAAGTAGTGGTGGTTCGTTATTTGTGAATGTAAAGGTTTGCCAACATTGTATTGAGGTAGGAGAGGAGGCAGGCTGCGAGAAAGAAGCTACAGTTAAAAAAAAAAAAAGAGGGTAAAATTTTTTTTTTCAAGTTTAAAGATGATGAAAATTGCGTTTTTTTCTATTATCACTAAAATCATTTTACACTTGAGTTTTATCATTTTTTTGACACTTACCTGTGAGACTTCGTGCCCCACCGGAAGTTCGATGAGTGTATAATTTACTAGGAGAACGGAGATAAGAAAATTTCGAAAATTAGAGGTGAAATTGTGTTTTTTATATGTGTGAAAAAGTGTAAAAATTGAACGTTTCACGAAAATTAATTTATTTTTAAAATAAAAATTAAAAATTTTCAAATATTGTTTTTTACATGCTTTTTCTTTTTAAATAATTGGTGATTTTATTTATTCATTGTTTTGAATAAATAAATTTTTAATAAAAATTGATGCAATAAAACAAGAGGATTCAGTGTCCTTGCAGTGGGGTTGTGTACGGGGTGTGCTGTTGGTACTGTGAAAAAGCTCCTTCATTGTGTGTTTGTAGTAAAAAAAAAAGAGAGTATAAAAAAAAAAGAATCCCAGTGGATGCAGATTGCACACCGTGGGCCGTCTCTCTCGAACGTTGACGTACGTCAAAGCAGAAGCGCCGGTGCCCGAGGGCGAGTAGTCCTCGACGCGTGCCGCGCCGCTGATCAGAGGGACCGCCGTCTACTCTATACGTCGTCAGCACGTCCGTACAACTGGTTAGAAAAGCTTCGAGGTTGCCAAAAGGACCCTACACTATACACACACGGGTGCTTTTTTTTCTTGGACTCAAGTGAATTCATTTGTTTGGGGTAAAATATAAATTCGCGTCAAAAGAAAAGAGGATTTTGAAAAAAAGGACTTGAAAAATTTCAATAATTCTGATAAATTAACATTTGTGAATTGAGTTATCACGTCATTTTGACGATACGGAATTGGTGAAAGGAAAGGGTGAGGCAATGACAGGATGCCTCCGAGTCGTACATGTCTCCCGAAAAAACCAATTGGATTCAATAATAGATTGGCAACTGCTATTTTGTTACTGGTGCTCTTCGTTGAACGCAGACGGTGAGTTTTTTTGAATGGAAATTCGGAATTCTCTGAGATAAGTTGGGTCGGATGAATGGAAAAACGAGGCAATCCTATCGATTACAGTTCATTCGATGTTGAGATGTTGGAAATTATGTGAATCGGGGGATAACTTAATTATTTTTATAAGTTGAGGATTATTGGTTCTTCAGGAGCTTTATTCTGTCATTATTCAGCATAAACTTCCCGCGCTTTTTTTTGATGGAGCCGATATTCAGGGAAAGGTGGGGTACAAAGAACATAAGGGGGAAAATGGATAAATTTCATTTTTTATTTTTTATATGACGAAAATCGCTCGAAATCAGTGGGAATATTCGAGATAGGTTTTTTTTTGATGATTTCATTGAAAAGCTGAGGAAATTTCTGCTGGAAAGTATAAAGTGAAAATTCATTCTTGAGAATTCTCTGAAAATCCTCCTTTTTTAAACGAAAATCAGGATTCTAACCTTCTACGAAATTGAAAATATTCATTTTTTTTTAAATATATCTCGTTCTATTGGCCATCAACCTCGGGACTGATATTGAATGAAAAGTGATATCATTTACCATCAATTGATGAGAATTTTCAAAAAAAATATTGATTTTTGAAGATGACATGACAGAACAATGTTCACTTAAAAATCGATAATAAATATTTTGGAACCACATAAATTGATAAGAAATGATCTCACCTTCCATTTAAGAGTGATCTCTGATCGCTATGCGAAATAAAAATGGAGATATCTGCGAAAAAGTGGGAATTTCCAAAAATGGGAAGGGTTTGACCCTCAATTGGTGCTGCAAAAAAAAATATGACACATGTTTTTCACCAGAAAATTCCTCGACTTGTCAGTGGAATCGTTGAAAAAATTCTATCTCGAACTACTTGATCAGAATCCCCATTTCACTCCACTTGCCTTTATATTTAGAAAAAGATAAATCGATTACCTTTTCGAATCCTTTATGAGGAATATCTTGAAATCACTAAACAAACTAGCAGCATTTTGCTAATAATTCTTTTCGTAACTCTCATTCTTCTCTAGAAAGAAGATCCTTACAAAAAATTCGCTATCTCACTCAGTTTCCGAGATATTCTTCAAAAACTAATGGCAGAAACGATTGACTTATTCGGTTGTACCATATCTTTGCTGAATTTCCTTGCGGGAAGCGTATTACCTTTCAATCACTCTGATCGGCAGATTAAACAGGACAAATAGCGGATATTTAACTCGTTAACGGGGAATCTGTCGGTTTAAAGGCTATAGTTATTTCCGTGGTTGACAATAAAATTGCGGATATAAAAATTGGCTAAGGAATTAAAAAAGTGGCAGATTATAAATTTAATTTGAAAATTTTTGAAACAGCTGGCTCTTTTGTTGAAAATTAGAGACACAAGTTTCTATCAGCATCAGTCAATTTATGATGAAACACATAGCAAATACTTCAAAATAGTACATCATAAGTTGAGACACGTATGGCCTCCCAAGAGAGAACGTTTAAATAACTTCGTACGATGAGATAATGACGTTATAAACTCGTTCACGATGGTAATGGTCGTTTACAGACACTCAACAGGATTAATCATAATCACGTACTGTATCGTCTCTTGATGTCTACCAGTTACATTTCTCAGTAATCTCATTTTTATTACTGCCTATTCACACTGAAAAACTAATTATTTTCATTGAGAATTGAAAAAAAAAATTAATAATTTATTGATCTGAATATTGGAGAGTGCGAGAAATAAATTGTGATTGAGTGCAATTCGAATTTTTTTTTTCAATTAAACAGTAATAGTGTTTGAAAATCTCCAATATTGAACTCTTCAATCAACAAACGAATGGTGAAGTGGGCTTTATCGAGCAGATACCTTTAAAATGCTTGGATTTAGGGAAAAATATCAAGAGACTCTCAGTAGAAAACTTAAAAAGCTAAAAAAAGGATTCTAGAATAATTTGTCTGAAACCGATAGTTTTCGAGATATTCGCAAAATAATCCAAATTACTTTCCAAATTTTCGTTAAAAAAAAAAAAATCATAAAAATCTCTGATCTCCAAAGAATTAATTCTCATTCCCAGACAAGAGCGATGTGAAGAAGTTTTATGCTTTTTTTTATGAACGCAATAAAATACTAAAACGTGTGGCTAACACGCAATATATACACTTAACTCATACCACCATGTATGCAGAGTCATTCACAAGTTACTAATTCGATTGGTCCAAGTGTCATCCTGCCTTCTTCCAACTCGATGTATCGTTAATATCTCGATACTTTTATTTCTCATTTTTATCCACAATCTTTTCTCTCGGTTATCAAACGATCTTCATCGTTTTTTTTTTTTTTCATCTTTGGATTCTAAGGAACCACTGTTTTGCCTCCATCTGGCTGAAATAGCCGAGGGGTATTCCCCCATTAAAAGCTAAATTCCATTCCGTGTTTCTCCTCATCTCGTGGAGCTTGTCGTGAAGAAAAGAGAAAGGTGACTTCACCAAAGGGGGTAAATAAAATACTGTTTGAAACCAGTGTGTCGCACAAGTATCTCTCAAATGTGTATTCGTATCATGTATGTGTGTATCTCTTCGGGTACCAAAACCTCTGAGACACACACTTGAGTCTACCCAATCCGCCATGTTGGATTCTTTTGCGACCTCTTGGATTATTACAAAAATGCGAGACATGCACGATAGCGTTCCTTACTGTCCGCGTTCTGCTCTCTTGCACGAGAGCATTAACTTTTTTTTTTCCTCTCCTTTTTTTTCCCACATTTATTTATCTTTCTTCATGTCATGAGACTCAATATACATGAGAAACGAAAATATTTTGTAGTGCGAAAAATTTCTCCCACTTCAATGCAATATTTTAGTCAAAAAGATAAAATATTTTCATTCATTGAGCACAGAAGTGACGATGGCAAGAGAAGAAAATAAAAATAGTTAATCGTGTCATTGGTTATTTACTCATCAAAGGAAAGTTCGTTATCCCTCTTTGCTTCGACCCCTTTCCTTTTTAAAAAGAACTCGAAACTCTCAGTAATTACTCATCATCCGAATCCTCGTAACTCTCTCGCACTCACCCTGTGTGACACGTGCCCAGGCGCGTTTGGGGTGAAACCGCCAACGAACCGAGAATAAAAATTTTAAAAAAAGGAGAAAACGAAAGAAGAAAAAAAACGAGAGAAATAAAGTGGAGAAATGAAAAATAAAAGAAATAGGAAATAAAACGAGCTGTAACGCAATATAACACCGAAATGGTCATTTTAAAAGGCGATTTTCAAGTTCCCCGCTGAGGTAAAACGATACGTCAGTTTGTGAATACGCAGAGCCATGAAATAAGAATGTGCATGAGAGAGATGAAGAAAGGAGTGAAAACGTGTTGGGTTGTATACCATACCGGGCAATTTGTTGACCCTACTTTGGATCATTAATCTGTTTCCGTTAGATCATCAATAGTGCGAAAGATAGCCCCTGAGAATACGTTGTAAGCGTTAATGGAAGCTCTCAATAATCCGAGGCTTGACCACGACCAGATGCTTTATTTCTTTTTTATTATTCCTTAAAATTCATATCATTCGCCATTTTTTCATGATATTATCAACGAGACTGAAGTCGTTTATACTCTTTCTCTCGTGATAATAAAAATTTCATTAAATATCTGTAGCCTCTTTTTTTCTCGCACTTCTTCTGGAGTGACAACCTTTATGAGAAAATCGGAAAAAATTCATGCCAATGCAGCAGCATGTCTATATTATCGGATCTTTTTTTCAAAAATTTATGCAAAGCCCCTCAACCTGAAAAAAAATTACCTCGTAAATAATTAGAAAATTCATAAATAATTATTATTACTTACAGTGCATCAAGCCTGATGAGTAATTCAGTTGACGATTGGATAAGTGGTAATGCTGTACTCTGCAATGGTATCCCAGGACTCACAAAAGAACAGAGAGACTTGTGTTACGTTAGTCCAGACGTAACTCATGCAGCAATGAAGGGCCTACAAATGGCAATTGCCGAGTGTCAGCATCAGTTTACATGGCACAGATGGAATTGTTCATCACTAACAGCAAGCAGTAGAACACAGAAAAGCAGTGTTTTGCTGCAGCGTGGTGAGTTTTTAAAAAATTTATCATGAATTTTTTTTTTTTCATTCCCCTCATTCTCATTTCACCTTTATTATCCAAAAGGGGGGAGGGGACTTAAGAAAAAAAGGGGAAATTTTTCCTCGACTGATAGGTGAGTAACCAAAAGCGGAAACATTTATATTGCGATGTGTGGAAGACAACAGTAGAAGACAAGTCACGGATTTGAGATTGTGGATGTATAGGTAGTTGCGTACGAGGTTTTAAGACCAACGAGAGCTGTGGCGCGCACCTGACCTGAAACTCTAAGGAGACCAGCATCCGTCTGTTATGCAGTTGGATGTGATGTGTCAGTGCCGCATTATCTCCGCCTCATGATCACACATACCGTGTCCTACTACCACGTCTCTTTGTCTTTTATTTATTTCATTCGTTTCATTTTATTTTTAAGCTTTGTTTTTTATTTTATTTTTTGGTTTAAATTGTTTTTGTCCTCTTTTGCTTCTTATATTATTTTGTTCTTATTTCTTTCGTAGAAACAGTGGACAAAAGAAGAAGTCATATAAATTTGCTGTTTCTATCGTTTGAATAGAGATATTTTTTCTTTATAAATAATGGGGATGATTAGATTTGCGGTCATTGATTAAGATGAAACTCAGTTCATCAAAAATTGAATTTTTATTGTCAACTTTTGTATGTATACTGTTTTGCATTTTCTAATGTTTTCATCTGTTTCTTCAAATTCACTCGAAAACTTAGAATTTTGTCTCTGCTTTACAGGACTAATTGATGAATTTTAATGTCCTGATGATGGCTCATGTTTAATGTGCGGAAACGTTGACAATAAGAATTTAACTTTTCATTAACTGAATTTTATCGTACACAAACAGAAAAAAACATTCAAAAATTAATCTTTATGATTAAGAATCTATTTCTTGGTATTTGAAGCGAATTCGGAGAAGAATTTAGAAACTATATCAATCATTAGTTGTTCATTACTCAACAAATATGTATTCCACGTATTTCTCTATGCAGGAAAAAGAATAATTTATTACAAATTTATTAGGCGGTCAATAATTTTCATATTAGATCGTAATTTTTTTTTCTGTACACTGGGACGAAAGTGAGACTTTCGGCCCTCGCTGCGCTCGGGCGTAAGCTCACTTCTGTCCCAGTGTGCAGAAAAATAGCATACACACCTTGGGCAGTAAGTAAGAAAGCCTCAGAGCACATGTTTGTTGACCTCGGCTTCGCCTCGGCCAGCAATTACATGTGCTCTGAGACATTTCTTACATTACTGCCCTAGGCATGTAATATACTATTTCTTTTAAAGCCATTCTCCTGATTTTAATCCTCACCTCAAAGGGTCGAAAACCTGCATTAGCCTATAATACATCATGTTATTCCTATTTTTTTCATTCATTATTGACAATTGCAAATTATATATAAATTCCACGAGATAATTTAGATTAATATAAGGTTTCAGTTAAAATTTATTTCAGACTTTAATCTTTAAATTCGTGTAGTAATATAACTACCTTGATCAATGATCACAAGGCCAATCATCCATGTTATTATTAACTCTGATCGGTCAAAAAATACATTTTTTTTTAAAGTTAATGTCCAGTTTAAAAAAAGGCGCGAGATTTGAGTCAAATTTGAGAAAATATTTCTATGAATCATTTAAAATAAACAGCTGTTATTTCAGTTGAATTGGACATTCTCAATGTTTCGCCAATTGCGTCAAGAAATTTGTTTGAAATTGGAAAGAATTCGATTGGCTAATTTGAATAAAAATTTGTTCGTAATGAGACCATTTGTTATCTATTGAATCTCAAAGTATTTCTAAATTAAATCATTAAAATTTTTCGTCAGTTGTGTAATGGAATTTCTCAATTCTATTGAATACGAATGTCCCAAATATTTTAGATAACAATCTTGGATAAAACATTATTCAAATGATATTGATTAAGTATTTCACAATAAATGAGAAAATACTGATATAATTTTTGATCTATTGAGCCCTGAAAACCGACGAAAATTTTCAGGTAAAAGAAAGGGAGACGATATAAATATTTCTCCAAGTGGGAAAAGAAATAGAAGGGGAATGAATTATTCGATGGATGTTATTCTTAATCAATGAGAATCAAGGGCCTGGTAACCATAAAGAACTCTTCGTATAAGGCCCATTGGAGGTGGATAATAATTCCATAATTAATTTCATAGATATCAATTAACATTTTTTTCTAAATGAAAGCTTCTATGAATTTTTTCATGTAATTGGCTTTAATTTATTCGTTGGAATTCCCTCCTTCAAAAGGAAATTTCTCTTCAACTAATTCTTGTTATTTTTATTTAATGAGTTGTCCAAATAAATTCCAAACGAATCATAATTATTCATTAATTAATGGGAGTATAAAATTTATTGCAGCGGATGTGTTTGAGATAGAATACTTTTGATAATTCCATTGGAAAACTGAGTAAATTTCTGATGGAAATCATGCGTTGCAATTTCTATTCTTGGAAGGATTTCGAAAACTCGAGTTTTCAACCAAAAATTTTATCTCTTCCCAGTCAGAGAATTTTCAATTATTCAAGGAGCTTTAAAATCATTTTTAAGAGAATCAACACTTCTTACTCAAAAGGAATGAAAAAATTAATTTTGAATCACTCAAATCCCTATTAAATCAATTCTTTCTCCGTGCGAACGTGACCAAAAAAAAAAGAGGAATTTTCAATTCATTAAGACAAACATTGTTGAGGTGAAATCGATGAGAAGAATTGTCCATTAAAAATAATAGAAACAGGTAAGCATTGACCGTGTGCTCTCCCGCATTGCGCCTCTCAGTGTCAGAGTCACGGTAAAATCATTGAAGAAAAAGGAAAAGAAGAAAAAAAAAAGGAAGAAAGAAAGAAAAAAGGATAAATCCGTGACAGACGGTTAAACACAGCCCCAAGTGCCGTTGGCCTGGCCTCCAAACACTATGAGAAAAACTCAGTGACAGGTGATACATAGTGTACATAAATATACATGTATATGTAAGCGTTTCTAAAATCGACACGCCTGTGAACCTTTCAAACTATTATAAACCGTAACAGAACTTGTACATCACTACGCACTTTTTAAAGATAAAAAGGAAGATGTAGAAGAAGAAGAAGAAGAAGAAAGAAGGGAAAAGTTGGGAAAAAAATTTTAAGAAGAAGAAGAGTGGAAAAAGAATGATAAAAAGGAATAATAAGAAAAAACGTCGCGCTTCTGAAAAGTTGAGAGTAGAAAACAAAGAAGAGAAAATACATCTTTCTTCTTCTATTCTCTATCCTTTCTTCAACTCATCGATTTTTCTACCCATATTCCCTCTCGCCAGTCCAACAAGAGAGAAAGAGAGAGAGAGAGAGAGACCCGGTACAACTCCTGGAGACATACAGCTTCAACCTGGAGGATTTATTACGACTCCCCCTTATGTCTGCTCTGCGCGCTTCTGTGTTTCAGAGTTGGTGGAAACGATGGCTCTTTGAGGCCTATTCTGCATTATAAAACACAGAAAGAAAGACAGAGAGAGAAAGCTACCAATAATACATTTGGTGAAGGAAAAAAATTGAAAATTATTTCTTTGAACGAAGAAAAAAAAAGAGGCATTGAATAAATCTCACTCGTACAAAAAAGTTTGTATCATGAAATATCGCTTTAATCGAAGAGGAATCATTCTGTAAGAGCATGGAATTGAAAGGCACTAGCACAACTGATAAATTCTTTAGTTAAAGTATATTAAATCCTGAATTTTTCTCGATTTTCTAAAGATTTCTATTTAATTTTTTTCATTTCATCAAATTCTTCAATTATTTCACATCAATTATCTGAAAAAAATAATTTAAAAAATAAATTAATTAGGAGCTTTCTATAATCATGAAATCCCAGAGGAAATGAATTCTCCGAAAAACAATAATTCAAATAAACAACTCTGTGAGATCTCTTCAAGTTGGACAAGAGGCTGAAAGCCCGTGCCATGAATCTCGCACGTTTGAAAACCCCGAGTGTCACCCAAGACTGTTCGAGAATCGCTTTCTGTCAATGTATCGTTTTTTTCCATTCTTTCTTACGTTCATCCCATCACGAATTGGCAATTCAGTGAATCCTACTGTGTGTCTCTTTCTCTCTCTCTCTCTCTCTCTCTCTCTCTCTCTCTCTCTCTCTCTCTCTCTCTCTCTCTCTCTCTCTCTCTCTCTCTCTCTTTCTGCCTCCTGTCTTCAAGTTTCTCTCCAGCGTTGAGTTGGACCCCTGTCGGGATTATATCACTTATACATTCAGCCAGAATGGAGAACTGGAGAGACAATCTCAAAGCAAAAGGTCCTGTAACAATCCGACGGTGCGTCGAATCACTTCGATGTTTCGGGGGCCCGCCTCACTCGCATTTGCCTCAAAATTTTTCATTTCTTTTCATAAGCCCTTATTCCACTCTACTTTTCTCCTCAACCTGTCCTCAAATTTCCGTAATCTTGTGTTTTTCTCGCGTCTTGGAAAAATTCCTACTTTTTAGAAATTTCTCTGATTCTAATTGTCGTGGAGGAAAATTTTTAGGAAAAACCGGTTCAGAAAGTCCAATCACTGTATATATGTCAAATGAAATATAGTACCCAAAATTTTACAAATTAAATGGAAATATTGATGAGAAATATTATAATTCGAAAATGAATAGTTTCCGAGGCATTCATCATTGGAATAGAAAATATATATTTAAAAAGAAACAATGTCGCCAAATGTTTGAACTTTATTGTAATACAGATTGATCTCCAATTTTATGGGATTTCTCTACATCAATTCAATAAACTCCATGCTAAGTTTAATATTTTACTGCAAAAAACGAAATTTGTATATTTCAAAAAGTCAATTTCTAGTTTTTTTTTGTTCAAACGCATCTAATCGACGATCATTGTATAATTCAAAAGAAAATGCCAAGATCTTGATTACTCATGATATTCTGTGTAGAATTTTACATTTTTAAAAGTTCGATTCTCAAAAATTGACAGGGTGAAGTTAATCAAATACTCTGAAAAAATTGATTCTCATTATTATCTAATATTTTTCATCTCACATGTGCAGTGATTGGACCTCCTCAAGTGTGAGCTACTTTTCCATCGAATTACATGATTTTACCTGAACTTCCATCAATTATTAACAAAGATGTAAAGAATAAATCCACCAGAATCCAAGATTTTTCATCCATTCAACATTTAAAAAGAAATCACGAAATTTTCAAGATATTGAACTTGTTATTTTCTCCAACACTGGCATTTTATCTCCAAACTGTTTTCAAAGTGAGCCACGTATCAATCCACAGCAAGTCCACGGTCACGACTTGGACAATTTGCTACCAGCTCAGTCACTCCTCATTATTCTTCGTCTTGTGTCTTTTCAGCCTCCCTCTCCTTTCCTACTTCACTTGTTACCGCTTGGGGATATAAACTGGCTACTACATTTCAAACGTTTCTTTCTCAACCTTTCCCTTCCATTCCTTCTCTCATTTTTTTTTTTTTTTCTTCCAAACCAATGAAATGTTTTGGATTTGTGAATTGGTTGATACGATTTGCGATTTCCGATTGAATGAGACAGACACTGTCTGGTTTTCAACTGTCTAATTGACAGGACTCGTACTGATAGTAAGCAGAGTAGTTGAAGACTCTTGTTTCTTAGAGTTGTCTTATTTTATTATTTTTATTACAATCATGATCGTCTTGTTGCTTAGACAAAGCGAGTATATTCTTTTAAGTGGCTGTAATGGTTCTCATGGAGATGCACTTTGATTTATTGTCTTGAGAGATTATTTTTTAACGAATTTTTGAAGTTTTGAATGAAATGAAACAATGATATAAATTCATATGTTACTCGAATAATTTGCATCATCTTCGCACATTCTAATCGAGTAGTGAAGGGGTAAAACAGAATAATTCAATTTTTTCTCATTTTTGCTTCCGAATGGAAGCATTGTAATCGTGATTTTTTCGAATTTGTAACATGTAAACATGTAATTTTTTGAAAAATCTGGTTAACACGATAACTTAAAAAATATTTGAATTAGAAACTTCAAATTTTGTAAGTTTGTATATCTTATGAGTGAAACCTTTGGGATTGAATCTGGGCAAAATCGGTCCAGTAGTTCCTGAGATACTCTTGAAAAACCATTGAATGAAAATACGCTCTATCTCTGGAACTACTAGACCGATTTCGCCCAAGTCTAGCTTAAAAAATTCGTTTAGATGAGCTTAACTAATGCTGATAATTTCAGATTTTTCCATCGAATTCTCCCATACGAGTGCTCAAATAAGTCATTTATTCAGAAATTTCAATTTTTTTCTATTTTTTCCCTAGGAACGCTATTATTTTTCATCTGATAATTGAAAAGTAAACAATTTTTCCTAAAAAAATGAGCCCATTATCATCCCGTTGTGATAACGAAAAAGACTAATTAAAACCTGAAATTCAATTTTCAAATTTTCCAGTTTCATCGTATGATCTTAATTTTTGTATAATATTGATTTCTTTCATAAAATGTGATTGTTTAAGGGGGACAGATTGTATTTAGGCCTCTATTCCAATTTTAAAGTAGAATTAGAATATAACAAACAATGTTCTAATAATAATAATAGTACATCGCACACTTAGGGAGGCAAGAATACATCCAGTGTGTGTATGCTATTTTTTCCACCAAAGGGAGTAAAGAATTAAGTTTCTGACCAAGCGAAGCGAGGGTTGTTATTAGCAGATTATGAAATAAAGAATTCCATTCGGAAACTTTCTGCCACTTGCATTGGCAGAATATTAAATTTAAGCATAGTACTGAAACTCTCAAATAACGTATAAGGAGCGGACGCCTGCTTCTTTGGGGGGGGGGGGGGGGGGGGGGGGGGGGGAATATCTCGGAAACTGAACGAGATAACAATATTTCCAGTAAAACGTTTTTTATGAAACATTTCAAGAGCTACAATGAAGATTCTCATAATAATTCAATTTTTCGTTTTATGATACTGAAAATAGCAGATATCCGAAAAAAATTATTTAAAAAAAAATCAATTTTACAAAAAAAATGAACAATATCCAGGTAGAAAATTCAAATAACTGCAAGTGGAAATGTTTTAAACATTCCTTGAAAACAATTTATTTGTTCAAAATAATCAAAAAAATTGTCAGATGTGTGCTAATTTCATTATAATTTCTTTTTTTATTTCGTTCACTACTGTCATTCAGTAGTGAAGAAAAAAATTGGAATCGTTGGAAATCAGTCGAAGTCAGTTGATTTCTTTGATCTTCACAATTTCCTGGGATTCATCACGAAGGTACTAATCTAAAATAATGCCGATGCCATTAAACAGATTAAAATGTACTATGGAATGACGCAGCACAACTAAGTGAATTCATTACAAGTGAGCAAATTGCAGAAAATTCAAGGAAAAATGACGACAATGGAGCTATTCTAATCTTTTCAATAGCTCACTCAACTTGCCATTTACGCACATCGTTCATGAATGAATAATTGTTAATTAATCGTTATTGATCGATCCTTAGCTCGTGGGAATGAGTCGACCGTAAAAATCACATGTAAATTCTAGCAAATAAGGCCTTTTTTGCAGATCATTGTAATTCTCTACAAAAAAGGTTCGAAATTTTCTCTTGAACTTATAAATCTTAAAGATATTCATCGAATAATGTAAACGACAATTTTACCATTTTGTTACTATATCCCCATTTTTCAATATTTGCATATTCCTAGTAAATCCTAGTAATTCCAACTAGCTTCTTACCTTGTTCCAGGATACAGAGAGACTGCATTTGCTTACGCAATATCAGCAGCTGGTGTAGCACATTCAGTAGCACGAGCCTGTAGCATGGGACGTCTAATATCATGTGGATGTGATCCATCGAGTTACAAGGGTAGAACACCGGCTAAAGCACGTGGTACACACTGGAAATGGGGTGGCTGCTCTCACAATCTCGAATATGGAATGGAGTTTTCCAGGCAATTCTTAGATTCACGTGAGAAAGCTGGAGATATACAGTCAACAGTCAATTTGCACAATAATCAAGCTGGACGTTTGGTAATTTATTTTTTAGCTCTCGATTATTCGCCCTCCTCTTTCCCTCTGTGTTATGCTGTAAAGAAGAAATGCTGGCTTTATGCATGTGTGGAGAATGAGAGAGAGACAAAAAAAAAGAAGCCAGTGGTCCTCCCTCTTTACGTCCAGGCCCTCGCCTCGACGTTATTAAGACGAAGCCCCAGGCTGGACCACCCAACCATAGACTCATTAACTGTTTTGTACGCGACACCTCTTTGTCTAGAGGTAACCCACACGTATCCCTTGCTTTGCCAGTCGTTGATGACTACAGTTTACTTCAAACGCACAATGATTCGACTATTATTTCTCATGTAATTGTATGAGAAGCAAACGAGCCTTTGGACGATGTTAATTTTTTGCTTTTGAATTAAGGAAAGTCATGATGTTTTTTCCATTGCAATTATTAGCGTAGATAAGACGTAACTCCATCACATACGCGCCTTTAACATTTGACTCCATTTTAAAGCCCTTAATTTCAAGTAAACATTGTTTTAACATGAGAATTTTTATAAACTTTAAATTAATTTCAGATAGAGTCTCGAGATCTCATTCATTTTTAATGAATATCTCAGAAATAAAGCAATATAGCGGAAGCTTGATAATGGCCTTTTTTTGTACCTCTCATTTCCCTCTATAAGAAAGGTCTATCTGAAACGAAACTACTTTACCGCGAGAAATATCACCAATTATCAAGCGTTGGACTCAAGGTATCTTGCGACACTATAACAGGGTAAAGACACGAATCTCCGCCACCTCTCTCGGATCCGCAGTAGTCCAATATCAGTTACGATTGAGCTCTCAACAAGTCTAATCAGTTCACCTACACTATTTGTAAATCAATCAATTGTAAAGTTTGTGATAATCAACTGTTCTAGTTTATTATGACATGTAATTCAATCTCTATTGACAAGCTAGCTTTTGCTCTTAATAAAAACAGTTCATTTCACGAGCCTTATCACCACCCACAGACCACCCAGAATAGCCCTAAAAAATCTCGGCTCATTTCAAACAAGTTCCCTACGGAATTTGGCTATCTCGGCCAGTTTCCGAGATAGTTTCAAAAAATTAATGGCAAAAAATAGACTCATCCTGTTATACCTCTCTACTACTGAATTACATGGAATAACAATGAACTGATGAAACTTTTTTTTTTCTTCAAAATTGTTTTAGGCCGTTGCAAACAACATGCAGGTACGTTGTAAATGCCACGGAATGTCTGGTTCCTGTGAATTAAAAACCTGCTGGAAAGTAGCACCAGATTTTCGAATAGTTGGTAAAACTCTGAAGGAACGCTTTCGTGGTGCTATACTCGTTGCCCAGAGTAATTTAGGTAATGTAACACCATTAACAAGGATACGTGGATCACGCAGACGCAGACCAGATCGTCGTGGACAAAAAAAATATCGTCCTGGACGTGATAATAATGCCAATATAATTGGTAAAAAAAAGAAATCACAAAATTATGCTAAACAATTATTTTACTATCAGAAATCACCGAATTTCTGTGAGAGAGATATTTATCAGGACATACCGGGTACTGCTGGACGTAGATGCAACAGAACAAGCCCAGGTGGTGATGGATGTGCATCATTGTGCTGCGGACGTGGTTACAATGTCGTTAGACAAAGGAGAACCGAGAGATGCAGATGCAAATTTCATTGGTGTTGTTCAGTGCAATGCCAAACTTGCATTGTTGAAGAATGGATAACTGTATGCAAGTGAATTTATCTATTATTTATAAATTAATTAATTTTTTTTCATTATTACTTACACTGAGAGAAACTAATTGACTAATTGATTTTGTAGTTAAATTATTTTATTGTACAAAAAAAAAACAATTTTTTTTCCTCAATTTTTTCGGTTAACTGTAAAAAATGTATTTTATTGAATTTTTTTTTTTTTTTGTTGAAAAGAAACCGTGAAATTTGAATTTTTCATTATTGATGGTAATTTCTTTCTCTCTTTGTACATTTTTTTTTCTTGAGAATGAAAGAGAATTGTTTGAATTGAATGAATATTTGACTCATTTTTCTAATTCTCGATCTATCGAGTTCAGTAATTATTAGTTAATTTAAATGAATATTTATTCAATGATTTTTTTTAAATTTCATCACGCGTGAGTCATGAGTATTTTTCATCATTCATACAATCAATGAATTTTCTTTTTTTCATCAAATTTGCATCAAATTTGAATGGCTTTAATATTCTGTATTGAAATTAATGAAGAATTAAGGATAATTACGAGAAAAATCATGAACACGATGAGTTAATCAATTGACCATGTATTTTAATTTATTTTCATAGGTTTATTAGTAATTTCATAACTTATATTATTTAATTATTATTGTATTAATTTAAAGAAAAGAACAAAAAATGAAAAAAAAAAACTGTCAACTGTAAAACCTCTATCGCAGTATTATTAGCAGATTATTGCAAAGAGTTAAAAATGAATGAAATAATGATTAATTAAATTTTAATCATTCAAGTGATTGAACGAGGAGAATAAATTAAACATTGAAACTCGAATAACATATGAAATACATAAAATAAACGAGTTCCTTTACAAATGTTATCTTTTTTTCCTCCCTTAAAAAAAAGAATCCTCAAAATAAAACCAATGAAAACTTCTCTCAAGCAAAAATAAAATTCAGCGATTTTCAAAATTTCCAAAAAAAATGTGAACAAAGCAAAATTATCTTGAATTGAAAAGAAAAAAAATAATTCCAGGAAAAATTCAAATAAAAACATGAACATGTAAAATAAAAGAGAGTAAAGGAGTTGAAATAAATTATTGGAATAAAAAATTTAAAAAACTGATTAATGATTTCAAAATACTATTTTTACTCCTTTCGTTCGTATTCAAATTCACATAATTTTATTAAATTTCATCAGATTTTAAATTATTTTTCAATGGGTGTGGTAAAACAATGAAAAGCAGGAAGTTGACAAGACGACCAGTTAGTGTCGTGAGAAGATTCTCAGAGTGATCTTTAACAGGACTGAATCCGTAACTTGTAAACTGAGGAATCCCCTTCACAAATGTAAGAAACTCTTTCAGCGCAAGAAGATACACAGCATCAGTACATGTGTATTCATATATATATATACATATATATATATATAATACAAAACTAGTGTAAACTTGGATGAAGCTTTGTTGTTTGTTGTGTATGTAGTTGCTCGTGCAATTGCAATTGCAATGGTGGCGGCGAGTTCCTTTGACGCGACAACAAACCACGCGTCTCTCAAGAAGAAGAAGAAGAAGAAGAAGCTGCGATAAAACGCATTAATTTATAGTTAAACGCAATAGTGTCGGTAAGAGATATCTTCTTGGACATACAAAACCCCCCTCATCGATCCGGTCAATGAGATTAGATGGCTGCTGTACTAGCATATCATTTGTTCTTTACTTCTTTGTGTCAATGATTCTTTGTATTCTAACTGAAGATTTATTTGTTGATTTTTTCCTCCTTTTTCGAAGGAATTTTAAACAATGAAACAAAGGAATTGAAAATATATTTTTTACATTTTTTATACCTTCATTTTAAAATACAATAGCTTCTTGTACTCAACAATTCCATTTTGCCCCGCATTTTCATAAGAAAAAAAATCAATTTCCTCTAATTCATGATAGGTATTATGAAACTATAAAAATTTCCAAAATCCCTGAATTTCATTACCTCAAAAATAGAACGTTCACCCAGTACAAGAATTATCCTTGTATTATTAGCAAAATGGGGGTAAGTATTTACTAAAAGTAAATAACGATTTCAAAGACTCACGCGTTTGAATATGAGAAGCACGTGAGGGTAAGTCGTCTGGTGTACTTAATTCTACTTATGTACTCTCAGCTGCAAGTTTATTGGAACGAATACCAGCACAAAGAATGAATCGTCCTCGACTTCCCTTTTTTTCCCCTTTGAAATGCATCCCATGACATGAAGGATTTATTTATTTAAAAAAAACACTGGAAAATCTTCACATATTTTTGTGCAACTTGAAAAAAAAATTTATAATAATAAAAAATTGTAATGAAAAAAATACGAGAATGCAGAAAAAAAAATAAACTTAAGATTGAAATCAATGAACTAACAGGCTTGCGAGTTAATTAAGTCGAACTTATTGGATCAACGAAGCCAATGTGTCCTGACTCGTCGTTGGCCTCTCTTACTTTTGTACCTCACTGTGAAAGTAATAACGATTTTTCATGAGTGAGTAGTTGGATTGTTACCATCACACTGGTAGCACAAGTCTACCCACTCTCCGCGAGGGTTGGAATAAGCGTGTAGTGTTCCTGCTCATTCGTCGTGATTATTATTTTTCTTGTTTTATTTTATTTTCTTTTTTTTTTAAGGGCTGGTTTGTCACTGAGGACTAAAGGTACCTCAATAGCAGCCCAGACGAGTTAATTGAAGGTGAGTTCTCTTGTTTCATTACCTCACTCGAATTTTTTTCTTACTCCTTGACAATTTTTTTTTTTCGAAATGTAAAAAGGATGTTTGCCCATCATCTTCTTTACTATTTCTAAAAAATTTCATTGGTGGGGTAGAAACAGGCATTGGATTTTTGTGAGAGTCGAGTGTTTTGAAAAAACCGATGGAAAACTTGTGGTAAAGTTTATTTTTCGGTATTTTTTTATGAATTCAATAGGTTTGACTAGAAATTCAAGGCATTATCATGTATCCCTGGATCTGACGCTTATAAGAAAATTTATCAGGTGACTTTTTTTTATAGGAAATTCATTTTTTTACAGAAAAAATTCTTCGTTTCCTCTTCCTTGAAATAAAAAGTAATGTCTTGAGGCTAAAAAATCACTGAATCAAAGCTGCATGTCTGTAATTCAAAGAGCACTTGCACACAGTTCTTGGCAAAATCAATGAAGCCCTTTCATTAATTCCCATGACCCAAAAAATTAAGTAGGTCAAGTCCAAAAGCAATTTTTCTTCTTCATATTACGAATATCTTGGAAAAAATTCGACTTAACGGAATTCATTTAAAGACCTCTTTTGTAGTCCATGAAATTTTCAACAAAAACAGCCTCCAAACGTTCTGCTCAACACCCATTTCCTTTCAGAGATATTTGCAAAAAAATCTTCACCAAAAATTTTCGGTTCCTCTACAATTTCACAACTGTCTTCTGCAAATGCAAGTAGTGGGGGAAGAGGTCTCGGTTCTCGCCAAAACTTATCACGAAATACAGGCAAAAACTGAGAGATTGTTGTAGGGAAAAATCGAAGGTATTCCCGTGGGGCTGAAACCAAATAATAATCGGAAATTCATTGCCTTAAATCCGTGTAAATTAATCAAAAAATCAGCATGGTTCTGAACCGGTCGTAACAACATTCGATTACCTCCACTTTGAGAACATTTTCAATATAAAGAAATGATCAAAAAAGGCAGAAAAAAATGGTCTCAAGCCACAAACTTTCCCACCGAATTTCATCCCTAAAAGCTTCTTGCACACGTTTTCTTTGGCATTCAAAAGAAAGGGAATAAAAAAAATTTGGAAGGTAAATGACATGTTCATGTTTTTCACGGCGATTTCGCTTCCACTGGTCCCCGATAATTTAACGCCTCCTGTGTCATCCCAGTAACCCCAAAATCGTGTGAGAAGAAGAGTCTTAAGAGAATTCAGTTGAAAAAAAATTACGATAAGAAAATTGCAACTCTGTTGAATTCAATGAATTTATTTTTATTATTCTTTTGTTCTTCATCTCTTTTCTCCACCGAATCACATTTCAGTGACGCGTTCTCGCTTCTATATCTTCTGCACACGAATTACAACCGGCAAAAAGTTGCATTACATCGGTTTATACGTACACGTTGTCGCCGACAAATCGGTTGATTATACGAAATCGTTTTTGAGGAGAGAATAAAAATGAAGGAAAAAGAGAATAAGTTGAGGTGGATAAAAGAAAATTGTTAACACGATAATTAATGAATTATTATTTTATTTATTCTCGATTCGAAGAAAATAGAAGCAAAATGGATAGTACCATGGAAAGGGCTACAATCGAATTTTCGTAATGATCAATTAAGAAAATAACTCAATTTTAGATGAAAAAACGTGCTAAATTATAATTATGAAGTTTTCAAAGAAATTTATTTTATTCCATTATCAGTTTTTTTTAAGGATATTTCGGAGACTAAACGAGATAGAGCGATGCTGAGCTCATCTTTTTTCAAGGCTCTTAAAATTTTCCATGGCAAAAAATCGTTTTGAATCACCCTATTTCGCTTAGATTCCGAGATATCTCAAAAACACTCATAACAAAATTAAATCAATTTGGCTGAAAACTTCATATTCTTGTCAAATTTCATTTTTGATTCTGTTTTTCTTCGAAGGTTATTCTCTTCGATTCTTTTCTTGACCTTTTCCTACGTTTTCATGATATAGACCAACAATAAGTGGATTGTCTCTATCATTAACTCCTATACGTCTTCTGATTGGTCAAACATATTTTTTAACTTTTTTTTTCAATCATCCCGATAATAATCTACCGAGGCAATCTGCATTCAAATTTGAATAACGTGCAGATGAATTCAAATCTTGTTAACAAGATTTAAATTCATGTGCACGTTATTTTGTTAATATCTTGGAAATCATTGAGTTTACGGGAATTCATCAAGAGATCTTTTTTGTAGACAATAAAATTCTCTACGAATAATGATTTTTAATATTTTTCTTTAAATGCACATGCCCAAAAGATATACGCAATATAATTTACATTGAATTTCCTGAATTATCTCATTATTTTCTTTCATTCGAGTATTTAACTGTGAAAATCGAAATTTATTCAGCAGAATTCAATGTTATCATATCTTCTAAAGAATCACTCTTGGATTATATTTAATTACAATGAGAATTTCAATTTCAATGGGTAAATAACTTTCATGATGGAAATTGAATTATTTGAGTGCAGAGGTAGTGATAAGAAGAAGTTTCATGCACTGAGGAACGTCTGGAAGTTCATCCTATTAGTGAAGCTTATCAAATGCTGCTCGAGGTCGTGGAAAATTCTACTATTAACTGTTTTATCACAATTGTATTAATTAGATTCTTCGAAATAAATAGGTTTTTTTAGATGGCTACACTAAAAAAAAAAGTGGTAAAAACTATCAAATATTGATGCCATGGGTTCTTAGCAAATTTTTTTTTTTTTGAGATAATTAAAAGAGCTGTCGAATTTACTCATTTTAATGAATTCAACTAATTAATCTGTTTGTATTAACTAAATCCAGGATATTCAACATCTTTCTTAATTATTTCGAAAAAATATTTAAGAAGGACAAATGGTATCAATATTTCATAACTTTTACCATAATTTTTTTCTCTCTTACCACAGCAAGAATTCACTCCATCAATTTTTGTTTTCAGGGACTGTTGATGCCAAAGATTCGAAGAAAAAATGGATTATAGAAGGGGACAATACGGCGATAATGAGGAACGATTTGACTTCCGTGATAATCGCGGACGCTCCGGACAACGAGACGATTATGAATTTCGTAATGGCAGAGACTATGATTTCCCCAAGAGCGATCAATCTGCAGGCCGTAATCGAGAAGCCAATATGGTTTACAAGGGACATAAATCAAAGGGAAGGGAGGAGGAGTCGAGAGGATATGGAAAAGCATCACCTGGTACATTGCAGAGTATGGATAGCATACAGGATCCTGGTAAACGTTATGTTCTCAATGATATTATCGGCAGTGGAGTCTGTGGAACTGTTTATTCTGCTATTGATACGCAAGCCGGTGAGAAAATGGATAATTTCGTATTTTTTAAGCCTTTATTATTGTCGAAATGCGATAATTCGAGGATTTCCCAGCTATATCCCAGGAAATTGGAGATTCACTTCAATTTCTGATATCCTTCATATTAAAATAATCCTCGATGCCGAGTCCTTTGTTCAGGACAATCCAATTTATTTGAGTTTAAATGGCCGAACGATCAATTCAAGCAATGGAGAAAAAATGTTCAATCTTTTTAGAATCAGTTTTTTTAATGTCTCGGAAACTTTTTTGTAAAAAAAAAGTCAGGGCTTCAAAAGAGTTTTTCACAAAAATTCCTTCATCTCTCTCAGATTAGGAGAAATTTCAGAAAAATTAAAGACATCTTTGACCTCCCTATACTAAGAAAAAGTGATAAAAACTATCAAATATTGATGCCATTGGTCCTTAGCAAATATTCCTTCGAAATAATTAAGAAAGTTCAATTTACTGAATTTAATCAATTCACCTAGTTGATATGTTTAAATTAGCTGAATTCAATAAATTCAGCACTTTTTTTAATTATTCCAGAAAAATATTTGCTAAGGATCAATGGTATCAATATTTGACAGTTTTTACCACTTTTTTTCTCAGTCTAGTCAATTGATAAAAAGAACTTGAAAAATCCCATACAGAATATTTAACAAATATCTGAAAAAAATCAAGTTTCCGAGGATTCACTGAGAGCCCGTTTTTTAGACAATAAAAGTTTCAAACGAAATCTACTTCTTTCAAAGTAATTTTTAAACTCATCTTTCACAGTTTTCCTCAACTACCTCAAATGAACACTTTCTTAACAAAAAAAAAGTCTCCAAAAAATTTCACCCCAATTATCCACCAAATTAATGAAATCTCAGGTAACAAAAAAGTGGCAGTGAAGGTACAAAACCTAACGCCAGACACCCAACAACTGATTATCGAGGAGTACCGTGTATTTCGTGATTTCTGTGGCCACTCAAATCTCCCTGATTTCTACGGGATTTATCGTAAGAGAGCATCAAAGAAATCTGACTTCGATCAAATATGGTTCGTCATGGAGGTAAGTACTTTTATTACTAACCAGTGAAATCAGAATACATATTCCATCCATGATAACGTAATTCCTTTGATCCTCATCTCTTGTTGAACAGAACTCTTTACTTGGCAAACCGATTCATCCTACAAAACCGTAACTAAAGTAATTCCCCTCTCTCTTTCTCTCTCTTGCCCTCTCGCTTCATCTTGTTTCTGGTGAATGGTAAATTTTTCACTGTTAGTTGGCGATCTCCCTCGCAAACCCGGAGGCAATTTCAGGGATTTGAGACGGTCGAATACACGGATAATTTACGACACGCGTGGCCATTAAACAATCATTAAACTCGTTCGTATACGCAGGTGAGGGTACCTCTACCTTTCTCCCTCATGCCCTCTTTCTAACGTCGCACTACTTAATTTACGATCAGACCTCCATCGGTGCTCCAAAATATTATTACTTATCGCTTTCGTGTCTGTACAACGAGTAATTATTATTACGAAAATAATACGTAATACAGGATTAATTGGGTAAAGTGTGCTTGAGAAAAGTTGGAGCATCAACGTTGAGGGGTAATGAAATTGAAGGAAATTCGAGGTGAAGATGATGTAGAGGAAGGAGGGGTTGAAAGGACTTGGGGTGATATGGAGACATTTTAATTTTGAAGTTTAATATAATGAGAATTGCCCTAAATCAGTGGGAAAATTTGAGATAGGATTTACCTGATGATTCCATTGAAAATCTGAGAAAATGTCCCTTAGAAAACAGATGTCAGAATTCATATTCGAGATTTTTTTGACAATTCAAGTTTTTTAGGGGGAAATCAGGGCCCCAACCCTTTACGAAACTGAAGAAAATTAATATCTAGATAAAAGGTGAGATCATTTGCCATTAATTTGAATGATTTTGAAAAGTAAAAATATCAATTTTTAGAGATGACATGATACGAAAACTGATTTTTATTCTATAAAAAATTGAGAAAGAAAGAAAATAGAATCCCATGAATCTATGGGAAATGATCTTATCTTTCATTCAAGATTGGGGATATTCTTGAAAGAGTGAGAATTCCCGAAAAATCCCAAAGAAATACTATTTTTGAAAAATTCAAAAAAATCAATTCTGACACATGTTTTTCACCGGAAATTTCCTCAGTTTCTCAATCGCATCATTCGAAAAATTCCAACTAAAGCCATTCTACCAGAATCTCCATCTTACCTCACATTCCCCTGACATGTTCCACCTCAAAAATTTCCCTTTCCAATAAAATCACTTTTTTTCAAAAATTCCATGAGCTTTATCCCCCCATTTTTTCACCTCTCGAAAAATAATCCAAACATTCCTTATTCTTTCCCCTCAATAATTATATCAAGTCAATTATGAAAAATATGAGTGTTGAAAGGAGATACGTATTTCATCTCACCTCACCCCTCGTCTTTCATTTTATTTCAAACTTCTCTTCTTTTATTCAATTCTTTTTTCTTTTTCATTTCTTCTCTTCATCTTTCGGAGATTAATTGCAGACATTTGAGTCGACAGGACTCACCCTTCTGCGCGCACGTTCCCTCTGCCTCGCAACTTGGTTCCAGCCACTTGCTTAGGAGAAAGAGAGGAAAGAAGGTTTACGAATCATACTCACTCTTTCTTTGCAAGCAAAAGAAACATTCTCATTCAAAAGAAACATTCGCTACCAGAGACTCTCGACTATGCGATCATAAATGCACAATATGAATTATTGTTGAACGATAAATCATTGGCACATTGTCGTTACGCGTTCTCTTACATTTTAAAGCTCACTCCTTCTGCTCAAGGAGTGTATGTATATCTTGAGTGTAGTAAAGATTCATACCCGTAAACTGACTTCTTGTTTCTTGAATATGATACATCAATTTTCTTTTATTTTTATTTGAGGTAATAAACAATTTTTTTTTGGGGTAAATTTTTTAAGAGGATAAGCTTAATAATTTCTTGGAAATTCTTTTGTAAATATCTCGAAAGCGACTGAATTGAGCAGAAAATTTTAAGAAATCTTTTTTGTAGAAAATTTTGTGAACTACAAAAGAGGTCACCTGATAAATTTTCGTAAACTCAATAGTTTCTGAGAGAATCCACGATGAAATTACTCAGTTTTAATGGAAATTAATCAGCAGTTTCGTACAATGAGAAAAAAATAATAGTAAAAATGACGAAATTAATTGTTTCAATACTTCTTATCGAATATTTTTTGAAGTTATTGAAAATTTGTTAAATTTCGTAAATTTATTGGGATCAATAAATTTCGTTGATTGTTGAAAGCATATATTTGTTTGGAACTAACGATAAAAATGGTGAATTTGATCAATTTTGTTGAAATGAAAAAAAAAAGTAGTTGTTGGAAAAAATCATTTGTTAAGGACTACTATTCCAACAATTCATTTCTTCATTTCGACTATTTTTTTTTCTCAGTGTAGATTTTATCAGTGCTTGATAGAATAGTTTTCCAGTTCCATCACTCAATTGCAATTAATGTCCAGTAATATTTCAACTAAATGATCAAATAATTGCAAAAATAAAAACGATAAGTCCGTGAGAGTTTTGAGACAAACCGCAAGACGAATAATGAGGGCCTCCACGTAAGACTTTACTCGCTTCAGTCAACTTTTTAAAAAAATAGTCAACCACAATTCAATTCTCCATTCCCACTAGCCCTCACACCAAATTACTTCCGCAATTACCCAGGTATTTCTATTATCGCTCGACATTACACCGTGTCTCCTCGTACTTTAATTTCTTTCCATCAATTTTTTTTCTCCTTTAAAACTGTTTTTTTTTCTCCTGTGTTGAGAAAATTTTTCGTCTTCATCAACTTCATGTGCCTCTTCCACAGCTCTGCGATGGCGGACCGGTCATGGACCTCGTGAGGGGTCTCGGTGTCTCTGAGAAGAAACTGCAAGAGGATCAGATCGCTTTTGTTCTTAAAGAAACCATCAAGGTATGAATTATCTCTAAATTATTAAATAAATTAATTGGATTCTCTCCTTGTAATGGAAGATTTTTATATGACGTAATAGAGCTTCTATCCTTTCAATTGCACGAAATCGTCATTAACTGAAAAACAAAAAAATTAAAAATATTTTCTGATGAATTGAAAGAAACGAGAAAATTCTATTTCATTTTGATCTTAGTTTTTATGAAATATCTTGAAATTACAAGAAAATAGAGCATTTTTCGAAGAGATTTTTTTTATAGGCATTTGTCTTCTCTACAAAAAATGGATTTTATGATTTTTTTTATCACATTCCAAATCTGAGCTTTTTTCAAAAAACTGAAAAACTCGTTTCCGAAAAATAGGAATTTCCGATGACTATTTTTTCATCTGCAGTAAAAGATAATTCGCTATTCCTACACTCCTACTTCATCTTTTTCCCAAAAACTTCAACAGTTCTCGAAAAAATCGCAGCACAAATCAATTAATAAAAATTAAGCAAAAATAAATTATTGGGAATTATAACGGTAGCAATTCGTCGTCCAATATTTTTTTCGCGGTAAATCAGGCCAAACTGACATTCAATACTGGCAAATTACACGCGAAATAAATACTCACACCGGTGCATGTTACATTTACCTCCTCATATCTTTCCCATTTTTATTTTTACTCTTTACTTCAACTGAAAATTTCTCCATCTCACTCAGTTACATGAAACATTTTGCATGAGTTTAACTTTGTTAAATCAACGAAATGGGCTATGAAACAAGAAAAAAAAATGTTGTAACAAGTAACCGACCACCGAGTACGACCCTGATGAGTCTGGTATTAATAATTTCATGCACATGTCACATTTTATTTATTTTTGTATATAATTTAATGTTTAAATTCCATTCGTTCACAATTTTTTAATTCCTTCAAACATATCAAATTGTATTGACTATATTTAATTTTACGTAGTCATTAATTTTCCCGTATTTACATTTTTTTTAAATTCAATTCTGTTTTTCTTTCAAACCTCAGAATTCAATTCTTGCAGACGGATCGCCTGTAGATTATTCTTGAATTATCTCCATATCTACATGAATGACTAGTTTCATGAGAATTTATCAAGATTTCTTTTTGTAGCTCTTGAAATTGTTTACAAAAAGGGTCTCTTGACAGTTTCCTCTAAATGATGAAACAATTCGAGTGAATGCACTGGTCAAAAGATAATGTGTTTGCAAAAAATGGGATTGATTTTGATTTAACCATTTATTGCGTTATATTATGTGGTACAAATAACAGAAAATAACAAATACCATAGAAACAATAACAGAGAACTTAGCTTATGGATATGCGCCAAGCAGTGCAAAAATGAAAATAGATAGATAGATAGATAAACAGTTTATTAAGCTTTGGATTGAAAAGTCCATCAGGCTATGTACATTTGCATGACAAAAATCGAAAATGAGCATAATCAAGAATGAAAATAATAACAAAATAATCATAAAAATCAGTGACAAATTTTAAATAAAACAATAAGATTCTCAGTAATTCAAATTACTGATCATTTAGTTTAATGATCATCAAACGAAAATATAATATTCAGAAGTCGCAGCATTCATTTCCTTGCTCAAATTCCAGAGAGAGAGAGAGAGAAAAATAACTGGATAGACACAGTAATGTAAACTACTTGATGTAATTTGGAGGCTGAAGAAAAAAAAATAATCTCTCAGATAATAATAATAATGCGTGTACAATAAGAATACATTGGATCCAACCCTAAATCTCCTCAATTTCTAGATATGGGTAAATATGGGGATTAGAAGAGAGGTGGAGAAAATAAAATAATATATCGGAATCAAAAATTCGAAGGTAAATAGTGGAACTCGCAATAACTCAATTGGTAAAGCACCAGACATGTAATCTGACGGTTGCGAGTTCAAACCTCGCTTACGCATTCCCTATCTTTCCGAAATTTGATTCTAAAATTTTCAAATTCTATAAAAAAGGCCCCTAATCTACATATTTACCAAGATATGCACAGACAAAGTTGTATCTAATTAATTTTATTCTTCCAGTCATTGATCTATCTCCACGAGCACAACGTAATTCACCGTGACGTTCGTGGCGACAACATCCTCATAACGAAAGAAGGCGAGGTCAAGTTGGTTGACTTTGGTTTCGCAAGAATGATGAAAGGCGAGCATGGAAAGAGACGAACAACGATTGGATCACCCTGCTGGATGGCACCAGAAGTGGTGACGAGCAAGGGCGATCCAAATGGCGGTTATACAACGAGATCAGACGTTTGGTCAATCGGAATAACAGCGATTGAGTTGGCCGATGGTAAAGCGCCATTCCAAGACATGCATCCAACACGAACGCTCTTTCAAATCGTCCGGAATCCACCGCCAGGTCTTCATCGTCCCATCAATTGGTCCGAGAATTTCTGTGATTTCATAAGCGAGTGTTTGGAAAAAAATCCAGACAATCGCCCGGTAATGGCAGAAATAATGATGCATCCGTTCTTGGCTGAGCTACCGGATAATGATTATCATTTGACGCAAGAATTGAAGGCACTGTCGATGCAGATGAGAGAGAAACCGTTGGTTCCAAGACCCCCGGAAGCTATGGTCCGCAATGGAATGCTGAAGAAGGACCAGAATAAACCAGCGGAAGTGATGCTCACTGAGGATTTAGCAGCGCTTGAAATCTTAACTGAAGACACTATTCTTGATGAACTTCAGGATCGACTTCGTCAGGGGCACTTCCAATCATTTGCGGGAGACATTATGGTGATTCTCAATCCAAATGAGATTCAGGATATTTATGGGAAACAGGTAAACAAGTTTGAGTTTTGAGGGAAAGAGTGAAGGAATAGTTTTAAGAAAAAATGTCAAGAAGCCTTTTTTGTAGAGAATTTTATGGGCTTGAAAAGAGTTTTCGTGGCAAATTCTTTTGAAACTCATAGTTTCTGAGATATTCAAGGTGAAATTGACATTTAGCTGTTGGTGCGGCTTTAGAAATAAAGAAACTTCCATAATTATTTTTTAAATATCTCAAAAACTATGAGGTTTCCGAGAATTCATTGAAAGAAATTTTTTGTAGAGCATCAAATTTTCTATAAAAAGAGGTTATTAGAAAAATGTCCCATTCTCCTTTGATTCCAAGATAATTCCCAAAAACTGATTTGGTTTATTTCCTCATGATTTGAGAATTTACAATTTTTTCTCTAATCGATTTTTCTTTTTCAGTATCATGAAAAGTACAACTTCAAATGTCGATCAGACAATGCTCCACATATTTATACAGTTGCTGACAGTGCTTATCAGGATGTGCTTCACAATGAGGAGCCACAGCACGTGCTTTTCGCTGGCGAAAGTAGTTCTGGAAAAACAACAAATGTTTTGCATCTCATCAGGCATCTCATGTATCTCGGAAAGGTAATAATGAAAAAAAAAAATCATAATTACAGGATCACCAATGATTTCTCATATTCCCCACTCTGTTCATTCTTATTCTCTTCTTTTAAAGAGCCTGGAAGATATTGGAGTGAGAATTTTCAAAGCCATTGATTTGATTCACTCATTCACTCATGCAGCAACTCCATTAAATCCAAATTCAACAAGATGTGTATTGCAAATACAAACAACGTTTGGATCAACTGGTAAAGCATCTGGTGCAATATTCTGGCTCTATCAACTGGAGAAATGGAGGGTCTCAACACGTGACAAGTAATTTATTCAAAAATGCCTGACAGTTGACTGGCTTTACTACTTGAAGTTGATTCCATCTTTCGTTTGGAAAATCTTGTATCTTTGGATTGCAAATTTCGCTGGAACGAGTGGGTTTGATGGAAAATATCAAGAAACATTTTTTGTAGAGAATTTCAAGAACTACAAAGAAGGTTTCTTGATGAATCTTGGTAAACTCATGGTTCTTGAAATATTCGCAATAAAATTCCAAACATGATTTTTCGGATTCGTTCATGTATTTTCTGTTTACAGGAATAAATCAAATTTCCATATTTTCTATTATTTGTACGATGGACTGGAGGCCAAGAGACAATTGAAGAATTACAATCTGCCTCGTGGGCGGAATCTCAAATACTTGAGAACCCACGAAAAAAGTTCGAGAAATCGTTCATTCAAAGTTAGAAATGATCCACAAGGAAACTCCCTGAAATTCGATGAAATAGTGGAGACACTCAAATTAATGGAAATGGATGAATACACCGATTTTATATGGAAAACATTATCGGCCATTTTGTTGCTTGGAGAGGTTTGTTTCACTGAAGGAAGTAATGGAGAGGCGGAAGTGGAAAATACCAATATAGCGTATACAGTGGCGGAACATTTGGGTCTGGACTCAAAGAAATTTGTCTGGTGTCTGACGAATTATTGTCTCGTTAAAAAAGGTGCAGCAATACGTCGTAAACACACATGCGAAGAAGCAAACGAGGCAAGAGACGTTTTAGCCAATACTTTGTACCACAGATTAGTCGATTGGATTATCAACAATGTTAACATGAAACTATCAATGACAAGAACACTGTTTGGTGATAAATTTGTCATTAGTGTTCTCGATATGTTTGGATTCGAGTGCTTTTCTGTAAATCGACTAGAACAGCTAATTGTCAATACTATGAACGAACAACTCCAGTGTTTCTACAATCAGAGAGTCTTTGCGTGGGAAATGCAGGAACAAGAAGAAGAGAACATTCCAGTTCAACATTTTCACTTTTACGACAATCGCGAGGCAATCGAACAATTGATGGGAAAAAACATTGGCCTCTTCCATCTAATCGATCATGCATCACGTCAGCTTCAAGATACCCAATACCTGATTGAAAAGTTGAAACAAAAATCAAAGGGCATCAACGTAAAAGCAATAAGTTATCACGAATTTACCGTTGCTCATTACACTGGAAGAATAACTTACGATGCAACTGATATTGTTGAAAAAAATCGTGACTTTGTACCCCCGGAGATGATAAATACCATGAGACTCTCTCAAGATGATGTTATCAAGCAGTTTTTTGTTAATCAGCTCACGAAATCTGGCAATTTAACGATTATCACTGGCGAGGAGAAAACTGCACAGAAAAGAGTGAAACCAAAGAGGGAAATGTGTATTTTATCCGAACCATCGAGACTCAGAAGATACAACACAGCATCCAGGGGCCAATACTCTCAATCACGAAGCATGCGCACCTGCGCTTCAACATTCAGATCAACGAGTTTAGAGATATTGAAGAATTTATCAATCAGTGGAAGAAGTGGTGGTATACATTTCGTGAGATGTATTCGTTCTGATCTGGAGGGGAAGCCGCGTGGATTTTATCGTGAGGTCGTGAGACAACAGATCAGAGCACTAGCACTCCTGGACACGGCTAAGGCACGTCAGAAAGGATACCCTATCCGTGTGCCATTCCAGGAGTTTTTGAGGAGATACAAATTCCTGGCATTCGACTTTGACGAGCCCGTGGAAATAACACGTGACAACTGCCGTCTCCTCCTCATTCGCCTGAAGATGGAGGGCTGGATAGTCGGTAAAACGAAGGTTTTTCTCAAGTACTACAACGAGGAGTACCTTGCCAGATTGTATGAGGCGCAGGTACGCAAGATTGTGAAAATCCAGGCGATGCTGAGAGCTTTCCTGGCCCGGAAGAAGGCGGATCGTGTCGCACGCAAGAAGAAAGGAAACGAGAGGGCAAAGCTGCAGAAGCGTCAGAGCAGCGTGAACATCACGCAGGACGAAGCGGCAACAAAGATACAGGCAACGTACAGAGGCCACTTGGCGAGGAAAGAAGTCCGGCCAATATTGAAGGGCGAACTTGACGATGACACAAGAGAGTTCATGACTTATTACGGAAGAAAATGGAAAACAAAGAGTATTTTTCAGGTTCTCCTGCGATACAGAGCAGTCAGGTATCAGGATTTGGTGCAGTTGTCTCAGCAGGTCCATTTGTTCAATCAGTATCTGGCCGCTGGGCTTCACCAAACCAATCACAAGGTCTCCACCGATAAAATAAACTCAAGCGTAACACCAAGTGCATTCTTGGACGAGCGTCCGCCGCAAGTTCACAAATTACCATTTAATTTCGAACATGAATTTCCATTCTTCGATACTTCCTACATGAACGAGCACACGAGGACGAGGAAGAGCGGCTCCATCTGCTCATTCGTGTCTGATGAAGACAACGAACCTTGGGATGCACCGCTGAGAAGACAGACTGTGCCCTGGTCAAATATCAATACTCATAGGAGGGATGTTGAAGTGCAAACTACCAATTCGCCGCATAAAACACATCAATTACCAATTAATAGAGGACAGAGCATTATTAATACGCCTTTTACCAGGGATCCTAGTGTCCCAGTTCATTTGCCACCTGAGGTTGCACAGCCAAAAAGGAATCCATCGCCTGTTGATAGGAATTTTGTTGACACAAGTGGAGCTAATAGCGGAATTCACAAAGCTCATCCCGTAAGTTGAATCAATTTTTTCGGAAATATCTCGAAATAATTCTCCTCTCATTATTTTTCCTCTCGGATTTTCTCTTCCAGAACAATTACAACAATAATTCAGTGAGATACAGAAAGAAAAATCCACCCCCACCAATTCCAACAAATCAAAACAGAAGCTGGAATAACAATGAGGATGAGAGAAGAGGAAGCACTGATGAACTTGATTTCGATAGAATGAATCGAAATGTACCAACTAGCAACAGGTAATCATTTTTTTGCCTTTGAATGACAAATCGAAAATATTTTCAATTAAATATAATAATTACTGGAGAATGATTTATATCAATTCAAAGTTTTTTTTCTTCATTTTAATCACGCCTTCAATTTTTTGAATTCATTCTCTTTGCCAGAATTAATCCAGTTCATGAATTGCAAACGATTGGACGCAGAAATGGAAATAATAATAATAATTATTCTGATGATGAACCACCATTCAATTTTCAGGTAATAATTATTATTAAAAAATGCCTTTTTTACTTTAATTTTTTGTTCAATTTTAACGTAGTTTGGCCGAATTGGGATTCACGTTCAATACCATTTTTCTTTGCATTTTATCAAAAGAGCTGACTTTGCTCTACATGCCTGTCGAATTTTGAATCAATTCCCCCCGTTGTTCAGGCATAATTGATTGATAATGTAGCATTATTCTTATAGCAATATCTCGAGAATGTTCATTTTACAAAAAAAAACACGATAGACATTTTTTTTTTTTCAAATTTTTTTCTTCAAACCTTTTATTTTCAGATCAATATTTTTCAAGTTGTTAATTTGAAACACACAAACTTCCTATTTTTATATTTTCTCCGCGAACAATTAAAGAGATTCGCGAAGAAAAGACGAAAATAGGAAAGTTTGTGGGTTTCGAACGCAATAACTTCAAAAATGTTCATGTGAGAAAAACAAGTTTTCAATGAGAAAATTAGGAAATTCAACTCGAAAGGAAAAATGTCTATAGTTTTTTTTTTGTAAAATGAACCATCCTCGAAATATCGCTATAAGAGTACATTATTAATTAATTATGCTCACCACCCGAAAAATTGTCAAGAAATCAAATTTCGGAAAAAAAAATAGGGAATGCGCAAGCGAGGATTAAACTCACATCCTTCGAATTGACAGTCTGATGCTCGACTACACCAGGAATTAATTTAAAATTTACCAGACATGTAGAGCAAAGTTAGCCCTTTCAATAAAATGCAAAAAACGTGATATTGAATGCGAAACCAAACTACTTTACTACTATTCGATCGAACTACCTTAATGTGCATATAAAACCCTCGCTTTTCTTTCGAAGGCAATGTTGAGGAAAACTAATCATCAGCGTGATTCAATGAAACGTACACAAGTTTATGACAGTTATTTATCACAATCGCCGTTACCAATTAATGATAATCAATATAATAAAGCAAAACCACGTTATTCACGTGAAAGTGAATTTACATATAAAAGTAACGATGATCCAGATGCAGTTACAATTTATCGTAGTAATAGTCGTATTGATTCACCAGAATGGAGTCCAAATGAAATGGTCAGGATGTCAGAGAAATATGGTAGAGAGGGTGCTTGGGGTGGTATTGATGATAATACAGGCAAAGATATCCATAATAAGGCTAAATGGGCTGATGAAGATGATAATGTGGGTACAAGTGGAATAATTCCGAGCAAAACAAAGTGGGACGACAATGATAATGAGGGTGCTTGTAAAAAAGTTGAAAATGCTAGTAAAAAGCGAATTGAAGCTAAAACAACAATTATTGGACCTGGCGGATTGTCACGTGTTGAAATAGCACCTGGTATTTTTGTCGAAGGTTACTGTGCTGATTTTTGAGAAGAAGGGAAAATAAAAAAATTATTGATCGAGTTCTAAATGAAAAGAATTTGAGAAAATATTCTAAAATTTAAAGAAAAGTAATGAAATTAAATATTAGAGAATAATTAATTCATTATAAAATTTATTTACTCTTAATGATAATTAAAGAAAAAAAATTTACTCCCTACAATTGTTAAATAAATATCAATCATTCTCGATTTATAAATATCAAAGCAGGAGATAAAACATTTATTCATTAAATTGAAGGATCAATTTAGATAGTTAAAATAAAAATATATACTATATTCAATTATAAAAAATGACACTCTGATATAATAATTAGCATTAATTATGATTTAATGATTATGATTATTGTATTGATGTACTGGTCATGAATAATACTTGTGTTGTAAAAATCAAATGATAAAAATACATGTAAGAATCACAGGGAAATTGGATAATTGAGATTATTTCTCAGTATTTTTGTAGTTAATTAGTGGAGAGTCGTACGAGTAATCTCGTTTTACCACTTCGCTGATGGATTTTCTTCTCCTCATGCTCTTTACTCAATTAAAAGCCTCAATCAATCAGACTGACCATCTCCTTTCTGCGTACTTTGCTGTGAATTCTGCTTAATAATGTTAACAAGTGTATCAAGTCTAGTTGGATGAGCATTCTGTAGAACCATGTGAGCTTCTTCGAGAATTAAAAGGCCGTTGTGTGCATCAACCTCAGACAAACTGTGCGATGATATAACGTGTCTTTTCCATTTTTCGTGAGATGATAATTTCTAAAATTAAAATTAATTAAATCATTTATTTCTTCAAAAATGGTAATTTTTCAATTAATTTTTTTTCTCTGAAATTAATCATACACTATGAATTTAAATTCGTCAATTACAATTGAGTATTAATTAATTATTCATGAATTTTAATCAACAACTTTTTGGATGTTCAAAATTATCAATGAATTCGAAAATTATGCAATTTAATTTTCTGCATTGACATTAATTAGCGATGATAAATTATAATTAGAGTTAAAGATTCCGTAATTCTGTGGAAGTTGTGCAAATATGGAATTTCTGTTGAGTATCTCGGAATCTAAGGGATATAACGAAATTTCGATAATTCCCTCTTTTGTAGCTCTGATTCTCCGCTACAAAAGTGGTCTTTACTAAAATCTCTCTATCTCTATTAAATGCCGAGATATCTCAAAAACCACCCGAATGCTTCCATTTGCATTTTTATCCTCCAGTCCCCACCTTCCAAGTGTTCAATCAATCAATTGAATAAATGTAATAATGAAAATTCACCTTAGCACACCATTTACAAGTGAGTTTCGGTGAAATCGTGTGTACAGCCTTAATGTGTCGTCTTCTAAAACCCCACGATGCATAAGCTTTATCACAGAATGGACATGGAAATGGTGGATAAATCGTATTATCCTGAATCATCTGTGAATTATCACCACAATCGTTACTCAAAGCTGCTGATAATGTTGTGCAATCATCATTAACATGCTGATCACAATCATTTTTATTATCAACATTATCCAATGTTAATTCAACATGATTTCCTGAAATAATCCTCGTATGCTCAGTTAATTCCGCATTATCTCTCTCAATAATTCTCACTAGATTCTCAGCAGCTTCAGCAATTACTTTCACTGGTGACTTTGATGATGTTCCTGAAATTTTTACGTTTGAATAAACTGTAAATAATAATTGAGGGGTTAATAAACAATTTTTTATTCTTTAAATGTAAAATATGTATTTTTTTTCTCTAAATTACGCGCTATTTCTGTTGTTACATTATTTATTTAAATTAAATTGTTGGGAAAATCATAATAATTAGTATGCTATCACACTGAGGAAATTCTGTTATTAAATGAAATTAAGTTTAATTTTTTTTATTGAGGAAAAACAAATTGTTTGATTTAATCACAGAATTTCGTTCAATTCATCTATCAATTAAATTCATTATAATCAGTGGTTTTTCAAATATTTAATCTTTCGAGCGCCTTTCTTAAATTACTTTTTACACCTGAATTATTATCCTAAATAAATCTACAAGCGTACCATCAAATCAGCAGTGGACAGATTAAACTCATTGAGTCAATTCCGTTTTGGAGTTTATTTCGGTGGATTTTTCAGAATTAAATTATGATAATTAAATTTTTGTAGGAAGCTTTTCACAAAAAATGCCGTGACTCTAATAGTTTTCGAAATATTATAAAAAAAATCGATCCTAAAGAAAAATCAATTCATTTCATCTCTTCACTACTGAGATAATATTAATTATAATGATAATAAATTAATTCTAATTCTCACACGTTTTTTTTAAAATTAAGTATCATTAATCACTCGTGTACAATGAAGAGACTAGTACCTAATTTAGAAAAAGAATTCACAATTTTTTAAATTTATTTTGTAGTTAAATAACTAGTAGCGCGCTTTTCGTTACAAATATTTATTTTTCGCGTTTTTTCATTTCAAATGACAGAGACTGAAACAATGTCGTAAATGGAATGTTTTTGACTCCATATACTTATGTTCTTAATTAATAAAGAAAAAACAATAACTGAACAATTTCTTAAATAAAAAGAGTAGTAGAATGCATAACGAGAGAAATCATGATATTTCGAGTTTTTGTTAATATTCCGTAAAATGTTAGATTTTTGAGAATTTATAAAGTGACTTTCCTTGGAGAAAATTCAAATTCCTAGTTAAAAAATCCTCACAATTTTTTCGGCTCATCTCATTTTACCATTCTACTGCTCGAATAAATTTGAAAAGAGTTTATTCCCTTTTTGCCGAAGTTCCATTCCGTCTCTTATAATCGAAAATAACTTTGGAATTTTTCTGTAAACAAAAAATCAAGCGTCAAGTGCAAAAATGAGGAGATTCTCTTTTTTTTTAAATTGAAACTAATTTCCAGAACTCAGGAAAGGTATCAAAATTTTAGTTTTTCAACAAAAATAAATTTATCAATATTTTACGTTGATTTCACCAAATTTTCCTCTCAGATAGGAAAAAAATTCTTTCATCTTCCCTGAATTCCAATGCGAAAAAACACAATCCTCATTTCTACACTCAACAATTAAAATGATCCAAGTCAAGGAAGACATTTGCGTTCCACCCCTGACTTATACCTTCCTAGTCATTGATTGTAAATGGCACGTCTCTGGCACAAGTACCTCTTAAATCCCCTATTACTGGTATCAATTTTAGTCACACAATTTTTCCATGCCTCTTCCCATTCAACACTACTAGATGTCATACCACTAAAATGTAATAAAACCTCCCTAATTAGATGTATTTTATTACTATCAAATTGTTTTTTTCCCATTTTACCATTAACATTACACAATATTCTCTCTTCTGGTGTAAACAATAATTTCATGAGATCACAGGCAAGATGATCCATTGGTCGTGATGATGCCCATGTTTCAATAATACTTGGTGCTGGTAGTAATTCAGCGTGTGGTAATTGCTGATAAGGATAACGTAAAGTATTAACATCATTGAATCCACTTAGTCCAGTGATTGTTGATAAACCAGTTAATTCGTCAGACGAGTCTCTACCATCTGTCACAATACATCATTGTTTTGTGCTAATTTATGACCTAATTTTTTTTTATCTTTTTTTTTTTGAACAACACATAGACGGAAAAACGGGATAAATTACTTAAATACGTGAAGATTGACAGGTATTTTTATGAAATAATTAACAATAAAGCTATCAAAGTGCAGGATGATTCTGTGATAATATTAGGAGCTTTGGAGTAATTTATGGATTAAATTAAAATTTAAATTATAATTTTTAAATGAATTCGGTCAATTTTTAAGAAAAAAGAACGAACCTTGCGCCTCGTTTGAAGTGTCAGGGTCCAGTTTGCTCGGCTCAGGATCTGGGGACGTGTCCTTTTGGAGCTCCTCCATCGTAACTTCGAATGGCTCTACCTAAATTAATTAGTCTTTTAGTATTGCAGAAAAAATTTTGAGGTGAATTGCTTGATTTTTGAGGTAAATGGAGTTTTTGAAGAATATCTTGGGATTGAAGAGCGATAGCAAATATTTAATGAGTAGCTTTTTTGAAAGTCTCGCTTCTCGCTATAAAAAAGATACCCACAAATATTCCTTTATCTCCCTTATTTTCCAACATGTTCTCAAGAAACTCAGTGATGAAGAAGAAAAGAAGAATGATTACATTTCACTTCTCATATTCTTTTTGGAATATCTCAAAACCTACGAGAGATGGAGAAATTTTGATAGACTTTTTTTGCAGCTCTCATTTTTCTCTACAAAAATTTCGCTATCTCCCATGTTTTGCCAGAAATTTCTCGAAAACTCATCTCAACACGAAATTAAAAGATTTACCTTCAACTCCAATGGATCATAAAATGGATTTGCCATAGTTTCACCAATCTCAGCATCTTTAACACTTTTATCACTGTTCGATGTTTCACTAGTAATTGATGATGTACAGCCTCTCGAAGAGAGAACACTCTCAAGAATTGAATCTCTCTCTTTAGAAATTTTTTGTTTCTTTCTCTTTGGTGGTTCATCGTTTGGACTCTTGCTTATTTTATCAACCAATTTTTTCTCAAAATCACCAAATTCAGTGTACGAATTATCAGTTAATGCATCATTACCAGATAATCCACGTATTTGTAGTGTTTCTGCTGCTTTCAATAATGCTGGTAAATTTTTTTGTTCAATATTGACTTGACCTTTGTAAATGAATATTAAGAGTGCCTCGAGTTCACTGAAGTGCACGTCTTGGAATACTATTACTGGATGTTTGCATGGATTTGTCTGAAAAACATTATCAATTAATTTTTCTAATTGAAATGAAAAAAAAAAAAACAAATTCAATTTTGTAAATAACTCGTAAAATATTGACCTTAGGAGAATTTATCAAGAAACCTTTTTCTCAGAGAATTTAATTCTCTACAAAAAAGATCTCCTGTAAAATTTTTGTAGAATTACTCATTCTAGAAATATTTACACATTTATAAAAATATAATTTTTAATAAAATTCTCCTGATTTTATCGAATAATTCAATGGAATAATTTACCTGAAAAACTTTTTTAAAAAAAGGACTGCTAGCTGACAAAATGACTTTGTGTGCAGTTAGACACTGTCCATCACTAGCAAGTGTGACATCAACGAGTCCCTCCTCCTCCCAGAGGCTCTCGAAGCTACTTGCAATATTGTTCAAAAAACTGTTCCACTTTAAGCATATTTGATTTGACATGATGATTTACTTGTAATGTAATAAGATTTCACTGAATTAACATACAAATCGAGGCACACTCAGACTCTTTCTCGTCTCCAAACTATCGTTATTGGTCTTTCTTTGCCTTTTAATGTCCAATAATTTTTTTCCTGATCAATGACAACAGACACTGGAAGGAAATAAACACTAATAAACACACAATGTTGTAGTTATCACCATAATGGCGTTTCACACGATTCCTCAATGCAATAATCCTAACAACACAAATAGCACTAACTTTTGTTAAAGTTTTCTGGTTCACTGTATTATCTTTGGAGTTGGAGAAATGTCACTAGACCGAGATTACCGACTTTTTCAATATTTTCCTATCGTTTTCATTGATCATCTTTTGATCTAAGAGAGATAGGGAAATTTTGCTGGAGACATTTCTTGTAGAAAAGAAACAGAGCTACAAAAAAGAACTCTACAAAAGTCGCTCTCTTGGATTCCGAGATACTCTCTAAAAACGAAACAACAAAAATTCAATGTCACAATAACAAATTTAGTTCAATTAAAGAATTCTAGTGCTTTATTTTGACAATATCTCAAGGTACGGCCTCATGCAGGCGTTTTTGACGCTAGCGTCAGCGTCAAATCGGGTCACGTGACAAAATTTTGAATTTCCTGCTGCTTAAAAAAGTTTAGCGATAAGTCGCAGCGTCAAACCGCAACGTCAACATGGCTGTTTACAGGAGTTAAGCGTCAGTAGATGATAAAAATAGCAATTATTGTCTGAATCCATATTTTTATCATTTAATAAAACATTTTTCAATGTTTACCTCATCTGAAATCATTATTTTTAATACTTTATGACGACAATATTGACGCTCTTTTTCCGGCGATGAAGCTCAGATTATTGAGCTTTTCCGCTGCTTGTCGCTACATTTTCTTGGAGCAGCGGGAAATTTGAAATGCTGTCACGTGACCCGATTTGACGCTGTCGCTAGCGTCAAAAACGCCTGCATGAGGCCGTACCTTCATGGCGTTTTCGATTTTCTCAGTTCTACACCGGGGCAGTGTAGAACTAACCTTACCCTAGTGTTTTTACAGTGGTGGCAATTCAAAAGTTCTAAGCTGTTGAAAAAAAATACATTTGGTGGAAAAAATGAATAATAATAAAGAATAAACGGTGGATCATAATAAATTGCGCAAACTTTTAATTTATGAATTGATGGATTCATCAGAGTCGAGCAGTTTACTCGGCTTTCACAATATTCAAGAAAAAGAGTTCGACAAACCGTTATGTATTGCAGTAACCAGACATTTGAAAATCTAGTGAGAAAACTCGGGTAAGGTTAGTTCTACACTGCCCCGGTGTAAAATTGTGAAAATCGAAAACGCCATCAGGAGTTGTTGGGTTTAGAAGAATTTATCAAGAGACCTTTTTTGTACTTCACGAAATTTTCTACAAAAAAGGTTTCTTGAGGTTTTCTCCTGAACCTGCTATTCTCGGAGATATTCGCAGGAGGATGTACAGGAAGCTTCTCGATGTCTTTCACCACTAGTCACACGTCAAATTTAGTTGAATTTTCCGCCACAACAGTGGCGCCACTACTCACTTACGTCAGGTGTTTCGCGTTTGGAGCACCAGCTGTGTGTGATACAATTTATCCCTTTTTTTTTCTCTTCATCTTTTTTTTCATCAGATAACTCATTAGGATTTGCTTGGGATTCCTCCGAGATAAACTCTGACGTCAGAAGATGATGGACTCCAAGTGTATCTCATATTCAGTGGAACAAGTGACAATTTAATGTGTTGACATGTTGAGAGAGTGTTTATTGTTGTGAATTCATGGAGAGAGTGGAGAAGATTTCGTTTATTTTACACCACCAATGTAGAACATAACCTGATACATTATGGTGAGGTTTTTATTTTTTTTTATTGTTTAGCCAAAAGATGAATGTCCAATTGTCTTTGTGCTTCTTTCTCGTGAAATATCCTTGAAAATAATGGAGATAGCACGATTTTTGTGGAAACCTTGTTAGTAGCTTCCATTTTCCTCTACAAAAAGGTCATAATGCAAATTTCCCTATCTCCTTTAATTTTCAAGAAGATAACTTGAAGAGACTGATTGAAAAATAGAATTCTCATTTCATTTTTTCACTGCATTGATTATAATATCAATGGAAATGATTTTGGAAAATCCAAAAAAAAATCATGATCCTGAAAATTGCTAACATCTGACAATTTTTTCTTCCTGAAAGAATAAATCAAAAAAGAATAAAAAATATGTACACGTAAAAAATTTAAAAAACTATTTGTGCAAATTTTTTAAATATTTTTCCTATAGTAATTTATTTGTTTAAAAAAAATTCTAAAAATGTTCGATGTTTGTTAATTTCATTGCAATAACAAATCATCAGTTGTAATCCTTTATTGATTTTTTTTCCATTTTTCCTGGTAAATAATTAGGCAACTCAAGAAGAAGATTACACAAAAAGTGATGAATTCGATACATCCGATGAGAATGAAAGGCCGTCCGGTGAGAGATGGGCACCAGTTGGTGCCAATGATGGAGACAGTGATTTCACTGATGATTACAAGTGTTCTGACAATATGGAGAGGTAACTTGTAATTCTTTTTTTTTTTGTTTCATTATTTTTGATAATTAATGGGTTAATGCATGGTTCTAATGACTAGTAGTGTTGGGTGGATTAGATGGTTTTTTTAACTAACATCTGGTGAATTTGGCAGTATTACTTACAATATGGACAGGCTTAAACTGCTCGAGGAGGAACAGGAAATGCTCAATTCATCATTAATAGCACTAACTACACATTTTGCCCAGGTAGAATTGATATAACTCATAATTTTAACAATAGTTTAATTCAATTATTCGGTGAAATGGGATTTTTTTTATCAAGTTTTATAGAATATCTTGTGAAATAATGACGATAGGGAAATCTTTGTAAAAATCTGAGCTACAAAAAAATTTTTACAAAAAAATTTCTATCCCCCTTAATTTCTGAGATATTGTACAGAAACCGCTCACGAAAAGGAGAAGAAATAATTGAATTTAATTAAAAAGTGGAAAAAGGTATTTAATTTAATAAAATTCTTCAGGTTCAATTTCGACTACGACAAATCGTTGATGCTCCAGCAGATGAGAAGGAAAAACTCCTGAAAGAATTAGAGGAATTTGCGTTCAGAGGAATTCCAGATGTACCAAATACAGTAGCACTGAAGAATCGTTCATCTTCTTCATCAATTTCTCACTGCGAGAATGTAAAAATTAAAGACGATACATCATCTTTCATTCTGATTGGAAGCAGTAGATGGACACACAATAATTAACGCTCTTTTTTCTTTCTAGAATGGTTGCAGCGGTTTTGATGATGAAGTTGAGTCGAAAATAACGCTTCAGAAAACAAAACAGCGGGAATTAATTGAACAGCTAAAAGTACAGTTGGAAGATCTCGAGAAATATGCGTATGAGACTGATGGCCAGGATTTACCCCAAAGTGTTATTTTGGAGCGACAGAATATGATAATTAGTAAGTCACGCTTAAGAATAAGAAAAAACTGAAAAATTCAGTTAATTTCCGATTGTTTCTTAGAGATCTCTGAAACTATCAAGTTGAGAGAAACATGTCAAGAGAACTTTTTTGTAGAGAATTTCATGGGGTACGAAAAAGGTCTCTTCATAAATTCTCCTAAACCTCATCATTCACACAATCTTCTCAAAATGAGCTATACCCGTTCGATCATTGCTCCTCTCACCCCCTATTTTCTTCATGAAAATCTCGATTCATTCCAGACCACCTCAAAGAGAAGCTGAACTTCGACGTCGACGATCTGTGCAAGCTGCCGCTTGACGACCTCCGTTGGCAGGTAGACCATGCTATAAACGAGATAGTCAGTCCCCTCAAGATGAAAGAGCAACTGGTGAATCAATTAAAAACTCAAGTAGCTGATCTAGAGCGTTTCATCCACTATCTCCAGGGTGAAGTGAGCACAGAATCTCTAGCATGCACCTGCGCCTGTCCCGTCCACACATCCGGAATGAGTCATACAGAGAGGTCCAAGCGGAGAGTTCCAATGATTGATAAAAACGACAGTCAAACGAAAACATTGAACACTGTGCGAAAGGTGATAACTCTCCTGCACATTTACCTGATGTCTCAGTTGGGCTGCAGCAGTGAGCGAACCCGGGACAAGAACAAAACGACGTGGAGAGACCTGCGGACACGTTTGGACATTGCTATCGAGCATGTTTTGGAAATAGCCAATGAAAATACGATCAACAATGATGATAACAACGACAACGATGATGACGATGACATGGACATGTACGGCTCCGATTCAGAGTCAACTAAGGAGAAGACGAGTGCTAAATTAACGTCAGCAGTCAGAAAACATCTCGCCGTTTGCATAAAAGACTTGATGGCACATGGCTTGAGCTCTGATGTTAGGTCGAACAGTGTCGTACCATTTGTTGGATGCTTTCCCCAAAAATACAGCACGACTGTCAATCAAATGCATCCATGGGAACTCATCATCAAGTACTACGAGTATAAAAATGGGAGCAGGTACAATTCAACGCCTGCACAAAAATTGTCAGCGAGTTTCAATCTTGAATTAGTGAGTGAACGCATGCTGTCGCCGAAGCAGAGTCTACTTACTACTGTTGGAAATATTATTGCTACGCATACACCGTACAAGAGGAGTTCTAATTCACATTTCAAGGCGTTTATCTGTGCTGCTTTGAAGTTTGTACTTTTTTGGGTTTTTTTTTTGGTGAGGATCGATTTTCTTGGAATTATCTCTGAAATTAGCGGGTTTGGAAAAATTTGGTTGTAGATGCTTTGTTCTCTTAAAATTTCCTTTTTCCCTGTAAATTTCGAGATATTTCAGAAAAACCGATCACATCTTGGAATTGATATTATTCAGGTGATTTACCAGTTTTTAATCATTTCAGTGCCAATAAATTGGTTCCATGGCTCAGACTTATACTCCAGTGTCAGTATTTATTGGAGAATCATTATATGTCCTGGAGTTATGTTGTTAAAACAGGTAAAACCATCGAGCTCAAACAATGTTCATCTAAATTCAACTAAATTTTTTTTTATTAATAAATTTTGATCTGTTGCAGGCTTTCAAGATGCATTCCATGCACTCGATCGTCTAACAAGTATTCACTTCAATCTTCCTGTTGACCTTGCGGTTCGACAGTTCCAAAATATCAAAGACGCATTCTGATAAATCTCAATAAAAATCAATGGAAAAAAATTGAGAAATAAAACTATTGTAAAGTGTTTAGAGTTTATCAACTGTGTTTGAAGATTGTTACATCACAGAGTTGCAGCTGAAGAATGCTTGGAATGATTCAGCATAAAAAATATATGGATAATCAACTGAAATAACTTTCAACAGTTAATTAATTACAGTGCACCATATATTAACCACGCACATGACAATTAATGGAGAAAAAAACCAAAGAATGAGAAAAAATGATCATTTTATCAATTTTAATTATAATCAAAATTCATTGATTCATGCATTATTTAGCTGAATATCAAAATAGTTAATTGAAGAAAAAATTATTTATCTGTGAGGAAGAAATAATAAAAGAATCTGTAAAATAATCCTAGTTTTATCCAATAATGTAAAGAATTAAATAAACTGTTGATTATTTATGAAAAAAAATGAATCGATTTCCAAGGATTTTTTTCGAAAATCTGAGTCTAATGAAAATAGAGAAACTTTCGTAAGGACCTTTCTTGTAGTGCATAAAATTTTGTAGAAAACAAGTAGTCTCCCATCAGATACGTTATTCCCCATGTCTTCTTTTAAATTTCTGCCAGTGCATTAGCAGTGTGGTTCCAAATGGTAGTTCCTAAATTTTATCTCAATTACTTTTGTATCGTCTTAAGTTAAAAGGCTAGATTTACGCTGTATAATAACTATTTGTCCTACGAAGAAAAGTATGGATTCATTCTGGAAAAAAAAAGTGATAGAAAGAAATAATATTAGTTTAAAATTTATTTTATCTTTTTCTATAGGACATTAATTTGATTAAATCTGATATTTTACCAAAATTTCAGGTCTCTAACTGATTTCGTTCTAGAGTAATGGAGAGTCGGAGGGATACATAGAAAGACCTACATACATACATGTCAACATTTTTTGTGGCTATCATTTCTCGATGTTTTCGACTATTTTAAGCCATTTCCGAAGAATACTGGATTTTCGAAAAAAAAAAATACAAAAACAAAGCTTCTATTTGGAAGCAAAAAAGTGGAACATACACATTTCTAAACCCAGCCATTTCTAAAATATCCCGAGTTTAATCTGATAAACCGAAGAATTCTTTGATTCAACTTCAACTTTATGAAGTTTTTTCGATTGAACGGAAAAAAAATATAATCAATTCTTCCGCGCATGCCTCTGCATCCTGGGCGTCTGTCTGGGCGTCTGCCTGGACCACTGCTTACCATCAGAGTACCCAGAATAAATAAAATAAGATTGAAAAAAAAAGAAGAGTAATCCCCTCCCCTTAATATCCATTTAAACAGACAACAAGTTGTTCAGTACGAAAATTTTTCTACATCCGTTCATTAAATTTATACATAAGTGTGTCTCTATGCATCACAAATTGTCAATTAATATTATATAGGCCACCATGAACTCATAATAAAACTTAATAAAGTTTAATACATTGACACTGTTCAAACTACTTGTTTCATTGAATTGAATCTAGTTTCACTGGGGATTTATACTCGATCGGATTGTTAAAAAAATAAATTGTGAAACTCTTTTTTTCAAAAGGAATCATTTGTAATTCATTTTATCGTAAAAATTTTGGATAATAGTTTCAGATAGATTTTTTCAAATTAATTAATTATCAAAATGAATCATTTGGCTGTGATTATAACGCTGATGCTTCAGGCAACAGTTGCACTTTCTGGGGTGAGTTTATGAATGGAAATACAATGTCTATGTTCAATTGTCGAGTTAGAGAGGAAATGAATAGTTACGGCCAGTAATTTTTTTTTTCTTCAATTTTAAAATTGATATGAAGAATTTTAGTGACGAAGTGAAAAAAAAATTGTTTGAAAAATCAGGTGGAGATTTCAATGTTAAAATATCTTTGAAGTGAGTAAACTTGGTGAGAAATGTCAAGGAACCTTTTTCATAGAAAATTTTACAGACTACAAAAAAGGTTTCCAGATAAATTCTTTTAAACCCACTGGTTTTAGAGATATTCTTTTAAAAAACTGTAAAACTCAGTTTTCTCCCATTGAAGTCGATAAATTGAGTAGATTCGTCACTTTCCCTCCGAATTACATACACAAAAAAAATCAATAATTCCTATCCAATAATCATTCAATCTCTGCTCTTGACGTCAACTATTGAAATTCAATTTTTGAAATCTAAACTAATAATAAAAATTTGATACTATTTCTCAGCCAGTTGGACGTCCCTTTTTTATATCAGATGAAATAATTGCTGGAGCAGCAACTGTTGTCAATGCATGCCAAACTGAACATGGTGTGGCTACAGGTAATTGTTGCATTTACATATCGATCCAATTTTTTTCCGATTTTTTTATCCTCTCGGTAATTACTATTTAATTCCCTGGAAAACTAAGAACCTTTTTTTTTCAATTATTTTTTCATCAATAATAACTAATTGTTGAGGATTATTAATTTATGGAAAATTCTGCAGCTGACATTGAAGCCGTGAGGAATGGTACATGGCCAAACTCTAGACCTCTGAAGGTAATAATTAATTCTTTTAATTAATCAAGTGGAGCAAAGGGATTGAATTTCCCTGCGCAACGAGATTTTTCAATATATATCTCGAAATCTAAAAGAGATAGGAAATTTTTTGTAATTTCCTTCTCTGTAGCTCTGACTTTCCTCTACAAAAGGTTTTTTACAAATATTTCTTTAGTTGCCTTAATTTTCAGAGTTCTGTTTCCAAATATCTCTGGAACGTTGAACTTAGGGAAATTTATAAGAAAATTTTTTTTGTAGGAAATGAAATTCGCTACAAAAAAAGTCCGGGAGTTCTTTTTCCTGAACCTACACGTTTCCAATATATTTGCAAATATTTCCAAACTCTTCTCTTTTTTTCGTTAACACTAATAACTTTTCCCTTGATTCAAGTGCTACATGTATTGTTTATGGGAGCAATTTGGCCTAGTTGATGACAAACGAGAGTTAAATCTCAATGGGATGCTCACGTTTTTCCATAGAATACCGGCCTACAGGGCTGAAGTTCAGAGAGCAGTAAGAGAGTGCAAGGAGATCGGTAAATACTTGGGTATTTATTAATTAATTTATTATTTTCCTTAAGTTCCTCTTTTTTTGAGTGTCCTCGGATCGCCAGAATCGATCAAATATCATTGAATCACTTTTCATTTTATTTTTCAGGTAACGGAGACAACTGCCAATATGCATACACATTCAATATGTGTTATGCTAAAATATCACCGCGGGTTTGTATCTGAAAAATATTGCGTTTTCAGTTTTTATGTAAAATATATCTCGGAAACTGAGGAAGACACGCAAATTTTTTTGGGAAAGCTTTTTATTGAAAAAAATTAGAACTAAAAAAAATTGCAAGATTCGTAAAAATTCCTTTATATCTTATGGGGGAAGGTGGGGTAAGAAGGACATGAGGGGTAAAAAAGGATATCATCAAACTCAAAATTAGTAAAAAGATTTGAGATAGATTTTTTTCTAAGGATTTCAGTGGAAAGTTGAAAAAATTTCCGTTAAAAAATATAAGTCAAAATTCATTTTTAAGAATTTTTTGAAACTTCGAGTTTTTTAGCCAAAATTGAAAATTTTTACTTTTCCCGGAATATCTCCGGATCTCTTGATTGGAGCAGCTTAGGATCGATCTGAAATGGAAGGTGAAATCACTTGCCATTAATTTACGTAGTTTCGAGAAATTATTGATTTCTGAAGATGCATAAATTGATGGCAAATGATTCCATCTGTCATTCAAGATAGGTCCCAGGTACGATGGAAAGGACCGAAGATATCCCCGAAAAAGTGAGAACTTTCAAATAATTCTAAAGAATCAATGCTGACAACTGTAATATAATCGTTGGAAAAAATCTATCTCGAACAGTTTCATTGAAATTCCTACTTTATCCCACTTCCCCCGAATTTCCGAGATATTTTCAAAAACTGTTCTCTAAAATTTTAAAAACCAAATTCTTTACTGAAATAATTTTTTCATGATTTCTCTTCTTTCAGACTTACTATTTATTCTAATTACCAGTGAACTGCCAACAACTGAATTCATCTCAATGTGATTACGTAAAAAAAGCACAATTAATGAATTGATTCGCCGAATATACTCAATTAATATATTTAAAAAAACTCAATTATTCGAAGGAACGAAAATACAATCATAAATGGAAATTTTTCGATAAACGTGTATGTTTGATGGTACATTATTAATAAAAATAAACAAATGACGTATGAATTTCTTTTTGTCTTAAATATTCCTTGAAAAATCATGGTACAAGTGGAAAATCACAGCTGCAAATAATGAAGGATAATGAGAATTGGAGAAGAAAAAAGTGTCACTATTATTCAACGCTTTGCGTGTCATTTTTTTTCCTCAATCACAGCATCACGAACATCCTATGATAATTTTTCTCGATTTTATGAGCATTTTCGATATAAAATGCGACGATTATTCTCAATGAAGTGTCAGTTACTTTCCCGCTATCAAGGCTTACTTGCTCTCTAAACGTTTCAAAGGAATTTCAATGAAAATGGGCAAGAGTATTATCAGTGCTGTTATATTTCTCTGCCTCGTCAGCTACATTTCTGCTGGGGTAAGTCTTTAAATCTCTATTTTTGCATTGATATTCACAAATTCCTTGCTTTCCTCGTTCAGTGATCGAACGAAGTGTGGGAGTAATCACTCCGGAAATCTGTGGTCACTAAACTTCAAATTGTAGAAATTCAAAGATTCTCGAATTCTCAGCAGACTTCATGAAAATTCATGAGATTTCTTGAAATCCATGAAAATTGAACGTATTTCTGATAATTTCATAGATTTCTTTGAAAATCCAAAAGATTCCAGGGGATAGCAGAAACAGCGATGCATAAATTGTCGTCCTAGTGTGAAATGGGCGTAACAAAATCGGGAACATGTACTATTTACGCCTGTTTCACTCTAGGACGACGAAGTAGTAAAATAATAAGAAAATTTGATTGAAATAATGCGCTCCCGTATCACCATGTGAATATCTTGAAATCTTGATGATACTGAATAATAGCGGACATTTGCCATTTTTTATTTTATTCTCTTGACAAATAAATTTTGGAAAAAAGTGAAAAATATGCACATATAAAAATTTAAAAAACCTATAAGTACACATTATTAAAATATTTCTTCATAATAGTTCATTTACTTAAAGAAAATCAAAAATATTGTCACATGGGTGCTAATTTTTTTATCAGAAATCTTCTATGACTTTTCTCAAATCCACAAATCAACTTTTCATACATTGTCACTATTTATTGTAGATGCAATTTCAAAGATTTTACGGATTTCAAAGATTCCATGAAATTTCCATCGAATTTCTCTAGTTTATTGGTGATTTCAAAATTTCTTCCCACATTTTATAAGATCTAGGAAATTCAACAATTTCAGGAATCTTTGCAAGAATTTTGAAAATCTCGTAAGATTTCTGATTTGAATGGACACCAGTTTTACAAGTGATTAGCCCCTCGGAATGAAAGTTCTTTCGAAATATCTCGAAAACTATAAGAGATGGAAAATTCTTTGAAGAGACCTTTTTAATGGGAGTGGAAGAAAGTTAAAAAAGGTTTCTGCAAAATTGCTTCATCTCTCTCAGTTCCCGAGTTAACTCAAGTTTTATCACTCAACTAATCAATTCAATTGATCCAATTTACTCAATTCTCAGCCAATTCCAGAGGAGTTTGTCGAGGTAGCACCAGAAATTCGTAAAACTTGTGTAGCTGAGACTGGCGTTGACATTGGTAAATAAATTACATAATTAATTCATCGATTAGTTGAGAGACTGTGATAAGCTGCCGAATTCTGCAGTTTTCCATAAATACCTTTGGAATCTTTGAGTTTGGGAGAATTTCGTCAAAAGAGTTTTTTTTTTGTAGAAGATTAGATACTGAAGGGAAATGTACTCCCAAACCCTTCTATTCTGGAGACATTAATGGAGACATTCTACAATTTTACAAATAAATTTCTATTTTTTAAAACCATTGAAAATCTTGATAAAATTATACAGCACTCATTGAACGCGCTGGAAAGGGAGATTTTGATGAGGATCCCAAACTGAAGTGTTACCTGAAGTGTCTATTTGATCAATTCAGATTGGTGAGTAATGAAAACGTAAAAGAGATTGATCAATATTAGTGAAAAGATAAAAAGAAATGATTGAATAGAAGAAATGATCAGAATTATACTGTGAATATCTCTGAAACTAGTAAATTTAGATGAAAATGTCAGGGGACCTTCCTTGTAGAGAACTCAGAGAGCTACAGAATAGGTCTCTTGGGGAATTCCTGTAAATCTAATAGTTTTTGAGATATCACTCATCAAGAAGAAAATTGAATTTCACTGTTTCTTATGTTTGAATCATAAAAATTTGCCTTAGATCTCTTCCAAGGGATTTAATTTCGATGCGATGGTAAAAGTTGCACCACCATCCATGAAACATATATCTATCAAACTCGGCGATCTCTGCAAGGACATAAGTGAGTAAATTTTATCCGAGAATTTTAATAATTTCATTGAATTCCTCAATTGTGTGAAAAATAAAAATCTTCTTTCTTCCTTCAATTACAGAGGGAAAGGATGGTGACATTTGCGATTTAGGTTTCCAAATGTCAAAATGCTTCTACAAGAATTTCCCAGAGGTAATTTGATCAAATTTTGATAGCATAACTAAAAACTCGAATCTAATGGAGAACCTACATAGATTCTCTGTGCACGTCTTTGGAACGATGGACTTATGGAAAAATGTCAAGAGAGCTTAATTGTAGAGAATTTCAAGATCTACAAAAAAGGTTTCTTGTTATATTCCTCTCAGTCTCACCGTTCCCGAGATATTTCTAACATGAACCATCACAACTTCACTAATGATTTAATTCTCTTCTTTCAGGAATACTTCATCATGTAAAAAAAAAAACTGCAATCAACTTACGTATTAGATACAATTAGATGGCTTTATTTCTCCTCAATGTACAACGAATTACAAATTACAATATTCGTAAATTGATATTTACAATGAAATAAAAACTTTGTTCAACCCACGCATTCATCAATTAATCTAAAAATCTCTACGCCTTTCTCGGTTTAGTCTTTCTTTTATTGATATTCATAATCTGTTCAACTATGATATCATCAGCCCTTGGATCAATGGGAATGCTCTGTACAACTGGGCTCCTCTGGACGGGTCCTGGCTTCGACCACTGTTCAACAGTGAAGCTCAGCCAGTTCCACAGTTTCTCTCTGTTCAAAAATGCAATTGCTACAATAGTAATCAGCGGAAGTGCGATAACGGAGCTCTGGTTCATCTCGCCCTGATCGACCTTGCGCTCAGCGTTGAATCCTAGTGTGAGCGCCTTGAACGAGGTATTCGCCTCAAAGTAGCTGGGAATGATTTTGTACCTGTACAACGACGAAGAGAGTGATGAATCGAGTTGTACAAAGTACTTCTTACCGTTAGACTGTAGCGATGGGAAGTGCAGCAGAAATCCCGGATTGTTCTGCTGATTGAACTTGTTCGATTGTTGTGGATCAATTTTCACCGTGTGGATGGGTGAATCTGGCTGATCCTCTCTGCAGAGCTTGACCCTCAGCGTCTTGTAGTGTTCCGGCTGTTCGGCAACAATGTGCACGGAAACATCGGTCCTCGGAATCGGATGGAATGCAATAAACCTGAGTCCTTCGACGTCTTTATCAACCACATCAATCACCAGTGCCTCTGGCGAGGCTCTGTAAACCTGCGAATTCGTCTGGAACTCGTTGTTCTTCAGCTTGATCGAGTAGATACATCCCGGTTCTAGTCCCCGGATTCTGAACCTGCCATTCTCCTCGCTAGTCGCTTCTTCCTGGAGACTCTGACACGAAATTGTCGGTGAATTCTTAGCAACGCCGCCGTTGCCCTTAGCTTCAACGATCAGTCCTGGCTCAGGCTCGCCATTTAACGACGTGATGATACCCCACGCTGAAAAAGCGACGCGTTTAGCCAGCAGTTTAATCCTCACAGTCGCACCCTCAGTCACTTTGATGATCTTCGAGGGCGGATCGAACCTATACTCCTTCATCATTGCTCTCAGATAATATTCCCCAGGCGACAGCGAGTTGAAGACCAATTGTCCTAGTTGTCCCGTTACACTGTTCTTCCTGTAGCCACCCTGTCCCCCTGACAGCGACAAAAGAACTCCCTGCAGAGCATTGTCATCAGCGCTATCAACGACATCAACAACGATCTCCGCGAGTTTCTCAGCGTGGAACACGCCGTTGTCTGGTTCTTGACTAATAGAAAAGCCGACCTTCTCCGCAGTCACTGTGTACTCAATGCTACCATCTAGAGGCCCAATCCTATACGCTCCATCTGCCTGAGTGACCAGAGTGTGCACTGGTGCTTCCTTATCCTTTCCGAATATCTTGACAGTCACTCCCTCAAGTGGCGGCGATAGTCTCCCACTGATGATTCTCCCAATCTGTCCACTGAAAACAGCCGCCTCATTGTTGCAGTCGTTTGTCCCAGTGATCTTCATCGACGGTGGACTGAACAGAATGATATCAGACTGCGGAGTTATCACGTACGTGCTATCGACATTTGCATTGAATTCAAAGACGTAATGATTCTCCTTCCCTCTCACCAGTTTAACCGCTGCGAAAATCGTTTTATCACCCGACTCAATCTTCACCTTCACGTCATCGACGTCAGTCGATGAGGACACGACTATTTTACCCCGATGCCTGTGCTCATTCGACGTCAGAATTATCGGATTCCTATTGCTAGTGTCCCAGGTATAGTCTTTTCCGTAAACGTGACAACTCTTCGGTGTGAATTTGTAAATCCCCGGCGTCGTAACGCAGTGTCTCGTGCTGCCCATTGGCAGTGTCAGGGCGATTTTCTTCGACTTGCCTGGATCATAAAACTCTACCGCTGAATCATGAGAAGAGATGAAGGTGACAGTGAATCCGGTCTGTTTGAATACTGGAGCAATGGCTTTCTCTGAAGTTACTGACACCTGTTGAACCGGGTTCTCCCAACAGAAGACATCAGTGTCGATCAGCACCTCGTAGTGACCAGGTAGAACCTCTGTGAATTCGTATTTACCACCTACAGCTTGAATTGTTTTTACCGTTGAACCGTCCAGGACCTTCAGGGTCACCGAGGCACTCTCGCATTCAGATGCTTCGCTCAGACACTTGATGCTTCCCGACAGCACTGCCTTAAGTTGAAGGAAATTGACGCTGCTAACTGGTCTACCAACAACATCAATCGTCTGCTGGAGCGGGAAGAACTGGAGTCCTTTGGTTTTCTCATCGTTATTAACAACAACGCTGAACTGATACTTTCCCGGCGACAAGTAATGACAATAATCACCGGTTTTTGGGTCAGTGTCGATCTCCCGGTGGAATGTAGCATCAGAATTCTCGATTATAACTTTTCGGTGATGGATTGTGCCTTTTGATGAAAGTTTGACGTTACCACAGACTTTGTAGGACGACGGTGATGCAACTGGTAGCTCCGGAGTGCTCGCCGAAATCTTCACGTTGATATCATCGAACTTGACGTCATTGGCCTGGATCTTTAGTGTGTAGTGGCCACTCTTCATCTTGTCAATAGAGTAATGGCCGTTTTGATCGGCCACTGCTACTTGTTTACCGCCAATGAAGACTTTGGCGTTAGCCAAGGGAGTTTTTTCCGTTTTTGACAGGAGAATAATTCCGCTGACTGTAAAACCAGTGACTCTGAAGCTTTCAGCAAGATTCATACTGCTGTGGGAGACGGTGAACGATAGTTCAGGCGGCTGAACGTGGAATTTTGTGGCGACACCGGCATAATGAGGGACGAGACGATAATTGCCGTTCGTTACTGCGGGAAATTTGAATTTTCCGGAGCTGTCAGACTTGACTTGGCAGAGAGGCTTGCCCCAGGAAGGATCGTCATCGAGTTCCAGGGACTGTGGGACGGTCGAGCAGTCCTTGAACTTCCCATCACCGAAGAGAATGAAGGAGACACCTGAGACTGGCTGGTCGTCCTCACTTATCACTCTGCCATTAATGTCGTAGCCAAAAACTATCAGACTGTTGTCAGGAAGTTCGGTGTTTCCCTCTTTCACTGTCACTTCGATTGTATTCTTCTCCATTTTCCAGACCGGGTGGCTGGCTAGGAGAACGTATTTACCTGGTTGGATCGGTGTGAAGGAGAATACACCACCTGATGAGGTTGTTGTTGTGCCAATTACATTTTCATTCCCAATTTTTTCTGTGTAGAGGGTCACGGTGATTCCGGGTGGACCCTGGGGATTTTGGGCAGGGGTATTTGCGCTGATGACTCTGCCGGCAATGCCGAAGCCCTTGAAGGTAAAATTGATGTCTTTACCTTGGCTGCATATATCGGTTGAACCGTCAACGTCCAGGGAGACTTCTGTTGGCTCGAAACTCCAGCCACGCGGTGGAGATATCTGTTTTTTGAGGAGGAATCAGTAATGAAAAAGAGTAAACAAGAGCAATCAACTTATCATTTTTTATTATTTTTGATGTAATATATCGACAAATAGTCGAGATAGTACTATTCTTGTGGAGACTTTCTTTTTACTGGAAATGTAGAGCTACTGAAAAGACCATTACGAAAATTTCGCTATCTCGGTTTAAATTCAGTTAGGATTGATTCAAGAATATTTCGGAAACGAGTGGATTTACGAGAATTCAGCATGAGTCTTCCTTTTACAGACCAGAAATTCGCTACAGAAAAAGTTCTCTTTTGCAATTTTTCGATGAATCCACTCATTCTCAAAATAATTGCAAAATAATATACATGATAAAAATGGATGCATACGCTTTCACTAGTTTATTCCGGAATTAGTTGGGCATTAGTGGTAATCCGATTTTAAATTGAGGGCAGGGTTGTTACCTTGAGAATGTACTCGCCCTTATCATAGAGGGGGAGGAAGTAGTAGCCGTTGTTCGGGGCACACTCAGTTTCGTCCTTCAAACTTCCGGTTTTTGTGTAACTGAAATTTGGAATTAATCATAAATTTCAGACAGTTTCTACAAAATATCTCGAAGTCTATGGGAGATAGACACTTTTTTTGTAGAGGAAAAGTAGAGCTATAAAAAAGGTATCTACAAAAATTTCTCCATATTCTTCAGACTTCGTAATATTTCCCAACAATCTATAGGAGAAATGAATTCATCTATTTGTTTTTAGCAAAATGCCTAATTTCTAAATTCTATAAAATTGGTATTGATCACTAATTAATTTCTTTAATTGAAAAGAAAACCAATCAATTCACAACGACGCAAAACCTTCAAGCAAACATCTTTAAAACTTAGCCCTTGTGGATTTCCCTAAAAAAAAGTTTCAATTGCCTTAAAAATCCAATAACTGAAATTCAAATTTTTTAAAGATTTAATTCATCATTTTGACTACGTGTCGAAAGGTGTGACATGCAAATTTGTGCTTTCGAATTATTAATTCAAGCAACAATAAAAAGACGATAGGTACCATATAGACACCAATGACAATAAAAAAAAAAATTATCCATAGAAAAATGTAAACACTCACAGTTTTATGTGAACTTTGGAATAATCGATGCTCGCGTGACTCTTGATGAATCCTCCACATCCCAGGATTTCCTCAGAAAGCAATCCTTGAATCAATGAGGATAAACTGGTGATGAAAATCACCAGATTGTGTACTTCCATTCTCAATTTATTGCTTTTTTGCTTCAAAATTCTTTGAACATATTATAAATTAATTTTTCCTTATAATTGACGAGTTTATTGGGAGGAATGAGACATAACGAGTGATACGAGTGATTGCTACGTGTGATGACGGTGATGACGATTCTCTAACCTCGAATTGAACTCCGCCATTTTGAAAACTCGGATCACGGAGGATAGAAGAGATCTCTTCTATCCTCCATGACTCGAATTTTGTATCTCGAATTGGAAATTTTCATGCTCATGAATCGATTCTTATATCTGAGTTCGTAAGAATGCCGCCAGATAGCACATGCATAAGAGTCCAAGGGTAGAGCTCTGCCAAAAGGGGTAATTGGTGAGGGTTGGGGTTACATTAAGGAGTATGATCGAGGGAGTGGGGGAAACGGTGGTGGGGATGGGCTCGGGAGGTTGCGGGGCTCTCCCCTGTTTCTCTTATTGGCTGGCTGTGGCGTTCATGAGAGCAGAAAATGGCGAGAAAAGAAGCATTAAATGAAATAATTTGAATTTCAATTGGATTTTTCTTCTCAGGATGGATGGATGCATAGTATTTTGAAAATATTGTCAAGTTACTACACTATCCATCTTTCTTATGCATAGTCATTTTTCATACTACGCAAACTTGAACATTTAACATTTATTTAATTTATGGCCGTAACCCCTATTCCTCCGTAAGAGCCCATGTATTTTCTGCCAATTTTCAATAATTTTTTTCTTTCTTATATGCATGGATAGCTCTACCCCGGACTTTTTACAACAAAATTCTTCGAAGAATAATCTAGCTATAGAAAAATTTTGACGCCCCAAATCGAAAATTGTTGTCATGTTTAGCATCCCTAATTTATGACCGTAACCCCTATTTCTCCACAAGAAACCATGTATTTTCTGTCAATTTTCAATAATTTTTTTCTTTCTTATATGCATGGATAGCTACCTCGGATTTTTTACAATAAAATTCTCCGAGGAATAATCTAACTATAAAAAAATTTTGATGCCCTAAATCGAAAATTTTTGTCATGATCATACATCCTTAACCACAGTGAAAATGACAGAATGGGAAAGTTCAGGAGAAAAAGTGTCTAACTACTAATTTGACTGGAGATAATGTACTGAAGAATGTTTCAAAACCAGTGAAATTGATAGTACGAATCTTGCGTAGGAGAAATAATTCATTTACAGAATTCATGTATTGCTTGAAAGAAATAAATTGATGATAAGACAAATGGAGGATGTTCGTCCCTTCGAATTTTTTTTTCCCTAAGTTATAGTTATTTCGCAGAAGAAATAGTGCAAAAATTTTTGCCAGAATTATTCATTGAGCAAATGAATATATGACGCAATATTCATTTGCCAAAATGATTAGTTTTCCGATAATACTATCTTTGAGAATGGAAAAGTATGGGAAAAGAGTGATAATTCGAAAAAATAAATATCAGCTAGTTATTTCCGAAATTCATTAATCTAGGAATTAAATTTGAGATGAATGAGTATTAATAGGATAATTAATCTTCACCTCATCACTATTTTTCGAATCAATTTTAGTGCGATTATATTTTAGGGAGGATGGAGATTTGCCCGAAAATTTTATTTGGCACATGCATGGAATTCCTTCTTCTATCGATATATCGATAGAAGAAGGAGCTATAGCTGATAAGTACAAAGATTTAAAAAAATTGGTAAGAAAACAAACGTTATTTATTAATACTCAAGAAGCTGCTAGTCATGGAGTTGCTCCTCAAGGGCTCTTCTGCTACCCATTCATTTGCTCAATGGATAATTCCGGCAAAAATTTATTGCACTATTTCTTTGCCGAAATAACTATAAGTAGGGAAAAAAGAAATTCGGAAAGACATACATTTTCCATTTTTCCTATCATCAATTTATTTCTTTCAAACAATACATAAATTCTGTAAATATTTCATACGCACCCCTCTCATCTGAATTTTTGCCACCTCCCTCCCGATTTGCGAGCGCCACTGATCACTATTAGAGCCATGCTACATAAGACGCAGGCGCAGCGTAAGCGCAGTGTTATGCGTTACCACGTGAATTCATTTAATTTGAAAATAATTCAAATGACTTTTGCCAAAATTTCAAAATTTTATTTTATTCCAAGCTGATTGAAGATGCAAGAAGAAGAATGGATTCCAATAGATTATCACTATTTATGTATGGTTGGATTTAACTTAATTCATTATTTCTCATATTTTATATCTATATCATGAATAAAAAATCGTGGTCGTTAGCAGGTTAGACCAATTCACCAAAAAGGAGATTCCTATGGCTTTTATACAAATATTTTATTGGTAAGAAGTGTATTTCATTTGACTCAGTGGTAGGAGAAGGCTCAAGAAGCATAGGAAAAATTGAACAAAAATAATCATTTGAGCAAATTTGAATTATTGAAGATTAACATGAGCCTATGAATGCATATGTATTGTACCACCAACATCCAATTGGGGGTAAGAAGGAAATATGTGGCAACGTCACCATTCAAATAACGCGAGTAGACTGTATAAAAATACTGATATTCGGATATCATTCGAAAATACAATATGTATACTGCATGCATACGGCAAGTATACAGCCTGCGACCGGCGCAGATACGGCCTCCAGGTGGCAACTCGGAGGTGCATAACCGGTAAGTGTACTGCACTCATTCGTGTTCTGTCATTGCAATGCTGCCACATTTATTTGTCTTCCCCCCACTTGGATTCTGGCGGTGAAATGGCATGCATTCATAGGCTGATATTATTCATCAATAATTCGAATTTTTAAAAATAATAATTATTTTTTTATTTCCCAATGCTTCTTCAAGTCTCTTCTACCGCTGGCTGGAAGGAAATACACTTTTTACCAGAAACCCTGTATATTATGAAATGATGTGATATGATGGAGGTTTAATTCTTGGATGGAAATTTATCCACTTGTTATATCACATCATGTCATGGGAACAATGTCCAGTCAAATTTTGAGGCACGAAACCTAAAATTGTCATCTTCAAATCCTGTCCGAAGACATTGCCTTTACAATTTTTATAGATCTATGGTTATCTGTAATTATCGCAGAAACTATGAGAAAAAATCTAATGAAATTACCCTGGCTGTGAATACTTATAGAGTACGTCATTTCACATAAGTTCGATCATAATTGGCGGGATATTTAATAACAAAACAAGGTTTGAAGTTATTCATTTCGGAAATTCTATTGTTAATGGCCATTATATTTAGTATATCCGAATCATTCCCATCTCTGCAGTGATGCAGTAAAGCAGTAATGAATAATGAATTCCGATAAGTTGAAGAAAATAGTGACTGCAAGATCAGTAATATTCGAATCTTCAATTGAAGGTCGACACATTCAATTTCATGAAACATTTGATGGTGGAATTGTAGTAATTTGTTTTCGGGTTTCTAATATGACATTTGCTGTAATTTCATCGGAATATTTTTTGAAAATGCCAATAATTCAATCTATGTGCAATTAATTTGAGTGATGATTGATATTTAGTGATAATATGTGCTTTCTCATTGATGATGAGTATTTACTGATATATCAAAACAGAAAGGTAAGTGAGTGATATTATTCTTATTCATATGTGAGATCTATTGATGAATATTCATTTTAATTATATTTCATTCAGTTAAATGTTATGGTCTTATCATTGGATTGGTATCGTCGAAGAAGCAGAGCTGCTTATTTTATCTCATTATTATTATTCTGATCATTAAAATATGATGAATCTATCAGACCACATGAAGAGGCTCATTTTCGATGAGCCTGAGAAAGTGGAAGATGAACATATGCTGAAATTGCGCCAACTTTTCCGAACAGGACTGGGATAGTTATACATGAACAAATTCTGTATGAAATTTAGAATTCATCAATCCTATCAATGAAGAGGAAATACATATTCAAATTCTATTTGGAACTGATGATCAAAGCGTTCGTCATTCTGAACCTGTAATAGGTCATTGGACTTGTACACATAATGAAACAACGTCATCTTGGTATACGATAGCATGAATGTAGGTGGATTACCCCCAAATTCATTGGAATTCCTGAAAATTCTCTATCCTTTCCATCATCGAGTAGAATATGGAACCGTTCAACAAGAGAATTGTATAGATTGTGGAGTTTTCACAATTGTATTCGCTATATCCTTGAGTTTTGATAAAGACCCTGCAAATATTCGATGCAAGAAAAATCGGTTGAGAGGATACTCATATAATCTGTTGATAGATGATATTCATGAAGAGTTTCTGTATGATGAAATAACATCAGACCTCACTGGAATTATAGATGCCCAACAAAAAAAAGAAATTTGAAATATTATGATTTCGCACAAGAGATTGAACAGAGAAAATGTCGAAAATGGAAATACTAAGAAACTTCAGAGGAATACAGATGATAATCATGCACAGTCCACATAAATCACATCGAAAAAAAATACACGATATATGTTGAACAATATCAAAATGAAGAAGAATCAAAGTTATCACTTGGAAATATGTCATATTGACAAATTCTTCAAATTATTCTTGCATAATACAGGAATAGAAATGAAATCCATCTATAATGATGGAGAAATATTCCCTATTGATGAGAAAGAGCACCATATTCAGATTGTTGTAGTTAATCAAAAGATGGAGAAAATATTAGAAAATTATTGGATTTGTTTAAATTAATGTGACGATATTATCCATATATGTGATAGCGAGAATACTCTGGAATTGAGTAGTCATTTGAATGTGTCCCTTCATGAGCTACTTCTCACTAATCCTACAATTATTTACCATACTGTGCAAAAAAAATATGAATATAATAGCGTCTCTGTCACTTATAGCTTTACCATTTCGTTAATTATAAAAGAAAAGATCCTTCGATATTTATCTATGATGAGCTAGAAATTGGAATTTATTCCTTCAAATTATTGAACGATAATCCACACGAACATTTCCCATAAACTTGCAATAATCTTAAAGTTCCACTTATGAAAGAGAATGAGAAAGAAAGGCATCAGAGATTGAAAAATGTAAGTGAGGCATCTATGAAATCGAAGCTGAGTCTAGATGATATATTTGTCCATGAATGTTATATACCCATGGACTATTGCCAGAAGGTGCTACGATTTTTGCACCCGATACTTGCAAAAGCCAATGCACTGTTGTAACGACTTATATTTCTCCGAAAACTTTTAGAATATCGTCATTTGTTTGTTAATAGTTCTCTTTTGAATTTCGGATGGTTATCGCAGTTTTTCAAGTTCACTTTATGGCAAAAATTGTTGAATGAATTATCAATGAATTATCAATTATCAATTATATTTTTCTACAGCAAAATATAATGCATTACAAAATGTACATTGAGAATCTATTTTTCCACAGTAATGAGACATTACCTCTTTTCATTTACATCAATGGTACCAATTAAGAAATTTCTACATTTTTGATATTCTTTTTACATTTTTTCATCACATTCATCATCCGACGAACTCTCATAATCTTGAGAATATTATTCAATCACATGTTTCATTTCATTATATGCCATAGTTTTGTGTTTACGGACTAATCGCCGATGCCCATCTTTTCCCAAATAACTCGGCTTGCTTGACTGATTATCTTGATGGCAAAAAGTGTCACGAATTTCTGACGTGAATTTTTTCATAATTCTGGACCAATCCGAATTCATTGATATTAGAGGAATATTGTTGACTCTAACATTACTGATGATTCGTAATGATTTTTCCCCAATTTGAATATTTTCAACTTTTTAAATGAGATCCATGGAACCTTTAATGGCGGGCGCATCGCGCCCGCAACGCGCTTGTGGAAAGAAATCACAATAAATTTGGATCAATCGAATAAAGCAATGATTTACAGATTAAAGGATTCTTCAGAATAGAGTCGTGATGACGAAGAGAAACAAGTGGAAACTTGCATCATTATCGATATCATTATAGCTTTATCTGCTAATTCATTAGCAAGTCGCTTCCGAATGGATCTCTTTCTCCACTCCATTGAATCGTTTCATATAAATTTCCATTTTTATTCAAATTTAGAAAAAGAAGAGTATTTAATAATTCAATTCAAATTGATATTCGATAATCGTTCGAATTGCTATTCAGTTGCGAATTTTTTTTTTATGTTTTGCGGATATCAATTTATCCATTCAATTTTTATTGTTTCCTTGGTAACCAAGTTTCAATCAGCATTATTCTTGAATTTATTTCTGATGTTGAAAGTGTCAAAAAGAAGGTTGGTGTTCCTAGTTGCCGAATCATTGCGCATATGTTCTTTTTTTTTGATTGCCAAAATGCAGGTGATGGTCGCACCAGCTTTCTCGATCTGTGCTTTCTCGATCACCCCAGATATTTTTCGACAGAAAAATTCAGATTCAAAAATTTTCACGAAAACAGAACTCCCATTCGGAAGCAAAAATTGACCTTTGCGGAAATATCTCCGGTTCTATCAGTCGTAGTGATTTGGGATCGGTCTCAAATGAAAGATGAGATCATTTCTCATCAATTTATATCATTCAAATCTTTATTTTATTGATTTTTCAATTACTCATTGTTAAAAATCCAGGGGATTTTTGGACGTCCACCGAAGTTACTTATCGTGTGGACGTGTTGATGTCGATGATCGTCAATTTAGTGGACTGTATTTAGATAGGCTCGTACTCTCTTCGCCTGGCTGCGGCAGGAAGGGAATACAAGGAGCTGGTTCAGGATTTATCTTGACAATTGCATGCGTGAAATAACGATACGCGACACACGTGATTTATAATAAATCTTGATGGACCAGTCTACAAATGAAATTTTTAACAGTTCTAAGTATGTGGTGCTACTGAGAGATCTGATGGACTCACATGACTTGAGGCAATGTAATGTAATTAAAAACGATAGAGGTCGAATGCTTGACCTTGTATTTAGCTCATTGTCTTGCGAGGTATCAAATGCTGATTACGTTCTCCATAATGTTTCTTCTCATCACCCAGTGCTGACCATAGTCTTTAGGAACGTTGGTAAGTGTGGGCATGGTGTGCACGTAACTGCGGCGAGTGTGACGAAGTATGTTGAGCACAATTATAAATTCTCGACTATTGATCATGAAAGGTTGCATACTGGTCTCAGTGAAGTTGATTGGTCGCTGGCTGCTTGCAAAGATAATGTAAATAAAATGTGTAGTATGTTATATGAGAAATTCTATGAAGTCTTAGACCCACTTGTACCGAAATTTAAGTCTTCTGGTTATATGAGCAGTTATCCTACTTGGTTCACGAAAGAAATAATTGATAATCTGAAATTGAAGGAGAAGCATAGAAAAAAATGGATTAACTCCAAATCAGAGTTTCATAGAGATCAGTATGTATCCTTGCGTCAGTGCTTGGCTGGTGAGATTAAAATTGCATATAAAGATTACATCAAGAGGGTTGAATGTTCGGTGATTAAAGATCCAGCAGTTTTTTGGAAGTATTCTCAGGAACTAAAACATGAACCTCGTATCCCGGTTGTGATGAAATATGGAGGCGAAACAATAGAGCAGCCTGAAAAAATTGTAAATGCATTTGCGGAATGCTTTAGCAGAGTCTATGTACCTATGATGAATGTCGTAGTGAATGAGGATAATGCGTGGGAAATCTTAGGGGACACAGATCAATTCACATACTTGGAAGTTCGAAGCGCAATTTTGTCGCTGCCGAGCAAAAGCACAGCTGGTTTGGACTTTATACCGAATGACGTTGTAAAGAGACATGTTGGTGTATTCGTTTCTCCACTGTTTCAATTATTTAATCAATGTCTGTCATCCGGGATTTTTCCGAATGAATGGAAAAAGGCAAGGATTTGTCCGGTATTCAAGAAAGGGGATAGATCGAGTATTGAGAACTATAGACCAATAGCTGTTCTGTCGACCTTCTCGAAGGTCTTGGAGATGTGTATATTCACCCGTTTAATGTCAATATTTTCATCGCAGTTATCAATTAGTCAGCATGGATTCATACCGAAGAGATCAACAGTGACGAACTTGATTACAATCACTCAGTTTCTAAATAATGCGTTGGCGCAAGGCTTGCAAGTAGATGTGATATATACGGACTTCTCCAAGGCTTTTGATAAGGTTGACATCGGGGTATTGTTGGGTAAATTGGGTAATTTAGGGCTGAGTTCTCGTATGTACAATCTGCTGAAATCCTATCTACAGAACCGATCATGTGTCGTCGGTTGTAACGGACAATTCTCTGAAGTTTTCTATCCAACATCTGGGGTTCCCCAGGGTTCCAACTTGGGTGGTCTGCTATTTGATATTTTTCTTAACGACATATGCAATGACCTTCAATGTAATGTATTGATATATGCTGATGATACTAAACTGTTTCGAGTCATCAAAGATGTGAATGATGCCATGTCGCTACAATGTGACATCCACAAATTTGCGGATTGGTGTAGATTGAATAGACTGGATTTGAATCCAGATAAATGTGTGAAAGTTTCATATGGGAGATTGAGAGATGTCATTGATTTTGATTATGTAATAGATGGTATTGTATTGGAATGTAGAGAGACCGTAAAAGATCTTGGTATTATATTTGACAGTCGTATGACCTTTGTGCCACATATTGATTCCCTAGTCGCGTGTACGAAAAAGATATTAGGATTCATAATGAGAATATGTAAGAATTTTTCAGACTCTTCGGCAATCAAAGCTCTTTATTTCAGTCTCGTGGGATCTAAGATTGAGTATGCGAATGTGATTTGGTCGCCTTGCTACCAGAATCAAGTGAAGAAATTAGAAGCTGTTCAGCGTAGATTTCTGAGATTCTTGCATTGGAAGGAAACAGGCGTGTATCTGTCGCGTGGTTTTGATTCAGATGGAATACTAACTAGGTTTAGTATCTTATCTCTTGAGGAGAGACGGCAAATAACAGCGATTAGATTTTTAGTGAAACTTGTAAGAGGCAATGTTGACTGTCCTCAGTTCCTGGAACGATTGCCTTTTCGTGTGCCGGTGAAGGGAGTTAGAAATCAGTCAATTTTCTACCTCCCTTTTCCACGTACTAATTTACCGTTAGCGTCTCCATTATATAGAGCGTGTACTGCTGTGAATGAGTTGTTTATGAGTGCTGAAGATCAGATAGACTTCTTTTCGTCTCCAATTGAGAGTATTATTACTGAAGCGACCAAGTTTGTGATAAAAAATAGACCGTGAGTCTTCATTCAGCTATATAATTTATTATTTCATTTAATGTATATATATTCTTATTTACTTTATAATGTGTTTATGTATTATGTGACCCTGTTATTGGCTACTAGCTGTTGGGTCTTGATGAATAAATAAATAAATAAATAAATAAATAAATAAATAAATATATCACAGATTTTAATGATAAGTTGCAACGAATATATACAATATTTACACTGATTTGAATGATAATGTTCAATAGATAATTCACTGATAAATCTCACTAGCCGGTTGTAAATCGGTCTAGTTTAATGATAATTGTCCAAAAGATAAGAAAGTATTTTACGATCCCGATAGATAAAGTTCATGATAATGCACGGACGACGTTTGGCGTGGGTCAAGCGATGATTTTACTGATTACGCGAAAACACGTCTGTACTGTTTCGCGGCTTGAAGAGCAAGAAGGTCTCAGAATGAGACTATGGGCTTCATAGGTGACAATGACGCCCTGGGTGATGATTGGGCATCAATCGAACTAATTGATGACCCGCGGATCGGCTGATAACCCTGGCTCGGTCGATAACCTTGCCAGGATTTTTAACACTCATAGCCCATTATCTGAAAATCAATTTTTACGTTGTCTCTATTGGAAAAATCGAAAAAAAATTTCTTGGAACTATATGAATCGATGGAGAATGAACTCATCTTTCATTTGAGATCGATCCCAAATCACTACGACTGATAGGACCGGAGATATTTCTGAAAAACTGAAATTTTTCGAAACCTAAAAAATTTCCTCCATCAAAAACTTTTCAATCAATTATGCCCATGAGCAATCCCATGCATCAGTGTTATAAGAAGCCTATATCCAACAAATTGGGAGTCTCTAGTTCGAATATTTTTTCAGTCATCGTGCTAACAAGAACTCCATTGAAAAAATCATCAGAATCAAAATTTTTCAAAAACTATCATCAATAAAGAGATAAAAATTGGTAGCAAGCTGGCTCATATGATTGTCAGCACAACCTATAAATATGAGCGAAATCGGTTCAGAAGTTTTTAAAATTTTGGTGAAATACAAATATTCGAAATTTGCTAATATCTCAAAAACTACTGAACCGTTTCCAATAAAAAAAAGCTTAAAATGAAGAGTTCAATGACCGGAATATACTGACAAAATTTCAGAATCCTACATCTAAAACTCCAAAAATTATTGAGACATGTGTGTGTGCACAGACATACACACACACCCACACACACACATACATACAGACATTTTTTCTAAATATGATTTTTGGACTTTTCGGATGATTTTAAGTAGTTCCCAACAAAAAAATCCAGATCGAAAATTTTCACGATAGTAATGCTTCCATTCGGAAGCAAAAGGCGGTATTAATGGAAGATCATTTAACGGCTCAACGCCAAAGCACACTGAACATGAAAGATTACATTGAAACTATTGTAAGCAATTGTTCAGATGCACAGGTACGTATACTAATTATCAGTATACGTACTTTTGTATCCAAACAATTGTTCACAATATTTCCAGTAAAATCTTTCGTGTTCAAAATGCAGGGCATTCAATCATTCTTCATGAATACTGTCATTTCCTCTTCATCATCACGACTCGATTCTGAAGAATCCGGTAATTCGTAAATAATTGTCTCATTCAATTGATCCCAATTTATTCTAATTATTTTCTAAAATGTAGACTATTTTACGCAAAATGAACACCTTTAAAAGAGCCGCGTATGAGAGAGCTCACATTAGGTTAGTTTTCTACACTACACCGGTGTAGTGCAGCAAATCAAAAACGCCAATAGTCTTTAGGGTGAAGCCACAAGGGACGCAAACGTAATCCAACCTAAATTGCGTGCGCAGCGCACTTTACGCACTAGACTAAACGTACGCAATTGATGTCTTTTTTCAGGTTATTTGACTATTTTGAACTGTCAATGATAAATTCTAAATCATTAAGAGGATTTTTTCTTCTAAAAACAAAGAAAGTATGAACCTATAGGAACTAAATTTGAAGACATATACATCCATAAGATAATATCAATAATTAAAATAGTCAAATCACCTGAAAAAAGGACACCAATTGCGTACGTTTAGTCTGGTGCGTAAAGTGCGCTGCGCACGCAAATGATGTTGAATTACGTTTGCGTTCATTGTGGCTTCACCCGTAAGGAGATTCTACAATGGCCACGCCGCAAGCGCAACGCGAGGCAAATGCGCGCGGCATGCTCGCGTTTTGAAAAAAAGTCGAACGGCAACGAATGCTCTTCAACTGTCAAACAAATAACCGTAACCTCATTTTGATTCAGCGAAAATTATATGATTTCCTCAATCGATAGTATGCGTTGCAGTCTCAGTGTCACCTCGGCGGATCTACCAAGTTAAGCAGGCAGTGCGTGGATACTCTGATGAATGGCAGCTTGACTAGGCTCAGAGTTTCAGAAAATATACTCAACGCTCCATCTTCAATTTTTCAATTTTTTGAAATTCACTTTAATAATAGATGAAAATACATAATCTTATCTGCATACAATTCCAGACTTAACGATAATTACATAAAATTCAGATAAGTGAAATAGATTAGTTTTGTCCATGAAAATGCGTAAAAAAACAAAAAATCAAACACCTTTAGAGAATTTGACCACCAGCAGCACATTCGCAGCACACAATTCAGCAGCACATTCGACTCGAAATTACTCTGGTACCGAATTAAGCGGATATTTGAGCATGTCTAGCATAGGCTGGATATCACTATTCAGCGATTTTTCCACCGGAACGGGTGGAGTGTGAGAGAGAGATTCATCGAAGTAGTGCCTAGCTTCTTGATCACTCTCGTGGTCATTCGAGTCATTTTGGACATTTGGTCAGTCAGAAACGTATCAGAAGATCGACCTTTCTTGACAAAATTGTCCAAATCTGGAACTTTCTTCTCAATTTTTCTTTTTTTGGCAATGTACTCAGTATCCGAAACGTCGAATTCACTGTCAGAATCAAGATTTTCATCTGAACTATCTGGAAGAAAAAATCAGTCATCCACCTTTACCCCAAAATTTTTGACAATCAGCGTATTCACCGGAACCACCATCACTCTCCTCGGGTTCCGCATTTACATTGCTTTTGTCTTTTTGTTCGCTTTCTGGACTGGGCAAATTATAATTGTCTGGCTCTTGAAACCATGCAGGGAGACCACTATCAGATTCATCGTCAGATTTCAAAGCTTCAGACTTCATCTCTGATTTTAGTTCACCGTTTCGTGGCTGGGCTGGAGATCCAGGACTTCCCATGTTTGACATCGTTCTACAGAGAATTCAGTGAAGAAGAAGTTAAACAACATAGGCCAATTTATCCTTTTGGTTAGTTTCATTCCGATATCTCGGACATTAATCGAGACATCCCGTGAAAAAATCGGTATGCATGATCATGTATAATCATGCATAACCCATGTAGGATCATGCATGAACCAGAAATGATCATCTACAAAGCATGTATGATCATGCACGGATTATGCATGCTCAGTCATGACGCATACACTGTCATACATGGTCATGTATGAGCAATGAGTATTTTCATCCACAGGAAAGTCTTCAAGCATGATCAGGGTTGACCATGTATGTGCCATGACTGAGCGTTAATGAACCATACATGAACATACATAATTAATACCTGATCATGCGTAACCAAATAGGGTCATGCATGGCCAAATAGGATCATCCATTGCTAATTTGAAGAAATTCTATTCTTTAATGCAATTTATATGGGTGGCCATGTCCAATCATGTATGACCATGAATAACTGATTATGTTCATACATGGCCATATATGACAATTTTCATTCATAAAAATTATTCAACTGTTATTATTCTGATCATATCTGGTCATGTCTAGTCCTGTATCATCATGCATGACTACATATAATCGATGCCTGTATGCCGATAATTGATGGAAGAGCATTGGAATTATTCCTGCATGATCATGCATGACCATCTATGGTAATGCATGGTCATTCGAGACTTACAATGTGATTTATTTGCATTGAATAATTTCTAACTCTGGTCATAACTGGTCATATCAAATCATGCTTAATCATGTACAGCTTTGCATGTGTGCATACAGCGATTTCTAGAAATCAATTTTTGGAGTATATTGAATTAATCCCTAGCGGTATTGGTGACACGGTAGAAACCCGGTATAAACACGGTGTAAGTACAGTGTAAACACAGTGTAAATACAGTGAGAACACGATGGTTTCGTGCAGTTTTGACACTCAATTTACACAGTGTATATACGGTGTTTCTGCGGTGTTTCTACGGTGGTTCCACCGTGGTTTTACGGTGTTTTGATCGTTACGCAACAAATTTTTTTCATTATTATTATGCCCACTAGTAAAAAATTTTCATCAAAATAATCTTTTTCGATTGCCAAATTCCTCATTGGTAATAAATTTGTATGATTAATAGAAAAAAAAATTACATCCACTCGGGATCGAACCTGCTACCTCTAGATTACCAGACTGTGACTCTACCGCCTGCGCCATCAGAATATAATTTGATATGCCATAAATTTTGTTCGTGATATCTCTTTTGCCGTTTATTTTCCTTAAACAGATCAAATTCAATGGAATTTGTCCAGAAGTGGCTCAATTATCACAAATTATTGAATTAAATATTGAAAAAAAGTTGAATCTTGAATATTTCACGAATTTTGGACCTTTAAATCAAGTGGAACACTAATAACAAAATATACATCTACCATTAATTATCCGAATTTAAAATCTTCGATATCATGTACAAATTCGGAAACGGGAGAAAATGAAAAAATCCTAAAAATTCTAGTTTTCTGAGTTTCAGGAACACTACAAAAACACTGTTAAAACACGGTGGAACCACCGTAAAAACACCGTCAAAACACCGCATGTACACTGGGTAAATTGAGTGTTCATACTGCACAGAAAACACCTGTGTTCACACCGTGTTTTCACGGTGTTACCAATACCGCTAGGGTATTCCGGAGAAAATCAGCATGCTCGATCATGCATGTTGATTTTCTGGTATGTCTATGTCTATTAACACATTTTGTTTAAATAATGATTATTATCTCATTGTGGTCACAGAACAAACCATGTTGAAATTATTGGAATTTTAAATATATATATCCCTTCTAATTTATGCTAGATAGTCAGTATATCACTTAGCAGAGTGGAACAAGTCGTGCCTGATATGCAGAGGACCCGGATTCGAGTCCAAATGATGTCAGATTTTAATTCATCAGAAAAATTCCTTATCGCAAGTAATTGTCAGTTGAAAACGTTAAAAGATAAATTACTGATGATTCAAAACTGCTTCCTTATTTTAATCAATTTTTTTATATATATTCATGGACGATTATTTTTCATGCCCAGCCAGACATGATCATGCATGCTCATGTATGATCATGCATGCTCATTACTGGCCAATATCCATGCATGGTCGTGCATGCTGATTCTTTCCCGAGCCACTGATTTTAATTGGCAAGAACGGTCCTCACAAAATTATCGTTATCTTGCATACTTCACGAGATAATACTCAAAAATAGATAACAAAACATATTTGACTTATCCAGTTTAATCTCGGCGCTACTGATTTATAACACCATAGTGGCCTCGCTTTCTGACACATCAGAGCTAGTTTCTGCTAGCATAAATTGAATTGGTTTCTCGAACGCAATTCAATTATATAAATACATACCAGAGCTCCATCGCGCGCACAGCGCGCGCTGAGTTTCTATAATATTGGCTGGATCTATTCTTTGGTATACGACTGAAGGCTATTCTCATCCTATTGCGAATACTCGATGTCTTGGATCTTAACGACTTTTGGCCTATCAGATGCCCCCAACATCACACTTTTGTGAAACTTTGCCGAAATTTCAAGGAAAACCTACGAGGTTTTACACGGCAAATTGGTGAAAAATGAAGATAGAGGGATATTCTAAGGAAATGAGCCATCATAAAATTCCCAATTTTCAAATCTTTATAACTGTTTTTCAATGGCATATTATTCGATGAAATTTGACAGTGATACTGGCTATATGTCATCAAAAAGTAGCCTGCAAAATTCCATAACAGCATCTCGAACGGTTCTGGGAATTCGATAGAGCAGAAGCGGTCATTTTCACAGAGCAATGGCCGGTTTCTCTGTGTTGGGCCTAAAAATTTGGCGGATACTCGATATCCTGCATCGTTTTAGCTTTCGGCCCTGCAGGTCCTCCCCTCATCTGGCTTTTATGAATATCGGCCGAAATTCCAAGGAAAAGCTCATATTTACGCGGGAAATTGGTGAAAAATGAGGATAAAGGGATATTCTAAGGAAATGAGTCATTATATACCTCCCAATTTTCAAATCTTCATGACCTTTTTTCTATGGCATATTTTTCGATGATATTTGACAGTGATACTGCCTATGTCATCTGAAAGTAGCCTGCGAAATTCCATTACAGCATCTCGAACGGTTCTGGGAATTCGATAGAGCAGAAATGGTAATTTTCACAAAGCAAGGGTCGGTGCCTCTGGGTTGGGCCTGAAAATTCCGCAGATGCTCGATATCCTAAATCGTTTTGGCTTTTAGCACTTCAGGTCCACCCATCATCTCGCTTTTGTGAAACTTTGCCAAAATTTCAAGGAAAACCTCGTATTTACACGGGAAATTGGTGAAAAATAAGGATAAAGGGATTATCTAAAGAAATGAGCCATTATAAAATTCCCAATTTTCAAATTCTCATAACTTCTTTTCTACTCCATATTTTCGGATGATATTCGATAGTGATACTGCCTATGGCATTGGAAAGTAGCCTGCAAAATTTCATATTGATATCGTATTTTTGTGTTATAAATCATGAATTAAATACACATGTGACAGAAGAACACCTATAATCACCAAAATTCATGTAAAACCAGTCGGAATCAATTTTGTGTACTTAATCAATTAAACATGATGTAGTTCTATCAACCTGGCATAATCTTCTTCTTATTTTTGGCTCTGTCTATATGAGAACATCCGGCCGTACCTGGCATCATAATATTTCATGAGCTGTCAAAAATATTTTTCGGTTGATTATTTTTTCTCAGCTAATCACAGAACGAATAGATAGAGGCTAAACGCGCGCGCAGCGCGCGCTAAGTGTGTATAATATTGGCTGGATCTATTCATTGGTATACGGCTGAAGACTATTCCCATCCTATTGCGAATACTCGATGTCTTCGGTCTTTTTGGCTCTTGGCCCATCAGACGCCTCCATCATCGCGCTCTTATCAAAACTTTGGCGAATTTTCGAGGAAAACCTCATATTTCTACGGGAAATTGGAGAAAAATATGGGAAAATGGATACAGGGATACTCTAGTGAAATTAGCCATCAATAAATTTCAAATTTCCAAACCACCATAACTTTTTTTCTACTCCATATTATCTGCTGAAATTTTATAATAATACTGTGTATGGCATTGGAAAGGAGCCTGCAAAATTTCATATCGATATTTTAAACGGTTCCCGGACTTCGAATGAGCGGAAATTACCATTTTTATAAAGCAAGGGCTTGCCTCTTCGTTAGGTCGAAAAATTCCGTGTTTGTTCGATGTCCCGGATCTTTTCGGCTTTTAGCCCTCCAGATCCCCCTATCATCACTCTCTTCCGAAACTTTGGCGAAATTTTAAGGAAAACTTCATATTTCCACGGGAAATTGATGAAAAATGAGGATAAAGGGATATTCTTAGTAAAATTAGCCATTCTTAAATTTACAATTTTTAAATCGTCATCACTTCTTCACTACTTCATATTTTCTGCCGAGATTTGACAGTGATGCTGTCTATGGCATTAAGAAGTAGTCTGCCAAATTTCATATCGATATCTCGAACGGTTCCCAGACTTCGATTGAGCGGAAATGATCATTTTCACAAAACAAGGGTCATTGCCACTGGGTTGGGCCGAAAAATTCCGTGGATGCTTGATATCCTGGATCTCTTTGGCTTCTGGCCGTGCAGGCCCCCATCATCACGCTTTCATGAAACTTAGGCGAAATTTCAAGGAAAACCTCGCATTTCATGGAAAGGCGTATTTCATTTGAATTAGTCATCATGAAATTTCAAATTTTCATGACTCTTTCCCTAATAATTATTTCTCGCTGAAATTCGACAGTGATGCTGTCTATTGTATCATGGAGTAGCCTGTGAAATTTCATATCGATATCTTGCCCGGTTCCTGAAATTCAATTGAGTGGAAATGGTAATTTTCAGACTGCAAAGGCTGTTGCCCTCGGCCTGATCGCACAAAGTACGCGAATACTCGATGTCCCAGCTCTTGTTGGCTTTTGGCCCTCCAGGTCCCCCCATCATTGCGCTTCGTTGAAACTTTAGCGAAATTTCAAGGAAAATCTTGTATTTCCACGGGGAATTGGTGAAAAATGAGGATAAAGGGATATTCCAGTGAAATTAGCCATTACTAAATTTCCAATTTTCAAATCGTCATAAATTTTTTTCTACCCCATATTTTCTACCAATATTTGACAGTGATGCTGCTTATGGCATTGGAAAGCAGCCTGCAAAATTTCATATCGACATCTCGAACGGTTCCCGGACTTCGATTGAGCAGAAATGACCATTTTCACAGAGCAAGAACCATTGCCTCTGGACTGGGCCCAAAAATTCCGTGAATGCTCGATGTCCTAGATCTTCTTGGCTCCTGGCCCTCCAGTTCCCCCCATCATCACGTTATAATGGAACTTTGTCGAAATAGCAAGGAAAACTTCGTATTTCCACGTGGAATTGGTAAAAAATGAAGAGAAAGGCATATTCCACTTATATTAGCCATTCTGAAATTTGGCATGAGGAATTTCCAGAGTGAGAAATCTCAGAAAAATGGAGTAGATCTTCAGAGAGATTCCGCAAGTGCTATCGCTGGATATCTAGAACAATAAACACAAATATTATTCAATTCAATGACGCACAACAATTCTTATTTCTGTGATTTTTTCGATTTTTTTTCTCAATGAATTTTTAAGGCCATTTTAAGAAAATCAATTCCCAGCCTAAAAATGCCATAAAAATTGCTAATTTTCAATTCAAAACTATTTGAAATCGATAGAAAATAATTTCATTACCATCCTTTCTTCTAAAATTCTTCTAGAGGTTATACAAAGTATTCTGATGAATTATGAAATTAATATTTCCAATAAAATCAGACTTATGCACATTCAAATATGCATAAGTCTGATGCTATTGGAGATGATGACGTGACAAACCATCAGGATACTTTTCCTAACCTCTAGAAGCTACTCAAAAAAAAAATAATAATGATAACTCAAAGAATATCCAAGTCTTTTTAACGAAATAATATTGCCCATACTGACGTTTACTTATTATTATTAAAATAAATAGAGATATAAATTCACTAACCTGAACTCTTCTTGTATTTCAATTTTAACACCAATAATAAATGCCAACACTTATTCCACTCACAGTTTTTTAAACTTTATTATTTTTTATTAATTCCCAGCAATCACTAATTATATTTTAATTTTAACACTTATGATTAATGCAAACACTTATTCCACTTACAGTTTAAACTTATTTATTTTCTATAAATTTCTCAGCAATGGTGAGCTACGACAAGCTAAGTATATAGCTGTCAAAATATTTATCATCAATTTTTCTGTTGATTATTGATTTTTCTTGAACCAATCACAGAACGAATAAATGTGTACGCAGCCAACTTTACTCTTATCTCATCTACTTTATAATAAAGGGACTAGAGCTCCATCGCGCGCGCAGCGCGCGCTGAGTTTCTATAATATTGGCTGGATCTATTCTTTGGTATACGGCTGAAGGCTATTGCGAATAGTCGACGTCTTGGATCTTTTCGACTTTTGGCCTATCAGATGCCCCCAACATCAGAATTCCATGAAACTTTGCCGAAATTTCAAGGAAAACCTCGTTTTTACACGGCAAATTGGTGAAAAATGAGGATAAAGGGATATTCTAAGGAAAAGAGCCATTATAAAATTCCCCATTTTCAAATCTTCATAATCTTTTTTCTATGGCATATTTTTCGATGATATATGACAGTAATACTGCCTATGTTATCAGAAAGTAGCCTGCAAAATTCCATGGAAGCATCTCGAACGGTTCTGAAAATTCGATAGAGCAGGAATGGTCACTTTCACAAAGCAACTGCCGGTGCCTCTGGGTTGGGCCTAAAAATTTCGCAGATACTCGATATCCTGAATCGTTTTGGCTTTTGGCCCTTCAGGTCCCCCCCATCATCTCGCATTCATGAAACTTTGCCGAAATTTCAAGGAAAACCTCGTATTAACTCGGGAAATTGGTGACAAATAAGGATGAAGAGATTGTCTAAAGAAATGAGCCATTATAAAATTCCCAATTTTCAAATCTTCATAACTTTTTTTCTACTCCATATTTTCAGATGATATTTGATAGTGATACTGCCTATGGCATTGGGAAGTAGCCTGCAAAATTTCATATCGATATCGTATTTTTGTGTTATAAATCATGAATTAAACTGAATTAAATACACATGGGAAAGAAAAACATCCTATAATAACCAAAATTTATGTAAAACCAGTCAGAATCAATTTTGTGCACTTAATCAATTAAACATGATGTAGTTCTATTAACCTGGCATAATCTTCTCCTTCTTTTTGGCTCTGTCTATATCAGAACATCCGGCCGTACCTGGCATAATATTTCATGAACTGTCAAAAATATTTTTCGGCTGATTATTTTTCCTCAACTAATTACAGAACAAATAAATAGAGGCGAAACGCGCGCGCAGCGCGCGCTGAGTGTCTATAATATTGGCTGGATCTATCCATTGGTGTACGGCTGAAGACTATTCCCATCCTATTGCGAATACTCGATGTTTTCGGTCTTTTTGGCTCTTGGCCCATCAGACGCCTCCATCATCACGCTTTTATCGAAACTTTGGCGACATTTCGAGAAAAATCTCATATTCCTACGGGGAATTGGAGAATAATAAGGAAAAAGGGATACTCTAGTGAAATTAGCCATCATTGAATTTCAAATTTCCAAACCACCATAACATTCTTTCTACTCCATATTATCTGCTGAAATTTCACAGTGATACTGTGTATGGCATCGGAAAGTAGCCTGCAAAATTTCATATCGATATTTCAAACGGTTCCCGGACTTCGAACGAGCGGAAATTACCATTTTTATAAAGCAAGAGCCATTGCCTCTGGGTTATATAGGTCAAAAAACCCGTGTTTGCTCGATGTCCTGGAGCTTTTCGGCTTTTAGCCCTCCAGATCCCCCTATCATCACCACGTATTCCCACGGAAAATTAATGAAAAATGAGGATAAAGAGATATTCTTTGTAAAATTAGCCATCATTAAATTTACAATTTTCAAATCGTCATCACTTTTTCCCTACTCTATATTTTCTGCCGAAATTCAACAGGGATGCTGCCTATGGCATTGAGAAGTAGTTTGCCAAATTTCATATCGATATCTCGAACGGTTCCCAGACTTTGATTGAGCGGAAATGATCATTTTCACAAAGCAAGGGCCATTGCCACTGGGTTGGGCCGAAAAATTCCGTGAATGCTTGATATCCTGGATCTTTTTGGCTTCTGGCCCTGCAGGCCCCCCCATCATCTCGCTTTCATGAAACTTAGGCGAAATTTCAAGGAAAACCTCGCATTTCTACGGGAAGTTGGTGAAAAATGAAGAAAAAGGCGTATTTCATTTAAATTAGTCATCATGGAATTTCAAATTTTCATAACTCTTTCCCTAATAATTATTTCTCGCTGAAATTCGACAGTGATGCTGTCTATAGTATCATGGAGTAGCCTGTGAAATTTCATATCGATATCTTGCCCGGTTCCTGAAATTCAATTGAGTGGAAATGGTCATTTTCAGACTGCAAAGGCCGTTGCCTCCGGCCAGATCACACAAAGTACGCGGATACTCGATGTCCCAGATCTTGTTGGCTTTTGGCCCTCCAGGTCCCCCCATGATAACGCTTCGTTGAAACTTCGGCGAAATTTCAAGGAAAACCTTGTATTTCCACGGGGAATTGGTGGAAAATGAGGATAAAGGGATATTCCAGTGACATTAGCCATTACTAAATTTCCAATTTTCAAATCGTCATAAATTTTTTTCTACTCCATATTTTCTACCAAGATTTGACAGTGATGCTGCCTATGGCATTGGAAAGCAGCCTGCAAAATTTCATATCGACATCTCGAACGGTTCCCGGACTTTGATTGAGCAGAAATGACCATTTTCACAAAGCAAGAGCCATTGCCTCTGGCCTGGGCCCGGAAATTCCGTGAATGCTCAATGTCCTAGATCTTCTTGGCCCTTGGCCCTCCAGGTCCCCCCATCATCACGTTAAAATGAAACTTTGTCGAAATAGCAAGGAAAACCTCGTATTTCCACGGGGAATTGGTAAAAAATGAAGAGAAAGGCATATTCCACTTATATTAGCTATTATGAAATTTGGCATGAGGAATTTCCAGAGTGAGAAATCTCAGAAAAATGAAGTAGATCTTCAGAGAGATTCTGCAACTGCTATCGCTGGATATCTGGAACAATAAACACAAATATTATTCAATTCAATGACGCACAACAATTCTTATTTCTGTGATTTTTTCGATTTTTTTTCTCAATGAATTTCTAAGGCCATTTTAGGAAAATCAATTCCCAGCCTAAAAATGTCATAAAAATTGCTAATTTTCAATTCAAAATTATTTGAAATCGATAGAAAATAATTTCATCACCATCCTTTCTTCTAAAATTCTTCTAGAGGTTATACAAAGTATTCTGATGAATTATGAAATTAATATTTCCAATGAAATCAGACTTATGCACGTTCAAACATGCATAAGTCTGATGCTATTGGAGATAATGACGTGACAAACCATCAGGATACTTTTCATAACCTCTAGAAGCTACTCAAAAAAAAATAATAATGATAATTCAAAGAATATCCAAGTCTTTTTAACGGAATAATATTGCCCATACTGACGTTTACTTATTATTATTAAAATGAATAGAGATATAAATTCACTAACCTGAACTCTTCTTGTATTTCAATTTTAACACCAATAATAAATGCCAACACTTAATTCACTCACAGTTTTTTAAACTTTATTATTTTCTATTAATTCCCAGCAATCACTAATTATATTTTAATTTTAACACTTATGATTAATGCAAACACTTATTCCACTTGCAGTTCAAACTTAATTATTTTCTATAAATTTCTCAGCAATGGTGAGCTACGACAATATAATTAATAGCTGTCAAAATATTTATTATCAATTTTTCTGTTGATTATTGATTTTTCCTCAACCAATCACAGAACGAATAAATGTGTACGCAGCCAACTTTACTCTTATCTCATCTACTTTATTATAAAGGGATTTGTTGTGTTGAACGAGCTCAGTGATTGAATATTAAACAATATATTGTACATTTAAATGCAATTCAAAAATTCGCAAAAACTGTCAGAAACCGGGAACAGCATGTATTCACACATCTAAATTTTTAGGCACATATTATGGAAAACTCTTGAAATTAATAGAAATATTTGCGGTAGATTGTTCTCGATGATTTCATTGGGAAGCTAAGGAAATTTTAGGCGGGTAACAAGTGGCGGAATCAATTTTTTCGACCTTTTGGCGATTTTGACTTTTTTGAGAATTTTAGAGGGGTAAAATTCTTCCTTTCTTCGAAAATTTTCAGATTTTTACCCCTCAAAAATACCGAAAATATCGAATTTTCAAAAAAAACAAGCAGGCGCTTCACCCTATGGGCATTTTCCATGAATTTCACCCCTCGTTATTCACTCTATGATGTCTTAACTATTGAAGAATTCATTACGAAAAACATTTAATATTATGCCAATGCAATTGGCATGAAGCTTCCGAATGGATTTTCAACTATTTATTTTTCATTAATTTGAAAATGAAAATTAAGCAATAATTTTGATTTTGAAAAACTCCGAACCCCTAGCGACCCTCCAGTAATACTTCCGGTCACTAAATGTAATAAAAGTCAACACTACACTGAATGCTCCCGTGCATATACGCTCATTGCATGGAATAGTTTTTCAAAAATATCTCAGGAGCTGTTCGGTCGATTACGCTGAAATTTAATACCGAAATTCGCACTCATAAGATGGACAAACGCACGAAATTTGAAGTCTCTAACTCAAATATTTTTTAAGTTATCGCGATAACCGTGATTTTTCAAAAATCACAGTAAGAAAAATATAATAAAAAAAGTAAAAATGGGAGCACTGGTCACCCTTGGGGTTTAATGTGCGCCCTATCCGTGCGCATCTCCTCGCGGAGGATAGACGCTGTAAGTTGATTTTCCGCTGAGAAAACTCGAAAAAACGATTTTTCGATGATTCATTTTTTCTCGAGAACTATTGAACCGATTTAGCTGAAATTCAATAGCAAAGTTGGCACTCATAAGATGTATAAACACACCAAATTTGAAGTCTCTAGCTCAAATATTTTTTAAGTTATCGCAATAACCGCGATTTTTCAAAAATCATAGTAAAAAAAATATTAAAAAAAAACTAAAGATCGGAGCCCTGGTCACCCCCGGGGTTTAATGTGTGCCTCATCAACGCGCATCTCCTCGCGGAGGATAGACGCTGTAAATTGATTTTTCGCTGAGAAAACTCGAAAAAACGATTTTTTGACAATTCGCTTTTTATTGAGAACCATTGAACCGATTTAGCTGAAATTTTGCAGAGAGCATTGCGCTCGCGTAGTGAATATTCCCTCAAAATTTCATATCGATACATGCAGCCGTTTCCACATAAAGTGATGAAACGTGTCATCACACACATACACACACACACACACACACATACATACACACAGACATGTGAAAAAAATATTTTTTTCCGACATTTTAGAACATTTGGAGTCATAATCCGATGAAATCTCAAATTCGAAAAAAATCACGATTACAATGCTTCCATTCGGAAGCAAAAACGAAAAAAATACATCTGACACTCGTTTGCCGGTTAAAATTTCCTCAGTTTTTCAATAGAATCAGCAAAAAAAATCCATCTCTAACCATTTCATTACAGTGTCCATTTTGCCCCACTCTCCCCTATAGTATTTTTAACTATTTTTGAAATAAACATTTAATTATAGTGACATAACTGATCCTGAACCTCGAAAAATTTCCGTTCCTGCTCCTACCTCTTCGTACCATCCAACTAGGAAGCCGGAGCCAATAATCGTGATTCCCAGATTTTGACTGAGAGTAATCGAGTTGAAGAATCTGAAGTGATTGTAATTGGTAATGAAATATGATACAGAAAATACAATTCAAAAAAAAGCTATTGTATTACCTACTACTGTGCAGAGAGGTTTGACAATGTGATGTATCATTGAATCATTTCACCAATTTCAGTGTCTAGTGATGAGAAAGCAGACTCCCAGCTCAACGTCATTGACAACTCTGACTCAAATTCAAACGTTCCAAAGAGGAAGTTGAGGAGCAACAGACTCAGAACTATAAGAAAATCTAGAGCCACCAAGAAGAAAAGTGGAAAGGAGAATGCTGCTAAAAATCTCATTTCCATCAATCATGATAAGAATTCACCCCAAGCTAAGAAAAACGAGAATATTCTTGCCATGATTGTTGATCTAATGGAGAGAGTTCCTCAAGATTCCAAACTGCAGTGCATCATGGATATGCTGAAAGTTATCAAATACCATGCACCAAAGAATTAATTACTTTCCATTTTACACCTTTTCCCGATTTGCCCCATTAATATTAAAATTTCCATTTTTCTTTCTTTCGAGTTAATTCGAAGTCCTTATAACATCTGTATACTGATAGTACATGTAGGAATTATTAAACGGTGGAAAAGAGTGAAAATATAATTCTAGAAAAAGTTCGCAAAGAGAAACTCTGAGTGGAAGAGAAGGAGATCATTTCTCTGGAAGATATTTTTGTGAAATTAGTTAAGTAGTAAAAGGAGAGAACGAGATGGATAGAACCGATTTTCACGTTGATTTTTCCTAAATATTCTAGAATCAAATTTTAATCATTTCTTTCCATTAAAACATCTTCCTGAAGCAGCATAGGCTCTACAGAGAAAGGCGTTCATAACGAAAATTGTCTCTAATACATTCTGAAATATTTGCATAATTTCCATCGTGACTCATAATCTTATTGTTTCATTCCCCTCCTTTGCTATTCAGTTTACACGAAAAAAATTCATAGAGTATCCTCTGTTTCCAATGGCCTTGCAGTGGACTCTGTAGTGAATCTGTTGCAAAGGAGAAGTGACATTCTTCACTATAGGGGAGAGTGGGGAAAAATGGACCCCTGCGATATAATAATTCAGCAATTTTTTTGGAGTGAAGAACTTCGTGAAAAAATATGGAACAATTTGGGAAAATGCCCTTATATATTTACATTGTTGGTGAATTTTTCAGATTTTTCACAGGAGTCACTGCTCTTTAGAAGAATCGCAAATCATTCTATCTCGCAAATTCATTATGCCCTGGTCTCCCCTACCACTGCACTGCTAATTCAAGTTGTGTTTTGTATTCAATTGTTTATTCAAATGTATTAATTATCGAGAAGTGAGAATAATAATAAAAATTTTTTTGGAAATCGCCAGATGTCATAACTGCCACGGCCGGATGTTCTCAATGGAGACGGAGCCATAGAGAAGAAGAAGAAGTCATAAATGCCATCAGAAACTTTCATCAATTACTGTAATTAGATATCATAGTATGGATCATCATCGGTCAATGGCATAGCTAGTGTGGTCTTGAACATGATTACGCTCGGTACTCTCACATTATTGTGACGAAGATCCCTGCGAAGATGGTGGGTGAGACCTATCAATCGTTCTCGCAACCTTAATGGGTATCACTTTAACATCTTCAACGAAATGAAAACGAGACCATGGAATTTTTCAAGTTTACTCGAATGTGGCCGGAACAATTTGACGAGTTATTGAAGTTAATGAAACCTCATCTCACAAAATGGAGTAATCGTAAGCCATTAGATCCCGAGCTTAGGCTAGCTCTAACGTTATCGTAAGTGATAATATAATCAATTATTTAGAATAAGTATCTCGTTTGATTCATGTAGTGTTTATACACTAGGTAGCGTTCCGAATGAGTTAGAGAGAGAGAAAATAAAAAAAGTACAGCTTTCATAGTTATTCACTAATTACTACTATCATAAGCTCTGGAGCTGCATTTTCAAAGGGTCTAAAATGTTTTATAGATAATGTTTCATAATTTCCCTTTCTTTAAAATCCGAATCTGAACAGTCAATTTTGTAGAATATTATGAAATGTATGAAATTAAAAATCATTCCTTCTGCATTTTCTGTAAATTTCAAGGTACTTAGCGCACGGAGATAGTGTTCAGTCTAAAGCCTGGCAATTCAGGGTTGGACGATCAACAGTATATAAAATAATTCCGGAAACTTGTCAAGCAATCTGCAAGGTTCTTCAACCTTTGTATCTACCACCAATGACTCGTCGACGATGGAAAAAGGTGGCTGACGGATATTTGAATCGATGGCAATTTCCTAACTGTTTGGATGTACTGGATGGCAAGCATATCAAGATGAAGAAGCCAAGGACTTCAGGCACATAATATTTTAATGATGAAGAGTTTTTCAGTATTGTGCTCATGGCAACATGTGATGCTCACCACCGATTCACATAGTTCGATTTAGGCCAATTCGGTAACTATTTGTTGCTTCTGAACCGGAGCTTTTTAATTTTTCAATCGTGAAAAGGTGATACATATTCATTTCAGGTTCCGTCAGCGTTGGAGGTGTTCGGGATAACTCCGAACTAGCCAGAGCTCTGGATGTTGATAGAATTGATCTCCCTCCACCAGAACAACTGTCTCAATCAAATCGAAGCACTAATTTTGTCTTCGTAGCTGATGCAGCATTTCCTTTGAAGAAATTCATCATGAAGCCATATTCTCAAGGGAATGCAGGATATCCTGAACGCATTTCCAACTATCAGTTGTCCAGAGCGCGTCGAACGATCGAAAATGCATTTGGAATTCTGACTTCTCGTTGGCAGATACTCCAGAACGGATTTTCATGCAGTCCTGATAAAGCTATGCTCATAACTGCTGCACTCATATGTTTACATAATTTTATAATGAGTCGAGAATGTCGTCTACCACTTGCACAGCAAGCCTATAGTAATTGCAATAGATGGATGAGACAACAGAAGGCGAATCCGATTGCTATTTATTTCCATTGTGATCTAGATGGATTGGAGCAACGAGATCTTTTACGTGACTACTTCATATCACTGCCTGGGGAAGCTGCAGTCCCGGGGCAGCACAGAGTAGTGACCAGAGGATACGATATAAATCATCCTGATGGTTACCTGATGATTAATTCTTTGTGAAGTGTTAATCATTCAGCTTTTATACAATATGTCTAAAAACACTTGATGCAAAAAAATTGATGAAGACAATTCTGGTGCACGAGAATTCTGTATTTTTTAAACTGAAAAATAAAATATTTGAAAAAAAATATATAAAAAACGGAGCATTCAATCAGTATTGAAGAATCGAGAAAAATAAAAATTCTAAGACATCAAAAAATTTATCAAACTAAAAGCTCTACGACAATTGAGGTCACAATCATTTCTTTGACAGTTGAAGAGCATTTGTTGAAGTACGGCATTTTTTCAAAACTCGAGCATGCCGCGTGCATTTGCCGTGCGTTGCGGTTGCGGCACGGCCATTGTAGAATCTCCTTTACTGAACCGCATTTCCCGTGAACCAGGGGAAACCATGGAAAACCCTGATGAGCGCAGTTGGATCCGTACAGAGCCTCAATGTGCCTTGCTGTCACGCTGACGAGAAAGGCACACTAATTTTCTGGGTTGTGTTCTTTGGGGTTTGAAGTGATCCAAACGGTGTTAAACTGATCCACTTGGGCCTGCGCAATTAGGTTCGCTGCCTTGCCTATGCCTAACTGCGCGCAGCCGTAAGCCGATCAGCTTAACACCATTTAGATCACTGCAAACCCTAAAGAACACGCCCCTGTAGTCGCACCTCACCGTTCAGTTTGTTATTCGAATCTGTGTACGGCAAGCGGTCACCCATCCAAGTAGTAAGCCAGACGCAATGCTGCTTAAGTAGTACCACCGGTACTCAATTGATCGTTACGAAAATTCTGAAATTTAGCACATTCGTAGATTATGATAAGATAATAATTCAGTTAAATTTTTGGAGGGCTAGCGAGAACGAGTCAAAAGATATTGACACTTGAAATTTCACGCGTTTAACATTGAGCCTTATGGAAAATCACATGTTTGTCATTTTATACAAAATTGACCGTTTCGATTTGGAAAAAAAAGGAAATGATAGAAAATGATGTATGAAACATTCTAAACTCTTGAAGATGCAGCTCCCGAGCATGTAATAGTAATCATTAGTAAATAACTATGAAAACAGTACTTCTTATATTTTCTTCCTCTCTCTTACTCACTCGGAACGCTATCTAGTGCGTAACCCAGGTAGTAATTGACGATCGGAACAAGCCTTGCTCAGCCTTTGCCCAAGACTGAGGCTGAGTAGTCTAAGGCTCAGATGACAAGGCTGAAACAAGCTTTGATGAGCCTTAGAATGATAAGATCATTCCAAGGTTGGAAACTGAGGCTTTCCCCAACACTCACATCTAAGTCTGAACTGAGGGTGAACTGTTCCATACAATGAGGCTGTAGAATGTTTAAACAATTGTTGAACATTAATTACTATTGAATTATGAGGCTTTTACGAGATAAATCAGCTTGAATAGTATTGGAAATAACATTAATATGGAAAAAAAAGTTGCTCCGGCTTGGATTCGAACCCGCAACTATTGATTCTAAAAATTTTTAATGAAAAAAGGCTATTTCATTATTATTAATTATCCACGACGCGAATGGTATGAATATATTTATTCAGGTGCCGCGTCCGTAAGCTGTTTCCCAGGGAAGATCGTCCTGGGGCCGCTGTTGTCCAAGATATCCACAGAAGGACTGTGCCCGAAACATGCATCTAGCCCACTGGGCTATTTCACTTACTTGAGTTCATAGTACATAAACCCGAATTATAAAGTGACTCAACTTTTTCTCTCATTGACACTCTAAAACTCTATGTTCATATATTTCATTTTTTATCCTTTCAATGTTATAATAATAATTTTATTCAATTATCTATCAGCTTGAATAATTAGTAACAATATTTTGTCGGTTTGAATCGAAATCAGGCTTAGCCCAAGACTGAGACAAGCCTCGAATGAGGTTCAATGAAATATTCCAAAAATCACACAAAAAAATGGAATTTACCTATTAACAATAACATTGTTATTGTTATTGCAATAATAATGGGAAATCCCGATCTTATGAGTGAAGGCTGGCCCAAGACTCGTCCAACCTTCAGAATGAAGCCTTTGTAGAGGAAGCCTCAATCGAGGCTGATTCAAGCCTAGGTTGAAATTTGAAAATGAAGGAATGAAAACCCATAATCTCAGCATAATTTTGACGACAAGAACAAGCCTGGTACAGGCTTGGTTCCCCAAGCCTCAGTGCGCCAAGGCTAGTAAGAGGCTGTACTCGTTGTCAGCCTCGGCGCTGCCTACCTGGGAAACATCGCATGATTCAAACGAGATACTATAACCACTGACTAGAGCAGTATCGGCGGTACTACGTTAACCTGGTAGATCCGCCGAGCCGTACACAGACTGAAAAGTCAAACTGTCGGTGAATTCTGTAAATAATTTATTTCTCCTAAGCAACATTCGTCATATTAATTTTACTGCTTCTCTGAAAAATCTGAAATATATTATTCGGTCCATTATCTACCCGAGAAGAAAATTTTCGATAAAATTACTAGGAAAAAGTTTTTTTTCGTACAGTTTCTTATTCTGAGTTTTTCACTCCGGCTAATGTGACCTCAACCTCAGAGTTCACGTCTGTACTCTTTGCTAGTATCATTGAAGAATTACTCATCGTCGGCGATGCAGCTTCCCGGATCAATTGAATTGAAACTAACGATGGTCATCTCAGCAGAGAGGTCATACTTTAATTGATCAAACTGTAGTAGTGTATCATTGTTTGCAATATATTCATGGAATAATAAGTATTATTTACCAAGAATAATGTCTACTTAGTGATCCCGTTCTTTTTCTCCCTGCTGTAAATGAATCATAGAATCTCATAAAAAAAAATGTATCGCGATATTCTATGAAAAAAGCACTGACTTTTGGCCGCGCAATTCCCAATACGTAATCATAGAAAGTTGCGTTTCCGATTGTATGGGTATCGTAATAAACTCATAGAGACGCATAAAGGGATAAATGAAAGAGAAGTTTTTTATGAGAATTTATGCTGCACCACATGACATGAAACATGCTATTGGATTCTATCATCTAATATGAGGTATTTCTGAATTGCTAATTTGAATGAGATGGGAAGTGTTAAGGATTTATAAGAACTTTCTTCTGATCTCTTCATTCAACTTATGAGTATCAATCAGCAACTACCGTACGCGTTCTATAATATTGTATCAGTTTTGATTTTGGTGATTTCTATATGGCTTTATAAGCAAACAGTATGGAGGACTCTATCCAAGTGTTCAAGTTTACAGAAATGTTTATCAATGAGAATTTATGAGCGTTCCCTTCTAATTTCTTCATCCAATTCATGAGTATGAACCAGTCCATGTTGTATTAACTCAATAGTTTCCTATACTTAATATCGTATTAATTTTCCAAATAGCTTTTATAAGGAAATAATTTGAAGGATTCTATAGGGATTTTCAAGCTTATCGCGGATTTTATTTCTTAGAATTCATGAGTATGAACCGGCACGTACTATATTAGTCCAATGGTGTTCTATACTTTATAACATTAATTTTTCAAATGGCTCCTATGAGGAAATACTTTGAAGGATTCTATGAGGACTTTTGAGCTTATTGCGAATTTCGTTCCTCAGAATTTATAAGCACTTCCTTCCGATTTCTTCAACCAATTTATAAGTATGAAGTAGCACTTACCGTATCAATTCAATTGTGTCCTATACGATATAATATATGAATTCTCCGATTCGGAATTTTTTCAATTGCATTAATAGGAAAATAATTTGAAGAATTCTGTAGATTCTAATATTTATGAAACATGAATATATTTCAGAGATATCACATTTTCGTCAATGTTTACAGCAGGCCTATCACTAATATCTGCTTATTTTATTATTTTTTCTCGATTGAGTCCTCCGTATATCCGATAGATGCAAGAGAATCCACTCTTTGAACAATTTCTGAAAAATGAACCGGAAAGTGAATTTACAATTATTAAGCGCTAGAACTCAATTGGCAGTCATTATGGATGACATAATAGATACGTGTATGAAAACAAATGAAAAATTCAATTTCCTGGGAAAAAAATAACAAATTTAATTTCTTGGAGAAAAATGGAAATTTCAATTTTCTGGCGAACAAATTGAAATTCAATTCTTTAAAAGGGAATTATTTCCGGACAAAATCGTACACGTGGCGCTAGATTGGGGGTAGCTTATCACGTAATGAAGACAAAGGGATGCATTGAAAAAGGTAACTGAGTGAGTGGCGTCAGCTCTAGCAGCACTGTTGCTCTTCCTATGAAGCAATAGGCAGATGACAAGTCTCTGCAGGCTCGTGAACCAGTGTTGAGAATCACGAAAAAACTTCGATGAAAACTATGTTGAAAAATTGAGTTTTTGATTTTGAAAAAGGCACTTTTTCTTTCAAAGAATTGAATTTCTATTTTTCCCCTAGAAAGTTGAAATTTTCGTTTCTCTCCAAAAATTAAATTCGTCATATTTTTCCATGAAATTGAATTTTTCTACTGAATTTAGCTACGAAAAAAATCAATTTAACTATCTCATATTGCTCACCTGCCTTATGAATTATGAGTACTACTTCGTCATTCTCTCCAATTTGATATCGAAAAATTTGATCAGGCGGTGCAGGACCATAATTTTCAATATCTTTATCTTCTACTTTTACGTATCTCGGAGTATTCCTCAATTTTACATACAAATGAATTATCGTATGTAGACGACACACTCACTTTACGCACTTAACCCGAAATAGATCCGAAGAAATCGGTCAATGAAACAATTGGAAAAACTTCTTTCGAGGCAACACACGTTGATGATCTATAATCGATTGTGGACGATGCCTGACTAGAGGGATGGAAAACTGAAAGGCTCAATGCGCCTGCTCTCGAGTGAGTGGTGGGGGGTAGGTCCTCTTGCTCATAGTAGTATGGTCGAATGGAACTTTTCTAACGATTCCACGTACGAAAGTGCTTTATAAAGAATATTTCTTTATAAAGAATTGAAACTTTTCATAAAGACTTTATAAAGAGATTATAAAGTCTTTATTAAGTATTTTCATATGTGTCTCACCTAAATTTGAGGAATTTTCCGATGAAAAACGTATGTTAAATTTAATTTTTCTCGATTTTTTGAACGTTCTACCTTTTTCGGCACAAGTATGAACGAACCCTGTCCATTTGCATTGTTATTTCATTCTTTTGCGGATGTTTCTAGTTCTCTTTATCGTAACTCCTTGAAGTCAGTCTTAAATAGAAATTGAGCTTATTGGCCATCAATTTATGTGGTTCAGAAAAAAAATATTGATTCTGAGATATTTATAGACCATTCCGTGAAAATCAGTTCTTGCTCTACAGATAACTCTAAAATCGTTAATTAAGAGAAAAACATCTAAATTAATTGCAAAAGATCTAACCTTTCATCTAATCCAGACCAGTCCCAATCGTTACGATAAATAGAACAGGAGATATTTATGATAAAATATTTTTTTAATTTTATAAAAGGTTAGATACGTATTGTGCGCATTGAACTTTCAATGCGTCAAAAATCATGTATTACATGAGATCATCGATACATAAATGCTGGTAGGAATTCATAGAATTCAATGATATCCAATATTATTTTACACATCAATTCTCATTCAAAATTCTAATCTTGAGAGCATGCGGAAAATGATTGACACACATAAACACTGTATATACGGAAAAAGCAATGAATTATGTAAGAATTATATAGAGACCAATACGCATTGGAATGTGTTGAAGTTTCAATGCGTTGAAAATGATTTATTAAATACGATCACTGATATGCAAATACTAATAGAACCTCATAGAGTTCAGCGATGTCGAATGTTATTTTCCTCATCAATTCTCATTCAGAATTATACCCGTGGGAACATGCATAGAATGATTGAAATGGATAAAAATCGTATGTGAAAAAAAAATTAATGTAAAAATAACATAGAGACAAACACGTATTGAAACCTTTAAAATTCTCTTTCATGAACTGCCTAGTTTCGGTAAATTCCTCATAGAGCACGATAGAAGGTGGAACAGAAATATCTCATTGAAACCCAGAATTTGTTACGATAATAAAAGTTCAAAAGTCTATGAGAAATGGGGGTGATTTTGGCCACGCAATTCCAAGTTACTCCTCATAAAAAGAAACATTGCCAATTCTTATAATTTCTTATAAACTCATCTCATAAATTTAGTATCAATCAGATTGAAACTATAAAATATCATACAACTATATTCTCGTTGAAGCCTATAACTAATCAAATGTATTAATGCAGAGAAAAACGTATACATTTGAGTGAGAGATATTCCTCACTAAAACCTATTCTTGAGTCTATCATGAAAAAGTCATATGACCGCATAAAAATCTCGTCTGTTATAAAATCTAAAAAAAAAAAACTGTTGGTTTTCTCTTGTAAATGCTTGTAGTTTTAAGAAACTCATAGGTTCTTATACGTTCATGATAGGTTATTTGAGATACCTTCCGGACTCCCCATTATTTCTGATAGAAATGATCAATGAGTCGGTGGTGGTCTCATAAACGGCACAAGGAATTTATAATATTCTATGAGATTCTATAAAATTTTTGGAGCAGGGAAGTGAGCTTACGCCCGAGCGCAGCGAGGGCCGAAAGTCTCACGTTCGTCCCAGTGTACAGAAAAGAAAATAACCGATTAATGTAAGTGATGATCGGACCACCGGCAGGCCAGCACGCTCCGTATGGATACACAATCACTCTGTATGTGTGTACAACTACAGGATTATTCTCTAGTATGCGCGCATACGTATACGCGGATATCAGTGTGCACAGGCAGGACCGTATCAAAATTTGAAAAAATCATTCTTTAAAAAAACTTAGAATATTAGTAGATATAATTGTTTTGATTAAATTATGCTTTCATATAAAGGCAAGAAATATATTGAGGCTGAATAGCACCATAGATTGAACAATTTCTACCTTCCTTGGTTGTTCCAGATGATTTTTTTCTAACCTCCCTTGCCCCCAATCTTAGGGGCCACTTCAGCGATAGTGATACCTTTATTGTTCACCAGAATTCCAAGAACAGGGGAAAAGGAAAATCATATTTAGTGATAGCACACGGAAGAACATCGACGTCGACGCCGGAGGTGATGGTGGCGCTAATAAAGTAGAAGATGAATCGCTATTCATCTCAACCCATACCAGCCGATCCCCTCTCTCCAAAATCACCGAGGTGATAGCACTAGGTGATACTACTGACTTTTTCCCGTACTTATATGGCCTTGATGAGGCGTCAATTGATGCTAATCGTTAATTCATGCATCAATACTTCATTAATAGAAGTTGTCATTCATCAATGAAAATAATAATTTACCGGAGAATCTGAGAAATAAATGTAGAAAATATTGAACGCTGCATTCATCACGACTCCGAGTATTTTCCGCCGAAATTTATGAATCTCTGAAATTATTTATTTGAATGAAATTATCACCCAAAAAATTCGTAGAGGCTTCTTGTGCAGAACAAGAAACTTCTACGAATCAAATTGATATGGGAAAATAAAAGTCATTGGAACATTTAGCCATTGAACGAAGTGTAAAAGAAATTTATCAACATGTAATATTTTTACAAAAAAATTATTACATTTCAAGTTGAAGCCTATTGTGTTCACTTTTTCAAAATGAAACTTTGTAAGATTATACTTGCCGAGATCCATTCAGATAATCTTTTAATCATTGAGTTTCTATAGGGTAAATATTTTTGAAGGGAAGGGGAATGGATTCACAGAAACCGTCAACTTCTCACTATCGTCATATGTCAGTGGTTGTCTCTACGTAATGTACTATAATTTCGAATTGAGTCAGAAGAACAAATAAATATTATCAAAGTTGTCACGGAATTCATCAGTGGGTGGAAAGTATTGGTATGAAAGTGAAAGTTCAAATCTGATAAGAGTCCGTGAATTAAAGTGATTAGTGTAAACATCAATGGATGGATTTGTGAATTTATATTTGCGATTTTTTCAGATTGAAGATGAATGAATCCATAAATAAATAAATTCATAGATTAGTCTTATCTGGGATAAAAATGCATCAAATAAATGTGGGAATTATTCTTCTAACTTTTCTATCTTTAGAATTGGAGTTATCGGTACTCGATAGAATGAATTACACAGATATTGATAACAAAGAATGAGATTAACGGATTTCAGTTTATGGCTTCGTTACTTATTCCTCAATAGAGCTTCATGAATAGAAATAATATTTTATTTGATGATTTTTCTTCTGGATATTTTGTCACGAGATAATTTTTTTAGTGATATTTTGTCAAGTGATATTTTTTCAAAAAATATTTTGTTCATAAATATTTTCACAACGAAAAAAAAAAAAAATTTTTTCGCCGATGATATCGTCACCTGAGAAACAAAGGGGCGTAAGTGCTATGCTTATGCATAGCACTCACGCCCTTTTGTTTCTAAGCCGATGATATGTTGTCTGGGATGAATTATCGTAGCACCAAAAAAATCAATGTTAATGAATGAAAATCATTATTGGATGGATATTTAAATTGACTTTATAATTACAGAACTATCAAGTCATGATTTTGAATATCGTTAGTTGGTCGATTCTTTCAATCAGCCTCGTCTACGCAGCTATCATTCCCCTTGAAGATTACTGGACAGCTCGGACCAAGTTCATACATGATGAGGAAGTCAGAGCAATTGGTGGCAGTCTTATTTTTGAAGAGGGTGAACGTACTGCTAATGATGTTCTGATGACTCAGAAAAGGAAAGAACTTGATCGAGGTCAGGTGAATGTGAAAGACTTTGTATTTTCACTATTTATTCAAATTCGACTATTCTGCACTGAGAAAAGGCTTTTTCTGCTTAAAATAAGGTTCACTGATGGCGAGTAGTAGGAGTAATATTCGTAGACTTATTTATAAAAAATTAGAAGAATTTACGTTTGTCGAATAAATCTATTTGATAGAAATGAATTTTTCTCTCAGTGTATATTCAATTTGGTAGCGAAGAGGTGAAACATAATTATTTGTTTTCTATGAGAATCATTTTTTGGAAACTTTTCATAATTATTCTTCTCGAAACTATTTTTTTCTGAATTTCTCATTGAAATATTCAAACTGAAGGAAATGTAAAAGAATCGATTTCCGAACAAGTTTCTATGAAATAACTCGAAATTTAAAAAAAGATGAAAAAAACATGTAATCACTTTTTTTATAGTTATTGTTTTTCTCGAGGAAGTCATTCAGATATTCTCCACCATTCGATATTCTCCTTTCCCCGTGAATGACTTCCTCATCGTAAATCAATTCTTGATGAATCAATCATTGTCATAATAATCATTATCTACAGGAAAAAATCTACAAAGTAATATTAAAACTTGTTTCTTCTCTTCAGTATTTACAGATCCTACGAATTTTCCTCCAGCCAAGAATTTTATGGGAGTCATTGAAAAAATTGAGAAATCCAAGGTCTTCGAGATAATAAAAAAACTTCCAAAAGGAGCTGTACTTCATACTCATGATACTGCATTTGCATCGGGAGATGTCGTGTATAATTCAACATATCGTGACAATTTATATATTTGTGAAAAAAATAATGACTTGTCACTATATTTCTTCGAAATACCACCCAATGATTGCGACTGGAAACTTCTCAGTGAGCTCAGGAAAAACTCAACAATTGCCAATTCACTGAATGAGAGAATTAAAAAAAAAATTACAATGCTTGTGACTCATCCTGATGAAGCCTATCCGAACACTCACATAGCTTGGAAAAAATTTAATGATATTTTTGTATTTATAACTCCATTACTTACCTACAGACCTGTTTATGAGGATCATTTTTATCACGGTCTTGAGGAATTGTACGAGGATAATATCTTGTATTTGGAAATGAGAACGACCTTGCCGACTCTTTATGAATTAAATGGAACACAGTATGGTCCATTGGAAGTTATGGGAATTTACAAAAATATTGCAGAAAGGTAAAATTATGGAGAGATATTTTTCTTTGTCTCCCAGGGGACTATCAAATTGTTTAAGGGGTACCAGAAGGCACCGTATGTATTGAATTTTGGAACTAATTGTTCAACGATATTGATCAATATTCTTGTCATAAAAAAGTGGCATTGACTGACGGAAAAAATCAGTAAATCGTGATTATTGATAAACAATGAATTTAAAAATTTGAAATTTACTGGGTCTTCCGTTACCCCTCAGTAGCCATTCTCGGGCGAGGCAGATGTAAAAATAATCTTTACAAACAATTAATTCATCCCGACCTCTCATTACTCATATTAACAATTAATTCAGATAAATGAAAAAAAATAGTTTTCATAACTGGATCGGCCGAGAATGACCATAAAAAGAATCCAATTGAAAGAGTCGGTTAGAAAATTTAATTTATAGTTATTTAATTCAAAAAATTGATTGGATATTATACAGCGAGAATAATTGTGTTATTTCCAATATCATTATTCAATAATTGGAAAAATTTTCAGGTTCAAAAGAGATCATCCTGACTTTATGGGTGTAAAGCTAATCTACGCACCAATAAGGAACATACCCCAAGACGACTTCCAGAATTTCATTAACAGAACCCTCGAAATGAAGAGAACATATCCAAATTTTTTCGCTGGATTCGATTTAGTAGGTGAAGAAGATGAATTAAATCCTCTCAGTGTTTATGTTGCTGGATTGAATGCAATTAAAAATGAAGTGAACATGTTTTTTCATGCTGGTGAAACTAATTGGTACGGCACGACAACCGATCAGAATTTGATTGACGCTGTTTTATTAAATACGAAGAGAATTGGACACGGTTATGCACTCATCAAGCATCCGAGTGTATTGGATTATGTGAAGAATAATAAAATTGCATTAGAGATTTGTCCAATTTCTAATCAAGTACTTGGTCTAGTCAAGGATCTTCGGAATCATCCAGCATCAGCATTATTTGCTGATGGATTTCCTGTTGTTGTATCAAATGATGATCCTGGTCTCTGGGGAGCAAGAGGGCTATCTTATGACTTTTATGAGGCATTCATGGGTCTTATGTCAAGAAATTCAGACATAAGAGCATTAAAGCAGCTCGCTATTAATTCGATTATCTTTAGTAGTTTATCGGAGGATAATAAAATTAGAACATTGGATATTTGGAGCAAAAAGTGGATTCAGTTCATCAATGATCTCAATAATAACGATTCTTTCTGAGATATACATCATTCTTGAAGATAATTCAACTTTTTGCAGTGAATACGCAGAATACCAGACTACATAAAATTTTAATAATTATCAGAATAAAATTTTCCGGAAAATTATGAAATGTGCAAGCGAGGTTTTAATTCACATCCTTCAAATTATCAGTCTGATGCTCTACCCATTGAGCTATTAAGATTTTCGATATTTACCTTCCAAATTTCGACTACGATATATGACCTTATTTCCTCCACCTCCCTTCCTGAGGCAAATTTATATTAATTTTATTCTTAGGACCCTATTCTGCATATTTACCTTTTTTGCACCACAAGTAAAGACTAAATAAATATATATGAATGTATGATGTTTTTTTCGTAGTTATTTACACATTTGAAACAGTTTGTGAAGTTCGAAATAATCAGGAATAAATACAATTGCTGAACCATTTAGAATATTCAGAAGTGAACGCGGTAATTCAATTTGGTTCACCGTTGGAGTGGAATAGAACGAGATAGAATGCACCATTACACAGTTTAAATTTCAACGGCATACCGATTTTCATTTACATCGAAATATATTTCGATGTAAATGGAAATCGCAGAAATCACGGATTATTGAAAGGGTAATTATCTGCCTCATTTTTCAACCTTTTCCATAGACCTTACGAAGTTTTCCTTGATATTCACGAAAACATAGCCAAAAGTGCGAATTACACGGAGAAAAAAAAAGTTAGTCTGTTACGTGGTTCCCGAGATATTAATCCTCCTCTTATTCCTTTTAGCTGTATCCCCATAGAAGGGCGAGTGCCAATATTAACCCTCTAAGGTGAATTACGCCCAAGAACGCCCGTCAGACGTCAGAGTGGGAAAAACCAATCGTAATGTATTTACGCGAGAGTGGGGAGCCGTGGATTCACCTCAGGAGTTTTTCTTCTCGGGGCCCGGATTTGAACTTGGATTCCTCTGATGTAATGATTTGCTTTTCTCGATGTCGATTTAGTCCGTATCACTATTTTGAAATACTTGGTCCTTTACGACAATTTTTTGAGAATAAATTGGATTTCTAATAAATGCGCATAAATTGATGAAGATGCGCAAATATTACTCAAATCATATGGTATGAATGGGATTTATTTCAATTCAAAAATTAACTAGTTTATGCTGTTTTTATTCACCAACAATAGAATATCATTATCATTATTGTAGGGGAAGCTGGGGTGAAACGGACACTGTTTTGAAATAATCATACAAGATAAATATAATTGATTGTAGAGGTTTACAAATATATATTAAAAAATTTTAACATTTATTAAAAATCGCGTCTAACACCTTGGAGAAATTTCCAAAATGGGATAAAACGGATACCAAATTTATTTCTAAAAAAACAAAAAAAAATCAAAATGGCAAAATTTTTAAATTTTCGGAGGCTGATGTTTTTCATTTGGTTCATAATATAGCAGACTCCTACACTGCGCATGCGCACTGCAGTCAGGAAAACCAATGTATTTGGTTCAGATAGTATTTCAGATTTGAAACGAGCAACTGTCGAATTCTGATATTTTGTCTGCCTTCTGCTGATGCCCTGACTCTTTTTTCAATTCGAATTTATATTTTAAATAATGAGAAAGCGTAAAAGGTCGACAAGTCGACAATCCTGGAATGAAATTTCCATGGCACGTGCATTACAGGCAGTAGTCAACGATGGATGTCCGTTGCAAACTGCTAGCAAAAATTTCCAAGTTCCTCGTACCACTCTAAAACGACGTGTAACTTGGTACAAAGAACTCTCTGATATGGAACTAATGTAATGAAAGGTTCTACACTCCTTTTCATTTACTTGATTTACCATTTCACCTTCTTTTTCCTATTAAAACATTTCATTGAACAGGACTAGGGAGTCGTCAAAGAGTTGTCACGACAGTGCAAGAGGCAGAAGTAGCATCATACTCGAAATGCAAGAAGCTCGTTTAGAAGGCCTCACGAGTCAGGAGTTGAGGATCTTGGACCTCTGTAAAGTTAGCACGATAAAGTGTTTTCTTGGGGATTTTTTTTGCTCAGAATTATGTGCTAATTATTGATGAAATTCATAAATTATTTGCTGTTGTGCTTCACCGAATTTGAAGAGGTTGAAGTTATGGAAAAATGAATTTTTGTCATTTAACTGACAAGAATCAGAAATTGACACCAAACATGATGGAAACATTATGGTGAGAAAAAATCGTTCCATATTTTTTCAGAATTTACAGTGCACGTGGTAATTATTTATGTAGGCTTATACAGAATTGAAGTTATGAAAAGCTCCATTCTTCACTTTTTCCCGCCAGCAGTCGTTCAATGAGCTCGCAACTAAGAGAAACATTATGTGCTCCATAAAACAAAACTATTAAATATTTTTTTCAAATTTTTGGTACAAAAATAAATTATTTATGAAGGGAAAAGTCACGAAAAGCTATATCCATTGATTCAATTATTGACAATAGTCCACAAATGGAGCTTAAAATCAATGGATATATTATGTGCTCAATGGAAAGAGATTATTTCATATTTTTGTGGAATTTTTGGTGCACGAATAGATTATTTGTGGAGGGAAAAGTTAAGAAAAGTTAAATTTTTGTTATTTTATTGACAAAATTCAAAAAATTTCCTCAAAAATTATAAAAACATTATGTACTCGATAAAAGAAGATCAATGAATAATTTTTCAGAATTTAGAGTGTACAAAGGAATTATTTGTATAGGCGTGTACGAGTTTGAAGGAATGAAAAACTCCACTTTTTGCATTTTCTCGACAGCAGCCATTAAATGAGCTTGCAACTTATAAAAACCTTATGTGCTCTATAAGAAAAAATAATTTCATATTTTTTCTGAAATTCTTAATGACTAAAATCGATGAATGACCTTCCAAAGAATATAAACATTATGTGCTCGATGGAAGAAGATCACTCAACATTTTTCCAGAATTAGCAGTGTATGAGGAAATTATTTGCGTAGGCTTGTACGGGATTGAAGGGTTCACTCTCATTTGATCCGATTAATTTGATCCAAATTAATTTGATCCAGAAAAATTGATCTGCAGAAATTTGGTCCTCTGAACAAATAATCCTCGTCAAAATTGATCCGCAGAAATTTAGTCCTCTGAACAAATAATCCTCATCAAAAATGATCCCGTAAAAGAAAAACTTGGGGAAAATTGATCAACAGAACATCGTTCATTAATATTTCTTTTATTCCATGATTTCAATGACAGAAAATACGATAATATTTAATTACAAAAGAACAAATCTCAAACTAAATCTTGCAGGTACCAAATATAAAAACACAATAAAGCAGCAATAGACTCCAAATAATCCAATACTCATTTGAATCAAATCTTTTAACAATAGCCTTCAAGTGAGCATCATAATCCAAATATTTTTTCTTCCTTCCTTCATTTGCCAATCCAGTTTTAATCTGAGCAATTGTGAAATCGGTAGTGCTTTGCTCCAACTTTAATAAATCGATAAATTTCTAAAATGCAAGGTGAGCGCCTTAAGCTTTAGCAGCAAAACCATTGTGCCAACCCTCCAACGAGTTGTTAGTACGGGGTAAATCGGTTAACACTGACTCATAGTGATTCTACAAAGGTCATAGGAACATTGGAGCACGCCTACGACCACCACGAGTTAGTGGACCAGTCCACACAAAATAATAAGGCATCACATACCATCGCGTGAGGTAGATGTTGTATGACAGCGACAATTACAGGATTTTTTTTTGTATTAAACACACCGCCAAATTACTTTTTCTTTACCCTCAGAATGCTTACAGAACAAGAAACCATCAGGTGTGACCAGCATTTTCTCATTCCTTTGGCTCTGAATAAATTTTAACGGCATCGCACTGGTTGAAAAAAAACACAGAGATACTTCCTCAACAACAATACTTGAGAAACTGAGTGAAATTCCAGTTAATATGGTATGAATACCTCGATTTCACGAGACAATACCACTGAAAATCTTCAACCCTAGCGGTTCCGAGAATGCGCTGTAAACACCGTGTAAACATTCCATGTAAATAGATCTAGTTAGATCTAATCAGATCTGGTTAGATCTATTCAGATCTGGTTAGATCTATTCAGATCTGATCAGATCTAAACAGATCTGATCAGGCATTGATCTGATTAGATCTGATCAGATCTAGTTAGATCTAATCAGATCTAGTTAGATCTAATCAGATCTAGTTAGATCTAATCAGATCTAGTTAGATCTAATCAGATCTAGTTAGATCTAATCAGATCTAGTTAGATCTAATCAGATCTAGTTAGATCTAATCAGATCTAGTTAGATCTAATCAGATCTAGTTAGATCTAATCAGATCTAGTTAGATCTAATCAGATCTAGTTAGATCTAATCAGATCTAATTAGATCTAATCAGGTCTAGTTAGATGTAATCAGATCTAGTTAGATCTAATCAGATCTAGTTAGATCTAATCAGATCTAGTTAGATCTAATCAGATCTAGTTAGATCTAATCAGATCTAGTTAGATCTAATCAGATCTAGTTAGATCTAATCAGATCTAGTTAGATCTAGTTAGATCTAATCAGATCTAGTTAGATCTAATCAGATCTAGTTAGATCTAATCAGATCTAATCAGATCTAGTTAGATCTAATCAGATCTATTCATATCAAATTTCTCAATTTAATCAGATCTAAACATTTTTTCCCGGGCAGTGTTTACACAGTTTATGAACGGTGTTTACACGGTGTTTATACCGTGTTTTCGGAACCGCTAGGGAATAACTAGTAACCGAAATCGTAAACAAACAAAGTCCAAATGTACTGAGAGGTGATGAATAGAAGAAGAAAGAGAAATAAAAAGAAAGGAGATGGAATAAAATCAATAACTACCATCAAAATGAAAGAATCCAAAAGAAAATAAAATCATGAAGCAGAAGAAAAGAAAATCTCACAGATGAAAATCATGGAGAATGATTTTTCACAGGATGAAAATCACTGCGGATGAATATGAATGCGGATCCATTTTTTAAGGATTAATTTTCAGGATCAATTGTCATCGGATGAAGTGAGAGGTTACCGATTGAAGTCATGAAAAGCTCCATTTTTTGTATTTTTTCTCGACAGCAATCATTGAATGAGCTTGTCACTTGCATAAACATTATGTGCTCTCTAAAAAATAATTATTCCATATTTTTCTACAATTTTCGGTGCACAGAATAAATTATTTGCGGAGAGAAAAGTTATGGGGAGTTGAATTTTCGTTATTTTACTGACAAAATCCAACAAATATCCTTAAAAACGATAAAAACATTATGTGCTCGGTAAGAGGAGATCATTCAATATTTTTTCACAATTTACAGCGTTCGAGGGAATTATTTGTGTAGGCTCGTACGGGTTTGAAGTCATGAAAAGATCCATTTTTCTCATTTTCTTGACAGTAGCTACTAAATGAGCTTGCAGCTCACAGAAGCATTATGTGCTCCATAAAAAATAATCATTCCATATTTTTCTCGTATTTTTGGTCCACAAATGAATTATTTATGGAAGGAAAAGTTATGGAAAGTTGAATTTTCATTATTCTACTGATACAATTCAACAAATGTCCTCAAAAATTATGAAAACATTATGACGATGCTAATTATTTATAGAATCATGAAAATGCAACTTGCAAGAGATAACAAGTTGTCCAGATACTGGAAATTGTAGATTTCGCCTCCGTTCATTCTGAAGTTGATTGATTGGTTGTGATGGTTGATTCCAATTCATAGAATGGAGAAGCTGCTCGAGTCGAAGATTTCAGCCTCGAAACAGACCTCATTACTCTCATTCAACCTCGAACTGCCCTCGTAGACCGCTGAGAACTCAGATGTGAGGCTCAGTTGAGACTCAAGAGCACTTGGAACCATATTTGAGCCTCTGCAGTCTCTTTCCTACAGCCATCCATACTTTTTTGGGTATACGAAATCTCGTTAACCTCAGATGAGCCTCAATACACTATTTTTCTCAATTGTTTCCATCGCAGTCCTCGGTCGACTCATTTTGAAAGCCCATCGAGCAGAGCTGTAAATTTTCTCCATACTTTCTCCCAATTGGGTTGCCAAGTGGCGCGAATCCGAACTAATGGCGCTAGGTAACTAGGTAACTTTCAACATGGCGGCTGGCGGAGTATTTAAATTCTGATTCTCTAGCGGATGAACAAATGTGTCTCGACAAGTTGGAGTATCAAGTTTGATTTGATTTAAAAAATGCTTGGCTGTAGTTTTTCGTACTGCGAAATCTTTTCTGCTCCAAAATCCTATCCAAAGAAGGTGAAATGCAGAAAAATTGACTGCAATTTATCGGGGAATCTAGGTTCACTCGGAATAGGCGACACACAATCCAACAATGAACTGTAGTCCAAACTTGCTAAATTCTACCAGAGCACAACCTTTTTCTTAGTATTTCTTGACTAATTTTTCATCAAAAGAAATGGATTTATGTAGATATTCGAGTAATTAAGAAGCGATGAACTACAACAGAGGAATTCTATTTTTCCAATTGTTTTTTAAAGATATCTCGGAAAGTAAACGAGATAAAGTGATTTTGTCACAATACGTTCTGAGGGCGCTCTCAAGAGTAACGGTTGAGCAGAAGTACGTTCCGCGAATTTATATCGTTTTTATTGGGAAAGTCTTTGAAATAAGTGATAGAAAAGGTACCAAAGGGTAGCCTGAAAGGGGTAAAGAGATCAGAGATATAAATCACGAGGGGGGAGATAAACTGAAAGCAAAAAATCCTGTGGAAACATCGAAGCGTGGCGACTAGGTTATGGATCAAGACGCCAAGAAAATTGATGATGAGGGGAATGGTGGGGGGGGAGAGACTCCACAGAACCCCGCCATCCTGATTGCAGATGACACAACAACAGCAACAGGTGGCGGGGCAGACACTTTACCGACTGAGGGAAAGGTGGGTAACGCAGACGAGAGACTATCAGTCGGCAAAGGAGAAGGCCACCTACAAGGGGAGAGGGAGAAACTGACAGCTACGGCTAACCTCAAAGACGTTAATAATGAGGGTACGGACAACAGCAACAGCACAAGTGATGGTAGTGGGGAGAAAAAAAGACACAAGGGGGGGAAGAGGGCTGCGAAGAAGGAAGAGGCAGAAGCATTCAGGAAATATTTCCTGAGGAGTCACTCCGTGGGGGATATATACAGAGGCGAGCGAGTCATACCAGCCTTCAGCAGAAGTGGCAAGCTCCAAAGGACACCAGTAAAGGGGGGAGAGTCAGAGACGGCATCTAACAGCGAAGAGGCGGATGATCCCGAAGAGGTCCTGGCCGAACCAGGGGAGACTCAGCTAGCCCAGAAGCAACGGGATGAAGGGTATGATGCCCACTACCACAATGCCAGCAGTCTAAGTGACGAAGTGGGGGGAAAGAGTCCCATGAAAAAAAAAGGGGGGCTAACGGGAGAAACAAATGGTCCAGTAGTGGCCGAGTGCGAGTGGTGTGGCAGAGGGGACAGCTACGAAAACGATCTAGCAGTGAGGCTGAATAAGGAGTTAAATGAAAGGTGGGATCGGCACATGGAAGAGCTAGAGGACAGATTGGTTGAAAGAATAACGGGGGAGATTAATAAACTGGAACGTAGAGTGAGTGAACTGGTCAATGAAAAAGAAGAGCAGAAGGAAGTTCACCAGGAGCTACAAGCACTGAGAGTATCGTGTGAAACCACAAAAGCCTGGATCGCCGATGGCTTCATGAGCTGGGAGAACCAGCTAGAAATGGTGAATGAATCGTTGAACAGACTCAAAGAAGGGGGACAAAAAGAAGTAGTTACGGAGCAGGAAATCCAGCAATTCCTAGACCAGTGTAGGGAGCAGAGGAACGCTCTCCCTCCTCCTGAAAAGGAGGGAACTGGACCCCAACAGAACGAGGGGCGGGATCAGAGTGAGGAGAATCACGAGACAACAAACCACTCGGCCGAGAATGACCAGAGGGTGGGGGAGCGAGAAGCACCCCCCGTTGAAGAGAGGGGTAATGTGCTTGATAACAGTCACCCGTTGGACTGGCTAGAGTGGGTCTCATCAGCCCCAGAAAAATTAAGTAAGGGGGTTTGGGCTCATGAACAAAAGATGAGAGGACTAGCGAGGAGAAACATTAAGGTGCAGGGGCTCGGACAAAGCGGGGCAGCAGCAGTTCAATTCGCAAAGACTGTGCTGAGGACCACGGGGATTAAAATAGAAATTAATAAACAGCAGAGGGAGCAAGATGGAAGCCTGGTATTTACGCTGAACACCTTGGTACAGAAGAAATTGATAGTGAAAAACAAGGTTAAAGAAAAATTGAGAGAGGTAGGGCTCCTTGTGGATGATGACCTCACATGGAGACAGGTGGAGATCAGAACATGGCTGGAGGAGCTGTCCCAGGAGGCTAAACAGAGGGGCTGTGTCACAGAGGTGTTGGGCTACCAACAGAAACTTGGTATTGATGAGGTATGGCTGCAATGGAGCGAAGACCTAGCGAAGCTCGTTGAATCAAGAACGTACAACAGAGGGTTAGCAGATATTAATGGTGGAAGCAGCAGAGACAACGAAACCAGAGATGGAAGCAGTGACAACGAAACCAGAGAGAGTGGCAGAGACAACTCGGCCAATGATCTAAACGGAAATACCAACGATAACGAGGGGGGCGGACGCTGAAGAAGCGACAGTGGGGCAACAAATGACGAAGGGGGGTTGAAAATATTAAGCTGGAATGTCGCTGGACTAAAAAGGGGTAAAATTAAGAAAGTGTGGGATATTATTAAAAATAAGGACATTGTGATACTACTAGAAACATGGGTGATCAAAAAGAACCAAAAATCCATTATCGATAGACTAAATGATTTTGGTAATAATAATTTTAAGTGGGATATGGTAGAAGCTGTTAAAAAAAACAAAAAAGGGAGGGGTAAGGGAGGGATTTTGGTGGGAGTGAGGAGGGCATTGGGGGGAGGGGTAAGAGTGGAGACCTGGACAAATGGTGCCACGATCTCCAATCTGAGCCTGTATAGTGGCAATAAAGCGAGAATAATTGCGGGATATAATAATGTGGGTATAACAAAGCTCACTGATGAAATCAGAGAGAGAATAGACGAGGGGAGAGGGAAAGGGGAAGAAATTGTGATTGTGGGAGATTTTAATGCAAGGGTGGGAGAGAGGCAGGCTGGTGAAGAAGACGAAAGATTTCAGCGAAAATCTATGGACAAAGTCATCAATACTGCCGGGAGGAAACTCCTAAATTTTTGTGATGAAGAGGCATTAATAATTGCTAACGGAACGACAAGGGGGGATTGGGATGGGGGGTTTACCTATGTTGGAAATGCTGAGGACAGAGGGGGCTCGGTCATAGATCTTTTGCTTGCAGAAGAGAAACCAGAAGGGGGTGTTATAATGGAACTCAGGCTGATACCTACACTGGACTCCGACCACATGGGTGTTAGCTTCAAAGTAATGGGAAGGGGATCGTCAGACGGGGGGGCACGAGCAGGACCCGGTAGTGGGGAGGGAGCAGGAGAGAGGATAAGTAACAGGGACGAGGGTAGAGTTAAAGAAAGACTGGTCTGGAAGGGAGGCAATGTAATACAATACCAGGAAGCGCTCACCGCGGACTGGAAGGAGCCAGAGCCTGATAATGACATAGAGGGAAGGTGGAAGAGATTAAAGGAAGCGATATGGGGGGCAGCCAGAGAGGCGGAAATGACCAAGGAACCCAAAAGAGATAGGGGGGGAGGGGACGAAGACAAATGGCTAGGCGCAGAGTTCAAAGAGCAGAGAAAGAAGACATGGGTACTTTTGAAACGCTTTCTCAAAACAGGGGATTTAGAGGCAAAGAAAATGCTCGGCACAGAAAAAACCAAGCTTAAAAGCATCTACAGTGAAAGGGTCAAAGAAATAGCGGAGGAAAAAAGAGCGAACATAAGAAGGGCCAAAAATATGACGGAATTCTGGGATGGGGTGAACAAGTGCAGACCCAGAAGAAGTAGAGGGGGACAGGGCATCAGCGACGGAGACTGGCTAGGGCACATGGGAAAGCTATTTGGGGGGGAAGACATTGAGCGAGAAGAAGACCCGGAGTGGGAAAAGGTGGAAGAATATTTGCATAGAGAAGAAATAGATAGGGACATTAGTGACGCAGAGTTTGAGGAGGCTCTGAAAAGCCTGAAGAACGGCAAAGCCGCAGGTGAGGATGAGATAGCAGGGGAGTTTTTGAAAAATCTACCTAACGAATGGAGAGGGGAACTGAGACAAATTATACAAAAGTGCTGGGAAAACACGGAATTAATGGAGGGGTGGAACGTAGCAAGAATCTATCCTATCCATAAGGGAGGGAACGAGAGGGATGTGACCAACTATAGAGGGATATCCTTATTGGATCTAGGGTACAAGATCCTGGCAAACATAATGGCGCAAAGGCTGGGGAAATGGGTGGAAAGCGAAGGATTACTCAGGGAGAGCCAAGGAGGGTTCAGGAAGAAAAGAGGGACAAGAGAGCAAATTTTCATCCTGAACTCTCTTATCGGAAACCGCTTAAAAAACAAGGAGGGGAAATTATATGTAGCGTTCTTAGATTTAAAGGCTGCCTTCGATACCGTGGACAGGGACTTATTACTGGAAAAACTCTGGGGGTTGGGAATAAGAGGGAGATTCTACTTCATGGTCAAAACGATATACAACAACACAATAAACGAGGTGATCACGATGGGTGGAGTCACGGATAGATTTGAGTCTAAGAGAGGGGTGAGGCAGGGCTGCCCGCTAAGCCCGATGCTATTCAATCTATTTATTGATGATATAGATAAGCAATGGGAAGACCGGAATTTGGGAGGAACAGGAATCGGAAATAGGAAGGTCTATGGTCTCAAGTTTGCGGATGACATCGCGGTTGTGGCGGAAGACGCAGGGGGTTTGAGGGAAATGCTAAGGGCAGCGGAGGAATTCGTGAGGGAAAATAGGCTACAGATTAATGAGGGGAAAACGAAAATTATGATTTTCAGAAACGGAGGTAAAAGGAAGGGTGGAGAAAAGTGGGAAATAAATGGGAAGGAACTCGAAGTAGTCAACAGGTTTAAATATTTGGGATTCTGGTTCTCGTCTGGAAACAGATGGGGGGAACACCTGAGGAAAATGGCGGGGAAAGCAGTGAAGGCGGTCAATGCAGCATGGGGAGTGGGAGAAAGGGCAGGACTGAGCACGTTAAGAGGGAGACTTTATATTCTAAACACCCTTGGGAAAGCTGGCGCCTTGTATGGAGGAGAGGTATGGGGGTTAGCAAGAAGGCCGGAACTGGAGAAAATCCAGAGCAAGGTAGTGAAGATGGCAATGGGAGTCTCTAAAAACACCCCAGCCTATATATGGAAGAACGAGAGTGAGAGAGGAAGCCTGGAAATAGAGATGAGGCGGAGAGCTCTGGACTTCTTGATACAGGTGGGACAATTAGAGGGGGATAGACTTGTGAAGACATGCCTGATGGAAGAATTAAGGGCAATGGGAAATAGAGCACCATCCTACTGGGGCAGGGATCTCCTGAAACTAATGCGGGGGGACTTGGGGGAGGGCAATATACTCCTAAAACTAGGGAGAGGGGAAGTGGACGTGGGGGAAGTCAAAGAGTGGTTGAAGAGACAGTTGGAAGAATTAATTGATAGGGAAAAAAGGGAGGACAGTGAGAGAGTTCAGAGATCAACATTCCACCCAGATTACCACCTCCTCTGGGGAAGGGTGGCGCCAGAAAATTATAGTTACTGGGATGATAAGGAAGTTAGTTGGGGGAACAAAGTTATGTGGGCCAGAATGAGGAGTGGGAACATTGGGAGAGCGGGGAACAAGGGATTCAAAGAGACCAACTGCCGGGCCTGCGGGAGTGGGGATGAAAATTTGGAACATATCCTAGAGTGCCAAGAAACCCGGGTTAACCTAAGGGAGGAGTGGGAAAAGTGGCAGTCACTCGGGTGGTCGGGGGCCATCTGGGAACTCCTGAGGGGAAAACCTGTGAACGAACTCTGCAAGCTGGTGAGGGAGTGGGAGAAGTGGGCACGCCGGAGACCCGAGCATGAAGGAGGGGGGGAACCAAACATAAATGCCGACTAATCAAGTGAGCACCCTCTGTCCAAGCATTTCAGAAACGTAAGGGGATTGAATGAATGATAGATTAAGATAGAATAAGAAATAAGGTGAATAAGATAGAATAAGAAACAAGGTGATGTAAGCCAAAAAAGAAAAAGAAAGAAAACATATATTTGTTATAAAACACTGTAATACTATACTGTAATAAGTGGGGGAAAAAAAGGGAAAAAGGGGTTATTGTAAAAGGCTGAAAAGTCATACAATTACGACAATAAATACATACATACACAATACGTTCTGTAGAGAATTCAAAGAGCTGAATCTCTATTTCGTTCAATTTCCGAGACATTCTGGATTGAGAAAAAAAAAATTTTGGTGACATCTCAGAAACTAACAGAGACAATTCGATTTCACTCTAATGCCTTTTTGAAGAAAATTTCAAAAGCTAAAACAAGAATTCAGAAAAATTTGCCTTATCTTCTTCAGTTTCAGAGATATTCTCGAAAAAATTATTGAAAAAATCGACTTATCCTGTTTCACTTTTGCATCACTGGATTTCGTCATTTGTTGTTGAAGAATATCTCAGAGACGGAGCGAAATAAGACGATTTTACATCAATCTCTTTTCCGTAGCTCCTGAAATTCTTCACAAAAAAGATTGAAGCAGCATCGCCTTATCTCTCTGAATTTCCGAGATATTTGCTTAACAATGATCACGGAGATACATCGATTCGTTCCGTTTTACCTTTCCACTATCAAATTATTATAAATTTCCTAGAATAGATTCTGTATATTCAGTTACGCTTAAAAATTCATAAGATAGAACAAATTGTATTATACTGTTGAAAATGAGTCTAATTGTGTCTCGGGAATATAACCCTGATGCAGAATACGTTTCGAATTTTCGCTCCAGTTTAGGGCACCTAGTTACCTAGCGCCCCCTGGCTCGAGCTTTGAGTTGGCAACCCAATTTTTTCCTAACAGCATTCCATTGCAGTAAACACATGTGTGCCTAGAAGCCGTACAATGCTACGTTGTTCTTTCTCAACAAAACTTGTCAACCATTTTCGGAGAAAAGAATATTTTCGTTTACCCTTCAGTAGCCAGTTGAACTCCAGCTTGGACACATCGTTTACTTAGCAGGCTTCCCTGCTGGAAGTGGATTATAAATTCTTATTAAAAAAACGCTCTTCTCCTTTTTATCCGAAACAGACGGTTTTCTGTCCTAGTAATTGCATATAAAAAATGCTGAAATCCACGAGTTGAGATTTGATGAGTTTTAATCAGCATCGCAAAATGTTTGGAGCAGCTTATAGAAACCATTGTTCCTAAAAATTGAGTCTATGAGTAATATTCAATGTACATGTTGTAACGAGGTTTCTCGTTACAGCTATCGCATCGGCTTATTCCACCTTCGGGTGAAGCTATTCAAGTGTAGAGCTCGAGAAGACTCACACATGAACAGCTAGACAATTACTACCGTGGTGCCATCTGCGTAAGATGACACCTTAAACTTACCGTGAACTAACTGTCACGTCAGTGGGATTTATACGCGGCTGAGGATAAGGCAGAAGCCCAGCTGAAATGCTGGCGCTCCACTATAGATGTCAGAGTTATCTCCGGGCCTGGCAGTGGTGTGAGAGGAAGAACCACGCAGGCGCGCGGAGAGACCTCTAGACGAGGAGAAGCAGCCTCAGCCGATATAAATAGACCCAACGACACGGTGAGGAGTTAGTCTGCCTTGGGCGGCAGACTCGAGAGGATCGGGAGTAGTCCCTTTCCTCTACCGCTCGCTTCGGCGAGAGTTACCGTTGGTTGCCCGTAGCGTGGCTACGTGGCGTTTCTCGTGTGGATGGAGACGTCCGGTATTCTCTGGGTGACGATAGATCAGAGGAATACTGCGGACGGGCTCATCCAGAGGTTATCGCGGAATACCTAATTCCGACTTGTTCTCGCTAGAGGGACTGTGACTAGACCCACGCCCCTCTACCATAACCAGCACACTGGGTTACCGGGAATGGATTGCCCATGCCATCCATTGGGGTTAGTAATTCCCCGAGTAATTACTACCGAAGGTTCAGCAGGTTAGCCCGAAACCGCCCTAAGAGGTTAAGCGTGGTGAGCCCAGGGAAAACCAGCACACAGTGAGTTTTGTTTATTCCTCCGGTAAAGAATAAACTGGCGCCCACGCTATCGAACCGTGTGTGCGGAAAGGGATGGCCGGAAGTGTGACGGGATTGGACGAAAACCCGTTACAATGTGTTTCTATGAGAATTTGTAAGAAAACGAGGTCATGTATTTTTTTGTTCAAATCTGCTACAGGTATGAATGGGGTTTTTCTGAATCAGTATTTATCACATTTCTACATGTTTTTCTTATGCTGTCTCGAATAAGCAATCTGTATTGATAATAACTTTCTTAGTAATTTCCTATAAGATTGTATAAGAATTGGACGAATTGGGGAAAGATTAATATTCGATTGTATCGGTCTTTATGAGCAGCTTCCTATAATTTTTCCTATCATTTCAAATGAGTTTTGAGCCGTTTTTGCTAATGATCGTCTTCAGGATTTATCAGCAAAGTTCTATGAATTATCCTATCCGTCCGTATAAGAATTATTGAGTGATTTACTCCATTAATTCTAGAAGTAGCTATCTGTGAATGCCGTGCTCTGATGAGCTATACGACTTGATATTTATGAGCATTAATGAGTGACTCCTTACATGCATTCATCATGTTCTGAAAGATAAGACATTCTGACATTTTATGGGATTTCCAGAGGAATTCAATTGTAGGAAGAGAGTTCAAACTAATGAGCAATATCTTATATTGTGAATTCATTCATTATTGCAAGTATTCATCAGTAGTTTCCTACCTCAGGTATATGTGCGATTACTCGAAAATACTCCATATGAATTTATCAATTTGAAAGGAAAATTCGTGGTTTTTGTGATATGGTTTAGTTTTTCATCAGCTTCTACTTGTGAATACTACTTTCAATTATTATAGTTCCCTTCGATGTCTGTAAATTGTACCGAATAATTTACTCATATATTTTGCTATCTGTGAAAACCGGAGAAGTGAGAAAAGGCACATTCAAAAATCGCACGTGACCAAAGTGCCATTTTTCACATAATTAAATTTCTTTTTCAATTTGAAAAAAAATTAAAAATGAAAAAAATTGAAAAATTGGTCAAATTTATTTGATTAAAAAAAAATGTTTTTGTATGCAGCATAAGTGTTATAATATACCTGGAAAGTTTGCATGTCATTGTACATTATTTTGACCTTAAAAAAAATGAAAATACCTCACATTTTCGAGCGCTAGACCACCGGGTCTCCTTAATCTAGATACACATAACTACAAAAATACGTGGAGGATTTAGAAAGTACTCTGGAAAATTCCAATCGAAATTATGAGACTTATTGGAGTCATGTTGCATGCCAATATGAAAAAAAACATGTTTTGAAAAGGACACAATCGAAGTTTTGGCTCGTGCTATGAATGTAAAGAAATGTTTGGGGGAAAGCTCGAAATTCCATCAGATAAAATGAGTTTCAAGTGATAAATTTTCTCGTCACTATTTTGAAAAGTTCAAAGTAGATTTTAAAGCAAAAAAAACATGGGTTTTTCGAAAACTCTACTGTGGTGTAACCCTTTAAGGCAAGAGAATAGGAAAAAATGTCATCACTAATGATGTAGCAAGCACATAAAAAAACAGAAAATAAATATCTCTTGAAATTCGTTTTTTTTTCATTAACAACAACGGGGAAGGAACTTCTGCATTCACCTTCCTCAAGCACGACAATTACTTCCATTTCTCTGGACTCGAATTCAACCTTAAATAGTTTATTAGGCTCTCCCACTCGATAATTCTTTATCGCTGATGCTTTCACGATTGCAAATTTATTCAAGTCCTCTATTTTAATATATTTATGCATATCACTTTGAGCGTTAATGAACCATTACTTCTAACGTTCAACACATGGCACCAGCAAAGATTTGAAAAACACTGCAATTGACACAACCTTTTCACATTGCACATAAACGCGTACTGTCCTGCTCCTCTGAATAACACTACCGGTATTGTTCTCGATCTCTAAAGCGTAACCAATCACATCCAAGCAATTGGAGACACGGCCAATAGGAGTTGAGGTGAATGTAATACACACGACATCGCGTGGATTTAACTCTCACACAGGGTGAGGGTACTGCAAAATCGCATAGCTACTGATAGGAACTTATTGCTGAGTGTATGAAAAGCAGACGAGTTCTGCCAATTGAATTTTTATTCTTCAAGATTAACTAGTTTCTAGGGCCAAAAAAATAAAATTCAATTATAGCCAGAAAAATCGGAAAAAAAATTCAATGCAGCTCATTCTCCTAATAGGCATAGGAAAAAGCTTTGATAGAAAATTTTTTCAGTACCTTTCGAGATATTTCGATCTAAAACATAGTGTGAATTTCTATTCTTTGAACAACAAATAGCCACACTCAATTTTTTTTGCGGATTTTTCATGGTCTTTTAGAAAATAAGAAGAAGGAATTTGCAAATCGGTCTTTTTGAAAGTAAAGCGGCATACGTTTTTGCAGATAGAATCTTGCAGTATACCGCGATCGGATACAATATCAGAAAACAATGATCAATTCTCAGACAGTGAGTGAATAGATGAAACTGGTGAAATATAGAACTAAAAAGACATAGGTTATTACTGGCAAATACTTGTGAAAAATAACTGGAGAGAGTTTTAGAGAATGATTAATCTTATAATGCAGAAAAATGATTGTGCCTGTACAGATCAACAGAAACAATGCAAGTATTTACTGGCGAAAACAGCCTATGAAAGAAAATAGAAAACTGTGAGGAACTCATTATAAATTCCTTCCTATAATGGGGAGAATTTTTTAAATATAATCTATCCGCATATGACATATTCAGTTATTTACATACACTGAGAGAAAAAGTATCGATTTACCAGAAACATAGTTTCTTGTTCCAAGAAAATATATTCTTGACTGAATATATTGAATGGAATAAAGAAGAGTTGCTCCTGAGAAAATGACTTTCTTGGGAACAGACCACTGAATATGAGTGTGAGTTTAGGTTAGTCTCAGTGACGAAAAGTAGTTCCGCTGTGTAGAATCAAGTTTCTTGACTCAAGATCTCCACGCATTTCGACCAATCATATTTAATTCAACCCAAAGAAATCCTGGACTCGAAAGAATTGAATGATGAGTTGTTTAAGGAAATTGGGGGCTTGAACAAGATATTTGGATGGATTCTACTCGAGTGCTTTAGGAGATGGACGAAAACATGAAGAGTTTGGCCGAAGAATTTTACTAACTCGGGGAAGTTGAAGGTGACTGATTAAGGTAAGTGTTGAATTTTCACGTATTCGGAATCAACTTCGAGGAATAATCAACTAGCTGAGCTAAGTTGGAAATATTATGGTCATAAGAAAGCCGTTAATTGCGATGATAACTGCTGTATTTTATAGATATTTATGAATTATTAGCTCAAGAAAATAGGACTAATTTGTCGGAGTAGAGAAGTTCTTGGGAGAAGAATCTGATTTTCTGCATTCCTGAACCCCAGATCTCCGTATTGGATCGAAGAATGTTGAACAGAACGCTTGTACATTTTAATGGAGGTTATTTCTTTTTTAATGGAGAGATGAATTATTTGACCGAAAATTTTCTGAAATGGATGTAGAACTTACGATTCTGTTGATGACGAAGTATGTATTATTTTCAAGAATATAAGGACTGATCATTAAAAAATCCAAACTGATGGGGGGCAAAAATCTTCTCCTTACAAGAAATTTGATGTGGTATGCAAAAAATTATTTTCATGGAGAAATATATTCCAGTCTATCATGGAATACCGGGAACATTATGAGAAAAAAATAATTAATTAACGACTATTAATATAAATTCACGATTATATTGGATTGAATTGGGAGTATTTTCATTCAATGGGATCACGTCATAAATAAGTTTGTCACAAGAATATGTTTTCCCTAATGAAACTCTATGACATTTCGCCCAATCATTATATTTTTAAGGAGATCAGGTTTTTATATTCAATGAGCCTACTATTTGCTACGGAATGAACAATTGTAGTTGAATATAGACAGCATGCAATTGTACGGAAAGCTGGATTGTTTTCCTCATGATAATATGAAAATTCACACAATATTAATATCATTACTCTCCATCGTTGATTATCTCTGTGGAAGAGATCGACGAACGTTGGAGAAGTTACAGTTTTTCCTATGGAAAAATTATAGTGTAAAAGGAAGAAGGACTTCAGAAGAACGTGAGTAATAATTGGATCAATTGAGGAGTCACAATGTTCATGACTAGTCATGAAATTCTTGCCTCAAGAAGATGAAAACTCACGAGTAATTTTTGATTTTTGGCAACCAATATGATTTTTCTTTAGGGCCTACCATCCATTCTTCTGTCAGGTTTACGAAAAATTCTTCTGAAATTTAACCAACTGGAGGATTTGTTCTCTGTGTTTTTAAATCATTCTACGTATACGTAATACCTAAATTATGAGTGCTAGTATGCAATGGATCGAGATATTGGTTGGAGTGAAACTCTGATAGACTGGAAGGAATACCGGAATCAATAGAGGAATCACTGGATTCATTACCAGCAGTCGAATTCTAGCCTCAAGAGGATGAACGCTCATGAGTAATTCTTGGCTTCCATCAACCGCCATCGCTGTATTCAAGGATATACACTGTATTCTTCTATCAAGAATTAATTTTCTCCTTTCCAATCCGTGTAATTTACATTTTGTAATAATTTTCTTCGCTTTATTCAAGAATATCCGCTGTATTCTTCTATCAAGAATTTTTTTTTTTTCATTTCATGAAATTTATTTGCAGTAATAGTTTATTCTGTTTTGTTTAAATATAAAAACTATATTCTTCTATCAAGATTTTTTTTGCAATTCATGTAATGGAGATTTGTTTTTCTTTTCATTTGAAGCTCTCTTGCGTGAATAAAAAAAATGAATTAATTGTGCAATCGTGTTCATTTATTCCCCGAGGGTTATTCATACCCAAGTGTATCAAAAATTATCCAGATTCTGGATGTAGTAAAATAGCCAAAGTAAATCTTTTGGCAATTTAAACTCAGAGCCCGTGGGGTCGCTTGAGCGTTAAACCCCAAAAATTATTTTCCATGTTTAAGTCCGCACAATTTTTTCCTTTTATGAATTCTCAGATGATACTGGACTTGCGGAAAAAATTAGACATCTGGTGGGGATTTCCTTTACTATGAGGATTGACGTATGAATAGCTCTTCTCGTCATTCAAATTTCAGAAATTCTTGAGCGAAGAAGCTATATTATTTAAACTTCAAATAATATAGCTTCTTCGCTCAAGAATTTCTGAAATTTGAATGAAGAGAAGAGCTATTCATACGTCAATCCTCATAGTAAAGGAAATCCCCACCAGATGTCCAATTTTTTCCGCAAGTCCAGTATCGTCTGAGAATTCATAAAAGGAAAAAATTGTGCGGACTTAAACATGGAAAATAATTTTTGGGGTTTAACGCTCAAGCGACCCCACGGGCTCTAAGTTTAAATTGCCAAAAGATTTACTTTGGCTATTTTACTAAATCCAGAATCTGGATAATTTTTGATACACTTGGGTATGAATAACCCTCGGGGAATAAATGAACACGACTGCACAATTAATTCATTTTTTTTATTCACGCAAGAGAGCTTCAAATGAAAAAAAAAACAAATCTCCATTACATGAATTGCAAAAAAAATCTTGATAGAAGAATATAGTTTTTATATTTAAACAAAACAGAATAAACTATTACTGCAAATAAATTTCATGAAATGGAAAAAAAAAAAAATTCTTGATAGAAGAATACAGCGGATATTCTTGAATAAAGCGAAGAAAATTATTACAAAATGTAAATTACATGGATTGGAAAGGAGAAAATTAATTCTTGATAGAAGAATACAGTGTATATCCTTGAATACAGCGATGGCGGTTAATGAAAGCCAAGAATTACTCATGAGCGTTCATCCTCTTGAGGCTAGAATTCGACTGCTGGTAATGAATCCAGTGATTCCTCTATTGATTCCGGTATTCCTTCCAGTCTATCAGAGTTTCACTCCAACCAATATCTCGATCCATTGCATACTAGCACTCATAATTTAGGTATTACGTATACGTAGAATGATTTGAAAACACAGAGAACAAATCCTCCAGTTGGTTAAATTTCAGAAGAATTTTTCGTAATCTTGACAGAAGAATGGATGGTAGGCCCTAAAGAAAAATCATATTGGTTGCCAAAAATCAAAAATTACTCGTGAGTTTTCATCTTCTTGAGGCAAGAATTTCATGACTAGTCATGAACATTGTGACTCCTCAATTGATCCAATTATTACTCACGTTCTTCTGAAGTCCTTCTTCCTTTTACACTATAATTTTTCCATAGGAAACACTGTAACTTCTCCAACGTTCTTCGATCTCTTCCACAGAGATAATCAACGATGGAGAGTAATGATATTAATATTGTGTGAATTTTCATATTATCATGAGAAAAAACAATCCAGCTTTCCGTACAATTGCATGCTGTCTATATTCAACTACAATTGTTCATTCCGTAGCAAATAGTAGGCTCATTGAATATAAAAACCTGGTCTCCTTAAAAATATAATGATTGGGCGAAATGTCATAGAGTTTCGTTAGGGAAAACATATTCTTGTGACAAACTTATTTATGACGTGATCCCATTGAATGAAAATACTCCCAATTCAATCCAATATAATCGTGAATTTATATTAATAGTCGTTAATTAATTATTTTTTTCTCATAATGTTCCCGGTATTCCATGATAGACTGGAATATATTTCTCCATGAAAATAATTTTTTGCATACCACATCAAATTTCTTGTAAGGAGAAGATTTTTGCCCCCCATCAGTTTGGATTTTTTAATGATCAGTCCTTATATTCTTGAAAATAATACATACTTCGTCATCAACAGAATCGTACGTTCTACATCCATTTCAGAAAATTTTCGGTCAAATAATTCATCTCTCCATTAAAAAAGAAATAACCTCCATTAAAATGTACAAGCGTTCTGTTCAACATTCTTCGATCCAGTACGGAGATCTGGGGTTCAGGAATGCAGAAAATCAGATTCTTCTCCCAAGAACTTCTCTACTCCGACAAATTAGTCCTATTTTCTTGAGCTAATAATTCATAAATATCCATAAAATACAGCAGTTATCATCGCAATTAACGGCTTTCTTATGACCATAATATTTCCAACTTAGCTCAGCTAGTTGATTATTCCTCGAAGTTGATTCCGAATACGTGTAAATTCAACACTTACCTTAATCAGTCAGCTTCAACCTTGTAACGGTTTGCTCACTGACCTTGAGCCAACTGTTAAAGGCACTGAAAAAATCCTTTATTTAAACCCAATTTAATGATCGAAAATTTTACTCAATTATTTCCCAATTAATTTGCCTTCTTGAAAAAATGGGCGCCAGTCGTTTTGAAAAATTCCACAAATTTTGGGGGAAAACGACAAATCCCCAAGTTTTATTTAATTTTAATGAACAACAAAAATCCTGAAAAGACTCTAATTTAACCCGCTTTCTTACACGAGACTCCTATATTGTCTCAAGGGGGGGAGGGGACGATACCCTCCCTTTGGGTATTCGGACAAACGAAAAAACTTTACACAAACTCCTGAAAATTTCGGTTTGAATAACAAAAATTAGATATATTCAAAAAAAATAATATAAGTACATTTAATCAAAGAAAATAGGAATTTTTCAGGAATAATACGATGATTATTTCACTTTAATTATTAATCTTAATCGTAACTCAGAATAAACAAAAATAACTCTAATTTTGTTTGGGTGGATACACTCCAAACAGACGCTAACTCGACGTTTTCTTTACTCTTCACCTTTTACTCAAAATTCTTTACTTTATAATTCAACCTATTAATTATACGGGGACTCGCGTACCTTACTCTATTTGTGCTATCTTTCCTCCGTCTTGGCCTCTTTAACTTCTCTTCTACTTTTGCTTAATTTCTCGAATTTCTCTACAATTTTCTCTTTACTTTTCTTTACGTTTCTCGAAATTGTCTCTACACGATGTGGCCGCCACGGTGTCCCGGGAGAAGAAGAACGAGTCTTCTCTCCCACGAGTTGTGTTGGGTGCTCTCGGCCGTTCCCGCTCAACTTCGGTAGAGCCGAGGCCCAACTCGACCAATAGTCGCGCGAGTCCGCCACTACTTTCCTCAACGTCACTGAATTTAATATACATATATATATAACACGCGAAAATAATCATAATAGTTAAAACATGACAATATTTTCCCGACAATCAAGCGAAAAAGTGTTGTCTCTTATTTTCACTGATATTGTCTTTTCTTTTCACACTGGTTTCGGCGCTGTCCCCGATGATCTCCAGCTTCCCTCGTTGCTGGCCAACATTCCCTCATGTTGGCTGATGCTGGACCAAATGAATGGATGCTGCGTCTTCCCAGATTCCTCTCGGGTGTCCTTGATGCTGCTAATTGGCTTATGGGACTGGGAAAAATCCTTCCCAGTCCTACTCTCGTACTTTTCTCCAAATTTTGGAGTTGGATCGGACAAAATTAAACAAAAATAATTAGTGAGGTCATAAAAATTGCTGACCTCACTCTGGACGTATGTTGACTTGACTCAAAATGAGCCCCATTCTCACCGGGTACCGCGAGTTGCGGCCATTATCGCGATTTTAACCAAATGAATTAATTTTTCATAATTTTCTTAATTCTGTGACGGTAAAAACCGTCACAACCTCTCATAGTTAATAAAATTCTTCAGACAAACTCTTTATGTTTTTGTCTATCTCTCAGAATACTTCAATCAAATTCATCAGAGTATCTCACTCGAAATTCGAAATTCTTGGAACAAGCAATTTCTCATTTCATGAAATCTTTCATAATATTCACTGACATTTGATTTTTCTTGAACCAAGAACTCATGAGGTTACACACAATTTCTCGCTTCAATACTAAAACGGTCTGGGCTAATCAATTGTGTTCTTCTCCCAAGATATTCAGGTAGCAGATACGATTTTCTTGATTCAAGAATTTCTTCTTTTGGTATCTCGGTGACTTTTCTCTCAGTGTATTCAATCTCATTGGATTCAACAAAGAAAAAAATTTTCCATGCTGATAAAATTTTTATGTGAAAAATAATATACAGCTTATAAGAATTTAAAGTGTATTTGTCCAAGTAATTCTAATGAGCCACATATGAAAGTTGACTGCTCATCATTAACAGCATATACTTATCAATTCTGGTTCGATTCAATGAAAACCGTATTGTGAATGAGTATATGCTATTCAAGTCCTGAGCAGGTATTTACTCATAATTACCCGCAAAATGATAATGATGGAGAAGCTGTTAATATCTCATAACTCTACTACGTTTGTAATTACTTATTCCTCACTATCGATTGATTCATGCCAAGATGTGCTTAGCATCGTATACAAAAATGGAATCCCATAAAAGAAGATAAAAATTGAAAGAGTTCTAACTCATACCAACTCATCATTTCACTATTCTCATGAATACTTATAAAACCTACATGCACTATTTCTTATGACTGTGTTAATCTCATAAATTCGTATAAGAGCATCTACCATGTTTCCAACTGAACTTATAGACTCAGGATCATCCCTACAGGATTTTATAAGATTCTATAATCCACTTTCAGCAGGGATTCATTGAGTCACTTTTCTATTCCGTTTTAAATTAAAATTATAAATATCATTTGACTATGACTGCAAATTTCAAGTGTTATATAATAGATAAGTGTTGAATGACGGTGCGGCAAATTTAAAAAAGGTCCAGTCTATTCACGAAAACCAATGTTAATGCTCATTTATTGGGTGAATATTCCTCAAAAGGACGTTAGTTCAGTGAAATTCGAAGGGAAGAATCACTCAAGTGTGGGTGATATGAGAACTCTTCCATGGAAGGACAAAGCAAGTGGGCAAACGATAAAGAATGACGCAAAAGTGCTCGCATTTGGTGGTGAGTTGACTCTTGTAAATTTTAATTCTTCGATTTCATGGATTACCACACTTCATACGATTTTGCCCTAATCGTTTTCTGTAGCTCTCGAAATTCTCTACAGAAAAAATGGAGCCAGAATTGCCCTCCCTCCGTTATATCTCGAGATATTGAAAGAAAACCGATCATAAAATTCAATCAATTTGAATGAAATAGACTTATTCCAAAAAAATGACTCTCTATTCTGATGACTTTTTGGAGTGTCGCTGAAGCCAGCGTCGAAAACATCGTCGAAAACATCCTCAGAAATTTGGGCCTTATGACTGCTACGATTTATCCATATTTAACCTTTTTCAGGACCGAGCTATTTTTTGACGGCTTTCTCAGCTTACGGTTTAGAATTTTTATATTATTATATATGAGTTGTATACCCAAAAAGATTGTGCCACTTCCGCGCCACTATAGTGGCTTCCGGTCTGGAATGGAAAATACCAAAATTTTTTCATGTTTTTTGCAGTTAAATCAATAGATATCTATTATCAATCATAGGAAAAATGATTGGGAGTATGTTTTACTAAAAATCAACCAAAATATGTCTCATTTAAAACATCATTTTCACAAATATCATCAAACTCAACGTATTCATGGAGCAAAACCCACTCTACCGGATTTTAAAATTTTTTCTAAAGTGCCATCATCCGCGCCACCTTTTAATCATGCTCAGAAATCGCAAATGAATACTAATCAACATTTCAAATGCCATTTCTCACATAATCACTAAGTTCACTAAGAAACACGAATTGATAGAACAATTTACAAAAATAGCTGAAAGCCACTAAAGTGGCTTCCGGTCCTGAAGAGGTTAGGAGATAATATTCAATAACTTTGGCGATATGGCGAATAAAGGCATGAAATTTTCTTGTGTAATACCTGAGAGCATTTGGGGGGGGGGGGGGGGGCGGTTTTGGCAATTCAGGGGAGGTTACAAGGAGGGGGGATGTTAGAATTTTTTTTCACCGTCACACCATAGATTTCGGGATCTTATTCGTTATAAGTCCTTCTCTATGGCGAATTAAGGCATTCAATTTTTTTGTGTAACACTTGAAGGTGTTTACGAGCCCTTAGTTTTTGGAATTCGCGGGAGGTGACAAGAAGGGGGGTGTTAGTTTTTTTTTCACCGTCACACCATTGATTTCGGGATTTTATTCGTTATAAGTCCTTCTCTAGGGCGAATTAAGGCATAAAATTCTTTTGTGAGATACCTGGTAGCGTTTACGAGCCCTCAGTTTTGGGAATTCACGGGAGGTGACAAGAAGGCGGGCTGTTAGAATTTTTTTTCACCGTCACACCATTGATTTCGGGATTTTTTTCGTTATAATTCCCCCCGAACTGAGGGCTCGTACACACCTTTAAGTATCACATCAAAAAATTTGACGCCTCAATTCGCCATGAAGGAGAAGATATAGCTTATAAAATCGCGAAATCTATGGTGTGACGATGGAAAAAAAATTCTAACACCTCCCCGCTTGTCATCTCCCGCGAATTCCGAAAACTAAGGGTTCGTAAACATCTTCAAGTGTTACACAAAAAAATTTCATGCCTTAATTCGCCATAGAGAAGGACTTATAACGAATAAAATCCCGAAATCTATGGTGTGACAGTGGAAAAGAATTTTAACACCTCCCCTCCTCCTTATAACTTCCCCTGAATTTCCGAAACCGGGGGCTCCCAAATGCTCTCAGGTATTACACAAAAAAATTTCATGCCTTTATTCGCCATATCGCCAAAGTTATTGGATATTATCTATTAAATACGGATAAATCGTAGCTGACATAAGGCCCAAATTTCTGAGGATGTTTTCGACGATGTTTTCGACGCTGGCTTCAGCGATATTTTTTGAAAATATCTTGGAAACTAAGCAAGATAGGACGATTTTCTCATGATTTTTGTTTGTAGCTCTTGAAATGCTCGGCAAAAAGAGCTAGGGTAAAATCGCTTGATCTCGCTTAGTTTCCAAGATATCCTCAAAAAATTGTTGACAAAAATATTTAAAAAAAAAAGGAAAGTTCATTTTTATTGTCAATAGGTTTTTAGGAATATCTCGGAAACTAAGAGATACGTTCAAGTTTCCTTGTAGAACATTCGAAGAGCTACAAGAAAGGATTGAGGCTAAATCACTCTATCTAACGCAGTTTGCCTGATGTTTTCAAAAATCTAATAACAAAAAATTAACATCCATTTTCAATTTATATTTCAGCCCCTAATCACGATCAAGCGGACAAGGAAACATGCCATGATAGGCGCTCCTCCAGGACTCTTATATACAGTTTTGTAATTGCTCTCATTTTTATTATATGATGATTATATGAAATGTAACATTCACATGTATACTTTTTCCGAATAGAAAATGTCATCAAAAAACAAATAATAATGATTTTTTTAATTCATAATTTTTAATGAGAAGGAAGAACGAAATGATTCGATTTCAATTGCCATTAGTTGTTGCAAAATATCTCAGGAACTAAGAGTAGTAGAAATATTTTTATAAGAACCTTTTTCGTAGCTCTGATTTTTCCTTACGAAACAACCCGAGTCGAAAAATAAGTCGTCGTAAGATGTAGTTTTGACTGCTTCGAGTGTCATTTCTTTTGTTCTCCGACCTTTTTCGATGCCTTCATTTAACGTTTTTCATGATCAAAGACTTCAACAATTTTGGAGGGAGTCAAAAAACTTCAATTTGACAATAAACATGTATGTCAAAGATGATTTGTGTCATCGGATTCTTCGTTCTGCCATATGAAACCTCGCGGTTAAATTAACTCAGACTGCTGGGTTAGGTTGCTTTAATTCGAAGTTATCCTAACCCAAGGTTAACGTAGCCGCGGTTTAACGCTCAGGTTATCCTTTCGGACTAACCCTAAAAGTCGGTTGATTTAACCCAGAAAAGTGGGTTGATTTAACCCAGATAAGTGGGTTAATTTAACCAACTTTTCTGGGTTAAATTAACTCACTTTTGTAAGTTACATGAATTCTCTTTTTCTTCCTCAATTCAAGGAAGAAAAAGCTGGTTAATGTAGCTCACAAAAGTGACTCAATCGAGTCAAAATAATGAGCTTACTTTGAACTTAGTTTAACTTAAAGAACTTAATTTAAACTTATTGGACTTAATGGGCTTCAACTGACATTACAATGACTTAATTAGCTTGGCTTTAGCTTGGATCAACTTGCAGCTCAACTTTAACTTATTTTCAGCTTCTTTATGAAGATTGCTCTAGTAGATTAGTGATCTGCATCACTCAAGATGTCCTCTAAGGAATTCTTAGACGTAGAGTATTTCTCCCGTAGATGATTCAACTCGACTCGCTCTAGGTATCGTCCATCAGTTTTGTACGGAGAATAAAATTCAAATACGAGATTTCGTGAAGGCTATGACATTTCTGAGTGATGGACAGGGAATATCTCTAGCAGATGAGAACCGTCAGTCACTCCAGGTGTCTCTCAGGCGTTTTCTATGAAGGATACAAGGTCGATGAAGAATTACTCGGAAGCTGCGACATTTCTGAGTAGTGTAACGCTATTTTCCCTGCAGATAAGCTATCTAACTCACACCAGGTGTCTCCCATCAGTTATCAACGGAGAATGAAATATAAATACAGAATTTCGCGAAAGCTGCGACATTGTTGAGTGGTTCTGAGGGGATTCTCCTCGTAGACGAGGACCCTCAGTTACTCTGGGTGTCTCTCAAGCGTTTTCCACAGGGAATACAAAGCAAATAATGAATTCCTCGGAACCTGCGACATTTCTGAATAGCATAAAGCGATTTTCTCCGCAGATGAGCTACGTAACTCACACCAGACGTCTCCCATGAGTTTTCCACGGCATAAAATGTGAATACGGAATTTCACGAAAGCTACGACATTTCTGAGTTGATCTGAGAGCATTTCTCTCGCAGATGGGGAGTCCCAGCTACTCCAGGCGTTCCTCACCCATCTTCTACAGGAAACAAAATGTGAATACGGAATTCGTCAAAGCTGCAATATTTCTCGCATGAAAGACACCTGGAGTGGATGAGGGTCTCATCTTCGAGGAAAATCTTTTCAGAATCACTCAGAAATGGCGCAACTCTCGCAAAATTCCGTATTCACATTTCATTCTCCGTGGAAAACTTATGGGAGACACCTGGTGTAAGTTAGGTAGTTCATCTGAGGCAAAAATCAGGAGATGCGGTAGCATCTCTCGACAAGTACGAGCCCAACAATCTGCCAGGCAAAGGCTACCGCACTCCTATACGGCTAAATAGGATTCGAAAAAATTCAATAATTTTTTCTACAGTAAAAATTCTATCTCGTGAGATGATTTTTCGGTAATATATTGCTTTTACCATTATCTTCGGATTTATGTGAAAACAAAATTGAAAAAAAGATATTTTATTATTAATTAAAAACGTTGGCCAGAATTCTTCTCCAAATCGAACTTTCTTTGGGACATTGTAACTGTGTTAGTGCCTCACCGACACTACGTAGAAGCATGCGTCACACAAACGCACGCAGTACCCTAGCGGACCTGATTCACCGTGATTCACGGTGAGGACTCACTGAACTTTCACGGTAATGTCACGGTGACGCACGGTGATGTCACGGTGATTTACCGTGAATCACCGTGATTCACGGTGACATCACCGTGCATCACCGAAATTATCAAGCCGTAAAATTTGGTGAATCACCGTGATTAACGGTGAATCACGGGAAATAACTAGCTTTAAAGTTCGGTGATTCACCGTGAATCACCAAACTTTGAAGCTAGATAATTCCAGTGACCCACCGTAAATCACCGTAAGTCACGGCGATTCACCGTAAATCACGGTAATTCACCGTGACATATGGCGAATCACTGGAATTATCAAGCTTTAAAGATTGGTGATTCACGGTGCATCACGGTGAGTCACCGTGACTTACAGTGATTCACCGTGACTTACGGTGATTCATCGTGAATCACCAAACTTTGAAGCTAGATAATGCCGGTGATTCACAAAAAATATATAATTTAGCGCGAATCAACAACACAACTAGAATAATTTATAATGAAGCCTTGAAGGAAGAATATGTCAAATATTTCCATTTTACAACGAGAGAAATCATCATTTTTAATGAAGATAAGATAGCCGTGAGCTTCAGCATATCTAAATCAATGTGAATCACCGTAATCTACGGTGAATCACGGTGACTCACCATGATTTAGGTACGCTGAAGCTTACGGTGATTCACGATGAAGGCACGGTGATTCACGGTGAATGCACCGTGAATCACGGTAAGTCCCCGTGATTCACGGTGAATGCACCGTGAATCACTGTAAGTCCCCATGATTCACGGTGCATTCACCGTGAATTCGCATTTTACCGTGATTCACGGTGATTCACCATAAATCACCGTGAATCAGGTCCGCTAGGGATATAAACATCAAACGCGCGTGGCTTTGGATGGAAATATCTCGAAAACTATTGAAAATTTATCGAGACATGCTGCGAATAAAATTTAGGGGATAAATTAGCGAATACAATAAGCAAAACCCCGTGCTTGTACGACTTGTAGTTTCCGGGATATTAATTTTTTACTGAAAAGTTTAACAATGACGTGCGAGACCTAAGAAAGAATTACAGAGCTCCGATTTTACCGACCGTTTATAGATTATTTTTATTTTTCGCTCACTAATTAGAACCGGGATACTCGTTTTCGTTCCCGTCTCAACTCGCCATGCCACAACTGGCCATGACGAGTTTGTTTCCGAAGAGATTGTTTCACTGGAGACTTTTGTGCCACGGGTTCCAAGATTGAAGCGCTAGATGGCCCACTGAGTCTGTAATTGTTTGTAAACGAAAAATAAACATTGTTTCCTGATGGCAATGTGATCTTAATAATCTCCCATTTGTATACATATTTGTCCCCAATGTCGTCAAATTATGATGACAGTTTGGGAATAATTCCTGTGTCTGTCCATTCAAATTTGAGATTGTTTCGGGACTATTATCTGGGAATGGGATTGTTCACGGACTTGTAGACATACTCTATGAATAATTGTGTCCGAGCATCGAAACACTCCTTATAAATCCCCTCATTATGTCTCAATAGAACATTTCAATTGGAAATATTTCTCTTGCATTTTGAATTTCCGGACGAGATCGTATCCAATCCGTAATTTGGGATACTCGCGCTTGTTTCTGTCTCAGCTCGCCATGTCACAACTGGCCATACCGACTTTATTCCCAGAAAGATTGTTTCACGAGACATTCGTGCCACAGTTTCCAAAATTGAAGCGCTAAATTGCCCACTCTGTCTGTAAATGTTCATGAACGAAGAATGAAGATTGTTTCCTGACAGCAATGCGATGTCATTAATCTTCCATTGATATACGCACTTGTTCCCATAGTCCTCAAATGATGATGACAATTGGAAACAATTCCTGTGTCTGTCCATTCGAACGTGAGGTTGTCTTGGGATTATCATCTGAGAATGAAATTGTTTATTAGCTTGGAAACTTACTCAATGATTAATTATGTCTGAGCATGGAAACATTCTTTATGAATCCCCTCATTATGTCTCAATGGTACATTCCAATTGGAAATGTTTCTTTCACATTTGCAATTTACGGACGAGAAAGTTTCCAATGTGTAATTTCGGAGGCAAACTTTGTCTCCAAAATAGAGTATGTTTGGTGAATGACAGCCCCTGTAAATCGACGTTATGCTAAAATCCCCAATGGAAAGCGACCGTAGCGCCACCTATCGGTCAAAGTAGGAACTGAATTAAAAAAATGGCGGATATTTGAATAAAATGCTGGAGGGGATTACGTGCAGTAGAAATAAAATAATTATAATAATAATTTCAACGATTAAGGTGGCCTGCAGCTCACACTTCACGGTTTCTGCAGGAGCTTGAAGTGTGCTTACATCCTCTGGTCTGTGCATAGCCAGAAGAACACTGTCTCGATGACAAGAAATTGATTGGACATGGTCCAGGTAATCTGCAGATGATATTTTTCAATTTCCTCCAGGAATTTCGGAGAGTACAGAGTCTCTGGACCCTGTATAATGGAAGCCGAGTGGTCTCGTAGACGCTTGACTTCATTCTACATAGTCCAGGTCTTGTGTACTTGTAGATTTGTTAATTCCTCGGGGATTTTTCCTGAGCGTTCATTTGTTGGGCTTGGTAGAATAGAATCATAATGGTCTCGATGATCACCAATCTCATTCTGCACAGTCCAGGTGGATTAAATACTGTTTAATGCGAATTCTTGAAAGCATCTCTAAGGCTCTGGACTTTCCGAAGCTTGTATAATGAAATTCAGGTCATCTTGATGATTCTCGATTTCATTATACAAGGTCCAGGTCAATTTTCTGGTTTAGTGATTGATTTTTCCGAAGGAATGTCATGTCTGTGAACTCCAGAGATTTTTTCCTATGGCATGCAGGCTATCTCGCAGATAGCCCATGTCATTTTCTATTGTCCAGGTCACTTATACTTTTTTATTGCAAAATTCCTCGGAGAATTTGAATGGATTTGAACTCTCTGAACTCTCTCAACTAAAAAATATATGTTTTTAACCATCTCCAATTGGACTCTACATGGTCTAGGTGGATCCAATGGCGTTTGATGCAAATTCCTGAAAGCATCTTCGAATCTCTGGACTTTCCAAAGCTTGCTCAATGAAATTCAAGTCATCCCGACGATCGCTCATTTCATTATACAAGGTCCGGGTCAATTTGATGGTTTTTCAATTGATTGATCCGCGGAAATTCTAGGCCTGTGAACTCTAGGGACTTCTTCCTATGACATGCAGGCTATCTCGCAGATGGCCCATTTCATTTACTATTGTCCAGGTCACTTATATTTTTCTATTTCAAAATTCTTCGGAGAATTTCGATGAATTTGAACCCTCTGAAATCTCTAAATTGAAATACAAATATCTTTAACAATCTCCAAGTAGACTCTACATGGTCTAGGTCGATCCAATGCTGTTTGATGCGAATTCTTCAAAGCACCTTCAAGTCTTTAGACTTTCTGGAGCCTTTACAATCAAATTCAGGTCATCTCGACGATTTCTGATTTTATTATACGAGGTCCAGGTCAAGTTTCTGGTTTCGCGATTAATTCCTTCGAGGGAGTTCCATGCCTTTGGACTCTAGGAATTTTTTCGAATGACATGAAGGGCATCTCGCAGATGACCCATGTCATCCCCTATTGTCTAGGTCATTTGTACTCTTCTATTTTAAAATTCCTCTGAGAATTTGAATGGATTTGAACTCTCTGAACACTCTCAACTAAAAAACATATGTTTTTAACAATCTCCAATTGGACTCTACATGGTCTAGGTGGATCCAATGCCATTTGATGCGAATTCCTGAAAGCATCTTCAAATCTTTGGACTTTCCAAAGCTTGCATAATGAAATTCAGATCATGTCGACGATCCCTGATTTCATTATACAAGGGCCGGGTCAATTTTATAATTTTTCAATTGATTTCTCTGCGGAAATTCTATGCTTGTGAACTCTAGGGACTTTTTCCTATGACATGCAGGCCATCGCGCAGATGACCCATGTCATTCCCTATTGCCTAGGTCACTTATACTTTTTTAATTGTCAATTTCTCGAGACATTTTCATATATTTAAACTCTCTGCCATCTGTGAACTAAAAATCGACTATTTTTAACAATCACCAATTAGACTCTGCATAGTGTAGCGGAATCCAACGTTATTTGATGCGAATTCTCCAAGGCATTTATCAGCACATAAAATTTCGGAGACCTGCACAAAACAATTCAAGTCATCACGACGATGCCGGATTTCGTTATATCGTCACCTTACAGTGAAAGGGGCGTAAGTGCCAGAAACACGAAATTCTAGTGTGAAAGGGGTGTATGTTCACTGATCACTCCAAAATGTTTTTTATGATTTCTGGCACATTATTTAGGTAATTGAAAATTAAAATAACAAAGTGGCGTAACTACCACTCTTAAAATAAAAAAGACGTATCTCCACACTTACGCCCCTCTGTTATTTTCTTTTTGAACGCTATATAATTGTTAATGTTAAAGTGAAAAGGACGTATCTCCACAGTTACGCCTCTTTGTTTCTATAATTTTTCCATCTCATGAGAATATTTGGAGTTGCGCCCTTTTGTTTTTAGGATTTCTCATCTAGATTTTGCTACTTACGCCTTTTTGTTTTTATAATTTTTTTTTATAGCATATGAGAATCCTTGGAATTACGCCCTTTTCTTTCTTGCGATTTTTATCTCGATTATGGCACTTACGTCTCTTTGTTTTTAGTATTTTTCCAATGATTAGGACAAATTCAATTAAAAAAACTAAAAACTCAGAGGCGTATCTCTGGTACTTACGCCCGTTGTTATTAGTGGGTGGTACTTACGCCTATATGTTATTATTTTTCATTCTTTTACTAATATTGCAATAGATTCACATGTACCTTATGATGGAAAAATAACGAATGTTGAACAGGGACGATAGCAAAATATTTAGTAAAATAGAATTTGTAGAGGTGCATTTGGGTAACTGGACTCTTCCATTCATGTTACACGTCACAAATAAGTATAGTTGTTCACCATTGTGTATATGACAATAAAATCTGTGAAAAATAGCAACAGAGAATAGCTCAATTGGACCTCGGCTATATAATTTCGTTAAATCTACCATCGGGAATTCCCTCAGTGTATTGGAGCAATGATGGTGGAGATACGCCCCTTTGATATTTCGAGAAAGAAATCGGAAAAATAGCACTTACGCCCCTTTCACTGTAAGGCGACGATATAACGAAATCCGGCATCGTCGTGATGACTTGAATTGTTTTGTGCAGGTCTCCGAAAGTTTATGTGCTGATAAATGCTTTGAAGAATTCGCATCAAACAGTATTTAATCCACCTGGACCGTGCAGAATGAGATTGGTGATCATCGAGACCATTGTGATTCTATTCTACCAAGTCCAACAAATGAACGCTCCGGAAAAATCCCCGAGGAATTACTAAATCTACAAGTACACAAGACCTGGACTATGTAGAATGGAGTCAAGCGTCCACGAGACCACTCGGCTTCCATTATACAGGGTCCAGAGACTCTGTACTCTCCGAAATTCCCGGAAGAAATTGAAAAATATCATCTGCAGATGACCTGGACCATGTCAAATGAATTTCTTGTCATCGAGACAGTGTTCTTCTGGCTATGCACAGACCAGAGGATGTAAGCACACTTCAAGTTCCTGCAGAAACCGTGAAGTGTGAGCTGCAGGCCACCTTAATCGTTGAAATTATTATTATAATTATTTGATTTCTACTGCACGCGGTCCCCTCCAGCATTTCATTGAAATATCCGCCATTTTTTTAATTCAGTTCCTACTTTGACCGATAGGTGGCGCTACGGTCGCTTTCCATTGGGGATTTTAGCCTAACGTCGATTTACAGGGGCTGTCATTCACCAAACAAACTCTATTTTGGAGACGAAGTTTGCCTCCGAAATTACACATTGGAAACGATCTCGTCCGCAAATTGCAAATGTGAAAGAAACATTTCCAATTGGAATGTACCATTGAGACATAATAAGGGGATTCATAAAGAATGTTTCCATGCTCAGACATAATTAATCATTGAGTGAGTTTCCAAGCTCATAAACAATTTCATTCTCAGATGATAATCCCAAGACAACCTTACGTTCGAATGGACAGACACAGGAATTGTTCCCAATTGTCATCATCATTTGACGACAATGGGAACAAGTGCGTATATCAATAGAAGATTAATGACATCGCATTGCTGTCAGGAAACAATCTTCATTCCTCGTTCATGAACATTTACAGACAGAGTGGGCAATTTAGCGCTTCAATTTTGGAAACTGTGGCACGAATGTCTCTCGTGAAACAATCTTTCTGGGAATAAAGTCGGTATGGCCAGTTGTGACATGGCGAGCTGAGACAGAAACAAGCGCGAGTATCCCAAATTACGGATTGGATACGATCTCGTCCGCAGATTCAAAATGCAAGAGAAATATTTCCAATTGAAATGTTCTATTGAGACATAATGAGGGGATTTATGAGGAGTGTTTCGATGCTCGGACACAATTATTTATAGAGTATGTCTACAAGTCCGTGAACAATCTCATTCCCAGATAATAGTCCCGAAACAATCTCAAGTTTGAATGGACAGACACAGAAATTATTCCCAAACTGTCATCATAATTTGACGACATTGGGGACAAATATGTATACAAATGGGAGATTATTAAGATCACATTGCCATCAGGAAACAATGTTTATTTTTCGTTTACAAACATTTGCAGACTCAGTGGGCCATCTAGCGCTTCAATCTTGGTACCCGTGGCACAAAAGTCTCCAGTGAAACAATCTCTTCGGAAACAAACTCGTCATGGCCAGTTGTGGCATGGCGAGTTGAGACGGGAACGAGAACGAGTATCCCATTAGAGCCTTGCACGTTATTTTCGAATTTTTCATTGGAAAAATCATATTTCAGAAACTAAGAGTCGTAGGATGATGCGGTTTCGCTCATTCTGTTCCTTAATTTTTCCTCTAAATTTCATCCGCCGCATGTCTCGATAAATTTTCAATAGTTTTCAAGATATTTCAATTCAAAGTCAAGTCGATCAGCACGCGTCTAGATTCGATTTAATCCATCCCTATTACATTGCTCATTTATAAATGAAAAAAGAAGTGAAATGGGAGAAAAAAAATGCCAGTGCGTTTCAAAAAAAAACGTCAACAAGTACGCGCCCCGATTTTATTGGAAAAAAAAAATATGAAATGAGAATAGTACAAGTCCGACGATCTACCTGTGCCTTACTTTTTCCAATTAATTCATCATCTTATTATTCGAATACTAGATGAAATTGGCATTGTACAATGAATTTGAAAAATTGAATAGTAAAGAAATTAAACAGAAGAAACGTACTTGGTGTACCTGTAATCTGTGTTTTCACTTGGTACACCAAGTACGTTTCTTTTGTTTAATTTCTTTACTATTCAATTTTTCAAATTCATTGTACAATACCAACTTCATCAGGTATTCGAATAATAAGATGATGAATTAATTTGAAAAAGTAAGGCACAGGTAGATCGCCGGACTTGGACTATTCTCATTTCATATTTTTTTTCCAATAAAATAGGGGCGCGTACTTGTCGACGTTTTTTTTTAAAACGCACTGGCGTTTTTTTTCTGCCTAGCTTTCTACCACTCAGGAATGTCGCAGCCTTCGCGAACTCCCATATACACATTTTATTCCCCGTACAAGACTCCTGGACGACACCTGGAGCGAGTCAAGTTAAATCATCTACTGAAAAAATATTCTGAATCTAAAAATTTCATGGAGGACATCCGGAGCGATGCAGATCGCTCATCTGCTAGAGCAATCTTCATGAAGAAGTCGAAAAAAAGTTAAAATTGAGCTCCAAGTCCATCCAAGGCAAAGCCAAGCTGATCAAGTCATTGTAATGTCAGTTGAAGTCCATTAAGGTACTTCCGCAGTAAGTAAAGGGGAATAGATCCGAATGTGCCACAGATTTGCAACTTTGAGGATATATTCTTCTCATAAGTAGAAATATATCTGAAAGTTTCATAACAATCGACCACGTAGTTTTTTTTTATTAATTATTAAACTAATTAATTTACACAGGCCCTAATGACACGTACTTATTTTTAAAAATCATCGACAATGTGCTGCAGTCTTACCCGCGCACGAAATCACTTCCCATATTATTTATGAATATAACTTGATAATTTTTTTGATATTTTACCACATAATTATTGAGAAATATCAATTAATCCGCGTGTCACCATCATTGGGGAGCCGTGTGTCACCACCATTTTACCATAACCTCATAATTATTTTATGGTTTAATTGATATTTCTCAATAATTACGTGGTAAAATATGTGAGCTTGCTTTCAATGGTGCGAAATGTGCCTACGCCAATTTTCCAGATGTGAGTGAAGAAATAATTAATACAGACTCCAAATCAGTTTTCTCGGGAATATCCTGAACAATAAAAAAGATGGGAAAATTTTCATGGAAACATTTTTTGTAGCGCTTATTCTACGCTATTCTACTAGATTCAAAAATATTCCCCAAAAACTGGGAAGCCGCGGAAATTCATTTTTCCTCAATTTTTTACATAAATTCCTCTCCCAGATGTTCTTCATCATGTAATGATTGCTCAGTAATCACGGATGACTTCACCACCAAACAATCAGTTCAATCAACAAAAACGATGCACCAAGTTCGATGAATATTCAGTGAAGATCATCAATCAATTGGAACTATTGTTATCATTTCATCATTTATTCGATGTAAAAAATTGAATTTGTAATGACGCACTTCCCGAAAATTCGGAGATTTTTTTTTTTCATTTTTCTCGAGAAGAACGGCGAATTTACATTGAAAAATTTTGTAATGTAATCAAGTACAATTCAACAGGTCGCGAGATAATTGAAAGAAACTTTTAGATTCTTAGAGAATATTCACGCAAAATCGCTTGTATTATAGTATTTTTCAGCGGGAATTTCCTTGGGCATCTATTTTAATCCATCACAATTTTCTCAAATGCCATCAATTTAAAAAAAAACTACAAAAAAAAGAATTTTAAAAATTTCCAATTAATTCTTGCAATGAAAATTCATTGCAATTTTCTCATATTTTTCAACAAGTTCAAATTATGTCACCAATCAAAAAGCATGAAATTATTATATAATGAATGATCAATGAGGGAAGAGTTGATTTTAAAAAATTATTGAAATTATAAAAAGAATGACATAATCATTGTATTGTAGGTATCACTAATTCGCAATCATTATTTTGATTATGATCGAGAGGCAACATAAATCCAATCAAAAATTTTATGTAAGAATTTTTTTATAAAACATATATGCAAATTGCAAAAGAGGTAATTATTCTCAGTAAAAAAAAGCGAAAAAATGCATTTTAATTTGTTTTTCCCCCGACTGAAGTCATAACTGCGCGAAACGATAAAGTTAATCTTTTTAATTGATTCATCGGAGGAAAACCCATCATCAGTGTTTTTTTGCATTGGAAGGGAATCATCAAGCTCTCAGCAACCATTGATCAATAACAAACTCGAAGCAGTAAAAAAGTGATTTATTTCACAAATTCGATGAGATCACCGTCTAAGATGAGAGAGCTTAAGAGTCGAGCAGTATTTGAAAAAACGTTTTTTAATTATTGCTCAATAAAAAAATTGAATTATAGATGGAATATTTTCCTATTCTGTGACGATTATAAAATGAGACAATGTTAAACGAATGTCGTTAGTTATCCTCCTGATTTCACTCGATCTTCTTCATTTCATTGATCATTCTGTTCAATATGATCCAAAAAATTCTCACACTTGTTGTAGGAGCTGGTCTAGTGACACTGATATGTGCTGGTGTAAGTAACTCGATTGAATTCACGATCTTACATTAATAGAGTAACAGAATCGATGGTGAAGAGGAGAAAAGAAGAAAATCGATTTAGCTTTGTCATGATTGTTGAGTCGATATGTCGAAAAAGAATCGAAATAGTGGGATTTTCGTGAAGACCTTTTTTGAGGGGCATAATGCGTTATGCAAGAGAGGTATCCATGAATATTTCTGCATCTTGCTTCAACTGCAAGATTGTCGTGAAAAATCGATTCTGAAATTTGCTTAATTCAAAAGATTAATTACTTAATTCCCTCAGATTGAAGCAATCAAAACTAATTTTCATGGATAATTTCCCATTTTTCTCGAACTTTCAGTCTATACCGGAGGAATGGAAAGAGGTCGCAGCTGATATTCGTGAATTTTGTCAGGAAGAATCCAAAGTTAGTACAGGTATGTGAGAAGAAATTCCAATTTGTAAATTATTTAATGACAAACTTTTTTTTTCAGAAATACTTGAGAAAGTAGGCGAAAATCCTTTCATAGAGGATCCCAATTTCAAATGTTATATTAAATGTCAGCTCTCCCATTTTGGAGTGGTAAGATGCTCAATTTAAAGTGAATACAATTAACCGTTCATTATCAGCAATAAAATGAGAATTTTCTATTGAACTCAATTTTCATGAGGTACCTCGGAATTGCCGGGAGCTGTGAAAAATTTCATAAAGACCTTTTCTGTACCTTTTTTCCTCTATAAAGTGTTTCTACCAAAATTCTTCCATCTCCCATAGATTTTGAGATATTCCATGAAAGAAAAATTCAAATATTAAATCACTTGCAAAGGAACGAAATGAGAATCGGTGAAATTCATGCAAATTTACTTGGAAATATCTCGGCAACAAGTGGATCTAGAAAAAAATGACAAAAAACCTTTTTTTTGTAGTTTATGAAAGTTTTCTTTCCACAAAAAAAACGTTCTAATAGATTCCCCTAAATTTCACAGTTTCTGAGATATCTCGAAAATAATGTAGACAAGATTCTCACTGATTTCTTTTCACCACTCCAGATAAGTAGAAAGGGGCTTCACTGGAATGCTTTCGTTCGTGTGGTGCCACCTAGTCGCAAAGACTGGGCGAGTCGAGTCAAAGAGCATTGCGAAACTTTTGGTACGTGAATAATCAAAGATAAACATCTTCAATTATATTTTCTAAATCTATTGAATAAATACTTTTAAAAAACATGCTCCTTCAGTTGAACATAGAGAAGGAGAGGATGTATGTGAACTTGCTTTTAGAGCTTCGAAATGTGCCCACGACACCTCACCAAGTGTAAGTAAAATTTTATTAATTTGATAAATTGATGCATAGAAAAATAATCAATTAATCTCATATGTGATTATGCTTTCAGGAATACTTTCTTTTTTGATTGAAATTCTTTTGTTTCTACCAGAAATGATTGGAATCTCATGTATGCGCTCCAATTGTATTTTCTAGTTGTGTTATGTAGATGAACAATAAATGGTTTTATTATAAATTGCTTATTTATTTGTTGATTATTTGATGATTCCTCCCTTTCATATTAATGTTACGTCTCTCGCAGTGCCACACGCATGCACTAATCCTTAATAAATACCGAGTTATCGACCGTCGGGTGCTATTCAGATACGTTGAGGTCAGACTACCCGAATAAAAAAAGTCAGAATAGGAAACTGCTCGAAAAAATAATGTCCTAATGCTAATTTGGACGAAAATGATCGGGCGATTGCATATCAACTAGAAATCGATCAGACAGTCGATTTGTTCACAAAATCGACTTTCATGTGACCACGATGCAACTGCGTGCGAGTGTGTGCGATGACGATGCGACTGCCATGTGACTGCAATGCAGCTGTGATGCGATCACATCGTGATCGAATCACGGTCGATTTTGTGAAAAAATCGACTGCCCTATCGCATGATCCACCAGGGGAGTGCCTAGTGGGGAGTTTCCCGAAGCGTCTAATATCGGGACTAGCTGAGATTTACCTGATTGTGGTTTCGCCTAACAAGCTCATCATCAGGAACTCATAGGGTAGGCCCCTTTGTATTCCCGATCGGGTAATCCACATGAAATCCTCATTAGGAAGCAATCAGGATAATCCGACCATCAACAGAATACTTAGTTCAACAATTCGTTGCCATGTGGCGTCCTGTAGCGATTTTGTTCCTAAGTGAAGTTTCGTTCCAAAGACCATAAGTTCCAGCGAGGCGGTGGGGTTCGGTACTTTGCACATTCCAAGAAGAATCAACTATCGAACTTTGATTTTCCGAAATTACAATACGAAAATGATTAAATGAGAAAATTTAAGACATAACATAGTTAATTAATTAATTTACTTTTTCGTGAATTAAAATTTCTTTAACTAATTTTTAGGAAATTTAGTAATGAAATGGAATAAATGCAGTACAATTGGAATATTGCAACTGAATAAAAATTGATGGAGAAGGCTCATTACAAATTGAAAAAAAATGATAACAATAATAGTCAAATTCTTCCACTGATATTCAACGAAGGTTGAACGAAGCCATCGAGAAGTGAACAACAACGGTGAAATATTCGATGAAGAGCCATTAATTCATACTCAGCGCTGAGTGATATTTTTGATAAGAAATAATGAATAGTTATCGTTCTAAAGTTACACGAATTAATTTTTAGAGATCGGGTAGTTATAAGGCGTAGTTGTAATGTCCCGATAAGGTACCTCCGTCGGGTTCATCACGGGGTGACTGCGTGCCGCTCCTGGTCATGTCCTCGCGAGATATACCCTATGATGTCTCTATAGGTACGCGGGACAAACCTCATCAGGAACCTATCATGTCCTCACTGAATTTTCTACTCGGGTAATTCCGAAAAGGAACTAGTGCGATAAATAATGGCTAGACTTATTAATCGCACGAATGAGAGTCTGATGAAATATTTACTCTTCTTCTTCTTCTTATTCCATCTGGCTATATCCCCTAGAGGGGCAAGTGCCACAACTTCTCTTGATTATCTCTAGTATATTTTTTTTTTTTTTTTTTTTGGTTATGCCTCCTATTGGAGGACTACCTCTTGTCTTCTCATTTTCCTTGTAGCTCCATCTATTGGATCTTCAGTCGAATTCTTTTTGAACTGTTCTTCAGCCGAATTCTTCATTTTTCCGGAATTCTTTTTTTTTTTCTTTTCTTTTTTTCCCACACATAAAACATGAACAACAACACAAATGAAAATGGATTTATAAACTGATGCTGTTATATCAACTACTTATGCTAAAATTCTTCTCTTTTTTTTTTTTTTTTTTTTCTCCTTAGATTTTAACATTATTTTCTTTTAAAAATCTATCAATTATTCTTATTATCTCAAAATTGTCTTTTACAAAAAGTTCTTGAATATTATCATTTGGAAACACTTTCTTATCATTCAAATCTTGTATCATTTTCGCCCTATTCAAAGCATACAAGTTACAATCCCATAAAACGTGATCAATATTCATTTCATTGAATCCACATGGACACGATGGATCTCTAATTATTTTTTTCCTAAATAAATGAGCATGCAATAATGTATGTCCTGATTTTATTCTATTAATTCTCGTTAATGAACTTCTTGGCCACTTTAATTCTTTGAACCATTGTTTATTATAAATAAATTCTTTGACTTCTTGAAAATACTCTATTCCTTTAATTTTTCCTTCAAGAGAAAGAGAATAGTTTGAGTCATGGATTAATTCTATCCTCAAACTGGGTATCATTTCATTCCAAAAAAATTTTCTCCCCCAAATTTCACCTTCATCTCGAGCCATCTTAGCCTTCTCATCCGCTTTTTCATTAATTAATATTCCCTTGTGCGCTGGAGAATACATCAATTTTATCTTTATGTTTTCTTTGTTCAATTCCATAATTTTAGTCTTAATTTCGAATATTTCTGGATAAGCTTTTGGGTCTAAAATGTTAGAATTCAGTTGCTGAATCATACTTAAAGAGTCCGTGCAAATCAGGTTCAGACAATAAGCTTCTCCCCCTCCCTCTATCATTTCTAATGCTCTTATCATTGCAACAACTTCTGCGAAATAGCTTGAGCAAATATCCGGTAATTTTATCATTGAGACTCTGCTTTCTTCTCTATCTACTACAGCCGCCCCTGTTTTCCCTTCTCCCTTAGAGCCATCGGTTCCCCATATCTTGTATTCTTTATAATCTGAATTCAGAATGTTCTCGAATTTATTGACTATATTTATGTCATTCTTTAAGCCCATCCCTGTTTGATAATCTACATCTATTTTGCCCCATTGAGTCTCAAAAGGAAAATATTTACTCGTGGAATTATTAACCCTCCAACGCTGAAGTCGGACTAACTCGTACCCGTGGCGCTAGAGTGGGGATAGCCAATGTCATGCGCTCTCAGTCCCCACTACCTCAGTTTGCGAGACTCAGGCCCAGTCATTACCGTGATACACTCATCTGATGAGTTCCCTCAGTGCCCCTTCCTTTGTTATTTAAATAGTCTTGAATTATCTTCTTTTTTTAAATTATTTCTAATGATGTAGAATGAAAAACCACAGAAAATGGAACGTGGAAACTCAAAATTATTGGCGAACAATAACATACCCGATAAAATTTCAAAACAAACAGTAACCTCATAGTAGCTACGGTATTGCTCGCCAGAGCTCACGGATACACACTTAGCAGGCTGCAGAGTGGGGGAAACGCCCATAAGCGTTAAAGGGTTAATAGTCCGATGATATTATAGTCCGATTTTTAAAAGGATTACTTTTCCGGGAGACCCAAGCCGTATCTAACCTTACGTAAAAAAAAAAATAAACCTTTCGGTAATCGGACTATATCATTGCGAATGGAAAATTTGGAGAAATTAGAAGTATTGAGAAAAATGAAAAACCATATTGAATTATGGAAGGAAAAATAATTTTCAAAAGTGTTCAATGTAGGAATTAAATTTGGGACGAATGGATGATTAGTAGGCCTATAAATTTTGGAGTAATCACAATTTCAATAATAAATTTTGGACCGATATATTTTCTCGAGAATTGGAAATTGTCCGAAAATTTTATTAGACACATTCATAAAAATAGAAAAAATCAAATTCATTCTAAGTTGAAATTCCCATAAATTGGCGAGTGAATTTTTTTTCGGGGAAATTCCGGTTCTCCACAAAATGAAATCGATCCAAAAGTTAGTTTTGAAATTACGATTACCCCAAAATTTATAGGCCTACTAATCATTCATTCGTCCCAAACTTAATTCCTACATTGAACAATTTTGAAAATTATTTTTTCTTCCACAATTCAATACGGTTTTTCATTTTTCTCAATACTTCTAATTCCTCCCAATTGTCCATTCGCAATGATAATGTCATCGGACTATTAATAATTCCACGAATAAATATTTTGACAGACATTCATTCGTGCAATTAATAATTCTAGCCATTATTCATCGTACTAGTTCCTTTTCGGAATTAGTATATGTGGGGAAAAATTTTTTTATAAAGACAAATCATTCTCCATCTTTTTTATTGTAAATAATTCTTTTTTGAACAGTTACGGATTCTTCAAATAAACATTTCTAACTAAAAAAGTTTCGGCACTTTAAATTTACGCACTTTGGAGAATTCGTGAGTATAGAATTCGGTCATTCATCCATGCGGAGGGAAAATTTTCAGAAGAATTAGTAATAGGACTTTTTTTCGCCCAATTTCCTATTCTGACTTCTTCGCTCCGGGTAGTCTGACCTCAACCCATTCATTATGTAGTATAGTCTAGATAGTAATTTTACTCAATTTCAAGAGATGTTCTCGGGAGATACGAGAACCTCAACAAATGAGAGATAATAATAAATTATCCTTGTTTCTGGACCCCACATTTGTCCCAAAAATAAGTGGAGGAAATACAATAATCCAGTTACAACATCTACGCGTACATTTTTTTTAATAATATATTCTTGAGAACGAATTCGAATAAGATAGAACAGTCCTTAGTAAATAAGAGATAAATAAACCGAACTTCGGAAAAACCCAAATGAATCTCAAAATTCCAAAACAAACGTTATCTTCTCGAGCAGGCTCTCATGAGGCTTCCAGTGAGAATGGGACTACCCTATCAAGTCAAACTCCCAGGGACAGCCAGGACGTAACATTAACAAAAGAAACTGCATGTGTTCTTCCAGCAGATACTACTTCAGCACATCACTGATAAATTAACTCTAAAAGAGAATCAAGCTACTTGATTAATTCAGTGAATGAAAGACCAGCTCATTGTCTATTTGAAAAAATTATTACTTTTTTTATGATGTTGATAAATGATGAATCATTGTTCCTTTAATTAAAAACCTGTTCTTGTCAATTTTTTCACCATTTATTGCCTTCTCGTAGATTGATATAAAATTGAATTAAATAAAAAAAATTGTAAGAAATCACGTCTATGCATTTTAAAATTCGTCCTCATTTATCTGCCAGTAACATGGACTAATCATAACTACCGGATAAATTTCCTATCGACCTTTGGATAAGTAATTGAGTTAATGAATCAACGGAAAGCAAGTAAAATTGAATCATTCATGTGTAACTTAATATTCAATGTCAACAATAAATGACAGTTTTTCCACTAATTTTTTTTTATTCATCACCAATGGTAATTGCACTCAAGTTATTTTATAATGTGGAAAATTGATTTTATGGATTTTCTCAATATAAAATGTCTGGACGTTCAGTAATTCTTTGCCAGTAATACAAGCTATTCCGGGCTTTGCTGATTTCTCGGAGAGGCTTTGGTTTTTTTCCGGTGGTTAGAAAAAATGAGGGAATTCATTGGCTGCGCCTTTGTCGCTGTGTGTCTAGTGATGACAGCTGCAGTGAGTTATTTGGATCGGTTTCTTCAATTTGTTTATTGCATCGGAATTCTTCAAATTCATTGACGAAACTGCTAAATTTTAGAGCAGCATGTCACCAGTTTTTTCATATTATTTCGAAATCTATAAGAGATGGAGAATTTTTTGTAAAAACTTTTTTGTAGAGGAATGAAAGAGCTACAAAAAATAATTAGAAAAAAAAATTCTTTATTTTCCTAGGATTCAGCGATATTGAATGAAATCTGAAGTCCGAGTCACATCATATAATTCAATTTTTAATTTCCTCTATTGAATTTTGATACATAAATTAATGAATTATTCCACTCAGGAAATTCCAAAAGAATTGAGAGAGATTGGAGTTGAAGTGCGGAAATTTTGTCTTGCTGAAACTGGTGCTGATGTCAGTGAGTCTATCTCGTATCTCTCACCTTGAAATAACTTTCACGTCATCTGAATATTAAAAAACAAAATTGTAAATTATTTTTGTAGAGCTGATTGACAAGGCGAATGAAAGTGGTGTACTAACGGATGATGACAAGTTAAAGTGCTACATGAAGTGTGCACTGAGTCAATTAGGTCTTGTGAGTTGCCTCTTTTTTCCTCCATATTAAATGATTCTTACTAAATTGTCTCATCAGTTTTCGTTGAATATCTCGGAAACTAAGCGAAATGGAGTATTTTTTGCAGGGAAGACTGAGACAAATTGGACCTGCAGGTCGAAATAACTTAAGATTTTTGTCGGGAAGGGGGCAGTCTCTAAAAAATCTTGGAAAAATGCACCAACAATGTCCACATATTGGTGCATCTTTTCAAATTTTTAAAGATTTTTTTCATCGAGTTCTCATGTCAAAAAAATTCCTTAATCATATTGCCACAGCGATCCATTCTGCCCCATTCTCCGCTAATAATAAATTTTTAAGTTCTTTTTCTTCGCTATAAAAAAGGAATCTACAAAAATTTCCCTATCTCGCTTGGTTTCCAGGCTACTCAACAAAACTACTTGGTCATAAAAATTGATTTCATCTTTCTTCATGATTGAATAAATCGATAATCTTACCATTTTCATTTCAGTTTTCGCGGAAAGGAATTAATTATGATTTGGTGCTCAAATTGACGCCGCCTGAGCACGCTACAGAAGTGAAAAAAGTCGTTGATGCTTGCAGAAGTACAAGTCAGTGCTTTAAATTCATAAATTTTTAATGTTTAATAATGAATGATTCTCAAGAATTATATTTCTATTTTTGAATAATCAGAAGCAACGAAAGAGGGGGACTCGTGTGATCTTGTTTATGAAGCTGGCAAGTGCTTCCAGCGCACTGATCCAGAGGTGAGAAATACGAGGGACAAATCATTAGTTTTCGTTCAATATCTCGGAATTTAAAAGAGATAGAAGAATTCTTATGAATACCTTTTTGTAGTAAAAAGTGAGAGCTACAAAGAACATTTTATCTCGTTTAGCTTCCGAGATATTCTTTGAAAACCGGAATATCTAAAAAATCACAATCAATTTTGAAATAACATAAACATTCTTTTCAAAGTATCTCGGGAAACAATGTGGTTTACAAGAACTCCTCGAGAGACCCTTCTTGTAGCCCATGAAATTTTCTAGTAAAAAATCTGCTAGGGATTTCGTCTAAATCTACTCGTTCCAAAGATATTTGTAAAAGAATACATACTGAGATTTTAATCATTCAATGATGAATTTCAATTTTATTTGCAGCACTACTTCCTGCTATGAAGGAATCACTCGGCGGTGATTTGTAAACAATCAACAATAGGAAATTATGATAATTGAGTGAATAAAAAATTTAGTATAAATTAGAATAAAGAAACATGCTTGTAACTTTCCGTGGAAAATTAATTTTTTGTAATTAAAAAAAAACGATAGTTCAGGAGAAGTGGAGTGTATTTATTACCATTTTTATCAAGTTGATTTCACGATAGGAATGTACGAGTATGCAAAACGAAGGCCACTCGATAGAAATTGAATGATGCCGCGAAATATTTATATTTTGAATATTTGATTCATTTTTTAGGATTAATATTATTATTTCATTCAATAAAAATACTATTCGCAAACGCTTGGTTCCTCCCCGTACTCACGCGTTTCGAAAACATTTGCAATATTTTGAAATTTTCCCGCCGTTTCCCCTCACTCACGACAACTTCAGAGCACTAGCAGAATCACGTCTACCAACACAATACCACAGCCACTTCCAGTCCCCCTCGAGTATCGGCCGCTTTTCAAGGCCTCAGCAAGCCTATCATTCCACGGTTATTCATTTTTTTCCGTAAAAAATCGAAAAGAAAAGCAGTCAAAAGCAAAAAAATCAAATGTTAAGTTACGTGTTTCCAACAATCCAGTGCATCCCCTGTTGAATTACGAAATTCATCAACTCCACACGGATATAAGAAATTCATCATTTCAAGATTAACACGAGAAAAAAAAATTTTCATTATTCCCCCATCATTATCAAGGAAACAAAAGAATTATTTGCTTTGTGGCCCAGAGTATATTGTGAGGTGGAAAGTGGTGATTTTTAAGTGAAGGAATATATACATATATATATATATAATATATACGTAAGTGTGAGACCAAGCCGCATAACAAAAAAAAGCGGTTTCGTCCCCCAGTTCATGGACTTGTGTTGTTTGGAAACAAAGCACGAACTTTAATTATTAAAATAAATGATGAATTGAGAAAAAATTATATAATATTTATTCAGAGAAAAAGAAAATAGTAAAAAAAAAAGATATGCAAGGAAGGGCCAATGGATTCAAGTGATTTTACAGGACATCCAAAAAATTAAAATTGCAATTTAATAAAAATCAAAAAAGTTATTTTATTTGGAAACGAAAAATTATAAACTTTTTTTTTAGGGTTATTTGAATTTTTTCTATTTCTCATTCAAGGACAAATGGATTTTATTCATTTAAAAGAGAAAGAACAAAAAAAAATATTGTATTTGTCATTTGTTGAAATAGTTGATTGTCTTTACACACACAATATCTCAATGGACTGATTAACGATGAATTAATTTATTATAAATTGTGTTTTGTCATCTGTGTAATAGAAGCCAAAAATGTTTTTAAACTGTGGACTTTTTTATTTTTAAAAAGAAAAAAATAATAATTATAATTATTTCTTAATTTCTATCACTCTGCCCAGAGGGGCATTTTTTCAATTCCAAAAAAAGAAAGAAAAAGAGAGATAAAAAAAAGAAATTCACAATCATTTTTCACAATGTCGAGTCAAAATAATCAACAATTATGGTGTTATTATTTTGTGAATTTAATGGAACTATTTTCACATCTAAAAAAGTATGGAATTCAACATTATCTACATTACATAATAATAATACAATAATTTTAAATTACAGATTAACAATGCGTAGAAAGAAAAATCGCGACACAATTTTTTTTCATTTTTTTAACTAAAAAAAAAGTTATAAAAAATTAATCTCTTTTTTCAAATTTTCCAGGCGACATTTATTGAGTAATTGGAATCCTGGATGAAGAAAGAATCACAATTTATTGTAATTGAATAAAAAGGAATTTATTGATTAATCAGATTGATTAATTTCAATTTTTTCTTTAAAAAATCAATAAAATGGACAACAATGTTGATGGAGACAATCTGAATTTGAGCTGCGGTGAGAATGATATGGCCGATGAATTGAAAATCGGAGCAGACGAGACTTATGATACAAGAAGCGAAGTATCATCGAGTTCATCGGACAGTGATTCAACCCAACCAAGCATAAGCTCAGTATCAACAAAATCTTCACGTGGTGATAACAAACGTAATCGTAGAACGAGGCTTGGTAAAAGAGCACGTTCACGTGATACAAAATCATCGAGTCCTGATGTTAAACGTGCAAGATCAAAGGACAGCAAGGGAACACCAAAAAATTATGACTACACAACTAAACTTAATTACTTATTCAGAGATGCGAGGTTCAAATGATTTTTTTTAACACTAAGTTAACGACTTAATAGTATTATGTTTCCTCCCTCCAGATTGTCTAGGTTTTCTAAGATTGTTTTTCGGTAGATTTTTCATCATCAAGTCTAACAATGCGGAGAATGTGACGCTGTCAAAGGCCAAAGGAGTCTGGAGCACACTGCCACAGAATGAGGCTAATCTCAATCAAGCCTACAGGGAATCGAGGAATGTCTTGCTGATTTTTTCCGTTAAAGAATCCGGAAAGTTTGCTGGCTTTGCTAGACTCAGCACAGAGTCGAGGAGAGACGGTGCTCCAATTTCATGGGTTTGTTGATTGCAGGAATTTTAAAAAATTTTAAAATTTCTCAAGGATAACTATTATTAAAATATCTCAGATTCTGAGAGAGATTTTCATGAGGACTTTATTATAGAGAAAAAAATCAAATCTACAGAAATTAATCCCTTAGAATCCGAGATATATTGTCCAAAGACTAACAAAGGAAATTTTGAATTATTATACTCCTTCAATTTTTCTCCTTTGAATTTCCAATGCCTATAACTTTGTTATTCTTCATCCAGGTATTACCACCAGGATTATCAGCGAAAGCACTCGGTGGTGTATTCAAAGTAGACTGGATATGTAGAAAAGAATTACCATTTACATCAACTTTGCACCTTTACAATCCTTGGAATGATGGTAAACAGGTGAAAATTGGTCGTGATGGGCAAGAAATTGAGCCACGTGTTGCTGAAGAACTCTGTCGGCTGTTCCCAGAGGACGATGGTAACTACACCTCTCATACAATTCTTCTCTTCATTGAGTATAAAGAGAAACTGTAATGGATTGATCAATTTGATGGGAAAAACTATTATTCTTGCAGGCATTGAAATGACTCCAATCCTCCGAAAATCAAAGGAAGCAGCCAAGCACGTTGTCAAGACAGCGAGGAGAACGAGGCAGACACGACCAGTTGTTGCCTCACGATTCTTGAGAACACGTGGCGGTGCTCGTGGTGGTAGAAGGCTTTTCTTAACGTCGAGATCGAGACTAGCTTCATTAGCTAGAGGTGGACACTTGCCAGATCAGAGGGGCCATGGAGATTACAATCACCGGTATCCATCGTGGTTCAATCGAGGAGATTCGCCGTACTCAAAGTATTAAAAAATTCTATTGAAATTATATTTGATAAAATGAAGAAAATTAGAAATTATGCAATGTTGAATTAATCTCTGATTATAGAAAAAAAGAACCGATGATCGACGTCAATCAATTCTGACCTCTCTTTAAATGATTTCTTCATTTTATTCTCACTAAATTTGTTGAAAGAATTATCTTTCCATTCTTTTTTTCAGGAATTATGGAGCTTCAAGTATAGCAGCTGCAGCTGAAGCCTACGTAGCCGATTACATGAGAACAATGCAGCATCAATTACCCCCACTACCCCCCTACAATACCTCTCATCCCTACGATTCAATACCCCCACCACCTCCGCCACCACGTTACTACGATGGCCTGCCACTCTACACTGGCTCAAGTTCACTAGATAAACGTAGTTACGAACGTAGTGTGGATGAATTTTTATGGAGAACAACAAGCAGTCGTCACAGTAGACATAGTGAACATCGTTCATCACGTGATCATCATCACAGACACCGTGATCGCAGATGAATTATCTCAACAGTTAATGAGGAATTAATTGAATATAACTATTTCAGTAAAGTCAAAGAGAAATGTTTGCATAATTTCTTTCGCAATCATCTCGAAAATGAATAAATTTGGGGGAAAATGTCAAGAGATTTTTTTTTCGTAGAGAATTTCATGAGCTACAGAAAAACAAACTTGCAGGATCCTCATAAATCTTATCGTCTCCGAGTTATTCACGAAACAAGTATCCGCAATTTTTTCAATAATACTTTGTCACTTTGCTACTCAATTTAATCAATTAACTTTAAAAACTCATTAGATATGTAATAATTTCAATTATTCTGACAGATAAAAATAAGTTTATATTGTACAACGAAATTGCAACAATTTGAAAATCGTATGAATTTACGTAATTTTGTTTATTAATTTTCACTAGTTTCTGCACGAGTTTAGGATTGATTCGTACGTAACTAAAATATGGTGGAAAAATTAATTCGTGATCTGATTGGCAAGCACTGCCAATTGTGTGTTTTAGTGATTAATTAATGATAAATTTCGATATTCGTATAAGATATTGGCTTAAAGAAAAAAAAAATCATAAAATAATTTTTGAAAAACTGAATCATTAAAATATTCCATAGGGTAGACAGTGATTAATTAGTATTGTAAGAGCAGTATACGCCTTGTGTGGATGGATGATAATTAATTAATTGCTGATTATTGTAAGGGATAAACATAGTATCCGAGTTTTTTTTTCTAACAACAATTCAGTGAATATACGACAATTATTATTCGCAAAAAAATTATATACAGTTTATCAAATTCCTTATTAATCCTACATGATTATTAACTCGTTTATCAAGAACGAGAAAGATCTCGTCTCGTTTAAAATTTCAATTATTTATAATCAAACTCGAATAATGGAGCAATGGATTCACAAATGGAGTGGAATAACAAAATGCGCCATTTTGATATTCAAGGTTTTTCCGGAAATATCTCTGAATACAAGGGAAAGAAATCTCGATAAAAATCCTCCCTAAAATTGAACAATCTAATGCAATTGTCCTAAACACCTTCAAAAAATCCTCCCTAATTCTTCTTCTTCTGTTCTACCTGTCCCGTAGCCTCCTGATACTCCCTAATAAGCTTCTCCTGCACCTCTGGCAAACAAGGACTATACCTCGAGTACTCCATAGTGAATTCTCCCTTTCCCTGTGTCGACGATCTCAACTCCCCCGAGTACCCAAACATCTCATTGAGTGGCACCTCAGCATACAGCGTGATCCAGCCCTCATTAGCATCGTTTCCAGTAATCAGTCCCTTCTTCTTTGTCATGTGGCCCATGATAGTTCCCTGGAACTCCTCAGGCACCGTTATCTCGACGTACATAATCGGCTCGAGTACACACCACATCCCCGTCTCAAAGATTTGCCTAACAGCACCCTGTCCAGCCATCTGAAACGCAAACTCTGAAGAATCTACAATGTGATGTGCTCCATCAAGTAGCCTAAACTTGACACCAGTCACTCTGTGCCCAGTCAACGCTCCCTTCTCGCACATCGCCCTGAAGCCCTTCTCAACACCAGGTACCATTGTTTTAGGCACATTAGTACCGACTGTCTCATCCGAAAAGATGATCTTGGTATTTTCATCCGGTGGCAACGGCTCCATTCGCCCAATCACCTTCGCGTACTGTCCAGCTCCACCAGACTGCTTCTTGTGGAGATAATCGAATTCGCAGTCGACAGTGAGTGTTTCCCGGAACGAAACCTTTGGTTTCCCCAGCTGAACCGGGCAGTTGTACTCACGTTCAAGTCGCTGGGCGTAAATTTCCAAGTGCAGTTCGCCCATTCCCGAGACAATACTCTCCTTGTTGTCATCGTCCCAGAAGAATCTAAAGGTTGGATCCTCTTTTGTGAAGCGAGCGATGCCCTTTGCAAAGTTGTCGCGGTCCTTGTTGTTCTTTGGGACAATTGACATTGATATGACTGGATCGGGGACATAGATTGACTCCATCGACAGGTCGAGCTTCGGTTGGTCGACGAATGTATCACCAGACGCGCAGTCGACGCCAAACAGTGCAAAGATATCACCGGCGTAAATGGCGTTCACGTCCTCCATTGTGTTCGAGTGGAGACGGACCAGTCGTGATATTCTGACCTTTTTACGGGTACGTGTGTTGTAGATGCTCCCGCCTTTCTCCAGTTTGCCCTGGTAACAGCGAAAGTACGTCAGCTGACCGAATTTGCCAAGTTCTAGCTTGAAGGCCAAGCCCAAAAACGGTTTTTTTCCGTCTCTTGATCCGTCGAGGAGGATCTTCTCAGCTTGCTGATTGGGTTTTTCCTTCATGGCGTAGTTTGAGACCTCTCCTGGATTTGGGAGATAGTCGATGACACCGTCTAGCAGAGGTTGGACTCCTTTATTTTTCAAAGCCGTGCCCAGCATCACTGGGGTAAATACACGCTTCAGGCAGGAACGTCTTATTGCTTCTTTCAAGTCTTTTTCGGTTACATTCGCCTCGCTCAAAAATAGCTCGCCGAGAGTATCGTCCACGTTGCTCACGTGCTCAATCAGTTCTTGACGTCTTGCCTGCACCTCTGAAAAGTAAAAGATTAAGAATTAGGGCTTGATTTTCTCTGAGAATCGTACGCACATTATTCAAATATAAAAATTAATAAATGGAAATCTAATTACCATCTACCATGTCTTTCGGAATTTCTCCTTCTCTAATCACCTCCCCATATTGCCCTTCAAAGTAAAGTGACTTCCTCGTAACCAAGTCAATGATTCCCGTCATGTCAGACTCCAATCCGATCGGTAATTGTAGAAACGCTGCATTGTGTCCCATTTTACTCCTCATCTGATGGAGAACTTTCTTCGGATTCGATCCCATTCTGTCCAATTTATTGATAAAAGCCAAGCATGGAACTTCATAACGTTTCATTTGCCTATTAACAGTGAGTGTTTGTGATTGAACACCGCCAACTGCACAGAGCACCAAAACTGCACCATCCAGTACTCTAAGAGCTCGTTCAACCTCAACAGTGAAATCCACGTGTCCAGGGGTGTCAATTATATTTATATTATAGTCTTTCCATACTGTATACGTTGCTGCCGATTGAATTGTTATTCCACGTTGTCTCTCTAGCTCCATACTATCCATAACGGCTCCAACATTGTCTCTGCCTCTCACCTAATTGAATAAAAACCATTCATTAGAAATATAAATTAAGGACATATCAAGGAAACCTTGGATTGACAAACGTTTATAGCTTTCCGCGAATATCCCAGAAATCATTGTAGTTGGGAAAGTTGGCGAAGAAACCTTTCTCATAGGAAATTGAATTTCGGATAAAAAGGTAAAGACGTACTTTCCTCTTAACCCACTCGTTTCCGAAATATTCACGAATTAAAGGAACTGATGACCCGAGTTTTGGTAGTTTTTGAGGACTATGATGTTTTGCGACAAATCTATTTTATTTCATCATTAGTTTTTTTAGAACAACTCGGAGTCTAAGATAGAGTAATTTCTATAGTAAAATTTTTTGTAAAAAATTTTGAGAGCTATAGAACAGGTTATTATAGAAATTGCTATATTTCACTTAGATTCCAGGAAATCTGTTGTTACGAGTGAGTTTTAGCAATAGTCCTCAAATGGTCTCTTAATTTTTCTTACTTGTGTTCACCAGCTGTCCAATAGGATATTAATTATTTCCTCCGCGACTAGCTCGATTGCGGAGAGCTCATGGGTGGATCCACTCGATTTTACGGGATTTTCAGGGATATTAGAGGGTAACTCTCAAATAATAACGAATGATAATGTTTAAAATAATCATATAATGTTCCAGATAAGAATGAATTATAAGGAGTTACTTCGGGTCCGTACGCGGAACTAATTACTTTCGCGGCCTTTTTCCAGTGGACACCCGGAGGTGTCCACTGGTCGAGAATAATCCCCAGAGTGATGAGACTTGGGTCTCATCACTTGGTCACCCAAAACTGCACAATAAGCATTCCCACGCTTTGGCCAGTCATACAGTTCTCAAGATGAACTGGACTCCACTGCCGGGAATGCTCATTTCGCATCTTTCCATAATTTTCTCACACTAAAGCTCTCTATTTTAGTTCCTTATCATTTTATATATCAAAGATGAGAGAAATAGACGACGTGTGATTTCTCCACACGTCACACCGTAAAGAACTGATGATGAACTAAAATCGGTTTTTCTAAAAACCTCATATTTTTAGTTTCTGCTGATTATCTCAAATCAGAAGGAGGCAGAGTGAATCTTACTCAGATTCTGAGAGAAAAAGCATTAATTCCACTCACTTCATGCATTTCAGCAATTCTCCCAGTGTAAAACAATATTCTCTCAGTCAACGTAGTCTTCCCGGAATCAATGTGTGCTGAAATACCAATATTCCTTATTTTCTCGAGTTCTTTGTGAACAGCATATTTTTCGTAGGATGCCATGAGCCTTGCATTTTTCTGTGACATTTAAATAATAAGAATTAATATGTTTTTTCGATTTCGTTAATGAAGAAGAAATCTTAACCTCATTACCACAAAGGGTCCTTGCCTGATTTGAAATACTGGAGAGCTGCAACAGCCTCCCAGAATTGATGTGCCCCTTGAAAATCCTGAGGATCCCCATTTTTAAGGGTCAATTAATTGGATCAAATAATTAATATCACAATAGTTTACGATTAATCACCGGTACACAAACGCTCATCGTGCACACGTGAGTCTCACTCCATTCGGAAGAAACACAAAAAGTCGATAAAACAGCAGAGAACATAAAAATAGCTCCACCTTTGGAAAAATAAAGAAAATTCTTAATGAAAAGGGAGGGGGAGTGGGACCATGCAAGTGAAGTGGCTGCTGGACGTTGACAGAAAAAAAAGAGAAAGCACAACAATAAACTGAAGATGCCTGTCAAAAACTCGTCATAAAAATATTTGGTAAAATTCACAAAATTCCTTATGAAAAAATAATCTCAATCACAATTCAATTTTGATAAATTATGGAGTTACAATAAATACCAGACATACATTACTCACACGAATAAAAATGAAATATTGGACAGTTATAATATATTCAGGGATTAACTAAAAAATTTTGAGATTTTCTTTTTTAATGGTGAAATTTTTTTCGAAAATGGATAAAAATGATTTGGATGGATATACACGTGTTCCACTAGTGTCACTGCCAGATACAATAGCAGCATGGCATGATGATGTACCATTGATACCAGGTGTTTCAACTACTGATCCATCAGGTAAATCAAATGGTAATGTTTATGATGAAATTGTATTATCAGATTATTGTGATGATATAGAAAAGCTTAGTCATTATGAGAAAGTCAAAGTTAAAGTTATTAGTGGAAAAATCAAGGAAAATTTGTCACACGGTGAATTGAAGCTGCTTGGATGCAGCACAATGGGATTTGTTACTGGTAAATTGTCAAATTATATTTTTTTTGAGATTCTGCAAATATTTATCATCAAAGAGAAATGTTTTGTTGGTTGGTTCCATTCTTTTTCTGAGTTTTAAAGGAATTGTTCCGATAAATATCGACAGGAGGCTAATGAGGATAATCTCATTGGATAGATGGGGGAATCTGCACTAGAAAATTATCCAATGAAGTCTATTGATCTTACGGAGGCTGCATTATAGGGAAAACTGGAAATTCTGATCAAGCGGCTTGATATAGATTTTTATTAATGCTTCTACTAAATAGCTGAGGAAATTTCAGATAGATAATTTGCGTCAGAAGAGATTTTTTTTAATTTTTTGGAAATCTCTACTTTTTTGGGCACGAAAGGAGGCCCAAATCCTTTCGATTTTTGAAAATTCTCACTTTTCCGGGAATATGTCATTTTTTATTTGTTGTAGCAAACTTGGGATCGATCTCAAATGAGAGGTGAGATCATTTCTCATCGATTTATGTGACTCTAAAAAAATTTTTAATCGATTTTTCGAGTTTCTTGTAGTTCATTTTATGAGACACAATTTTGCTGCGACAAATAAAACCGGAGATATCCCTGAAAAGGTGAATTTTTTGGATTTCTTAGAGATTTAAAGCCGTGATTTTCGACAGAAAAAAGCAATTCTTCCAAACATTATCAAAAATGAATTTTGACATGGTTTTCAACGGAAATTTCCGCAGTTTTTTAATGGAATCATTAGAAAGAAGAGCTATCTCAAATATTTTCACTTATTTCGAACAATTTTCATAGTAAAATCTTTCTCTCGGAAAATCCTCCAACTCCGTTATCGTAAAATTGCAATTTCAAATTAATTCATTTCTCTTCGGTGATAATCAATTTTCCCCTGATGAGTGAGTCTCTTGAAATCATTGAGATGATTCGTAGATGATATACGAAGAGTACTGTGGCCAAAATTGCTGAGGATAAATGAAGATAAACCACCTGATTTTACGGAATTGATTGGAATACATGAGAGAATACCAGACAGTGTTTATCAACAAATATTGAAGGATGTTGCCAGAAGTGGTGGACATTTGCCGGCCGATTCAACTGAGGCTCAGTACGAGGCATTTGAGCATGAATTGATGCAAATTATCTGCTGGGTTCTTCATCGACA